>CM035794.1:49500751-50700751 GCA_020466265.1 Siphamia tubifer | reverse complement strand
GATGAAAAGTCATCAAAATTTTTAAAAATTTATGACCAGATTATTTAAAAAAGAAAATCAAGCTACTTTCATGTTACATGTTTTACACAACAGGAGTATCTGCTCAGTGTCACACTGAACCTTTAAATGACATTGTGTTGAAATGATATAACTGCACTAAATACAATCTACTCAACTGTGTAGCTCTAATAAAAAAAAAATAGACATGGATAAGCATCATTCTACTCATATCAAAAACAAATTGCAACATGCCTTCCAACTCACACCTTACTACACATACGTATCCGGCTCCTTTATCCACTTTCACTAGCTTTAAATCACACCACACATACACACCCACACACTACCAGTCTTTTTTAGAGATTAATTGATCATCAATTTAGTCCCTAATTTGGACCAAGTCAGGTGGTAAATGGCCCTCTTTTCCTTGATTGTTAGTGAAAATGGGCTTGAGTACATTGATAAATTTTGATTATTTATCAATTACGGGCCAAATGGAACTAAATCTATTAAACAGATTCTGACCCTGATTGGCATAATGGAGTTTGAAAATATCGCTACTGATAATGATACCCAACTAATAGTCTTTTTCCGGCTGTGCCTGCTTGTCGGAATGACAACACAAATTTCATTTTTCATAAAATCAGCTGCGTGTGCGTAAGTGAGTGATCCTTCATTAATCAGTCACATTACTGTAGACCCTTCCCTTCATGTAGCACCGCTCCTTGCTTAGCCATGGAAGCCAACAGCACTCTGTCATATTTTACATCAATTACCACTCGTTCTAATTCAGTTCCATCAAGAAGCTATTTAAACAGGAACCATATGCAAAAGCAGCTCCTGCTTTTCACTCTTGTGTTTGATACAGAATGAGTGATGTCACCTGTTCATTGTAAAAAATAAATAAATATATAAACAAAACAGTGGCAAAGAGGGAGAAAGATGGAGAAAGGAGGGCTGGAATAATTTGAATAAAACTGAAGGACAGTCTAATAACAAAATGTCCATTCCTCCCCTTCCAGTCCTGATGTTAATTTCTTATTTCTCTCAGACTTGGAGCGCTGTGTGAATAAGGGGTGGGGTCGTGGCTGGTTTTAAATAGACCTGCCACCTCAGGCTTAATGGAAAAGGCAGCTCTCTGGAAAATAGAAAAAAAAAGGGAATTAGAACCAGCCGACACACACATTCGGCCGCCTCCTCTAGCACTGTATTTTTGAGCCACGATGTAGTCTGTGCTGGGACCGGAATGACAAAGGCAAATTACTGTTGTCATTTTATTAAGGGCATCCGCCTCGCTAGGGCAGAAAGGCACTGACTGGAATGTGCGAAAGCCACTGGAAATAGACCCGGCTAAAAGAGCAGGCAGGTTTCCTCTAAACCCCAATATGGTGAGGGAGGAGGGAGTGAGCAAGGCAAGAAGGAGACAAGGAGAGGGATGCAGGAGTATGAAGAGGTGGCAAGCAATGACAGTCTGTACATTTAAGTCCAACCAGGTCCAAGTTGAGGTAATATTTTTAACTTAGAGGGGCTATGATTTAATATCTCGTGTCTTCTGTTCTGGCCAAATACTCAACTTTGAAAACACCAAGTCCAGTGGTAACGTTAAATCTTGGATGATAAAATACACTATTGCACTTAAACGCTGCTGTTTTTCCTACACTCGACACACTGTGACACTATCCTCTATGGGAAATCAAGCCACCATCATTACCACCTCAGGGAGCCTGTTAGTAATCTGACCCTCATCAAAACACAATCGATACTGCATTACACTAACACCATTGACAGAGGGAATTAGAGGAGTGCCTGATCGACGAGAGATACACTCAGACTGTCACACTGACTACTATGCTGAGCCCATTATCTCACCACAACTCATAATACCTCCTATATTTTCTATTTTGGTATCACAAATGTGTCCACTGTACAAATTTAGAGGGAACATCTACTTATAAATCAAAAGGTCTATATTTGGTCTAATACTGGTCCTCTCAGAATTGTCAAAACGTAATATGTGAGCTGTGTTCTCCATATGCTGGATTTTCTTAGATATTGATTTGGGTTATCTATTTAATAGTGTGGCAGCATAAAAGACCATCTTCATTCTTTGGCAGTGACAAATATTTCTGGGCAATCTATAGTCTTGGCAATGTTTTCACATGATGGACTTTATTTAATTTTGCTGTAAGGTTTGTTATAGGCAATATGAATATTGTGAAAATTGTAAACTGTGGGTACCTTTGTTTCATTTCTACATGCAACAGCCAGTAAATTAGATGTACCTGGCTGATTTTACTAAAAGTAATTGGTAATAATGAAATAAAATATGTTACTTTGTGTCTTTGGAATTCCTGACCTGAGCAGGTAATGTCAATGACCTATTGACATTACCTGCATATTTATTGTATAATGAGCAATAAATATGATAATAAATTATTTGTCAGTTTTATCAATTTTCAGTTTAATCTGAGGCTCCAGGCAGAACAAGAAGCTCATCAAAACACCTAAGCTCAGGAAGATGCTGAGAAACAGAAGGAGAAGGAAGGAAGGATGTGTTTACTTTAAGCATTCGTGTGGTGGTCCAGTGTTAATTTTTTGACAAATGATTCCATTTCATTGTTATTAAGTTTGATCATTTCCTTTCATTATCACCACTCATGTCTACATACAAGCATAAAATGTCATCAACAAAAAAACTGCATGATTACAAATTACATATTTGATCACTGTCCACTACTTTAATCATGTGCCCACTCATTATTCCCTGCAACACAGTATTCTATAATGCACATATACTGCATGTTACATATATTACACTAAAAGACGGGTGAGGTTCATAGGACAGATAAATATGAGATAACATCAAGGTGTGTTATGTGACCAGTCCAAACTATAGCTGAGCAACTATCCAACAGAATGACCCACGCATATTATAGTGTCTCCTTTTTGCAGCCCTCAAATATGTAGCGTGTATAAAAGCGGAGTTTCTGCAATTTCCCTGTCTATCACCATATTTTATGCATTTTTTTAATCATTCCAATAACTGCTGAAGAGGAAACAGAAATCAGCATCTGAGCAGTTACTACACTGTTTAGTAAAGCTATGTACTGTCAGTTTTATTAGCTTCCACTGATACATGTATTTAGCTTCTTTGACCGTTTTCTCTTTTAACTACCACCTTAAGACAAAACAATGTACCAAATGTTCAAAGGATGCTGGATACTCATCTGTGTTTCTTGTCAAGTTAAAGGGTGAAACACAGATGCTTCTACTATGGAAATGTTGAAACGCTATTACTGCCAACTGTGTACAGTTATGTAGCTTCTTTTTAAATATATGAAGTTTACACATAGCCTACAGCAAAATTATAATATCCTATTGCCTCAACTATACTATGTTCCTTTACTAGTATTAGTAACAGGTAAGCAGCAGTGAAATGGGCATATTGTTTAAGAGTGAGTTAACGTTTGACGCCGTTTGTTGTCACAGTGAATTAGCTGCGGAGCTAACAGCTAATGTGATGCATCATGAGTTTGATACCACAAAACATTAACTACCAAACAGCAAGTCTTTCACTAACCTCGTCCGTTAGTTTATGTTATCACGTCAGAGACGCCTCGAACTACTTCGAAGTCATTACAAATATATTGTAAAGCACTACCGAGGGGCTATTCTCGGCCATTTCTAGGCCTGACAGAAGCACCGGACTAAAGTAAAACCTCCGCGTCAAACACTCTCTGATACCGCGTTAGCGTGATGCTGAGCACTCGGGTTTGAGCGGCTAAGCTAGTTAGCTCGTCATCTTAGCTTCATGTTAGCTAGTGATATTATCTTGTTTAACTGGCTAACTGATCCCCCGAACCCCATGTGCTTACCTTTTAACGATACCCGTTTTAATTTTGATTTGCCGTATTCTTGGATCTGCCATGGCTTTGGATGTTAGATATTATTGGTGGTGATGGTAACGTCCAGTGGTTCCGTGTGTGCGGTGTGATAGTGGAAGCCAGGGATGGCGAGTGGATCACAGATAAATCGATGTATGAGAGTGGATCATTGTCCAGTGTTTGGGCGAGGGACTGACAGGCAAGTCCAGCAGAAAAATCACCCCTGAGTGGCTGAGTCCTCGTACTTCTAGGATTCATTTAACCCGTGTGCTGTCTGCTCGAATTTATATTGGATAAATGTAAGGTTAGTATGTCTTAAAACATAGACACGCTTATTTAAATCAACATATTACTACTTACTATCATACACATAAGAAACAAACAAACAAATAAATAAATATAAAAGAAGCAATAACATGAAACAGCACTGAATGACTTCTCCACAGTCCACAAATCGGTCTTATATTTTAGTATCACATTTAATTTGAAAATATTATTCACATGCTTTTACAGGTCAGATGGGAAATGGTAAGTGTGTTGCTTAATCTGAAGTAAAAGTGCAGATAGTCAACATCTATGGGCTACATGAAAACATCATCCATGTGGAAGTTAAATAAAAAGAAACATATTGGACACTAAAGTACAGAACTGGATCCTATCACTCTCCCTGATGCATAACATATAGGCTACCTCACTGATATTTAAAAGTGTCTATAATCATCATCCCACCACTTATTTTTGTTTCTTATTTAAATGCAAAACGTAATGATATACATAGCAATCACAATAAAAAAAAAATAAAAAGAATGAAAGAAAACCTTAGATGGCTTTTTGTCAACCAGCAGGCATGTCACCTAGACCCATATATACTGTCTTTAAAGTGAATATAGATATATCTTCTGGCATGCATTTATCTACTTTTTATTTAAATAGAATTTTCACATAAGTGTCAAACTACCAGTATATAAAAATAAATATTTGATACTCTGTTTAAGTTCAGGTTTTATGAGCCTCGCAATACGTTTAACCCATTTCTTTATTTACACAGTATATCAATTGACATGGCTTATAGAGCTGTGTAAGCAAGACAACAGCACATTCAATATCATTTGAATCTTTGTGCATCTGATATTGATTTGAGTTATCTATGAAAAAGAATCAATTTCATACTATTCTTCAAGGCTGCTTGTATCAAGATATTTCATCACTATCTGCTTTTGCGTTTGACAATACCATTAAAAGTTAATGTAACTCAAATACACTTCTGTAAATTATAGCATCAACTTTAGTGTAAAAGACTTAGATCTGCAGTTGTCTTTTTCTACAGACATATAGTACTAATTATACACAGTATGTAACATAAAATGTATTAATTGTTTGCCACATCTGATCGCAATAGTTTTACCTGGAGCAGCAGGTCAAGTCACGGTTGAATGAAAGGAAACTTACATCCCTTCTCATGCAATTAAATTCTTTGCTGAAACAAGAAAAGTACGAACTGTTCTGTATTAAATTAAGGATTACAAATAAACATGTTACATACTGAACAAATATTTCACTTATTTCACATAATTTCCAGTATTAGGCTACTGTTAACAATGGCTGTTTTCCATCACTGTGTGATGTGTCGCTTATAAGGTGCAAATATGGCTGTGACATCTAAAATGCAAAATGATTTCACATCATATTTATTTCAAACGGTGATACATTTGTGGTTTTCACACATCCATGTGTTTAAAACTTATTTTTTGTGAAAGAAGTGATTTAGTAATGAGTTTATATCAACTGTTTCTTACAGTAAGATAAAGAGCCTGAAATGCTAATAAAGCATATTGATGAAGCTCAGAAAAAACATATCTTTCCATTCTATGAATACATGTTGTTTTGTTGTGTTAAAAATGAATAATCCTCCTTGGCTCCTTTTAGTGAACGGACGTGAAATTGACGTTATGCGTCAAAATACACTAGTGCATGTGAAATGTACAAATTGTACATTTCGATAGACTCTGACTGGGCTCGGAAAGAACTTACATTTATAGATCAGCACATGCCTTCCGATGCCAAATAATTATAATAAGATGTGATTAATTTACATTACCAAGACTAAACAGGTTAATGTAAGAGGGCAGAGATTTGTTAATTTTCTCTGTCACCAGAACTATCTAATAATGTTAAATTTGAGATTTGCCATGCATTAATTCACGTAATAACTTCCACATATCGCCAAAGATATGATCTAGTCCAATATATTCTCTCCCGCACCAGTTGTGAATAATGAATGGCGCATGTTCCAGTGTATATGGGTGTGTGTGCGCACTGGCTGCATGTCTACAGCCGGGGCTGCGCAGGAGCTGCAGCAGAGAAATTCTATATCAGGCAAAGCTCATGTGATTGCATCTGAGAGCTGGGAAAACCCTGAGCTCTCTCCCTGCAGCTTCATGGCCGTTGATTATTGGTATTTTCCGAGTTTTCCAAACTAATAAGTGGCACTATCAAGCATTTGGAAGCGCTGTGAGACTACAGACGGGCTGCTAGACTTAATTGATATTGAGCGAGGCAGTGGTAGGCGCGGACGGGGCCGCTGCTGGGTAATTTGCAGTTTAATCAGCGTTTGTAATGAGAGCCGCTGATTAGCGCGGGGTGGAAATAAAAGAGAGTTACAAGGAACGTCTGTCAGAGTCCGGTGATAATTCACGACTAATTGTAATGATTAGAGCAAACTGGATGACTTTGGAGTTTTCTAATGCGTTGCCTCGCCTGTGTGCGTTCTCCGTGCGTTTGTGCGCGCGCATGGACTGTGTGGGCGGGACATAATGAGAGAGCAATCTGTGCGCGTGCGTGTACACGCCCGTGTGTGTCTCAGATATAGTTGTAGTCCTTAAAAAATTGGATATCAATTCACTTTTGCAATTTTATTCCTCCGAAAAAAAAGTCTAAGCTTCTGCGCGTACGTGTGTGTGTGCGTGCGTATGTGCGTGTGCGTACATCCAATGGCCCGTTTTGCGCACGGAAGAACAAGACAGAATTGCACAGAGTTGATTATCAAACAAAACAGCTAATTTATAACTGTTGCGGTGTGGGGGGGGGGTGGAGTCGTTGATGGCGAGATGTATTCCTCGAGACGTGCCTCGGCCACTGCTGGAATAGCAAATGTGAAATTAGTGGGAAATGTGTGTATGAACGCATTCGGTCAATTAGCGAGAACGGAGAGGAAGAGGAGGGAGCAGGAGGCGAGTAAATCAGCTGGTACTCTCACGGTGTAAGTCTGTGTGGGGAGAACGTGCGCGCGTGCTCACACACACACACACACACACGCACACACACAGTCATGGGTGCGTCCCAATTCTCGAAGCTCTATGTGATTTCCACTGAACTGTAATAAAGTTGGAGAAATCATATCTCTGACTTGGATGGAGGTAAAGACAAGTGCTGGGTAATTGGATATTTTGAGGTTCTATTTCCAAACCTGCTTCAATGTTTTCCTTTTTCATAATGGCTTATTTCACAAAAACATGCACTCTGTGCTGGACTCACTGTACGGTTTTGTATTTGGAAGCACTCTGAGGTTACAGACAAAATGCTAGATTTAATTAGTATAGCTTCAGTTCATTCAAATGTCTTCCTAACATAGTATATAGAAAAAATATTGTGAATATTTCTCAGGAAAAAAGAAGGGGGGAGGGGCATTACTGTGGATTTTTCATTTTCATCACACATGATGTATTTATCTTGAATTATGCATTTTTAACCAAACCAAAAAGTCAAAAGCAATGAGTAAAATGAAACAATAAGAGACCAGTAGACTTGTGACTCGCATCCGAAGAAAATAATGCACTTAGGTCTTACGTTTTTGGCCATATAAAGTTGGAATATAATATTTTTATATCTTCTTATGAAATTATTGTGACAACGTGAAATAATCTTGATAGATGAAGTGTAACTGGGACTCAGTAAGGAATCATTGTATCTGGTCAAAGGTGATTACTGATATGCATAATTAGCAATAAAAAGGAATCTGTCTGAAAATGAAAATAATCCAATATTCCAGATTTAAGTGACAATTGGACTTATTCACATCAAAGAAAAGTCTTCCTTAATATTTAGAGAAATACATCTGTTTCTCACTGCCATGCCAGGAGGTTCTTTGGTGCCCCCTCTGCTGGGAGACCCCCATGTATCCCACCACCCACTAACAAAACCCTATTAAAATGCATATAAGCTTGTTTAGGTTCCGCAGCAGCACTGGGAGTAGCATGGATGACCTGTTTGGTATCAGGTGTGATGTGCCACTGAAGTGACCTTCTCCATCTGATTTCTCTGTTCTGCTACATGGAGTAGACAGAGGCTGGACAGGAGCAGCAGGACGCCCCATTCCATCGATTCTCCAGCAAGAGGTTATCTATACGTGGTATTTTAATGTCACAGCGTCAGGCCAAATTGATAGTGATAAATATTTGCCGGAAGATTAGGTGAGGGGAGTGTGTCGAGGGGTGCTCTATCTCAGACCTGTAACCTCGGCAGAGCTGTTCCTCTCTGTGTCGGATTAGCCCCATCCATCCAGTGTCAATGGCTGTCTTGTTGAGAAAATCAGTGAGTAAACACGGTTGACAGAGAGGAGAGAGAGAGAAGCAAAGTGGTGTATGTATGTGTGTTGGGAAGCTGATTACTCATAGGCCTACAAATAGACTCCAAACTCCGTCTGGTCCCTCCCGAAATGTCTTTTCCCTCTGTTCCTCTACCATATTTACCCCCCTTTCTGTCTCCAAGGACCCCCCTCCCCTTGCTGTTCTCACTTTGTCCTCCATCAATCACTGCAGCATTGTGTCCTGGATGTTATATAGAGTGACTTAATATCCCCTCCTTCATCTCTATTCACTCTCAAAATCATTCTCCATGAGGGTCCAAAGCTTCAGCCATGGCTGTTTATGTGATTTTCTCCTTTTGTCAAGAGAATGTGTATATGTTTGTAGTACAGCCCTGGATTCATATACTCATTTTGATATAGCTAATGTATTGCTGCTGACATGTATGGACATATACATATAAAGGGTTAAACATTCCAGGATGTCATCTCTTGTATAATTCATAAATGACCTTTGAGGCAGAGCTGTGTAAACATGTGAATTTAAGCATCTTGAATATATCAAAGGCACATAATACTACTGATAATATGGACCTTTTTAACTGAAATGCATAAAGAAGGCTAAAAGACTAAAGCTAGCCTAGAAAATCAACTCTTTTTGGGAACTAATTACAATAAACTAATGAAAAAAAACCTTCAATTTTCTCAGTGATTGTTAACTAATTAACTTAAGTGAATGTAATCTAAAAATATTCTAACTAGGCAATCAAGTAGGAAGCCTTTCTAGGCAACACACAGACTGAGCACAACTTCATTTTTCTGCAGCAGTTTACAATTCCTACAAATTCCCTTCATAGTTAAATCCACTGGAGTCGTCTTTGAGCCTTTTTGCCCTCTGTGTAAAATGAAGACATCACATCTCCCAACGCCGTCCCTCGTATTTTATGAAGGGTCCCTGACAAATAGGGCCTCCCCGCTACGCTTGGGTAGCTAGCTTCATTCCGCACTTGGCTTGTTTACATAGCACCAGGACCATTTCCACGGATTAAACAAATCACTGCCCGAGGGGGGCATCCATAATCTGCTAACGGGTCACCAGCAAGACAGTTATTAATGCCTGTGTCTAGTAATAGGCCTAGAATAGATGTCCGTGTCCAAAGATGACCTTCCCTGGATGCAGTGCCAACCACTCCCTTCCATTTATTATGGGAAAGAGAAGAAAAAAGAAAGAAAAGAAAGGCTTTGTCACACATATCTTTTATTTTATTATTAATAAATGGCTCCTTCTAACAGAAAAATGGGGTGTTTCTTAAATCAGTTTCAGCTTCTGTGGGGGAATATAGACTTGGCGATGAGAGTCCATCACCTTTTATCAGCTTCTATCACTCTCACACAGACTTTGTGACACCTACAGTAATAGCAGGAGACATTTTTTTCTAGGAATAGAAAGGCCAGTGAAGACGATCAGTAAAATATTGTGTGGATCTCGGACCAATTTACTTCATCATTCCACATTACAGCCTTATGAATTGTTCAAATTTGATAACAAGCACTCAATTCACTTTATTATGTAAGTTAAATTAGACTTTTCACAAAAAAGAGTTGCAGTGGCTCCTTGAATAAAATGTAATTTGTGGGAGAATTTGTTGTATCTGTCACAAATATTCACAATTAGTGGCGGTAATTATTTGATAGTTTCTGCAATTACTGACTAAACGGTTAAATTTGGGACTGTGTGGAACTCTAATTGGGCTAAATGTGATATTTTGCATATTTGCATAATGAGGAAAATGGTAGAAAATTGTGTTCATTCATTTGTGAAAAATCCTATGAATTTTATGAATTTGAAAGGTCTGTTCCTGCAGTCTGTGACTTTCCTGGCTGCTCCCTGAGGAGATCAGTGGAAAGTGGGGCACAGGCACCGAGCCAAATGGAGGAAATATGGAAGGAAAAAGGGAGAAGGAGGAGGAAGGTGTGGAGCTTTTACACAACTTATGTTGCAATCAGGGGCCGGTGAGATATATATATATATATACAGCAACAAAAAACATTGTTTGATTTACTAGAAAAACACTCATATTTGATTTAGTGTATGCACCTGCATCCATTTTCATCTCTTTCATTTTTTTCTGATGACAGAGGAAACTCAGTCTAATACATATTTGCTTTACCAATACCAAAATAACTGATTTAATATGTGCCAGTAGATGGTGTACAGAAGGTAAAATAACAGACATACTTCTAATTTGCAGAAATAAATAGGACATTTCATCATATTGTTTCTGTGACACTCATGATGTTTTACAGATTAGACAAAACATGGAATGAAGGAAGAGTCAGGTGAGTGTGGAACTAATCCTAACCTGCAGAATGTGTGCCTTTGTGCCCTGCATGACACCATATGTCAGAAGACTGGTGATATTGGTAGTCATTATATGCATTTTATTCCCAATAAGGTCAATGTTCAAGTTTATTAATGTGAATGTTAAGGTGTTGATTAGAAATGTTGACAACTTTAAGGCTCATGAAAACATCACTATTTAGGTTTTGAAGGGAGAATAAATTTTTTACTAATATTAATTAAGATGCTTTTACAGAAGGCTATAGGATGAGATCATGTTGTTTTACTGTTTTAGTGGGTTTTTGTTTAGTTTTTTTCTACCTAAACACTGTGAGGGAGTAACACTATGTGCCTTCACCTTGTTCACAGAATACCATGTGGGACGATAACACCTAAGAACCGAACCAGGTTTTGTTTTTCCAATAGATTATTTTTTTTTAGTAATGTACAATGCCTTAACTTATTCTTTGTGAGACTGTTAACACTTAAAATGTGGTGGAAAAACTTCCTTTAAATACTCAACAGCTTTTAGATATATTTTTTTAGGATTAAGTGGTGCCCTTGTAAAAAAAAATAATTGGTTGGACATTAACACTTTTACAACACAGAAGATGAATCAGTTGTTTAAAATGATCTTCAACCCATTTTGTAAAACAAAAATGTTCACTGTGAAATCTATCAGCATCTTAAAGTAGTCCACCATGCACTGGATCCACACACCTGTTTGGTTGTCATCTCTTACAGTACAGTTTCAGATCAGTTTGTTCATAGTTACAGAAATATCAGAAATATGATGCATCACTGTTCCCCAGTGGCTGCTTTCTCTATTCATGCAAAAAAAATAAATAAAAAATAATAAAACTCAGATTGCATTACTTTCATCCTAATGAGAATCTGGTTGTTTATGTTTTCTGTTTTGAGGATCATCCACATTAATTAGAATTTGGCAGATCCAATTAAAATCGTAGGCCCAGAATGATGTGATGGGGTTACCACCAGGGGAGCAGCCACAAAACAAACAGCACTAGTTTAATGTAAAGGTTGAGGGGCTGGATGGAAGGAGGTGTGAGTGCGTGCGAACATACGTGCGCATGGGCCTATTTTCTCTTATAGTCGCTTTTCTCTGCCATTCCCCAGAACCTCATAAAGCTCATAGACAATAATGATCCTGCCATAGACTATAATGATCCCACCATTTCATGGGGTATTACACTATAATGATGATAGTCCTCGACATTTGCATCCCATCCAGCCTTTAGCTGCTGAGCTGCACCTCCATCTTACCTGGCATGGGTAATTTATAGAGCAAAGGCATGAATATGCCACGCTGGAATAACACAACCCACACTAAGAGTCAAACATGGAGATTTATTACAGCAGTGTAAACCCAAAAGGCAAACAGAATCGAGCTGTACGTGTGTTCAAAGCTGAGCTCTGGGATGAAGACATCCATGAAAATCCACCAATGACAGCACATAAAGGATGATGGGAGTGTGAGACCTGGGAGGGGAGACGGGGTGAGGTGGGTGGGGATGTGGGTGTGGTTGATACTTGGAGCATTATAAAAATGTTTGCCTGCAAAAAAAAAAAAAAAAAAGTACGAAGGGAGAAAAAAAAAAACACCTGCCCTGCCGTAAATATGTTCTTTGCCCAAGAAATTTTTCACCACTATTCTTTACAAACAGAGAGACACATGCAACACAAAGATGACGCACACTCAAACACACACAATCACAGGAAGGAGGGGAAAAAAACAACAACCCTGTGCGTATTTTACTCTGAGAGTTAATGGGAATAAAATACCTTGGTGGATGAGTGCAGATGTGTTTGATACAAATAGTCATTTTCCTATTTGCTGCCTCATTGAGCATGATGAATGATGGGAGTCAGGGAGGCGGCGTGATGAATGGCAGCACCTTGGCTCCATTGCATGCCCTATTGATTCTCCTTCTTTATTACTCCTACAACCCAGCTGGCTGCTCTTGCCCTCCCTACACTCTCTCCTCTCCACTGAATGGAGGGGGGGGGGGGGTTAGAAGAGAGTGGAGGGCTAGGTCTTCTTCCTACTGTAAAAGGCCTTTTACAGAAACACTGGTGTGTGTGTGTGTGTGTGTGTGTGTGTATAAACATGGAAGTGAACAAGCATAATGTGTATGTGTGCTCATGGGCTTCTGGGAGTTCATGGGCAGGGAAAAATGAGTTTTGTGATTAGTGGATTAGAGGCCAACAGTCTGTAACAGAGATTTGTTTGGGAGCTGCTTCATTACGAGGATCTCTCAGATGACGACGAGGGCAATGCAAGGAAGAAATCTACTTTAAATTACAGGAATCCTGGGACTGAGTATTAAGAAGCAAAGTCCACTTCATGTACAGCAGACATGTAAGCATAGGCCCATGTATTTCATAAACAGATGTATTTTTGTTTCTTAAAAGTGAAACAAATAGGTTTTATTATGTTACATTACATTACAGTAATTTTACATTTAGTTTAATTTCATTTGTTAAAAGGATTATAATATGAAAATACAAGAATAATTCATGTAGTTTTAGTGCGAGTGGCAAAGTTTTTAAAATATAAAATGTATTTATTATAATTAGGACTGAGCAGGACGTGTTTCAAAATGTAGGGTTTTGGGGGGTTTAGTGGAAAGGTTATTTGGAGTTGATTTCTTCATCCTTCATCCTCGAACATGGGTGTGTAAATGTTTGTTCACCTGATGATTATTGAATGTGTGCTGATGGAATGAAATCCATGAATGAAATTAATTTAATTTGATGTAATTTAACAAAATCTGCTAAAATCCCCAGTTTTAGAGAATGGACATTTTTTGTACAAGCATGTATGCAATATGAAGAGGATTACTCAATATTTATTATTTCTAAAATGATTTTTTTTTTAATGTTAAATCATGGATGTGAATATTTCCAGTTGAGTTATATGTTGTAATTCCGGGATATCTTCCACTTTTTATGAAGCACTTTTTTCTAAAAAGTGTTCAAATCCATCATTATCATTAATGATCATGATTAGTCAAAGTTATTTTCCCATAAACTGACATGACCAATGCATATTCATCTGCAGTTAAAAATAGTTCTTTACAAATGCACTATTTACACATGCTTTCATAAGAAATATGCCATTCTTTTAACGTTACATCAATGCATGAGGCATGGGTCTGACCACCATAACACGATAAACTGTTTTCATGGGATTTGTTACAACCAACAAATGAATTAGAATCATGCATTTGGAGAAAATAGAAAAACTGAACAAGCTCATTAATTAGTGAGTTTTGAATCCAGGTCTAAACAATAAAATATTAATGATCTTTATTTATCATTATATTGGGGGTTTTATTTTATTTTATTTTATTTTATTTTATTTTATTTTATTTTTTTTTATTTTATTTTATTTTATTTTATTTTATTTTATTTTATTTTATTTTATTTTATTTTATTTTATTTTATTTTATTTTATTTTATTTTATTTTATTTTATTTTATTTTATTTTATTTTATTTTATTTTATTTTATTTTATTTATTTCCATACATTCTTCCTCCAGAGTTCAGGACTACTAAGTTTGTGTTGTGACAATAAAGCAGACTTTAAACTTACAAGTAACTTTTAAAAAATCCCTTTTATTGAACAAGGACTTAATCAATTTCTTCATAGAGGTTTAATTCACGTCAAATTTTATGGTAAAAATAAGCACTAAGTTGAAGACTAGAGGAGTGTTTTTGTTTTTGTCATATTACACATCTTATGTGGTTTTCATGTTATTATGTAGTTCATATTTTTATATCTTTCTCATCATTTTTAACCTGTCTTCTTGTTGTTGTTTTTAAAGAAATAATTAAAAATATTACTAATTCTTTGGATTATTTAACTTCTTCTCAGAGCCACACAACAGTGTTTAACCTTAAAAAAAAAGGGATTTGAAACTTTTTGTGATAATTATCAACATTCTCAATTCTCATTGTTTTATTTTAAAGCATTTTTCTTAAAGATACACACGTGTGTATGGAAACACTATTGCAGGTGGATGTTGCATGAGTTTGTGTTTGAATAGATAGGGCTTTTTTTTTTTACACACATTTCTTGACCATATGTACATGCTGTACCATTTGGGTGAAGTAAAAAACAAAACAAAAAACAAAATAAAGTCTTTTTGGTGGCATTACTGTTTTTTATCTGTCATTGGGGTGAACAAAAGTCACATTTTGTTAGACTGTAACCCTGGTCCCACAGTTTCTGTCAAAACAAAGGCCAAGTCATCCATGTTAGTCCAGATCTGAGGGGCCAAGTCTAGGTCTGGACAAAGTGGTCTCTGCTGTCACAAGAGCGTGTCTGCCTGTCATTCCCCTCCGGCTGACCGTGACGTCACCGTATGACAGAATGACACAGAGGGGGTGTATTAGATAAAGGTTATGTCACCAAAGACATGGATGAAACTTGGGCAACAGTTATTCCAGTTCTCTTCCATTTCCACGCTTTTTAGTGTCCCGATGAAGTCGAGCGTGGACAGTGGGTGACAGCGGCATGTCAAAACTCCAGCAAGCGAATACATTTCCGAACACTGCATTCAGCTAGGGTCATTAAATCCAAATCTATTTCCTGATTTGAAAAACAATACTCATGGAAAATAATGGGAAATCCCAGCAACTGATGAATTAAATTTAAATTCATTTCCTAAATGGGGCTGTGTAGAGATAGAAATGATCCCGGGAAATAATGTTCATGCACGCATTACCCTTAGAGACACACAAGAACCAACACACAAACACACAGCCACATACACACACCTGTGCACAGTCACTAGCATATACACATAACCATCTTCCTCGCAGCATGGCCTGTGTGAAGCTTCCCAGACTAAATTACAAATGTTTCAGTGGATTGGAGTTGCAGGACATAATGAAGCAGTGCGGCACGCTGAGAGGTAATTACCCAGCAGCACTCCTACCGTTCTGCAGCCCTGCGAGGTGAGAGAGAAGATGAATAGCCAAAGTACAAAACCACTGACCCCTCAAAAGTTTCATTTACCATCTCTCTCTCCTATCTCCCTCCCCCTGGTTTTGGGGAGCTT
The DNA here is from genome assembly GCA_020466265.1 of Siphamia tubifer. Lineage (NCBI taxonomy): Eukaryota > Metazoa > Chordata > Actinopteri > Kurtiformes > Apogonidae > Siphamia > Siphamia tubifer. Next base: position 50,684,857 of record CM035794.1, on the reverse strand, counting down.
GGAAAAGGTAATCATCTAGGGACAGTTTTGGTAGGTTGATGAATGGTGTGTGTGGCTTTGGTGCTCGTACACACACCTATTTATCTGCTCTGGCCTAAACCCAGCCAAGCAAGGCTAGAGATGTGGAGCATGCTGAGCCTTATTGAGTCACCAGGGCTAGTTGAGCGGAGAGACAGGCCAGAGGGGGAGAAGGGGGAGTAGTAGGGGGTGTTTAGGAGGGACAGAACGATGGAAAGAGGACAGACCGCCTGGCTGGGAGACGTGGAGCCGATCAATTTTCCCCTCCAGCCTATCAGTCATGTCCTCTCACTCTGTCCGTTTCTGCTGATGACACACTTTCTCTGCCCATCGGCCCATTTCCAGGCCAAGTGTGAAAAAGAAAGTCTGGGTGTGTATTTGTCTAGAATGTGCATGTTTGTGTGTGTGTCAGTCAGAGGCTAAAAGGGAGAAAGGGAGAGGGAGTGAGCACACACCTGGGGGTTGTCCAAGGGGAGGGGTGAGTGAGACGGTGGGGGCTGGCTTCTGTCAAAGTTTCCTTTCCCAGGAGTGCAGACGAGGACTGAGGAGCAAGGAAGGGGAAAGCAGCCCGCAGGCCCCTCAGGTGAATCCGACTCAGCCTCCTCTCCCAGGCGTGCCAGTGAAGGTGGCAGGATCCAAGCCTTGTCAATGCATAATGCATTAGAGGCCTCCTTCTACTGACAGCCCCCTCTGCCGCCTTCCACTCCAACAGCCTGCCTGCTAATCAAAAACGACATATCCGAATGTCCAGACATACACACAGGCGCACGCTCGCAAGCCCAAACAGACACACACACAGGCAGAAATTTACTAATCAAAAAGTGTATTTCCTAGAGGCTGACTCCCAAGAGAAATCCAGCTGGAAGAAATTGGAATAATTTATTAGCTTACAAGTTTTCGTTGACAGTTAGCCCGAGGCTATTTATCTCAGTAATAGAGAACGTCTCCAATGTGGCAAAATTGACCAAATCAAACAGCTTTGATCAGAAAATGAATCTGGCAAGGCTGTCTGTCTCTGGCTGTCCCATGAGGCAGGTGGGAAACAAACAAAACTGAGAGACAGAGAATGAGACTGAGTGAGAAAGAGAGAGATTATTTAACAAGTGACCATGGAGGGAAAAGAGAAAGTGAAGGATAAGCTTACATTGCAAGTGAAATCTCCGGCTATAAATTATTATTAATCTAACAAACGGGGCGGAGATATTTAGAATGGAGGATATTGCTAGATAAATAATGTGACAACGACAGAACATCAAAGCAATTTGTAGAGCTTACAGTCTCTCTTCATTGAGTTTGAGATAGTAAAAATTGTCCTGCTTTTTCATATTACAGCAAAAGAATAGCTAATTCAGTTTGTCAGCTACAAAAAACAGTAAAATGGGAAGACAAAGACAACTGTCTGACTGGAAAAGTCCGACAAACACTGTACTTGTTTGCTGCACAGTAGAATATATGCATATGATGTGAACACTCCTGAAGGGATCTGGATACACTGCCTAAACTAAACTCCACTGCTGCGTTTCATGCACAGTGTATCTCTGTCACTCTGTCTCTGTCTCAGTGACAAAGACACTGAGGCGAGCTGTAAAACATGCTTTTGACATGATCCCCAGGCATGCCTCTCACAGTGAAGGACACATTCATTTGTTGGGGAGACTGACAGACAGTTCAAAGGGTCGTCAGGCTGACACTGAAAGGGGACAGTAAACACACCACAACCATCTCAATTAGCAGCAGGGCTTTTGATTCACAGCCGTCACACAGACGTCCTGAATATAAGTCTCATTATGTTAAATGCATGTCAATCACTTCGCCTCAGGGCAACAAAGAGGAGGAGGCAGCAGAGGAGGAAGAGAGCATGGTAGAAAACTATAGTCATATGTGAGTTTCAAACACAGCTTGATTCCTTGAAAAGATTGTATTAGTGCGACTCAAGCAGATCAGAAAGCTCAACTCCAGCTGAATGGAGAAGTTTACAGAGAAACAAGAAAAAGTGTAGAGCTGTGCAGTGCAGAAACAATGATTGGATCACGGTTGAAAATTTCTCCATAGACTGGCATTAGCATTGACCCCCATCCTCCCTCCCCTCCACCTGTTCTGCTCCACACCTCCTCCCTCTCCTCATCCTCTCCAATCTATCCGCTTAATGAATTTTTACCTGGCACAGACTGTTTTAAACTCCATTTGGACTTGTGCCTACAATTACCTCCTCAGAGTCTCCAAAGTAACTGCGCACAGCCTAATTAGTATGCATTATCAATTAACAAACTTAATAGCTGGCAGATTGATTGGATCCTCTGTAGAAGGGGCAGAGCTGAAGCGAAACACAAAATGAAAAATCATCTCCCTGTACACTTCTCATTTCTCTTGCACACAGTGAGCAGTTACATAATAATGCCGTAGTATGTTGATTTTTAACATGTTTGGATGTTGCTGTTGCTTAAATAATCCATAAAATATGGAAAATAGTATTTACCTTGGAACAAAGATCAACTGTACTATATAACCACATGTTGTATGCTGTAAAACTATTAATGTGGTTTCTGTCAGGGCTCTATTTTTTCAATAATATTTGATAATCAAATCTTTACCGTGAATGTGTAGGCAATGCTGATTGTTATTTAAACTTCTGTTTATGTATACATGCACACACACAGACACTGCAGTGTGTTACTCAGATGCTATTTTTTCATATTGTACCTTATACATTGTTTCTCAGCATCGTGCATTGAAAGTAAACTCTTGTACTTTGACCTCTTATAATAAAACTGTTCAGTTACATTAGATTTATTTGGCCTGCTTTGTTTATGTAATATATAAATACCTATAGTGTTTTATGAAAATATATCAAACATGCAGCTTATGTTTGGTTGTCATGGTGTGGTACAATATTACAAAATATGGTGAAGTCGAAGTATAATCCATTGTATGAAACTTTTCTTTTTCAAAACTTTGACGTAGATGGTTTACCATTAAAACTGAAGACAGGTTTGTATCATGCTGTAACACAATACACCCACCGTTAATAGAGGTCTTGAAAGTGCTAACACATTGTGAGTAAATCTTATTACAAAGGAGGAGTATTACTAAATCTAAAGAAATAGACTAATACAGAGTAAAGCGGTTGAATAAAATTACTCACCTGTGAGTAATTGTTCTATGAAATTAATATACACTTAACCTGATTGTATTTGTCAGTTTAGTCACATACTGTCATCTGTTATTTTAAAGATACAATCTGCTTGGTAAATATGAATAGAGACCATAGAGAGGGTCTTCAGTAATTCAGTATTAGAAACTTTATGAAGAAGAAAGGCCAATGATGTAGGCCATTGAAAAACAGTGCCTTGCTTCCCGGTAGGTGTAAATATCAGCTATGGGAAGCATGTTAGGCAAAAGAAACCAATTTGTCAGGGAGATGAAAATGATAGTTAAAGCAAGCATTCATTTTTGCGAACATCGACGTGTCCATTAAATTGTGCTGTCTGACATAAAAGTCGCTGAATGGAGAAGAGCGTGTGCATTTTTCACTCCTCTCTTAATTAATGCCACCTGTTTCTGCTGCTTTTTTTAGGAAGAGAAAACAGATCGTTGGTCGTGTTTTCTTTTGTGTTACATCCTATTTTTTCTTTAGGTTCCTCAGTATCTAACCTGTTCGTCTCTGTTACAGTCCTTAACATTGGGCCACTTAGAGAGTACTTATCACAACCGTTTAACAGACGGCGAGAATATTCAACCATAGGGGCAAAAATAATACACCTTAATATCACTCTTTATCCACGGAACTAATAGCTGAATAACATTCATAAACGTGTTACTAAAACGTGTTTGACAGAGTCGTTTTAGATGCAAATTGGCCGATACGTCCTGAGCGTTAAGTGCGCTGTCCATGGTACTGAAATGAATGCCGCATCGATTCTCCGCACGCATATTCTAATGAAACCAAACATTTTCACCTGATTCAAACAGTTTGATTAAAGAAACTCGTTTATTTACATAAATATCAATAAAAGCACATTATGACAATTACCCGCCCTATTGGCCACAAACTTTATATGCTTGAAAATGTACTTTATTTTCATTAGGAGGCATGAAATGCAGTCATTAACGCATTAATTAAGGCCACTATAAACAATTATCTGGGTTAGTTTTTCCGTTATCCTGTAATGGGTCATTGTTTTGATAGAATCAACACTGCAGTGAGACTAATGTTTACACAATGCCACTTAGGACAGTACAAAGGCCGTGAATTCCTACAGCGCGAAAATCAACAAATAGAATAATGTTTGATGCTTTATGGAGTAGTGGGTTTCTTTGGTACAGATGGTTTTTCTGTTCACCATGCAGCCGCAGGGTCCAGACAGTGGATGAGAAAAAAACAATCCATTACCTGCTGCAAACACCAGTTGTCCAAATAGTTCATAGCGCGGTAATACACCGGCAGAAATGTGCTGTAAATGCAGGGAAGCAGCGAAATTGAGGAGTCACATACAATGAGCGTCACCTCAGGGGGGGACAATGGCCTCGGGGTGGGGGTTGCGCGGGGCAGATTCAGTAGCAAATCCTAAAACACTGCAGCAACTTCAAAGAAATGAGAAAAAGTTGTTTGTTAGTAAATGTTGGACTATGTTGGAATGTTCACTTTTGGTGATACAAAGACAGTTCACCATATTAAAAGAAGGACATCTGTCCTGTAGGGGTGACAGTGGACACCGCAAACAGCACCTGATATGACAGCTTTTCTTTCCCCCCTTTTTTTTAATTCTTATTATAGGACAAATCAAACTACAATGTCCATGTTGTAGTGACAACCAGTGCAAGTGGGCTGTGGAAGAATCCACTATTGATGTAACATCTCTCCTGAAATTACTGCGTAAAGGCTAGAGAAAGGGATGTAAATTGCAGACCAATCTAGGAAGACCCCCACAGGTCCCTGTCCAGTTTAGCTCTTAAATGGTGTCTAATCGACTGAGAGCACGTTTAAAAAGGCGAGAATGAGCGACTTATCACTGGTACTGATTCGATTTGTGAGGCCAAATGAACATTTGAGGGTTTTTAACAGCCGAGAAGGCTGTTCTAACGCAAACAGCTGCAGTTAGGCTTTTATTCTGTTGTGGTGGACCAAAATTAAATTGGAAATTATAAAATAAAATGCAGCATTTTGCGAGGAGAAACTGTGGGGAACATCAAGGAATTTGTCAGGAGAGGGGTATGTGAGCAGGCAGTGGCATTATGCTTCAGTGTTGTGTGTGAGCATGTGGCTGTAAGAGCCTCCTTCATCGTCTTTTTTCCCCCACTGATGTATATTTCGTTGTCCACGGGCTTAATTTTGATTTATAGTCCGTCCATAAATTAGAAAAATATGTTTTAGAATTCCATCCCGCGGAAAAAGCAGCCCGTGATGTCAGGGGATTGGGTGATATTTAAGATGTCAGAAATACATATTGGATTAGTGCGCTTTGTTCCCCCGCAACAGCAGGTGTTTAATCATAGCTGATGGCTGGAGCGAAATGCGTTAGGACAGGCCAGGCCCAAAAAACTGGAGCTGCGTTCCCATTGCGATAAATCATACGGCCCAATGTTGTTACATTCACACTCACATACGCACCCACCTCACCACGGCACCCCACCTCCTCCTCCTTCTCCTCCTCCTCTTCCTCTTCCTCCCGCGCCTTCACAGGCGCCTGCACGCACGCTCCCGTTCCAGACGCGCGCGTACTTGTACTATCTTGCATCCTGTCTCGCGTGCAGCCCATGCGCTTTCCAGAAACCTTTGCACCCGCAGGTTAAACCAATTGATCAGCAGTGTAATTGAAGCAATAGTGCATTACCTGGGGCTGGTGAGATGACAGTAAAACAATTACACATATTAATTTAATTCTTTAGTCTAATCACAATTTGAAAAACAAAGCTCTGCTATACACGTACCTTTATCATGGCAGTGAACACAACATTAGAGGTCTGCTGTCATTCCCTCCTATTAGTACTGCTGATTGAGGACAAACCCAAGTCATTTTAAACCGGTATGCGTCTAAATGCTGGAAATTAGCTCTATTCATCATTTAAGGAGAAAGCTTGACTGTGTGTGGTTTTGGGAATATTAGTGCTTGTTTGATGAACGCATACTGGAGGTCATCTGAGCACGTTTTATGACTCTCATCATGATCAGCAGCTTTACAGTGATTACTGGGCCCGTCCTGGTCCGATTGAGGGACTTTTTTCCCACCAGGATCGGTTGAAATGGATGAGAGGTTGGGAGCCCAGAAGGCAACACGGGGAGGGAGAGGGAGACGTTTAGGAGAGCAAACATTTTCAAGGTCACCCGGTGAACTGGAACCAGGGAGGGGGAGATGCATGGAGAAAATAGTGCGTTTTGACACCAGCGCGCCGTTTGATTAAAAGGCAAAGTAATGGGTTTAAACACACGCACCGAGAATGCCGCCAGACTCTGTTGGCTTTTTTCCCCGCAAATTACTTAACGGCGCAGTGATGGAAATAGGGTTGTAATGTTTGGTAATGGAAAAGAAAGCCTATATATTCTTTTTTCTGGTCTTCTTGTTTTCTGACATACACAAAATAAATTGCCCAAACTAATAACCACGGTGCATGAGATTTTTTTTCTTCCTTCTTCTTCCTCCCCTTAAAAAATTTTCAGTGTGAACATTGGAGCGAGTTTCTTTCTTTCTTTCTTTCTTTCTTTTCTTTCTTTCTTTCTTTCTTTCTTTCTTTCTTTCTTTCTTTCTTTCTTTCTTTCTTTCTTTCTTTCTTTCTTTCTTTCTTTCTTTCTTTCTTTCTTTCTTTCTTTCTTTCTTTCTATATTCTTTCTATATATTTATATCTTTCTTTCTTTCCTTCTATATATATATATATATATATATATATATATATATATGTATATATATATATATATATATATATATATATATATATATATATATGTATATATATATATATATATATATATATATATATATATATATATATATATATATATATATATATATATATATATATATATATTCCTTACCATGCACGATAATTGTTAAAATGATGAAACATCAATCATGTAATCTAACATTAACACTTGTGACTAGTGAGACAAATAGCTGGTGTGGACTTGAGAGGAAAAATGTTAAAAGTAGCAAAAGAAAAGAACAGGGGGGAAAATGTCAAGCTTGCAGTTCGATGCAGACTTGGGTTTTACAGGGAGCCTTAAATGCCTCATAGTGGGACCGGAGCACCTGCAGAATGAAGGAACCTACAGAGCAGAACAAAGAGGATTGCAAAACACACTGGAAGATGATTTAATGCTGGGTGCGTGGGGAAAACAACCTCAAGCATATTAGCTTCCAGAGAAAAGTGCTAATCATGCATGCTCGCCAGTGGGGATACAAATCAAACTTTGTATGGCTCGCCAAACGCAGGCTTTATTGAACATGGAAATTCAATAATCAAAGTACCTGGAAAGGGAGCAGGAATGCGCACAAAAGCCTAAGAGGCCGCAGGATCCGTCTGTCTGTCTGTGTGTGTGTGTGTGTCTGTCTGTGATGGCTGCTGTGTTTATCCTGGAACCACCTCTTCAATGAGTCTCTTAATTCCTCTCTAATTCCGTGTGTCAGGGCCGTGTATCCCCGCTGTCCCGCCCAATGGCCCTTTGTCGCCCCGTTTTCAACTCTCCCCAGCATTACTCAGCTCAATGACACACGGCAAATTGCATTTAATAAATTAGCTTAATGGATTCGACGATCGGTTAGCGGGCACAGTGTTTCCTCTGGTTAAGCAAAACATTTATATCCCACAATCTCTCTCCCTCTCTCTCTCCCTCTCTCTCTCCCTCTCTCTCTCGCACACACTCTTCCTTCTCCTTACATCTCACACATGTCTGCAGGGATGCGCACGTGTGCGTAATGGGATCCTAAGTGCGGGCATCGAGCCATGCGCAATTCTTTTTGTTTTGCAGAGTTTAGAAATATCCAGATCCATTCAGAACTTCATATATTTACACATTTTTCCTTGAGCTCACATAGCCTGAGCTCATTTTCAGTCATGTATGACACAAACAGGAGACCATAATCTACTAGATCATATGCTTTAACTTCTGTAACTTTTATTAAAAAAAAAGAAAAGATTTCAAACATTTAAGCCAATAAATCATCTACCATCATCATCATCATCATCATCATCAACGTCATCATCATAGTGTCTTGAAGGGCTTTATGGGTACTTGGGGCAGCCACGCTTGTGCACACGCTCAGGCTAAATGTCATGACATCCCCCTCACCCTCCACTCAGCCACAACAATCCTTTATGGCCTCTGCATGTTTGGTTGCGCAAAACAATCTCATCGGACATTATTGATGTTACAGATGTTATAGTAATCAAATTATCGGCCTGTGAAGGGCCCCTCTGTCACCGCGCTGTGTGATGAATTATAGTAAAGGTCACAGCCTGCCGGTGCTTTATGGGAGGTTTGTATGGTACCGCTCAGGTGAGCACCTCCAGGGTCGGTCGGGGGGTTCATCACATACACCCACACACATTATCCGTTCAGGTTAAGGGATCCAGGCACATCAGAGGGGGCGTGGGGGGAGTAGGGGGGGGGGGTCACCTTTACTTACAACAGAGCTTCACCTTTACATCAACATGTAACAGGGATTTAACTAAGACAGACAGACAGACAGACAGACAGACAGGTACATGTTGTTGCTCAGTCCTCATGAAACTATTTATGTTAAACCAAGTGTACAGAGAATTTCCAGCATATACTCAGGGTGTCAAACTCTGGTCATCAAGGCATATATCCTGCATGTTTTAGATATTTTCATCACACCTGGAAGACATCACATCATTATTATACTTCTGCAGAACTTGGTGATGAGCTGATCATGAATTGAATCAGGTGTGATGGAACAGAAATATCTAAAACATGTAGGATACCAGCGCTGGACAACTGGAGGTTGACACCCCTGCACAGTCAGGAAAAAATATTAGACCATCCATTGTTTTCTTCATTTTCTTGTTCATTTTAATGTCTGGTACAACTAAAGGTACATTTGCTTAGAGAGATATGATCAAACAAATAGGTCATAGTAGTTTCATTTCAGAGCTGATCCATTTTCCATGGTTTCCTTTATAATACCCCAAATTACTTCAGTTCTAATATCAATAGCTATGGCACCGCACTGACAAAAACAGTGATTTCAGGCATTTCATATGTTCTGTCTGTTTTTTAGTCACATGATGCACATATATTTGCATCATCCTGTGTATATCACTCATATAGGAATTAGTAGTTGATTACATAATCACAGTTTTTGATGACTTGATAATCTAATCTTCTTTTTTACTGTATATAAATCTATTTAGGTTTGTTTTTTTTATTATTGAAGCCAATCACACAGTTGTGAAAGACATCTGTATACACTGTAAACCCAAATAAGTTAACACAACTCAAAAAATGTAAGGCAATCGACTGCCTCTATTTTAAGTTGATGAAACTTAAAAAAATTACATTTTCCAGAACTTAAAATTTAGATGCTTATTAAAGTATACAAAAATTATTATTCACATAGTATTCTACGGTTCTGTCAGTCCTATTTGGGGTCAAAGTCAGGGTTCAGTGTCTTTGTCCAAGGACACTTTGACATGTGGACAGCCAGAGCTGGGACACGAACGGTTGGACGACCCGCTCTACCAACTGAACCACAGCCGCCCCTGAATAAAATTACTGTGTTTTGTGATTGTAATTTTTTGGTGTGATAGATATTGGAGTACTCTGGAATTGTATTTCAGCATCTACTACATCAGTTAATTTTTTTTTCAATCATCCCTATTTGAAACAATATAAATAACACTTCACTAATTCCACTCAGTTGTACCTCATCTATGTTTTAAGTTATGTTCATTTATATCCACAATAGTTCCCCTTAATAAAAATATTAGTTGGAAGTACTTAAAAAGAAGAACATGTTACAGCAACATAATACATTTGAGGTAGTAGTACTATTTGTGAAACTTAAGAACATATTTAATTATTCTGAATGTTTACAGCGTACTGAATCATGACATATTGTGATGACAAGTCTTCAGTGATCATGAACTTCAATCTTTGTGTCACTACATCCTGACCTCATATGTAAGCGGTACATCACATGAGTTTGAATTACATTACCTTTTAAAATCCTTTGACAAATGGAAATTTATTTAATTCACTAAAATTTCCCTAATCTTGACCTTTGACTTGCGAGGGTCATATGAAGGCACTGTCATCAGAAAGTCACTTACAATCCTCCTGAGACCCAGGAAGGAAACTTTTATATATATATATATATATATATATATATATATATATATATATATATATATATATATATATATATATATATATATATATATATATATATATATATATATTACATAAATACCTTGATTGGAAATCATATGATGCCACAGTTTTTCAAATATTTTTTTTAAATGAATTGTCCCTTGCAGTGGACACTAGGTCTTTGTTTGTTTGGTTTTTTTTTTTTAAATAAATCTGTGAAAGTTTTGTCCACTTAAAAAGGACAAGTATACATAGTTGGATTTCAGGATACTGAGTACATTATATAGTGAAATGCTCCCACATTGATTTGAATGAACAAAACTTAATGCAACAACTTCATATGGTCACAACATAAGGTGTGGGACATCCTGCCTGGTGGGTGGAGACATCACATACACTTAGATTCACATCAATAACCTGCATCTTATTGGCTTCCTGTCCCATCATCTCAGGTCAATACATCTTTGACAAATCCAAAGTACCCACTAGTGGGATGTTTCCAAGGGCACAAGTAACACTAGAGGTGATCATTATAATACATGGCCTCATTTTATAGATGTAGTAATCTTTCAAGTTTTATCATTGACATAAAGGATCTTTGAAGAGAAATCATAAAATAACCTGTGCTAAAATCAATGGTGTGTAACATACTCATTTGAAAATATCTGCTTGTATTCATCTGGCTGAATGTTTAACTGTTGAAGTAACATGCTGTTAAATTAGTCAAATGTACTTAAAAAAACCCCCTCAGATTCTTATAGTGAAAAGGGTCCAAACAACTGTCGATGTTTTTTATTGCTGCAACATAATGTTTTATGGTTACATCATACATACAGTATATAATCTGTAGAAAGTGAAATGGAAAAGGGTAAAGGCAAAAAGAATGAACAGTAATAAAAATGAAAGTAATGGATTATATGTTGCAGACTTTGGTCAGCACTAAGTTTCAGTTGCTTATGAGGCAAATAAATCAACACATTTGAGAAGAGTGTTTTGATATTTGTCTTTTTTTTTAAGTTGACTTATCCGTCCATGGGGAGGTTAAGTCTCCGCCCCTTTCGGGAGACTCATGGGGCCTGAGATCGGAAAATTAATGAATGGCATTCAATTGGAAATTAAATGCTAAAATCATATCTGGTTTGTCATGTGCCCTGAATCACACACACGTTGTACCTCATAATAAATGATAATTATTGATGTGTGTTTCAACTGCTTCTGTTAACCAATGGCTGATTCATTTGTGAGTAAAACTCGTTAATAATTTGGACTATATGTCTGACGCGTATGTGACGTCACCACAGACTCCATACCACAGCTGTGACATCACAGGTACTTCCTCATACATGTCCATGACGCAGTGATGAGGCATCTCTGATTGGCTCTGAATGTGTGAAGGAACACTCCCCCCTCCCCTCCGTCTCTGTGTGTGTTTACCATCCCAGAGTAGCATCCAGCTAGGTTTTGTGCCGTCGCTTGTTTTGAAAATGTGCAGGGGAAAAATGACACTTTATTTCCACAGAGAGCACATGAACCAGTTTTTTTTAAGTTTGTGCAGCATCTGCTGTGGCGACATCTTCTCTTGTAAATGCTAATGCTACTTCAGATTCACTGCAATGGGGGGGTGGGCTTAATCCCACGTGGGTGACGCTAATGTCCTAGTGATGTGTAGTGGACAGGTTTTTTTCTGAGTGGCTCATTTCTCTGTTGTTTTCTATGAAATCCAGCCAGTGGAGGGGACACACCACGCAGCAAAGGCAGCATGTGTTGGTAACTCAGGGTGACCCATCAGATTCCAAAAGGAGCAGGGAGAAAATTTGAAAAAAGTAAAAAAAAAAAAAAAAAAAAAAAACAGGCAGAAATATTTGAGTGAAATATGTAAGAGAATCTGTTATTTATACTTGTGTACATACACACGTATTATTTATGTATTTTCAATATAGTTACATAATATTAGTGTTTATATGATATGGGAGATTACTGTGGGAAGGGTTGATCACTGCTCCTTCTTATACTGGAGGTGTATTTGTTTGCATTGCACTGAAGCTGTATTAAAATGTAGTTACTAACTTGTATTAAAGTAACATTGACATTGTTTCAGCATCTGCACGTATATGAGGTGAATGATTCAAACCCAAAGAAGAAACTTTTTTTTTTTTTTTTTTAACTCAATGCCATTTCAACTACATTTATTTGAAGTGTAACCGATTCTGGAGGGTTAATCGTTTTAAAAGTGAACATAAACTATTGCATCTGGATCTAATAAAGCTTGATGTCCTTCCACAGCACCTATGCAGTGCTATAATGTGCAGATTTTTGGTAAACTGGTGCTGGCCTTAGACGGCAGCAGGCTTTGGAGGAAAGCTTTGCTGTCAGTCCAGGCCACATTAATCCAGACGCAATTAGGTGTCAGAGCTGCTGTTCTCAGTTTGATGATAGCCTTGGGCTGCGCACGGCGCAGGGAGCCCTAATCAGGAGAGTAAACTCCGCTATATTTCAATTTGGGAGGGCGCTCTTCCGCTCCGGGGGGCTGTGGCACCGGTGATAAATAAAACGCCCATTTACTCCCGCTCTCCTACCGCACACATCCAAACCACACTCGCCATCAGGCCCGTCGTCATTGCCCGCATTTAGACGGTGAACATAAATCACACAATTGGAAACGCCATGATTAGGGATGCCAAACTCAAACAAATGCAGCGTGTAACCTTGTCAGCCTGCAAGCTGATATGAAATCATCTCCAATGAGAAAGGAAATAAAATGGAACAATTGACTCTTATCCAAATACTGTTAAAGACACCCACAGCCAGGACTGTGTGCACCTCCACCACCACAGTCATGTTAACCTAACAGGATTACAGCCTCCTCAATGTAATCCCTCTGTATTATGACACATCTGGTATTCACAAATGTGACAAAGGTGGCTGTGGGAGTGGACCGGCCCCTAAACTCCTTTCAAATGTTAACCAGTATGTTCCTGAAGCCAGTTAAAGTGTTAATTGGCTGATTGAGTCCATTTATCTAATCCCTCCGTTTCCCCGCAGCCCTCAAACCCTCCACCCACAGTGGATTTGGGTGAAGTGCTGCACACGATCTCTATTCAAATATTTCCATATGACAACTGTTCACAGAACACTCCAATTAAAGGCCAGTCACTTTCTATTTAAGCTGCTTCAAAAGATCTCCTCCGTGTGCGTGGACCAAACAAAAGGATCTTTCCACAGCATTTAACTCCCCAAAGTGACTCTGGCCGACCCGGGTCCGCCCCCTCACAGGCCATCTCAGGGGATTAGATGCTGGATTTGGGAGGAGAATTGGGGTTGCAACACTGCGTTTGCTCCCATTTCTTTTCTTTTTCCGCTAAAGGGTGTCTGTGTGTGTGTGTGTGTGTGTGTGTGTCTGTGTGTGTGTCTGTGTGTGTGTGTCTCTGTGTGTGTGTGTGTCTGTGTGTGTGTCTGCGTGTGTGTGTGTCTGTGTGTGTGTCTGTGTCTGTGTGTGTGTCTCTGTGTGTGTGTCTGTGTGTGTCTGTGTGTGTCTGTGTGTGTGTGTGTGTGTGTGTGTGTGTGTGTGTCTGTGTGTGTGTCTCTGTGTGTGTGTCTGTGTGTGTCTGTGTGTGTGTGTGTGTGTGTGTGTGTGTGTGTGTGTGTGTGTGTGTGTGTGTGTGTGTGTCTGTGTGTGTGTGTGTGTGTGTGTGTGTGTGTGCGCGCGCGCGTTCGCTCGCTTAGCACCGTGGAAATGAGATGCGCATTTAAATCCGAGTGAAGGATCCACGGCCTGTGGTCATGTGTGCCAGGGTATCTACCCGCCAGGACCCACCGACCCTCCTGGGGTTAATGGAGGGGCCTCGAGGGCTGTGGGAGAGGCAGGGCTGATGCTACATCTGTGATCTGTGCTAAATCCACCCAGTGTCCCCTGTGCGTTAGGGAGGATTATAAAACACCACATTAACATTGAGATGAGAGCAGGGTGCACTTCAACAGGAAACAACTGTTAGCAGCCACAGACAAATAAAACCAGATTATAGTCAGGTTTGATTGAAAATACACGTCAGAAAAGCAATTTATGACCATAGAAAACACAGAGCACTGAGAATTCAAGTTTAATTAAACTATCCTGTTAATGACTAGATTTGCAGTATTTGGTCTCAAACCACATCAGTGTTTCACTTTATTTATTTTTAATCTAAAAATGTATATTTTATATATATATATATATATATATATATATATATATATATATATATATATATATATATATATATATATATATATATATATATATATATTTATATATATTTATATATATATATATATATATATATATATATATATATATATATATATATATATATATATTTATATATATTTATATATATATATATATTAACTATATATTTTTTAATTCTTTTTTTATCACAATTAATTGTGATTAGAGTTCCCAAGCATTTTGCCATTTTACAAATACATAATATTTTTACACCACAGTATCGCGTTATGTTAAAGAAGGCAAAAAAATAATAATTTGTATGAGCCTATTTTCAGGGGCTGCTTTTGAACCTTCGCTATTATAATTTTTTATGATTTCCCCTTGTTTATCATATCTTATTATGGTAAATATTAGTGTCTGTAACAGTAGTTGTTTTTTTTTAAATAAAAAAACCTTAGTACAAACTATAAATTTTTCTACATTGATAAGAATATTACAATGAATTTGAATGACACAAAAATGTGCAATTGAACTGCGATTAATCATGAGTTAAATACTGCATTTATGCAATTAATCGCAATTAAATATTTTAATTGGTTGACAGCACTAATATATATATTCTCTATTTAAGTTTTTTCATGCTAAAATTGGCTAAATGTATATGCTTTTGTAATGATGAAATTTTGCTTATAGTAAAACTACTCAAGCCTTACAGAACACCAAAACTCATATCAAATTAAGGTAAAGAATTAACATATAACCAAGTTAAACAATGTCATTAAATAACGATAAACCCAGTAAACCTCTTCACAGTGCACCCACCTACATTCATTTAACAAACAGTGAAAAGCTGCAGCTCTTTATAGTAAAAGAGCCTGAACTACTATGTTTGTTCTAAAAAGAAAAAAAAAAGGATTGTGCTGTTTATTGACTGATTAATTCAGCCATGAGATAAAAGTGTAAGAACAAACAACAACTCACATACTTTTGCCAAGCTTTACTTTAGACACGACTTGCATGTGAGAGGTTGATTGAAGTGTGCTGAAAAGTTGGCGACGTGTAAATCATCGCCTGTCTGAAATCTATAAATAAATGGAGCATCACAGGTTTGTGGCGCTAGATGCTGTTGTTTTTGTTTACATTAAGTATTCATGTGTCAACACGTCTGCTTCAGGTAATTTCCTTAAGCTTCAGACCACAATGATAACATGCCAGTGAAGACAGATAATTGTATTTCTTATTTAGATAAACTTTAATCCTGAAAACATATTACCTTCTGTAGTATTGTGGATTTAAAAAAAAATCTTAATAATAGTCACTTTAATTATCATATCTATAACATGTCATATGCTTAAAAGATGCAGAAAAACCTTACAAGAATATATCTTACTGCAAGCAGTGTCAAAAAATACACTGTACAACCTTGAAATGGTCATTTAAATTAGGAACTAACATAAAAACCCTTTCATGACCAAAAATGTTGAATAACTTCTGAACCACTAATCTTATCAATACATTTTACAATTTAGGTAAAATTCAATTTCTCAGCTTTTCATTGACACCAGATGTGACACATGTGGATATTTAGAGGCTCTGACATGAAGGTGGAAACACCATCTGAACACAAGAGTTTTGAAAATGACAGTTCAAATAGGTGCTTGTTTTTATATTCAGCTAATTATATTGTTTGCAGAAAAAAGTCACTTTTCTTCCACTTTTCTCTATTTTGGTATAACGAACATAAAATTTATGCTAAGTTTTTATGAACATCTACATATTTAATGAATTGCATATAGGAAAATACTGACTTTCACTGAAAGAAAATGCTAAGGATGACATTATAATGAATGGGGATTAATTGCATAGGGAAGGTTAAATGTAGAAAAAATAGCTGTAGTTCTTTTAGGGTTAAATTCTTATAAACTTTGTTAAAATATATCTAATCCAGTATAAAGTTTTATTCTGGCAAACTGCAGCTGCTCAGTATGAGTTGGTTTAATTCCAGATTTGCTTAATATACTCTATATAAGATTAAGAGTGTTTTTAAATGCGCTTTTAAGATGAAACTTCTTGTGTCTTTTATTATTAATGTCCTCATTCTGTTATTATTACCTTACCCAGAATATATGAATGTAATGCATTTTAAAGGGAAACACAATATTCTACGTAACAAGAAGTAAATGAGCAAATACAACTGTGGCAAGTATGCAAATCATGAAAAAGGCTGATTCAATTTTCTAAATCCGAGTAAATTCCTTGAATGAACAATGCATTAATTTACAACAGAAATGCACAAACACTCAGACACTTCTTCGCTGATTTTCCAGACTCCACTCTGGCTTTTATAATCATTGAAGGGACAGAGGCTGATGCAAAGTGTTTGCAGACGAGGAAGCCTGGCACTCTGCTCGCTGTGCTTTATTGTGTGATTTGCTGTCATATACAGGTCTTCATTAGGAGCGCCTGGAGACTAGGTGAGGGGCTTTTGTGTGCATGAATCACTGTGGTTTATGTGTGTTTTGCACCACTAATATGCCACTATGTCAGATGGAGTCTGCTTTAGTGCAAGCCTTTATGGGGGTAAATTGGTGCAGAATAGGACAGTGGAGCACTTTAACAGCACTCACCTTCTCCTCACCCCTTTTAACTTATTAACTTATATTAACTCATTTTAACCTGTCAACAGCGCTATGCCTGGATCACAAATAAATCACAGTAGTGGGTATATGAGAGTGTGTAGCTGGCTGCAAAATGTGTTTACCTCTGTGCATATCCACACAGACCCATCTTTTTGCCTTCTCGTCACTATTAATGAAGCTCCATTCTGACTGGGTGATCACTTTTTAATGCACTTGAGTGGTTTGAAAGTGCAATCAAATGCTAATTAAAGGCTGGTGGGTTTTTCTTACCGCCGGAGCCATAAATGCTCTTTCTCTGTGTTCTCTTTTGTGTGAGCTTTCACTATGGAGCCCATGGGAGGAATAAGCATGAGTCAATTGTTAAATGCACCTGCAAGACAGACCCCAGTCAACCGTGTTCTTTTTTGTTTTTTGTTTTTGTTTTGTTTTTTAGGGAGGGGGGGGGCAATGTAATGAAAATGCAGCCTTTCAGAGAATTTCCAAAGATGAGTTTTTCCTTGATCTGTGAGTGACAGTGGAGGCTAGACTAGTGCAGTAACCTGCAATGGACTGTCAATAATTAACTCATAAAGACCCAAACATCCACTGGCAGCCAAAGTCATTTACTGATCGAAACTGTTTAATACCCGTTGATCCATTATTTCCATCAACAAATGTAAATAATTGGTTTAAAATACAGTTATTCATCTTTTAATGGTCATCAGATATATATTTGGATATATATATATATATATATGTGTGTGTGTGTGTGTGTGTGTGTGCGCGTGTGTGCGTATAAATATAAGATAAATATAAGATTAGACAGACAGACAGACAGAACTGACTGAAGGAAATAATCCGTCAGTCTGTTGCTCACATTCATAACTACAAAAAGCACAGACCCCCCTGCCCCCAAATCAAATAATTTCCAGATCTCCCAATTACCAACCTACCCTCAAAATGTCATCAAAATCTGTCTATACATTTTTGAGTTATCTTGCACACAAACAAACCAATGAACGCTGGCAAAAACATTACTTCCTTGGCGGAGGTAAAAAAAAAAAAAAAGTCATCATAAAAACACATTCATAAAATCACATAAGTTAAAAAGTACTACTAAATTAAGAAATAAGAACTTTACGCAAAGGGGGTTATTATTTTATCATTTGAGTGCAGAGGGGTTGTGGGGGTTTCTATCTGTGCAGTACATACATACATTATATATATATATATCTCCTGGGACAATAAAATGCAAATACCTTAAATGTCGAAAGAAAATGTAAGCACAATATTAAGTGTATAGTGTCTTTGTAGATCTGATCAATAATGCACATGTAGAAATGATAAATTAAGGCATAATATTGATCAAACACTTATTTTTCTTAAGAAATGTCATTGTATTGGGTTATACACATCTTTTTAGTTTGGATAGCTCATAATTTAACAGAATTTTTTTTTTTTGCACTAAAACAACAAACTCATTTCTAGGTTATTATATTATTTTTCTGGTCTGGCCCACTTGAAATCAAACCAGGTTGAATATTGCCCCTGAAAGAAATGAGCTTGAGATCCCTGCTCTAGTCAAAGATGACTTTAATATATAGTGTTGCAAAAACAAAATATTATTCTACCCTGATCATTGCATCTGGTATTTTGTACATGAGCCTACGTCAGGGTCCAAAATGTGAGGCATATTTCATTCCACGTCCAGCATTAGACCGAGCCCCCTCACTCCTCATCTCCTCTAGACTGTAGATTGATAAATGTGGGATACCAAAAAGGAAAAGTGAAAAATCAAATCAGCAAAGCTCAGTGTATCTGTCCCCCTAATGAGCCGCTGATTGAACATTTCAGTGGGGAAACATGTAGTCATTAGTCTCCATGCTCCAAAGAAGCATTAAAAAGAAACTACAATGGAGGAAAAAAATGTAATTACAATACAGGAGAAACAGAAATAGCTGTGAAGCATCAATTTAAGCATAATCACCACAATTACTGTTCCAGTAGGTCTGCAGGAGTAACACAGTGATTATTTTGGGGAGGGATATTGTATTTGTGTGAATATGACACCTTTTCCTCAGATTTCATCCATCCTTCTTAACATGACCAGGTTTTCCAGTCTTTCATTTTAGAGTGTTTACAACATAATTTTGTGTTTCCAGTGGATTAACTGTGTTAGTGACTTGTGAAATGATCAGCTCCACATCCTGCAATCTATTTAGCCTCTAACAATTAGTCCTAGAGCGACACCGCTGTCTCAGACTTTTGCTTCTTGTCGTATTACAGCAGCAAGAGCCACTTCACAACAGTTATACTATGTGGATATAGTAAATTATAAAATGTAAGGTAGAAGAGGCCACAGCAAGAATAGCAACTGCATTGTCAGTTGCTAATGGGGATCTTAATAAATGAAATTAAATACATTTCCACTCACCTTTTATGATTCTAAGGATAAATAAAAGCACCTTAATACAACATAAATGAATAAGTGTTGAAATAAACCAACTCTACATCTGCACTATGTCACAAATAAAAGTCAAATGATGGTGGACATCCCCCAAAGCATTTGGACTAAAAACTCAATATGCACATATAAAAATAGCCTTTAACTATTTAACTATTTAACCATGCACTGGTGGAAGTACACATGTAACATATGTATATCATCTATTTATCCCTGATCGTTTTCACACAATCTTAGATTCATACTTGTACGGTTAACCAGTAATTTTCCTTTTTAGTGTTATTGACTTTTTTCTACCATATAATTTTCACAGCCTTTAAAGACTGGAGGATAAACTTATGTAGCCGTTGAGTCCTTGTATTTTTATTTTTTTTAACTTAGTTGAATCTAAATTAATACCAAAAGTAACAAAAACGATAAAACCAGTTCAAAAATCAAACAAAAAACACTTATTACAGCTATTTTCATAGCACTAGTTTCAGACCAAAGTTTAAAACAAGCTCCAGTTTTATGATTTATAAACAACATCATCACTAATGTGAGTCTCAAACATCAATTTCAAGTGCTAATTTTTTTTCTTTTTCTCAAGGACTAAAATAGCTCAAGGAAATAAATTTTAAATCACATTTTAAAAAAATCACAGAATGAATTACTTTCACATTTTGATGAATAATTTTATAATGTTACAGAATTTGACATTTAACTGTATATGTGGCTAACTCAAGTTTATAGATTGGCAGTGAACTAGAATAGATCTGATAACATTTGAGAAACACGACGTCAAAATTAACATTTTTTATTTACATTTTTCCCATGGGTGAAACTTCAAATGTCTATAGCAGCAATACATTTAAAAAAAAAATAGGCCAAAGTTGAAATTGTTTACACATTTTTTAAATGTATTTTTTTTTCCTCAAATGCACCTATAATGGGCAAAATTTCAAATCTCTAGAAAAACATACATTTAGTTTCAATATATTCCAAAGTTGGCACTAATTGATACATCATGATGAAATCAGCTGGATCCATGCCAACATTAGCTACAATAGGTGCGAGGGGTATTTGTTGTGCCTGTAACCACTTGTTAGTTTCTTTGTTTGTTTACACTTTAGCAACAAAACTATTGTTTAAGTTCATACCAAATTGGGTTTATAAATTGCCACTGACCAAGCTTACATTTTGGGAAAGGTAGATCAAAGTTAAAATCTTTTAATGATTAAAACACAAAGAGGGGAAGTAACTACGTAAAAGTACTTTGTTACTGTACTTAAGTACATTTAGGTATCTGTACTTTACTTGAGCATTTATTTTTCTGGCAAATTTTTTACTTTTACTCCCTACATTTGTTCATAAATATCTGTACTTTATACTTAGCCTAGCCGTGCTATTACATGTATAGGTCTAGTCATGCTTCATAGTCAGGGGAGGTGGGGCTAAAAGGTTGTCTTTCAAATCCCACTGTATGCAATAGGACAGTACTACAACCAATCAGACTAATCTTTAGGATGATGTAGTTAGACGCCGGAAAGTTCACGGAGGAGTCCGGAGAAAGTTATGAATGACGAAACAAAATTGGAGATAATGGAGCTTAACAACTGTTGTCACTTCAGTAAGAGGAATTTAGAGATTGCTGGCATTTTCTCACATTCTTCACTCATCGCCACCTGTTGTTCTTCTTCTATGGTTGTTTCCAGTTCTTTCTCTCTGAATCGTTGGAACATCACTTTTTTATGCCCGCCCTCTGACTCTATACTTCACTGTGATTCGTTGGTGAGTTTCAGGGAAACCTAGCCAAAAGTTACATTGAGCATACTACGGTAGCATATTAGATTTGCTGCTGCTAGGGGCGTTTAGCATGGCTAGGCTATTTTATACTCCTTACATTTTCAAAATAGACTTGTTACTTTCAAAGTAAACAGATGTGACAGTACGAAAAATAAATGGCTTCAGAAAAATTTTCACTTTCTATATTATAATTAGATTCAGATTCATGATTTATTGTCCTTGAGGGGAAATTCACTTCCACAGTTCAGTTCCATAACAAGGAACAGACCGAGGTGTCGCAGCAGAGAGTGCGCCATGTCACAAATTCCATGAAGAGACACAGGAAAGGAAAAGACTAAGCAAGTGCACATTAAGCCCATATAACTAACACAAACACAGATCACACTACTCAAGGTCATCGAGATGGAAATTTGTTCGATAACACAGGATGAACACACGTGGTATAAACAAAAGATAAAGTTGCAGAACAGAGCACAGACACATGAGTCTTTAGGAGTTCCAGCGCTGAAATTTGAAGGGCACATGAGGACACGTAGGAACCCAAAACAAGGACATCTACTCTGCTTTGGGAGAAATGTTAACCCCTTGTAGGGTTTTGCTACACCCCTAAATTAAACATCACCCCACACAGCGCTCATCGACCCCAAATTGATGTTTTTGTTTTCTCAGTTCATCCACCTCTGTCCTCAGTCCAGATAAAGCCCCCAGAGCTTCACCAAGCTGTCCAGAAATATAATCCAATCTCCTTTGTGACTCTGCAGAATGATTCAACAGGTCATTTGAACGTGCTGAATGAGCCACCATGGAGCTAATATGCCCCACACAGTTCACAAGATTGTCCTGGGACTGGGTCATAGACAGCTGTTGCTCAGTCACAGTGTCAGTGAGTTTTGTGAGGTGCTGCCGAATTTCATCACGCAGCATCAGTGGCCCTTTCGGTGCTGCGATCTTCCCCATTTTGTGATGGATCAACATTCTTCCCAGGCCAAATGTGAGGAATGTTACCACCATAAATCCAAATAGATACACATCTTTGATGTCCTTTATGGACAGAGGGGGTCAAACAAACGGCCTGCCAATCTCACCATGAATCCCGGCTGTAACCAGACAACAGCGTCCCGTCAGGGCAATGAGGTTCCCCAGGACCCCTTTTCTTTGGTGAATAGATAGTATCGATTGTGTTAAATGCCCAGTCGATTACATCCATGGTTTTAGCAGAGAAGTCGATGGAGGATTCAGAAGGAAGAAATCACAAGACAGGTGCACAGGAGAAAGACAAAGCTGTAGAAGGCCAGGCAGGCAGTTGCAAGATAAGAGCAAGGTTGGGAAAAGGAGGAGAGAGAAAGAAATATGACTGCTCTGTTCACTGGTCAGAGTGGAAATTCTGACTTTTATTCCAGAATTTTAAACTTTTTATCTCATAATTACAAATTTTAATTACATTATTTTGAATTTTTGTCTAACAATTGTGACTTTTTATCTCAAAATTCTGTGAATTGTAAAGACTGATACAATAATTCTAAGAATAAAGCCAGTACATGATTATTTGACAGATGCCACCTCCTGAAAAAAATTACATTGTTGTAAAATGTACTATTTTTGACTTCATTAGAAACAATTTAACTGTTGAAATAAACATCTACACCACAATAATAAATACTGAAATGAATCAAGTGAATGTAGGTGTGACTTTTGTTCATTTCCCTCAAAGTGGGTTATTCCAGTTGACAGGTCTTACAGTGTTATATTATCAGCCACTATAAACTGTGGGTAAAAATGTCTTGCTGGAGCCGATTAATCAGTCAAATCAATTATTAATTGATCTACTGAAGAGTAATCTTATTTTCAGGTGAATACATCCTAATGACGACACAATCATAAAGACTATATTACATTTCTGCAAATAAATAAATCCCTCTAAATATTACAGGCAGGGCCGTTAAACAGAAAAAGATGCATCTAGTTCTTCAGCTTAGGTTTGTTGTTGATTATTTTTATCTGATGACAGAAAGGAGGAGCAGGGTGAATAATGACCCATCTATCAGGAGCAAAGTGGTCTTTTATTTGTTCATACACCGTAAAAAACCTCGCTGTGGTTAAATACAAAACGCACCCAAGATATAACCAAGCATGTGACATCAAATGTAAATGAATATTAATATTTGACAGAGCCTTAACTTCTCACTAATAAACTGTGAACTGACTGTATGTGGTTGCACATCCGTGGCTTCCAGTCAGATAAAAGCAGCGCTGATCACAGACACAGCGGCTAATGAGAAGTTGCTCTGTGTGGTAAGGTCAGACAGGCGTTTCCTCAGCTGGGATCCTCTGACCCCTCCTCCCCACGTTACCTTCATTCGCTCTCGACTCTCTTCAAACACAGACCGTGATAAGACCAACTGAACAGGCCCATCATGTCACTGCGCTGCAGCCCAGAGAGGGGGAATGAAATCAAGCTGTCACTGCACAGCAACATGGAGGGAGAGGTGAAAGGGAAGAGAGCTGCACCACACCCCCCTCCTCCCCCCTTCTCTCATTCCCTCCCCAGAGCCCATTATAGCAGGTGCCAACACTAGGAGATGGATCACACACACATTCTTACACATCCCTCCTTGTGTTCCTATATGTATGGGGACTTGATGAGGGGAGAAAAACTTCCCTAACCTTCACAGACGTTTTTACTCAATACTTTGTCAAAGTTAAGATTTACACATTCAGCCAAATTGTAACTAACCCAGAGAAATGCTGCCAAGTAAAAATATACCATCATTATTTCATATCAACATGTAAAATGGAGGAATTGGAACACCAGACACTGGAGAGCCGAGTGAAGCTCTTAGGTTGTGGTGATAAAATCAGTTTGGTTAAAACAGCGATAAGTGTGAAGTTTGGTTTAAATATTAATAAATATATTGTGAGTCATTTTAACCCATAAAGAACCAAACCATCTACTGATCTAAAATGTTTAATACCTGTAGATCCACTAATTCTACCAATATATGTAAATAATTGGTGTAAAATGCACTTTCTCATCTTGACCTATTTGGACGTTCAAAGGTTCTGTAGTGAATGTGGAACCACGGTCATCTGACACAACAGGGGTGTCAAACTCATTTTAGTTCAGAGGCCACACACAGTCCGATATAATATAAAATGGGCCGGGCAAGTAAAACAATATAAATAATAGGATAATAACTTTTGAGTGAAAAAGTGAAACGAAAATGTTTACATCACTATAAGGCGCACCAGATTATAAGGTGCACCACCAATGAATGGTTGGTTTTATATTTGTTTTCATATATAAGGCGCAATGAACTATAAGGCGCATTAAGTGCAACAAAACAGTCAGATCAGTCATACTATGGCCACGTCAAACACTAATTTACATGTGTTCGTATGTGAGACATCGAAAACACCTGAGTTTGAACACTGGACAAACATAGAAACATAGATAAACAAAATCTGTCCCGCCAGCTCAGTCTCTCCTCAACTGTGGCTCAGATTGCTGACTCCCTGATGAAGGCCATGATGCCGAAATGCGTTGGGGTTTTTATGTTTTTATATGATTTTATAGGTTTTTGTAACCAAGCCATTTTAATAAAGACTTTTTTATCTTCACTTATAAGAGAGTGCCTTGGAATTTTTCTTTCTTGTGGCTCAGATCACTTTGATTGCTGCTCTGTACCTGCTTTGGAGGTCCCCGATATGTCAGGGGGCCAGACACTGTCACTTTTGGATTCACCCAGGGGTGAAAGTGGATTAAAAGTCTTGCTGAAACTGTATGCATGCAGGCATGCAAAAAAAAAAAAAGTGCACACCCAATGGGCATGTCCCACTGACAAAGTTTTATGGCTATTAATCAGTTTGGGGTGATTTTTATTACAGTTTTTGAATGTCTATTCCTCACACAACTGCAGTCCCCATAGCCCTGATATCACTGTATGGTTCATATACAATAAACTAGAACCACAATCACATAGTAACTTCAACAAAGAAAGAAATGACACATTACTGATATTATGCCAGAACATCACTAGCTCCCCTTTTAATATTTCCCTACTCTCTACACAAATAAATAAATAAATTATATATATATATATATATATATATATATCCACACATGATTGTTAGTATGCTTATGATGATATTATTATTATTATTATTATTATTGGTTTTCATGCATGTATTATTATTTATTAGCTCCAATACTGTCTCGCCGTTTTCCTCCTTCAACAGTAAAAATCTAAAATTCTATCAGGACAATGTACTGAGGATGTCCTGCTTCAAATAAAGTCCCCTAGTCAGTCCATTTTCTTACCTGGTTGTCCCTGTTCTTGCACGAGCATCTCCTCTCCCTCTCTCCTTTATCTCTCTCTCTTTACACTAACAACCATATACAAATACATTGCAGTCTGTGTTATCAAACACAAAGTGTTTTATAACCAAAAAGATATAAATTCAGTATAATCAAAATCAGTATCAATACATAACTTTCTTAATAGATAATGTAATGAAAATGTTCTGTTTAGAATGAGCTCAACTGACATGAGGAGAGAATACACAATTATCACAATTCATCTGAAATTATATTGTATATGTTTTTAACTTCAGTCACTGTTGATATTTTGCTTCTCAGTAAGTTTACCTGTTTTCTCCAGGTGCACTCTCCTCTCCTCTCCTCTCCTTCTGCCCCTCTCTCTCCTAGCACTGACAACCACATACAAATAAATTAGGAAGAGGTGTATTTCTTTATAATTACTGTGTGTTATACACTCACACATGATATTTACTTTTCTGAGTATTTTTGTATTGAGTGATGCTGTGACTAACAAATCACATAATAGACATCAATAAGAGTCTGGATTATTTGATTTGAGGTATGGTTTTACTGAGACAGTCACAGCACACTATAGGCATCACTCAATGCAAAAATACTCATAAATAGTTTTGTGGCTATCTTTACTTTTCTAACTCAGACCAACAGATTCTGAGATTCTTCAACTGTCTGTTAAAAAAGAAAAATTGCAGCAATCAATAAAATAGTCTGAGTATGAACCAAAGATATACATGGAAATTATT
The DNA here is from genome assembly GCA_020466265.1 of Siphamia tubifer. NCBI lineage: Eukaryota > Metazoa > Chordata > Actinopteri > Kurtiformes > Apogonidae > Siphamia > Siphamia tubifer. Next base: position 50,658,365 of record CM035794.1, on the reverse strand, counting down.
TTTAACAACTAAAATTAAGACAATATTCTCTACCAGTCTGATCAAAATCAAAGTGATAACACTCAGAAAACAAACCAAATACATACACAACAATTATTAACAGAGGTGGGAACAAGTCATTGTTATGCAAGTCACAAGTAAGGCTCAAGTCTTTGCCCTCTAGTCCCAAGTCAAGTCGAGTCAAGTCAACTCAGAGGTCAGAAGGTGACAAGTCCCAAGTCGAGTCAAAGTCCTACCATTTTAGTTTCAAGTCATCTCAAGTCCTACCAGAGAAATATAACTTGTGTGTGTGTATGTATATGTATATATATATATATATATATATATATATATATATATATATATATACACAATTAATATAATATTATATTATATAATATTAATTGTTGGTCTTATAAATACATGCTAAACTGATTGTACATATCTCACTAAGAAAAATTACATTTTAGTTTCATCTAAAAAAGGTTTAATCAACACCTGACTTTTCTACTTCTATCTGTAAAAATATACAGTATATAGACTAAATATCATGTAAAATGTACATTTATTTACAATATCATATAGCAAAGTATTACAGGATCCAAAACAAATTAGTTTTAGCAACAAAAAAATTTCTTAGTTTTAAATGTCTGGAGTCACCAGCAATTTCTGATGTTAAAATAGGGTCACAAGCAAAAACATTTTAATAACCACTGCTATATACTGTAGTGTCCACTGAATCTTTTGCATGCCATTGTACTTCTATATCCACCTCTCTGCTCTCCTTTTGAGATGTAGTAGGTAACAGCTTTCAGCGAAGTGGCTTTAAAAAAAAAAGTAATATGAATAGAAATCAGATGACATTAGCAGGTAGCTGGATTTCAGGGTTGAAGGGCTAAATATTTTACTAAGGACCTGGTTGTGACTCCAACAGAGAAAAAAAAAAATAAGAATTTGATTTTAACCATTGGTGGAGAAAGTGGCATTTATGTTTCCAGGGTGATTTTGTTTGCAGCAAGAAAGAGGGAAAAAATAGCAGTCGGGTGATTCACAGCGTTCATAAACACATGACTGGCATCTGCATGCTTCTAAACTACAGCTGTTACATGTAAAGTGTAGAATTATTAGAGTTTACTTATTTGTCATTACATTTTTTAATTCATCACTATCTGCAACTAGAAGTGTAAAGACTGAATTAATAAGAGAGACAAATGAGTGTCTTTGTAAGAGATCATCAAGTGTATGGTAATAAGCTCTATCAAAGACCATGCAAAAAAAAATAAAAAAATAATCAAGTTTCATTATTTATTCACACCCGTCCACCACTTGCTGCTCTTTTCTTCCATTTAGCTCATAATTAATTAAAACCATGAGAATGTAGGACACTGTATATTGTTTTATCTTCAGCGTGGGTTGAATGTGAGTGGGAGAAGTCACTGCATCTCCCCTCTGGCCCAAGGAAAGAAGCTGCTCTTACTAGTCTATTGTTCTCGTCAGTATCATTTACTTTTATTTTCTAAGAGGACTTTTTAACAGTTGTGGGTTGAAACACTTGTGTTTGGGAGTTTCACCTTTAATTTAGTGGCATTTTCTGATTGGATAAAGAGTGTTTGCCTGCTATAGTCAGCACATAGTTTCCCCCCGTAATAAAAAAACAAATAAGCTTTAATTTATTGTGCTGGTGAACAATCTGTATGTGTGATGATGAAAAATTGTGAGTGTGTGTGTGTGTGTGTGTGTCAGCTTCAAAGTCCTACTGGCTGTGTGTTTGCCCGTTTGGTAAATAACTTGCAAAATGTGCAAACGCGTCATGAAATCCTCTGCGTAGCTGTGGATTTGTATGATGTTGGGAAAGGCGAGTTGTGTGGATGTGTCTGTATCTGGCAGGCCTGACACAGCCCGTGTGTGTGTGTAATGGGAACAGCTGGCTGAGGGAATGAGTACAGAGGGAGAGGTGATGGATGCGAGTGGAGCTCCTGTGACAGATGAGCTAACAGGTGTTCACCACAGCCCTCAGAGAGATGCTATTTATGAGCCGGAAAAGACAGCCAGACGCAAAGCACACTACGCCACCAGCCTACTCAATGCTAAAACACATCACGTATATCTGCACAACTTTACTCAACAATGAGCTACACAGCAGAACTGTCTTCACGAGGCGGCAGGTGCACTTTAGTTCCTCTAAAAGCATCTTCACTCAACGGGAGAGCTGCAGCCATCTCATTACTCTTCCCACACACAGTCCATATAGAGAATAAAACAAATTACGACTTTTAAAAACAATCCTGCTACCACTATTAGATGTTTGTTTCTATTGTGTGTGGTGAGGTTTTAAAAAACAGAAAAAGGCGGATCAAGTATGTGAGGAGAGAGAGAAGGACATGTGACATATTCATCAAACTCATTTCTTCTTGAGAACATGTTTGTGCTTCAAGCTGTCAATTACCGAAGCTCAGCGTCGATGATTGTTTGAGTTGTGTTTGTCCAAATGACAATAAATCACTTTACTGAAATAAAGGAAAACTGGGCTAGTATAAAACAAGACAAAAAAAAGGTTTGTTTTAATAACTTCACTTTTTATTCTTCAAGAAAAGTAAAGAGAAGAGACTTGCTTGGTTTGGTCTAATCAACACTTTGATGTAGGAGGCACTTTGATAAATGTGGGTTTGGGGGTTGTGTTATGAAAAGGAAAATCTGGCATCGTGTAAAGCTACTTCCACAACATTGTTGTGTTTATAAAACCTCCCAAAGCTCCCCCAGCTCTCTGGGTCTACATGATTGTGGGGAAATCTTTCCTGATGTTTTTTTTTTTGGCACTATCCATTGATGCAAATGCAGGGTCATACAGCTAGTGAAATACAGAGGACTCAAAATTATTTCAATTCTTTAAAGGAGGAGTTTGATTTGAACACAGAACAGGGGTACAATACCTTGTTGTATTGTGCTTAAGGCAGCTATGGACTCATTCTCCCAAAATATAAGTTATTTGTACATAACTGCAACTGTGTACAACAAACAGTGACATCTGTATGCTACATGTTCAAGAGAAACAAATGAGATTAACTCCTGAAGGTCCATAATTTACTTCTCATATTTTGAACTGAACTAACGTGTGTTTTAAAAGAGGGGGGTGTCACCACTTTACTGAAACCTTTCACTATGTTACTCCTGTGGTTCAGGACAATACTATGCAAAGCCATTGGCCATAAAATAAAAACACTGCACAAATACTGTGCTGTGGTTTACAGTTCACTCTTTGTGGTGCTCCCCCTGTCTTCATGTGGATCCAAGTCTAGATCATGGTTCATATAAAAGTGCTTGTATTGCCTGAATTGTGCTAAACCACAGGAATAAAGAGTTATTTCATTAAGTTATGCCTGCCTTTACCTTTACAAAAAAAAAAAAAAGAAAAAAAAAGGGAGGCTCAGAGGATGAGATCTATGCCATTTCGAGAGCTTGTTTGAGGTTGCGGAGTAACATGGACGCCATGATGCTTTTCTCTGTGTTGATGGTGAGATGAGCAGTGGAGGACTCCCTGAGCTCCAGAGACACCAGGACCAGGGCCCCACTGCTGACCGTCCTCCCAGCAAACCTGCAGGAGAGACAACACTGTGGTTAGGACTGCCAGGGAGACCATGAAGACCATCACAACACCAAAAAAGTTTCAATAGGAACCACATATGGATTCTTCGTGCACAAATATGGACGGGCTAATAAATTAACTAAATTTTATCAAAATTCATTGTAAACAAATACTTCACATTAATGTAAATAAATACCCAATCCTTTTTTAGCAGGGTGATGCCTGCGGGTTGTTGGTAAAAAAAATAAATATTGATCTTAGGAGAACAGACTAAATTGTGCCTGGTATAACACCTATTATTGGTACCATGTTTACATTGTTTCTCATGCTTTTGTTTGCATTTTTGCTCACACTTTTATATATACGCAATGTATTTGTATGAATTTAAACTGTCTAATCTAGTTAGTTCAGTGAAACAATTCATATTTTTATTTTGTCATTATTGTACTTTTTCCATGATAATTTAGTAAATTTACTATGAATAAGAAAGCCAGTCAATTTTAAATAACAATAATGAACAGCTAATGTGTAACAGTAAAATAACATCAGGAAGCCTACATACTTAACTTGCATTGCTTCCTTAATCCCATAAATCACACATTAGAATCTTCTCGAATAACAAACACTGCAATTACCCTAAATTAGTGAGTAATACAACAAAAATGATTTGACACAAAATATAGACGGCACAGCAACAGATAGTCCATTATCCTTGCTGACTAAAGAGCTAATAGACAGAGACACACCCTTCCTGTCAGTCAAATAGAAATCAGTCTGTTTTTATGGACTGTGGGTGTCTATGACTGTGTGGGAGCCTATGGGGGACACCCCATCCCACCCGCTCCCTCTGGGACAGTGGGAGACTTCTTAGTCCATTGTTTCCTTGGATACGGTCCCTGTAGACCATGGGCAAATCTGGGCGCACATGGTCCCCATTGAGAGTGCTAACAAGAGACAGACAGGGGCTATGACCCACTGTGACCCCCTTTAAGGGAAGCAGAGCAGAGCTGGGCCCCCGCTCTGGCCCTCTGCATCTCTGAGCCTCACGTGGCTAACTCCCAGCCATCTGCCTCCATTTAGCACTACATCCCTGCAACAAAGACCCCCCGTGGCAGCCCGCTTAGGCCTAACAAACAGCCTACAAAGAACTCCACTTAGGACTGACTAAAGCCTATGAAGAACCCCCTGCAGGACACCCCGTGGACAAGCGCCATCACAGAGCCCTGCTAGGTCAGACCGTGCCGCGAGAGTGACGAGCACATCTACCAATTAGCACTCACACATTAAAAGATGTGGAAGGGGGGCCCTAAGAGGACACGCATGATGCACAATGAAGCGGTGCTGGCACACAAGCGCAGTGTCTGGGTGTGTCTCTGGGGAGCTGCTAAATTACCATCAACAGAGGAGAGAGAGTTTATCAGGGAGCTCTCAGGGAGGAGAGAGAGAGTCCTCTTTAGGCTTAATTAAAATATTAGCCACTTCAGCAGGAAACACAAGCCATTCAAGAAGAGGATTAATTTCTCTCAGAAATACCAAACTCTTTGCTCGCATCTACTCTAAATAATTCAAGGGCTGCATATTAATCTAAATCATTTATTGCGAAAATTCTAAATGATTTCTTTCGTTGCATTTACAAGCACAATCTCAATACGCCTACTTATATTACTTTTTACAATTCTTGTGTAACATTGAATCATATACATTTCTGTAACATGTGTAAGCACACCTGCTGACCCACAGTGCAGGTCTTCAGTCTTTCTTTTAGCCCTTGTGTCAGCAGCCTGAGGTGTCTATGTGTTCCCTGTGGCTTTGCTAATGGATTTAGGATATAAATCTATCATTTACTCAGCCAGTTAACACTACCCTGAGGCTGCTTTCATTTTGTCTCAGGAGACGCTGCTGTGGGCCTTTGTTCACGTGTGGTAATAAGTGCAAGTCAAAGAAATAGGACTGTGTTTTGATTGTGTTTGATTTCCAAGCGTGCTTGCTTTGAATATTCACACTTTGCTCTTGGTGCTTGTGGAGTGTTCAGGTACACAGACCAAATCTCCATTGCCTCTAGATCATCTAGCATAACAGCAGTGCATTTTTAAGGACTAGAAGGGAAAGATTAAGGACAAGCAGGCCTTAAACGGGTCATTGGTATTCTCCTGCACTCTTCACATACTGGGCTAAACACTGGATTAATTGCAGTGTATGGAAAGAAAAGCAAAGCATAACCCCTGGACTTAGAGCAGGCGGATTGGCATCGATCGGGAGGGCTGCAGCTAAGCATCACTCTCCAATTATCTGTGATTCTCCTCAGTGCAGAGAGTCTGTGTGTGCCATCTGCCTCTCCTCCACCCTGCCACTGCAAACACAAAGTGGGCTTCACCTTTACATTCACCCTCACGCAGCCAAGGATTCAGCTCAACAACCAAGAAGGCAGGACTTAACCTACAGTGGGGCCACATAACCCCCCCCTGCATGGTACATAAACATTTGGTCAGGTTTTAGTTTGATGTGGACGGGTCGCGACAAGAAACTGACCAAACCCGATCATGTCTTCACCCAAACCAGATCAGTTTTTAACTCAAAAAGCGGAGGCCAAATGTGCTTGTGGCTGCAGCTGGATGCTATTGTTCCATTCCTGGGTTTTGGCCAGGTGGACAAGTAGAGGATTGTCCTTCAACTGAGTGGTCAGTGAGGCCAGACCAGAGCCAGACGCAGGCGAATAGACTCAGACCAGGCAGATGGCCAGAGCTATTAGCCCCAATTAGAACCAGGAACCCTCCATACTTCTCCAGAGCTCGGCCATACGGCAGCACTGCGCTTGAAGGGCAGAGAGTGGACGCACATGAAATGTAGGACAAAGACAACATGGGCCAAGGAAGAAGAAGAAACAGTTAAGATGAAAAGAAAAGACAACCAAGATCTAAAAGAAAATGATCCAAAAGAATAAAGTAAATGAGAATGTCTGACACAGCCTTGTTGTCTGTTAATAACTCATATTACAACAGTCAGGTGGTAGAACTGAACATACACCTGAAGATACAGTTTCACTAACAATTTGTATAACAAAAAATACACATTTAATTAGTCAGGTTATTAACCACTGAAAAAAGGAACAGTGTTTAGACAAACATACTTTAATTACATGCAAGTGTAAAGTAAAGAGAAAGCATAGCTTATAAATCAAGTGGTTTAGTTTTTTAGAAAATTAGGCTCTAACCAGAAGGATTGGCAATACGTGCAAAATTCGATCAAATTTGCTTTCAAACGGACTGAAAAATAGAGCACATTTATTCTATTCCGCCTGTTTAGACATAAACAAGAACAGTGTTTTCTACATTTGCTTTCCTGCTTGATTTATTGCCATCCTCCTTTCCAGCAATCAATTTCTGTGTTTCAGTGGCATCCCCCTCCACTCGGCCTCAACGGCCTGTTTGGGAAAAGCAGTGCTGCACCCTGCTGATAAACAGGAGGAATGCAGGGACTCAAGAGGGAGAGACAGGCTGCTGCTTTGTTCTACACAGCCTGCAGGAAGTCCAGTGGTGGCTCCTGAAGTCACTTTAAAGCACATGTAATACGTGTCATGAACTGCATTATGGATGAGCTTCATACTGAAATCTCATTCATTATTTCACCATTAACCTGAACTCTGTCTGTTCTGGATTACACAGGCCTTTGTGGGAATATCACAGGAGAAAAATACGAGTCCTGGATGGAGGTCACCTCACACATTACATTTAATGTTGAGTGACCTACACAATAAGCTCTCAGTAGGTGTATCCCATTGGATCGATCTCTCAACTTTGTGTTATTCAAAGTATTCCCAACATTACTTTACAAAAAGCATGTCCGAAATAATTACATGTGTGCTTTGTATTAACTAAAATTATATACTGAGTAACAGCTGACTGGTTTGTAGAAAGCAGTTAGTGCCAAAGTAGCAGAGTAAGCAAGGAAGTGCTGCTCCACTGCTATAATAAAACTACACACAAATAGAAAACTTCAGTGAACTTTAATTACCGGAATTAAATAGCACTTGGTTGTAGAAGTACCCTGTAAACTAAATAATTCTTCCAAATATTTATTTTGAGTATTGCCAATTTCAAAATATAAACAGATGCCTTCAGGCTAACAACAGACTGAATTCAGGAATTGTTTTTGGAAATGACACAGAAATAGGGTTTAAACTTACAATTATTAATAATAATTATTCTGCTATTTCTAATGACAGATAATCCGTTACCCTTAAGTTTTAAAACTCCATCTCATGTTCATTTAAAGTATATTTTAAACAGATGCCAATCCAAAAGGCAAAGATCATATTTTTCTTAGACATGACAAAATATTACATCATATCTTTCCTTTTTTTCCCCCCAGAAAATTGACAATGTATTAATTATAAGAGTAACTGTGGAATAATTTGTATTCTAAATGGTTATAGCTGTTGGTAAAATATTCCACTGAAGCCTTGTTGTGCCCGTTCTTTCAGTGACAGGGCTGTCAAACTCACTGCTTCTAAGTTTGAAGAGATGAGGATTTTGCCAGTGAGGAAGTCCTATATTCTAGACACATAAATGGGGGTTAAAGACAAAGTGGGTCATGATTGGTAAACAAGTGGACAACATGGAAGGGAGTGTCTTCATTATAAGAGCACAGGGCAACACTGGAGGCCTGACTTTGTCTTTAGCCGTCACAGAAGTAGCAAAGAGATTGATAGCGTGGAGTCATTTGAACTATTGGTTATTCTGAATGAGGTATGGGTTTATTGGATACAGGCTTCTCCCACTAGCTAAAATTGATTTCCACTCACTCCTTTGGCTCTCTGTGTCCTTATGCTGGTGGCTGCTTTTTCCCCTCTTCTCTCTCTCACTCTCTCTCTCTCTCTCTAACTTCCTCGCCATCACTTATTTATCCAACCTCCTGTATTTTTCTTTTATTCACTTTACAATAATCCTATTTCGGCATGGATCTGTCAACACATTATTGCAAAAAAAGATGAGACACCAAGAGATGTCTACACAGTAAAATCCAATAAAAGACAGAGCGAGACCCAAACAGGAAGAGGACAGAGCATGGCGCAAGGGGGATGGAGTGAAAGACAAAGAGGAAGTGAAAGAGAGACAGCGGTGTGGAAGGAGAGACAGATGGGGGAGCAGAAATGAAGTGAAAGAGAGACTGAGCAGGAAACAGAGGGAGAGAGGGAGGTGTAATTATCTATCAGGTGTTCGGGTGTGCGTGACAGAAGAGGAAGCTCATTAGCACACTCTGTGTACACCAATTACACAGTCAGGCTTCTCAGGGCATTCCCCTGGCATGTCTGTGTGCGGCTGCTGGGGACATGGATGCACTGTTCACTATCTGATATGCATGCACACGTTATACACCTAAACTTTCCCTAAAACATAATTATAATGAGCGTGTAAATCTGTCTCATCGTTCTCTGGGGGAAAAAAAACACTCCACAAAGTCATATGTATGTTGCTTTTAAGTTTACTTTGTGAAATGAAAAATCTGTGGTATGTTCCTGCCTGCACACATACAGACTACTGTGCAACAGTCATGGGTCAACCTGGTTTGTTCGTTTAGTAAAGTTGTAATGACCACACATGCATACTGATAGCATCTGGATATACAGTCACAGAAAAAACAAACATTACACCACCCTTGTTTTCTTCAATTTCCTGTTCATTTTAACGCGCGGTACAACTACAGTTACATTTGTTTTGGACAAATATAACAACAAAAATAGCTCATAGTAGTTTAATTTCAGAACTGATATCTATCCATTTTCCATAATTTTCTTGATAAGAACCAAAATCACTTCAGCTCTTACATCAACATCTATGGCATTGTACTGACAAAGACGGAACTTTTAGGTACAGTATTCCACGTTTTCTTTTCTATCCATTGTAGTTACATGATATACACAGGAGTTAGTAGTTGATTGCAAAATTATTGTTTTTGATGGTGTAATAATTTTTTCCACGACTGTATGTCAAATATGTGCAGCAGCAAAAACAATGGTTTCAGGTAAAAAAAAGTTCTCTATAAACCAAAGTGAGTATTTAGTGTGACGTTCCTTTGCAGTTAACATGTTTTTAAGTTGTTTGTACCATTTATTGGATCCTTTTTCTGATGTTTTATATTCAGAAAAAATAGTTTTTGTACATGTGTGTCTTTCAAGGTTGTGCACAGATATTTCTTGTGTTTTGTTCCTGTAAGACAATAAGAAATAAATATATATGTTCATTTCAACCTTGCAAAACCAACAAACCTAATGGTGACCCATGTCCTTTTTATTTACTCATAGGCTGTGCATTCTCCTCTCAACAACAACCCCCCCCCCCCAAAAAAAAAAAAGTAAGTTCTTTATTTTAGTTCAACATAATATCTTCAGATGATTAGCCAATATGAAATGATAATGTTTCTCATTTGGAGAGGCCTTAAACCTAAAACTATAAATCACATGTATTGTGAGCTGCACGGTTACATTTCAATCACAGTCAAAATGTCCGCCTATGCAATTATATGATTGTGAGAAGCTGGTAAAACTCCAATGTGTGTCAAATCCAGTGCAAAATCATAGTGCCAATTTGTATGGTTATTAAATCTCTACATATTCTACAGTAAAGGGTCTGTAATCTGTGCAACATCCTTGACAACAAAGCACACAAAGTTCAATCATAGTTGCAAATTGCTTACAATAATCAGACACTTTCCTTTCATGCCAACCTAATCACTGACAAACAGATATTAATCATATAATGTTGAAAAGGAGTTATTCATACAATGATGAAATAAACAATCTTTAGTTTCCTGGGGGTAATTTTCTTTCCATTTAAACATCTTTAGTTCTTAGACCTTAAGTCTGATTAAATATTGAAAACAGCATTGATATAATCCTATACCTGGTTAACAACATTTTTGGAATTTTTACTTGCTATAGGAATGAAGTGTCTAAAAATATTATATATGACGTACAGGAATAATTATTGTAATTAAGAGCAAAGACAATTATTTCAAGAAATGTCAACACATTTCCTGCTGTTTTGTGGGTAGGTAAAACAAAACAAAACAAAACAATGTGTTGCACACTTAATACCCCTCAGCCAAGTGTAGTGGAAGATTCTGTTAAAAATTAATCCCAATAATTTATATTCGTCTTTGTGTAAAACTTTTACAATTACAAAATAAAAATAAAAACTTATTTTTGAAAGTACTCAGATATTATAACACAAGGCTGTTTCAAGCAAACAAATCACAACCAACAAAGGAGTCGTGCTAGTCTATTTCCAATAAGCTTCTGCTCAATGCCAAGATGTCTCTCCAGCATAAATCTTGTGCATATACCTCAATACATTCTTCAGATAATGCGATTACATCTTTGAATGGATAGACAGATGAAAAAACGATTATAATATCCCTTTGGTTAGACATTAGGTGAAGAGCACTAACTAACAAATTAAGCATGATGACAGTTTAAACATGTATGTCAGACTGTACAACAAAAACATTAAAATTACACTAAATAGTTAAAGACAACTAACTAAAGATGCCCTATGTCTCTAATATATTCTCATTTCCACTCTCCCTGTATTTCTTGTGGGTAGGATAAAAAAAAGTCAAAGAACCAGGAGGAATTCATAAGCATGATGAGAAGCAGGTTAATTTACCACCTTATTGTCTCATTACATACAAGTGTACGATAAAAGCTTCACTATGTGAAGCATATTTAGCCTTAAGTCAAAAATCTTTATGTGTAGAATTACAGTACAAATATCATTAGTCACAGAAGAAGGTCCACTTAATTGTCTCCTTGAAGAAAGAAAGCTTTATTTGTCTTTTGATTTAGGTAATATAAAGTGATCTACATCTCTGTGTGACTATTATATGATGATTCAAGGTCTGCACGTGAGTAAAGAGTCCATCGCTCTGAAGAGGAACCGATTAGAAAATAACTGAGTTCTTCCTTTTCTCATTAAAAAGGCGTGAAAATTCAGTTTATAAAACAGTGGATGTTGGGACAGAAGGCAGTGTACAAGCAAATACTTGACCATTTCCAAAATAAATAATTTGTTTGCCCCCCCCCCATCTTCACTGGAAAGTTTTTTCAATATCTTTCATAGCACCATGCTTCAGATCTCTATATGGATTCACTACCATGATAGAGTAACAGGTTATTTCAACAAACAAACAAAAAAATTGGGCTAATGGCCCTGTGCTCATCAGGTCCTCACAGCTGTGATGTCTTGTTATCAACAAAAGGGAGTCAATCAGTCAATCATAAAATCAATCCCACTGTGTGTCTGTGTGTTTTTATCAACAAATGCCAAAAACAGTGTGAATGGTATAGGAAGCCCCTAAAGCTCTTCTGGGGTAACATCTGACTGAACAAAAGTAGGTAACTGGGTAATGACATTTTACTGTGGTTAAAGCTGTTAAATGCTACGCACAAGGTTGTTGGTGCAAACTAATATGGAGGCAATTACTTTCTTTGACCTGGGTTGAAACTGAACTCAGTGAATCAATCGGAAATGGAATCTATTGAGAACTGAGGGAAGAGAAGTGATTTTAGTGAGATACTGGAAATATTGAATAAAGTTGAAACCAAATTGTTCACAAAGGAAATTTTGACAAACAAAGTGATATGTTTTGTGCCTAGTGCTTAGATCTATCTAATGAATCAATCAGAATTTAAATCAGTTGAGAACTGAGGGAGGAGAATCGATTTTACTGAATTGTGGATGACGACAATGAACAAAGCGCAGCGGCAATAGCTCATCCCCGGATCACCTAATAATAATAATAATAATAATAATCATCATCACTTGTCCCCTCATATGTGTATATTTTCACATGTCTGTTAGAAGTGTATACAATGAAGACTTCAACATTTCATACCATTCAGATTAGGACAAAAATGGTAAAGATCGATTAAGTAAAGTTTAGTTTATAGTCATGTTGCAATTGGTCACATTCAACAGCAACAGTTTACCTGTGGAAGTTGATTTGACTGGATGAAACCACTCCTATGTTGGCCACAGACAGAAGCTGTTTGTTGATGGCCAAGCTGGAGGTGTTTGTTGTTGCCATGGTGACAGTTGCAGAGGTCTCATTCATGCCCAGGAGCTTACCTGCACAGTATTTGCCATGTTAAATACAGAAACTGCACAGGAGACAAAATTATGTCACTTAATTCAGGTAATTTGTCAAGTTAACACCTTAAATAGACTTACGATATTCTATAAATATTTACTTACCATATAATCCTATGGCTGGTGAGTCATTGCTTATTACTTTACAGTGAATTATAATTAAATAGTTCAAATACACTACATTGTACTGACTTATAACTTGTATTAGATGGTGATAAAACAGCAGAGTAAAATAGCCATTAATGATTCTGAAGAGGAAGGAACTGAACAATAAATGGTGTCTCCTTCAATAATGCGAATAGAATTTGGAAAAAAAAAAAGACTGAAGGCAATGGGCCAGTTCATGTCCACTTAGTAATGAGCAAGGATTTGAAAGAAAGAATGGAGATAAATATGCACACAAGTTAGATAGAAATAAAAGAGGTCTTAAAGGCAAATAAAATGCAAGCCTGTTAGCTGCAAGAATTAATTAACTTCACTCAATTGATATAAAGCAGCAATTTGCCAGAGAGAAAAGGGTCCAGCAAAGCAAGTTGTTTGACTCTGTTCAATCCTGAGTGTAAAGAGTATTCAGCAGAGCTCAAAAAACAGTGAATGAAGATCAATTAAGGCTGTGGCAGCATTCAGTGGGCACTTAAGACCACACTGATGGCTTGGATATGAGGATGCTCTTCGCTCTCTATAGCCACTACAGTCTGTAGCTTTAGTGTGTGTGTGTGTGTTTGTGTGTGTGGCAAAATGCCATTAAGTGTTTCATAAGAGCTTTTAAATGCTACAGTGACAAAGCTGAAGCAAGGTTTATTAAATGCAGGTGGCAAGGATTGCATTTTATTTGCAAATATAGACAAATATCATTAAAATACAACATATATTTCATTTCCAACTCCATTGTCACTCTACATTTACCTAGCTATGATGTGAATGTTTCAGTTTAAATACAATCTCAGTTTTAATACAATCTTATCTCCAAACAAATAGCTAATCAAATAAATAAAAATGTATCTACAGAAAACAAAAGCAAAGTAGTTCTTCCACCATCACTGATTTGATTCTATGAAACAAAAATACTTCATTTAGTCAGCAGCAAACCTTTAACAAATAATGCAGCTGCTCCTTATTTGCTGCATTTATGGTACAGAAACATTTGAGAAGAAACAGCTGTTCATTTGTGATAAAAAGTTAAGACTTATTTGGGGTTTGACGTCAGAGTGAATCTAAAGGCATATGACATTCCGACAGTAGTCTACAAGTAAAATGCTTCTGGAATAAAACTAATGAAAAATTACCACATGTGTGTGATAAAGAAAATTTTAATATTAAATACTGTTTGGCTCAAGTTTCCACGTCTTGGGCCAAATTGTGAAATTTTAGTCCAGGAATATTGGTCTCAGATCTACTTCAACTGTCCCTGTCAGTGTCTGCACATCATTATACATTCACTTTACAGGTTCTTTCTTATATTTATCTATTTATTGAGTTTCTGCAGACAATGTAGTAGGGTACATTCATTCCACTTGAGACAAGGCATCTGCATTTTTTTCCCACAAAAAAAAATGGGCAAAAAAGCAAAAAACTAACAAAAAGAAAAAACCCACTACAGTAGACCGCCCAATCAAAACCCTCCCAAACTTCCTTCCCAGTGTCCCTCCCATTAGCACCTTACAGGTCAGTCACCAAACTGGATTATGTACAGTGACTGAAAAACTAAAATACAGTAAAACCTTGTATGGTAATATATTGTCGTGAAAAAAGTATATTGTAACTCATACAGCATATATACACACACACACACATATACATACATACATACATACACAAATAAATAAATAAAATTAATTAAAGAATGAGGGGTAAAAGAAAAAAAAAGAGAAAAAAAAAGAAGGGGGGGGGGGGGGGTGTCTCCCAACGTCTTTCCATCGTTCAAGGAGTATCTTCAGCATCATCAGGCATAACAGTCAGACTGTTACTAATATAATCCAATAATGGGTCCCATGTTTTATAAAATGCTACCACAGGTTCTTTCTAGTGGAATATTTACAAGTCTATCATATACATAAACCACCATATATGTGGAATTACACACCATCATATATATTAAAAACATGAGCTAACCAGCACTTTTGTCATTTGTTTTCTGATTCATCTTATTAAACTATGTAAGATTTAACACATTTAATCAAGCAGATATTTTACAGACACGTTTTAAGGAAACACCTTCTAAAAAATTGTAGACCCGTGTTATTAGTGGAAGAAACAGATGGAAGTGGGTGTGCCTAAGTGAGTATAGCTTGATGTACATTGCTGTGTAGTGATGCTTGGACTATTTATCAGTACCTCTTGAACATCTGACTTTAGAGCCTCGAGGTGATAATTACATTTATAGTTATATGACACGTTCACATTCTTTGGAAAATGAAAGTGTCATTTCTCTGTAAAATTCAAGATGCAAGTGTGCCAGAAATAAACAGATGTTGTGATGGATTGTCCAGTTGGCTTACCTTGGTCCTTGCAGAACTCCTCCTCTGTCATGCTACTGGGCATTAATAGTTCTCCTACAGCAGGCTGGATGGACACACTGAACTGGTCAGTCTTGGTGCTGAGGATGGAAAAGGATAATTTAAGGATTTCAAGGCCAAACCCATCTCTGTCTTTTCCCTTTCCCTGGTATAAAACAATAGAAGACAACATTTACTGGTGATTGTGTGTATTAAAAGTTTCTTCAATGTTTGTCATGCAAACCATGCTTGAAACATAGTGTTTTGAAATGGACCGATTCCTCCTTCCAAAACTGATTTTCTGATAAAGTTATTGATTTTCTGAGCAGTGCTGCCAATGGCATTCAGCAAGTTGATTTGTGCGAGGGCTGATTACTGGAGGAATAATTGTTATCCCAGTGAAGCGGGATCAATTGTGGCTGATGTCTCATCTGGGACTGTGAGCACAGGAAGGATAAGATGAAAATAATAATAAAAAAAAAAACAATAGGTGAAAGAAAAACAGGTAGAAGGAGAAGAACAAAAAAATACATAAATAAATAAGAAAATCCCAGTAGAAAAATACAGTGGAAAAAGATGTATAACCAGATGGGGAAAATAAGAGGCTGACTAGATTTGAGTGGATGTCAGGTTGTCTTACCACAACTGGAAGTTGGCTGCTTGCGTTGAGTCGCTGAAGTCAATACCCATGGAAACCGTCACCGAGGCCTCTGGCTCCAGTCGCTCTGAGAATGGAAAAGAGGGGAGGAAAGACGAGAGGAGAAGACGAAGAGTGAGTGACAAGGGCACAGTGTGGAGTGTGAGGAGGGATGGAGCGAAGTGAGAAGAGGAGGAGGGGGGCAGCAGAGTGGAACAGACATGCATCCACACCACTTGTGTTTTCTACTTCACAAAGCAAGGCCACCGTGTGTGAGAAATCTATCCTTCAATCCCATTGCCTACACCTCTAGCCACAGAGAAAAAAAACACATGAAGGACTAGCATATTTCCAAAACAACGGGCTTGTCAAAGAGAGCATTCAGCATCAAGAGAGATGGGTTACAGGCGGCCAAGATATGAGCTACAAAGAGAGTTAACTAAAGTCAGGAAGAGTGTGGACAGCTGAGGGTGGAGGAGGGGGAGGTGAAGGATGAGAAGCACGCAGGCAGACAGAAGCATCCTCGTCGCTCCCCAAGCCAGCCTGTGTTCCTCTCTCCATGGAGCAGAGCTGTTTTACTGTATAACTCTTTCCACAGACAGTGAACAGTGGAGCTGAGGCTCCAGAGTAAAGCTTCTGAAAACAGAGCCATCATGGACTTGCAATCCAGCCTTCACAGCCCCTGAACAGGCGCTGTCTTTTTCTGATTTTAACCTACTTTTACTTTTAAACAGGTTTTTTTTGCTGTTGTGTCTCAATATAGGCTGTACAACTGTAAAAACATGGGAGGAATAGAATAAGAAGATGATGAGCTCTATTCACCCTGAATTTTTTTCAAACAAAGAAATAGTTTGATGAAAAATAAATGAACATCTAGTAGGGTTTCTTACATTTAAAATAAATTGCTACATTAAAAGCTTACATGCAGAAAAGCATAGACTGTTTCCATCTAAAAAATAGTCAACGCCCCACCTCCTGATAAGCTGTTTATGTGGGTAATGTATGCACCCACACATACCACACTTAAAATTAGGATTTTTGAAGAAGTTAATCGTGAGCAAACACTCAACTGTGCTACTGACATAATCTTATTTCTTTCCTTCTGGAAAAGTTTAGACTTTCAGCTTGTTAATGTCTTCTTGTACAGGCACATACATTTCTGTTTCCAAAGAGAAACATAAATGTTTCATTTTACTTTTTAGCATGTATGTTTATTATCAATCCAGGCGATTATGAAAAGTCATGTGCCACAACCTGTATTAAAGATGACATTCTGCATATCGATGTCATGTCATCTACACATGTCCATCGACTGCTTGTAACAACAGAAATATCAGCATACTTAACATGTCTTAAAATGTTCCTTTTAGAAAAGTAACAGATCTAATTTGGAATAAACCTGTGAAATAGCCCATTTACATGCCACCTGTCAGATTCAGAATATTTCTTAAAGTGGGTAAGTGTGGTACATGTGGTACATGTGTGTACCTAAAATTCTCTTTAAACATGGGACCTGAAATTCAATATTGACCCTATAATGTTTTATTGGATTAACCAACCAACCAATTTCAACATGGTACCAGTGTCAGTAACTGAATTTCTATCCTCTCAGGAGAGAAACATTGTTAGTGCAGGACTAGCATCAACATTAAAGGGACGGGTTTTACTACCAAATAACATTGATATTGGTATTTGTCATGTTATTCTTATTTAACCTTTGTGCTTTCATCCCCTGCTGGTTACTATTTATGAAGTGGTCACTTTATGAGAAAGGGACAAAATTTGTGGTGAAGATGGGTGTCATAAACATGATAGAATTTTATTGTGTAGTCATCTACATGCTGATGTTTACAACTGCTATGATTAGACAATGTCTCTTTCATTAGGAAATAAGCCTTAAGCAAACTAAATAAGAACTAACTTTGAAGCAAACACTACTATCCTATTCATTTATAAAAAAGTTCTCTCTGGAGTTTTTTTTTTTTTTTTTTTTACATTGCTATATTGTTGATTCCACTATGTGAAACAGTAATATAATATTTCCAAGTAGATACAGACACAAAATGCCAATCGATTTAGGAACAATGTCAGTGGATCTCAGCAATGACTACATTTTAATGTCAACTACTGGATTTACCAATTGTTTACTAAAAGATAAGTGGCAGCAAACAATATTTTATCTTGCACTAAACTACGCTAAACTCACTCCAAACCCACCATTTAATGTTTTATCAATTATCTAACATACACAAACAGCACTACATAAAGCTCTGTCTGTATTCATCCTCTGAAACTTCTCCAAACCAGCTGTAGCCACCTGCTCACAGCAGCCAGGCTCAATCGATCCAAATTACCCACTGTTTGGCTGCTTGAGTTCCTTCAATGCCCAATCAATCCCCTCCAATTGACAGTTTTAATGTGCTCCACCACACACCACTTCTGTGTGCATGAAAAAGAAAATCTTGAGGGACTACTATTCTCAGCCTTGTATGGGGTGAGGCAAGCATACAGCAGAATGACAAGAAAAATGGAGATATTGTGTGTGTTTGTTCCGATCAATACTAATGAACAGGGATTAGCTGAAGTCATATCGGCAGTATTCAGGGTTGGGGAATTGGCTATTTGCTGAAATAATAGCAAACAGGTTTATAGGTTTTTGATGACATACTGATCATACAATATCTGTCTGGCAAAATAATTATATAGATACATCTTTCAAAGTCTGTAATAACCAGGGGTAACATCAAACATTGCAAAACTGATAAGGAATGAAGCCATTCTACTACGACTACTACTAATATAAACTTGCAAATGTGCAAATACAAACTGAATACTGGAGATGCTTCCTAAACCCTTTGAGGATTTTTGATGCTTTAACTTTTCAATCTGCTCTGTATTTACATTTATTGTACATTTTAAATTAATGCGTCAAACAAGATCATAAACCTAGTTATTGTGAAATTTTATCACATCACAAAATACACTGATACAATGTTAACACTTTACATTAATCGAATCCTTCATATTCTACAACTATTAGTTTATCAACTACCAGTTTTCACACAGTAACCTCCTATTATGGTTTGTATTGAGTGAAGGAATTGTTATGAATTATCATCTTATGAACCTTATCACTGTGGGACTAATAAAGGATTATGTTATTTTATCTTGTGACAACTGCTGATAACCGAGCAACGAACACCAAGGTCATAGTTCATGCACAACAACTAATTTGCTATCAACAAGGAGTAAATGGGAGGTTTACTGAAGAAAAAAATTAATGCCTGAGTAGATTAATTCAGAATAAGACATAACGACTAACAAGGGAGTCGGAGATGGCAGACCTCTGCCAAGGCTTGATTTTTCATTCACACGTGACGGTGTTGACCCATCTGATGTCTGAAGGTGAGACAATGTGAATACAAAAAAATGCAAAATTCTATCTTGTCTGAATCCTGAGATATTACCACTTCTATGTTTTAGCTGTTGGCCTTTAGTGTGACCTTGACATTCATTGTTCAAAATCTAATGGGTTCTTCCTCGACCCATTATCTATCATTCCTGAAAGTTTAATCAAAATCCGTTCTGAAGTGTTTGTGCAATCCTGCTGACAGACAGACAAACAAATAGACGAACGGACTCAAATTTAATACCTCCTTAGTGAAGGTAAGAAAGACCTGATATGCTACCAATATACAAATATCTACACTAATAAGCAACTAGTTGATGGTGTAACTAACATACAAGGGTTCTAGATTCCTGATGTGGAACCAAGACAAGTAATAAGGACATTTAATACTAACAGTATGGCGAGGGGTTTCTACGACAATAGCAGTTTTACCTTATAGTGTGTTGTGATGAAATAAAGTGTGCCCTTTTTTTTTTTTTTTTTTTTAATTAAACTCACCAATGGTGTTAAAGCAGTGGATATTTAGGCTGGCAGGGCTTCGGTCCCCTATATGGATCTCTTCTAGGCTGTGGTCTGAACAGTTGGTCAGTATGACTTGCACTGCCACCATACTGGGCTGGTACAAACAGGGCTGCCTGGGGAAATGGTACTTAGCCGCCAGCCCTTTCCCTGACATATGGTGAAGCAGCTCATAGGTTTTCACAGGGCTGAACGATGGAGTGGTGACCTGAAAGGACATTTTAAAGAGAGCAGAAAAGAGTACGGTAAATCAACTTTTGTTTGGTTCTTGTGCATAAAATATTTATTGCCATACATTTTCAACATTGAAAGAAACAAAGTGAATGACAGAACTTGGGTGATTTGTGAAATCCTAAACGCTGCATGATTCAAAATCCTGAAAGCAGAAGTAGAATGAGGAACAGTACACAGAACATTGGCCAGACACTGAAAGGAGCTAGCGACGTCTTGCACATTAAAGCACAAATGTATCCACACAAGGGCGCAGATTAATACAAGAGTCACTTTTATTCAGGCAATTCACCATATCCAATCAGCATTCAGAATGCACTACTTGTGAGTGTGGGTGAGGTTTGGCTGATAACTCCCCTGCCCCCACTCCTCCCTTCATTAACTCTCTGGGGTAAAGAGGAGCCATTTAAGAAATGTCCTCAATCAGCCTGGTGAGATGGAAATGGACTGGATGCTTGGTCAAACCAGGCTGAATAAAAACAACTAATGAATAGAAACACAAGCGCCTGCATGGGCTAGGGCAACAATTCAGTAGCATTTTAAAAGGGCTTTTTTCAGAGGCAGGAAATTGTATTACCTTGGAGGGAGAGTTGGAAGAGAAGGAGGTAGGAGGTAGGTGTGGAATTACTTGATGGTGGCAAGTGTCATCTACTGTCAGAAAGATAAGGTGGGTGGACCTGCACAACGCGAAACCATATGCTCGACATTCTGTCAAATATGGGAATTTTCACTCCTCTTGCAGATTCATCAACAAAATAAAGTGATTAAAAACAACTGAAAACTTAGCTGTTTTTGCAGTCACGGAAACTGAAATAGTCCCCTTCTTGAGTGACAGCACAAATTATGAGATGAATAGTCTTTTCACACCCTTTAAAACACTTAACACATGTAGGCATGCATATATGAAAACAATGATAAAATGGGGACAGATGGAACAGAGCCTCTTGGTGCAAATGAGCTCAGCAATGAATGGTTTTCTATTTAACACTTCGAAGTAACAGAATATACTCTACAAAGTCTTAAAAGTGACTATATTTATACAGAAAGGCATCTACTAGTAATATACAAAGAGATACTGTATGTAACATACTGAAATGATTAAAGAGTGAGTGAAGTAATTATCCTAATTGAATATGACAACAATATTATAAGACACACTGTGGTAACACACAGCTACAACTGAACAGCACACAGAGTTGAGTGTTGGTGTACTTATTTTTGTTGCTGCTGGTTGTAGAGATGGACTGTTCTGACTTGGGTAAGGAGTCAGACTTATTGTGCAGTGTGCAAGCATGAAGAATCAGTTTGACACACAACAGGAGCTGTGGAAAGGAGTTTCAATGTGTTCACTTTAAAGGCTGAGGTTGTTGAGCAGAAATCACTTACTATCAGTCTATTATAGTAGCAAGACTGCTATGTTTCAAGGGACAAAGGTTTAGAGTAACCAGTAATGAATTATTCAAGTCAAGTTATTATTTGGTCATGTTAATTTGCAAATTCTTGGTAATCAATGACTGTTTCGGAAAAATTTACTTCTTTTTAGTAAATAGCCGTTTGTAAAATGCTCTGAACATCTAAAAACTGAAGGACTGTTAAAATATATGTATATGTCCACTATGTTATTCCAACACTATTCACATTCAGAGAAACCTATTTCATTCAGTGTAATAGACCCTGAAGGTATTTATTTTCTGCAAAAATCCCATATCAATCATATCCCCTCTATTAATGCTAAAACACATTACAATGTGAACACATCTTTAACAGACGATTTATGTCTTCATAGCAGTCACAAAAGATATGTTTATGTTGACAAAGGTGTTAAAAAAACACTCCCCAAGATCCCACAATATTTCACATTTTAAAGCTTTTTCAGGCAGCAGAAATTATATACTGTATATGAAAAGACAATGTAAAGACAAAAGCAACACCAATACGGCATCATTTCTGAAAAATATATGCCGATACTAAAAATGTTTTGTGTTTCCTTCAGCACTATAGTCGTTTTCAAACAACAGTCAGGCCTGGTCACATGACTAGAGCCCCCCCCCCCAGTCAACCACAGTATCCCCTTGACGGCCTACAAGCGTCTCCCGTGCCCAGGCTGCTGGAGCATCTGTAAAAGAGGTCAAACAAACATTTGTTTCTACGATGTAACGCTATGGTACCCTCACAACTGCCCGTCACGCCACCGCCAGCCTGCAAATTTATTGGGCCACTTTTGGATGTGTCAGAGCAGTCGATGTCGATAAAGCTGGCCGTAATGTTTGCCACCCCATCACAACAGAGATTTACCTCCCTGACAGACACATCCTACTTCAAGGTCCTGTCTGTCGCCTCGCCCCTGAGCAGGCAGGAGGGAGGAACAGACACAGGACAGGTCTTCAAACTACTTATTATCACCAATTTGACACAGTGGACAGTTAAAGCCTGACACGAGTGCCCACACAACCCCTTCACCCTTTCATTCATTGTTGTGCTGTTACGCAGCATAAGACTATAACACCTCAAGTGTAAATAAGAGAAGAAGAGGGATGTAACCTTGACTTCTCTGGCAGTCTGCTTTTTTTTCCCCTTTGGCTCCCATTCTCTATCCTGGACAGGAACGAGGGAGGTGACAATAACGGAGGAAGTTGATTGAGAGGCTCTATTATGCATCAACTTAAAGGAAGCTCCTGTGATGGATGACACAGACACCAGTCACCTTCAGAGCCCGGACGCTACGCTCCCAGCATCCTCTCTGGCAAATGACCTGAAAATCCCGCTGACATATTCAAAAGGGCTAACCAGAGCCGGGCAGCCTTGTGCCGTGTGCATAAGAAGGCCAATTTAAAAGAAAGTGGTGTGGTGAGCTCAGAGATGTGTGAGCATATATTGAAAATCCATTTCTGTTTTTCAGACACTGTCTGTATCCAACATCAGCGACAGGATCTCATTATGCCATACAACAGTTGTGAAGATTAAAGTAAGGGACATGTGTTTGACTTTAAGGCCTAATTGTTCCCTTCAGTCAGGAGATGACAATTAATTGAGGGGCGTCAGAAAGACCTTGACAGCAAATTGAATTAAGTAAATGTTACTACACCATCTAAAACTACTTTAATGTAACAAGAAGTCTCTCCAGCGCATATAGACAGAGGTTAGTTCATTTATGCCAATTTGTCAGTAAATTAGCTATTCTAAAATGATTAATTTTGAATTTTTTTCATTAAAGAACATTAGCAATAATAGAAGACTAATATTCAACAACAGTAGTGTCCTTCATATAGCTTTGTAACTATCATTTATAACTACCGACTACCGTTTAGTCTAAAATATCCATAGGAATTCAGCAGCATTGAACTCAGGCAAAATAACAAAAATACAAATTTAAAGACTGCTCAAATTCCTTGAACAAGACATGAGAATGTAATATGATGTCACATTAGCAGTACAGTCCATTGTCCGATATGTTGTACAATATTTTATTTATTTGCACATACATAACACTAAAGGGGCAGGGAGAGACAGAAAGTCTAAAACAGTAATATCAAACTAAGCAGGTGTTATGTAATCCACTGGTCATTGCTCCAGGCACAGGTTTGTAAAAAGAACTGGCTGCATATTTATATTTACAAAAATCTAAGTTCACAGTTAAAGATCCAATTCATTTACTGTGCTTGCATTCATTACATTGCAAAGTGGTTACTGAGACAAGTTCGAGTCTCAGTTCAACAACAGACAAAGAAAACATTGTAAAGTTGCTGTTGTGACCGAGGACTAAATTTTCCAAACAGAAATAATATTTATAGATGAAAAAGTGGACAGATTGGGTAAACTTTTGGTTAAATGACTACACAAAAATATACACACAGACAAAATTTGAGCAACAGCTTCACTAAAATACAAAAATTTGCCAAGTGCCTCACATCTGCGTAGGCTGATGCACTGACTGGCCATTTCCGTGAGGACATTTATTCCTATTTAAGAGCCAATCTCCACAGTTTGAGTGGCAGTGGGAGGTTTGGAGGGCAGAGGCTGCTATATTCACGGCGTTTGGGGTCCTCCTGCTGATTCATAATTAGACGTGAACCCAGAGCTCCCACTACGGGGAGGTCAGGAGGGTGAGGAGGGAGATGAGGGGAGAGGAGGGGGTACGATGGCGCCCGCCTGATGGACACCAAATGAACAAATTATGATGGCCCCCTCTGGGTGTGATGGGGTCAAACGCCCTACGCCCAGCCGCTGACAGTTCAATTTCCCCCCAACGCTGCCCCATTCGCTGACTGCTAATTATGAATGAAAAGTTATCAGCCGGAGCCACCCTGCCGCACACATGGACAGCGGTCGGAAGAGGTTTAGAGTAGGAGGGAGTGGTGTGGGGGATTTAAGAGGCATTTGTGAGAGATTCTAATGTCAAAATGTTATTAGAGAGAGCGGTAGCATGCAGAAACTGGGGAGAGGGGGAGGAGACAGAAGAGAAGGTGGGTCAAAGACAGTGACCAGGGTTAATCTAAATGCCTTTGATAACCATGCAGTAATTCTCTAAAAGGGCCCGAGCGCTCAGCTGAGACAGACTCACTGCCTCTGTGGGCAGATTGCTGAGAAATAGAAATGACACTGGGGCCAGTGTGTGTGTGTGTGTGTGTGTGTGTGTGAGTGTGTGTGTGTGAGAGAGAGAGAGAGAAAGAGAGAGAGAGAGAGAGAGAGAGAGAGAGAGAGAGAGAGAGAGAAAGAGAGAGAGCTGATATGCAAGCGTGTGCATGCGTCTCCAAAGATAAGGGGAGGGGCATGTGTGAATAAAGGTGAGGTTATTTACCCTTGTCTATGAATCCCGATGCCCATCATGTATTTATGCATAGAATTGACTCTAAATCAGATGTTGATGTGCAAAAAGTTCCCTGTTCTAATCTGCATTTCTATTCTCTATTACTCCCTGGCCTTCACCTGAGGAGGAGAGAGACTAACAAGACTCGTGCAGCATAAACGCTGGTCTGAGAGGAGCTGTCAATCATACTGACTGACAGGCAGGCAGCTCTGATGGGCAAACTTAGAATATAGAGTAACTCGCCATGTTGGAACCAAAGCTGGGACAACGTAAAGCATGATTAAACAGCTGCTCAGATGTAAAGCCAAACAATTATAAATATACAAAGCTAATACCAAGTTGAGAAATGCACCACTTCTAATGAACCAACACTCAATGTTTGTAAGTAACTACAATAAAAAGTGCTTCTTCCAATCTTTTTATCGCTTTTTTTTTTTTTTTTTTTTACATATTCTACAGTGACCATAATATACCTTTATTCACAGTGCATAGAACACGTCTGTCCTTTTTGACAAATGAATAGATTTACTTTTGAGCTAGAGATAAATTACTGTTGTAGGTGTCCATATAGCAAATACTCTTTATGGTTTACATTGGGAAGACCTCTTAAATAAAAGTTGCAATTTGAAGTTAAGTTTGAAGAAACAGTGAGTTAATTACCAATTAATTAATTAATCAATTACAATCCAACCTATGGGGATCAATTCTCCAGAGATTTAAATCATTGAATAATCAGTATAAATGTCATAACTTTGTGCTAATCAATCGAGTAGATGTCAAGGTGTGTTAAACAAGTACAAACTTAATCCTTCTGGACAAAGTCACACTAATTCACCTTTAGGGAGTATAATTCATCAATAGCAGTTATTTAAACATTCTGAAAATCTATTAGTTTAATAAACCATTTCTACATCTAAAATTTACCGTTTCCCTTCATTCCCTTGGATAAGAAAAATGAATTCATACTGAACATAACTGTCTAAGCCTGAAAAATGACCGAAAATAACTTTACATTACAAATATTGTGATCTGAACATATCTACGATGACTGCTGTTTACTGTCGGCGTATCTCGGATGCACAAAATAGACACAGCAACAGCACAAAGAATGGTCTGGACATTTTCCTCCCGGGGGAAGACAAGATACAAAATACACAGAGCCGCTTGCAAACTAAGGAGAGAAAGGAGCCGTCACACTAAGAAAGGTCAACCATCAGATATACACAACACGGAGACACAAGGGACACAACATCTGACAGAGAGAGATGGAAGGTGACAGAGAGGAGGAGAGAGATGAGAGAGAGAGAGAGAGAGAGAAAGAAACAAAGTGGATGGACTTATAGATGAGACAGAAATAGAGTTCAAGGGTGTGGAAGAGCAAAAGACAGCGAGGGTGAGAAAGACAGACTATAAGAGATTCAGGAAACAGGGACAGCAGTTGTAGCATCCTGACTGGCTATAAATATAAGAAGGCAGAAAAGGTCAATAGTTGGTGTCTGGAGCAGAAATGTTCCACAAGGGAGAGAGGCTCATTTCACCAACTCATATGCGGCTCTGCTGTTCTGTCAGTGTCAGACACAAAGGAACAATTGACTCTCAGCTGAAGTTGATGGAGGAAATGTCGTCCTGTGCGTTTCTAACACAGATGCACACACGAGCATACTAACCGGCATGGTGGTGGATATGTTGGACAGAGACAGGCCTTCAAGGTCGGAGAGCAGGCTTGGAGAAAAGACAGAAGGCTTTGGTGGATTTGTGGGTGCAGGGGAAACTGAGCAACAGAAGCAAAAAGGAAAGGAGATCACTTTTACACGTCAAAGCCCCACTACAATGTATATAAATATCTTAAATTATTCTTAGTTTAGTTAGCAACTTCAGTTAACCCTCGTGTGGTCTACTCTACATGTTACCTTTAGTTTATTCTGTCTCTGTACACTGGTCAAATCTTATCCCCCAATTATCTAAATTCTTGAGAGCTGCAAAAATCTACTGATGTGAAGTGTTTAATAACTTTTGTACCACTAATCCTATCAATACTTTTATATAATTTAGGTAAAATGGAATTCAGTAGCTTTTCTCATGTAGTTTGACTTGTAGGTTATAGATTCTTGTTTGTTTTTTTTTCATTCAGTTAGCAATATATATACTTTGCTGCAAGTCAACTTTTTCTGTCTTTACACTTTATAGTAATGACCTTTTGATTGTAAAAAAAAAAAAAAAAAAAACCCACAACAACATCATGTATTCAGAAAATTAAATACAGAAAATTACCAGATTTTCATTGACAATTTTAAAGTTCAGTGGATCAGATTAGAATAAATTCTGAACTTGTGAAACAATAAAGGTAGAAAAATTTTTGGGAAGTCACCACAAAAATACTTCTATGTCTAAAGGTTAAAAGAGGGGAACCAAATTTGTTCCTCGAGTGCACATTGTCTTTTTGAAATCCACCACTGGGGGGCAGGGGATATTTAGGGGGATTATCAAATTCCAACACTTAGAATTAATATGACTTAGATCATAATTAGTCAAGCTTCAAATAGATCTTTACATGCATTTGTTTAGTTATGCTTATGTATGTAGTCAGAATAAAATTAAGAGCATTTTTTTTTTTATATTTCAGTGACTATGCATTTGGTTCCAACTGCACATATCCATTCACCTCATCAGAAAGTGTCTGCATTCATGCCCACTTCAAAAGAAAGATTTTGTTCCCAAGCTTCGTGTTGGAAATATTCTGTGTCATGAACATATCCAGACTAGTATATTTTTTTCTTTATTTGAAATAATCCAAATTGCAAAAGACTGAGTGCAAGAATTGTTGAGTACACTATAGACTGATCCCAAACATGTCAACCACTGTTCTGACTTTAACATAAGAGACAACATTTGGTTGATTAAGATAATTAAATGACCTTGTGAAGACTCACAGTCATCTAGATCCAGTAAAGACACCTCCTTTTTAGATTTCACTTCCACCTGTAGAAAGAAATAAAGCAACATGAGAGAAAACAAGGGAAAAATGAATATACTAACAAAGTGCTGGAAGTGTAAAGGTGCAATTCAGTGGGTGAAATGCTTCAATTTCAACAACAGCGTCTTTCAAGACATGACAGTCACACATCAAAACAGGTACTCTGCATACATTTGTAAAATGTCTGAATTTTTCAATGACCAGTCATGCACAGTGTCGCGTCACAACTGATACAAGCCACCACGTACGATTGAGGCAGGCTTGTCAGGTGTTGACTTGTGGGAATTACAACACACGCCTCTAGCTGGCATCACAACAGGCAATAATAAAAATGCATTTAAACATATGAGGTCTTTTATCACCCTTTCTCCACACCCTCCTAACCAACCAACGCTCCGTTCACATCCCATAAAGAACCATAAAATTCCACTCTGCATACTGTAGCCAGAGCAGACAGGAAGGAAAAAAAACAGGAGCAGGGAGTGAGTGAGAGTGAAAACAAACGAAATAAAGTTAGAGGCCGTATCTTATCAGATCTTCTCTGATTGATGCTTGGTAGACTTGGTGGTGGTAATAGAGACGGAACCCTTGTTAGCAAATGGAGGTCTGAAAGAGCGAGTGAGAGAGACAGAGACCACGAGAGAGAGAGAGAGAGAGAGAGAGCACAAGAGAGAGAGAGGGAGAGGGAGAGAGAGAGAGAGAGAAAGACAAGATGCATAATTCATAGGCCATGGCCAAATGACAAACTGTATCAAATGAGAATTTCATAGTGCAGAAAAGAGGAGGGAAGGCAAAAAATAGTGCAATGAGCATAACAGGTAAAAAAAAAAGGGCCGGCAAAGGCTGCAGAGGGGGTGAATGAGACGCATGGAGAAAGTAAAGCTAATGTCAGGAAAGCAAAAAGATTTCCCACAGGAGAAAGAGTGATTTCTGTGCTTTCACTACATGTATCTGGAGAATAATTCCCTCAGTGAACATGGTGTCAATATGGTTGAATGGAAGAAAGATCAAGCATCAGTTTCACCATCATTTTGTTCAACAAAATATCATATTCTATTCTTGTTACATTCACACCTAATGCCTTTTGTAGGTTTTGTAAAAATACATGCATTTTTTAGTGACTTTCTTTATCATTTAACTCTGGGTTTTAATAACCATCCAAATACTTCTTACATAGTATGATCAGAGTTTCCTATTCATCAAAACACCTTAAGAATATCCCTTGTTATAAGAAAAAAAATACTATATCATTTGGTTCTGCTAATCAGTATTAGCACAGATGAAATGATCCCAGACTTTTTTGTTACATATTTTAATTTACATTTGTAAAACCAAATTAGCCACTTTTATAAATTAAACTGAACAATGACATCACCTTGGGTTTGGAATTGGCATCAGTTTTCTTCTTCGGGGCTGAGTGCGACTCTGAATCTGAGCTGTCCTCCGAGTCTGTCTCAGATGCAGATGAGCTTTTAGCTGAGGAGCTGCTTGCCTGAAGTACAAGGCCATTTCCATTTTCATCAGAGTCACTGAAACACACAGAACTGCCTCAGAGATGGCCGAAGCACAGTAATGTCAATCTTATATTCATGCTTTTATACAAATTCTGCACAGAGTTAATTTGGAGAAATTTTATAATATGATAAAACAAAGCAAACTTGGAAGATTTAGAGGATCTTTGTTCTTCCCCCAACTGAAAGCTGAGGCTTGGCCCGGTCAAAACAACACAGATCAATCTGTTTTTGTCTGTGGAGTTAATTTAGTGTTGCATTCACTCAAAAAGATTTTTTCCATCTTTCTCCTCTCTCTTTCACTTGCTCTGTCCCTCTTCAATTTGTCCATATAATGAGTGTTTACTCCTCCTGCCTGCGATTTTCAGCCGTTAAATTAATGAGGGGAATTGTGACGGTAACTGGCTTTTTAACTTGGGCGATGATGAAAAGCCAGTATTAATTTGGCCTACAGATTTCATTTGCTGCGAACAGGAAAAAGTGATATAAATCACTGTGGGCCTGATTAGGCCCTGCCTGAAATGACTGGGCCATAATGAGGGCATTATGCTGTGTTTGTTGTGGAAGCACTGGGGTGAGCTGCACTAATTACTGTGTGTATGTGTGTATGTGCGTGTTTGTGTGTGTTTGAGCACTGGGGTGAGTTGCTCTAATTATATTCTCTAATGGAGAGAACAGGGTCAGCCGGCGGCCTGTCACACAGCAAAATCAGGTACATTCTGTGTGAGTTTGTGTGTCGGTGAGCAAATGAAGTCAAGTGCATAAGAAACTAAATTTGCCAGTGTGTAAGAGAGTGCGTGAGCATATTCAGCAGTAATGACTCAAATCTCATTCATTGGTAACACCAGGCTGCTAAATGACCAATCAAAAGTCATTATCCATTAGCCATGTAAATGTGGGTTACGCTACTGGAGGAAAATTCTCCCTGATTAGCTTGTTAATGGAACTCACACTAACGATATTCTAACAGCTCTGCCAGCCTGATGCGTCTGTCTGTGTGTGAAAGAGAGATGAGAGGGTGTATGTACAGTACAAAATATTTGTATGGCTAATAGACTATATTGTCATTGTCTCTAATACACTTCATATGCAGTTTTTTTCCCCTCTCTGAAAACAAAGATTCAGAATAAATCTGGATGATAGAGAGCATTTGGCCCAGGTTAGTTTGACAGAATAACTGCTGTGGGCATTAGCTTTTAATCTCCCAATAGACACATGGCTCCCACTGTTTAAATTACATGGCATTGTTGGTCTGTCACTTTAGTCCAGACTGAAATATCTCAACAGATAATAGATGGATTGCCATGACATTGACTGAGGTGATTCTGATTTCCCAGAGGGTCAAAGTTTTTTTTAGTACATCTGACTGAAGGACTGGGACAAAACTATGAAGAGAAATCTTTATGTGATTTGATTAAGACATGACAGGAAAAAGAGGAAAGAAGTAGGGATTTAAAAAAAAAAAAAAAAAAAAGAAGGTCCCCGACTGGACTTGAAACAGCTTGTGGTCAGTGTCTAAATCAAGAGAAATGTCTTGACAACCATAAAACGGATTATCCTGGACTGTGGTGTATATCAGACATAAGCTGCAATGACTGAACAATAAATATTATAGACATTTTTCTGACAATTAAGGAAAAAATCTTGGTTACATTTCCTTAAATGTGAGGATTTAATTATTTTACTTGAACGTTTGACTGGTATCTATTTTGTTTGAAACTACAAGTTAAATGAAATGGCCTTTTTAACTAAGCTTACACCATTGGAAGTATATCCCCGGATGTCCAAAATCCTTAATGATGCCATGACATTAGGCATCACCAGGTCATAACCTTTCATTTGCACTTGATTTGAAGTCAATCAGACAAATAGTTCCAATGATATGAACAAAAGAGTCTTTAGTGAAACTTTTGCGCGGCCATTTTTGAGTAATACAAAAATGGGGAAATCTTCCCAAATCAAATTGGTTCTTCCTTGCCATGACTGTCATTGATATGGAAGACATGGAATTTCTAAAGTGAATATCTTTCAAGTTATTGTGTTAATGTGAAAAATAACCAGTCGTGAATGGACCAAAAACATAATATGCCTGACACTCTGTTCAGAGACATAATTATTAGAATTTATGTATTTATTGTTATTCTCTGACATTTTAAAGATTAAATCATTCATCAGGTAGTCATAAAAACAACCAGGAGTTTAACTTCTAACAAAAATAAGAATTACTTGGGCACTGTACTGCTGACGAAAAATTAATCACCTTGCTGATCTCTTTTATGTTCCATCTATTCCAAGTCTGTATGATCCATCTTTACTTGACATGTACTATTCTCAAAATACTGATTAAGTCTTAAAGGAGCAAACATTGAGGAAGAGGAAGTAAACTGAACAGAAGGAGCATGGCGTGTCAGGAGGTGGGCTTGTCAAATAAATGATAAGAGCGCTAAAGTTGTGAACAGATGGGGGTTCAGCTCATTGATGCGACAAAGCTCTGATCACATCGACTCCGATTCCATTGCTTCTCTCGAACACACCTGTTAAATTATCTAAGCAGGGAAGAGCGGAAAAAAAAAAAAAGGCAGAAACAACATCTGGACTCAGAATACACAGGAAAGGAAAGCAATGTCCTTGTATTCAGAGAGTGAGGCAGAGGTGGCTTTGCTGTACCTGTCAGCAGCTGCAGGCTTCACCTTCTTCCGCAGCGCCTTCTTGGACTTCTTTTGTTTTTTGTCAGATTCTGATTCACTCGAGCTTTTTTCAGATTCACTCAAACTCCTTCCTGAACTGAAGCTCTTGTCGGACTCTTCACTGCTCTCCTCATCACTTTCACTGCCTGACTCTGTTCAGACAAACACAAGATCAAGTTAATAAATAAATACAAGGACAACAATGACATGCTGCCAGTGTCATGTAATTCACGAGGTAACATAAAGTCATAAAACAAACCGTCACTACTACTGCTGCTGCTGCTGCTGCTGCTGTCACTGCCGCTGCTTTCAGATTCTTCCTCATCTTTTTCCTCCTCTTCATCAGAGTAAAACTTGTCATCAGATTTAGGTTGCTTTGCTTTTCCAACTAATGGAGCCCACTCTTTCACCTGAACAGATGTGATGGAAGTAAAGCAAATTAAATTAAAGCATTAAAATGCAAACAGATAGGCTTTAATAGTAACTTAGATGCTGCAGGAAGTGTTTTTCTAATCAATTAACTATTTTTATGTTAAGTTTGATTGTGTTTTATATGACACACGCTAACCATACCACATACACAATCACACTTTTGTGTTACTGGAGGTTCAAAGCACGGCTTTCACTTTAAATCAGTAATGCGAGTTTAAGGTAAGTGTCACTGAAAAATGTGTTGATACATCTGACATCTGCTTATGTCTCCATTAAAAAACCACAATTAATCTGTTAAAGCTGCACTCTGTAAAACTAGAGAGAAAGTTTGTTAGCAAAGCTGTTTGATTACTCCGTTCTTCTTGTTTTTTATGGTTTTATTACAACCTCCATTAGTAGTCTTTCAATTAACAACACATTTTGAGTGGATGCTGCAAAAATAATGCAAGAGCTAAGCTTTTCTCTCGATTGTTACTGAATACTAATTTCTGCAGCCCAAATCAATACAGAAAACAATACAAGGCAATTATTTGTCTAAGTTTGCACTTTAAACCATGTTTATGCCTAGTTCAGTAGATATGAATATGACATGACTCGAACTGTCATTTGTAAAAATGGAGTTCACAGTTAAACACTTTTTTTTTTTTAATTATAGAAGGTTAAAAGTGACATGAAACACTGAAAAGCAGTTTGGAAGGAATATAGATTTCTTACTGCCTCAATGACCTCCACGTTCCTCACAGACTGGTCAGGGGCAACAGCTGGCCAGTCTGACAGCTCCTGGTATCCAGTAGCTTTAATATTGAGGCTGTGAGAGAGAGTGCCGAGCTGGAATCGGTCTCGATCTGCAGGATGAGAAAAGAAAAACGAAATCAAATTCAAAAAGGTTCAACTAACCCAGTTGAGAAAATGAGAGAGGCAAGAGAAGGAGGGTCAGCAATTATATCAAGAGCAATGGAAAATAAAAGACAAAAAAAACCAGAGGAAGTGCTGGAAAGATGAGAGTGTTATGGGGTTCAAGGTGACTTTAGTCTATTAATGAGAGAGCAAGTGGCTAAATGTCCTTGTAAAATAGTCTCTTATCACACACATGCATTTAATATCAACTCTCCATCTTCATGCACATATGCAGCACACTTTTCTTTCTCCTTTGCAGGTGACATACAAAAGTAATCAGTGTCTGTCTCTTGGGAGATGTGCTCTAAAAACTGTTCTTTGCTAACAAAAGAGAGAAAAATACTTTAGTTGTGAATATTAAGAATGACAGGGGTGGTTAACGCTTTCCATAAACATCCAATAGGTGCAAACTGCCTCTGAATTTTAATGCTGTGTAAGGTACTTTCTGTCCCTTTTGTCAGAGAGCGAGAGAGAGAGAAGAGACAGCTAAATGAGAGATTTTTTTCTCCCCTCTCAGTGTCTGAAAAAGGTTAGCATTACCTCCATAATTTACCCATCTCATTAGTCCTAGGTAAAGGGGTCTGACCTAACTGCCCTTCAGAGAGAGTCACAGCAGAATAATAAAACCAATTTTGCATACCACAGGAAAATATACAGTCTAGATGGGAAATAAGAGTCCAATTAAGCCACAAATAGCCGATTCCCTGGTAGAAACACAGGAGGGTTTGTACTATTGTCTAATCTTGAATACATAGTGGTATTTAAAAGGTTTAATACATTTGGAAATGAGAAAGATACAAATGTTAACCATGTTTTAAGTACCTTTAAATGCAGATTCAAGGACTGGGGCTGGTTTGGGAGCCAGTAGGATTCGTCTTGCGTACTTATTCAGAGCCCCACTTTTCTCATTGGGCACTATGAGCTGTCTTATGAAGCGTGTTCGGTCTCTAATGTCGTAGTTCTGGTCGTATTTGCCTAGGTTCAGGATGTACTGGGTCAGCAGCTTGGTCTGAAAACAGAGAGGGTATTGGTGAATTAGGAGGTTTTGACAGTGTAACAAGAGACACAGGATAACAACAAGTGGTAGCAAAAACAAGGAGGCAAAAATAGAGCTTGAACAAAAGAAAAAGCTGGTCCAATATGTTCTTTCCACTGTCTAGGTTCTTGATTCAGTGTAGTTTGATTTCTTTTATACAAAACAGAGCAAAAAAATAAATAAATAACAGTGTGGAAATGGCAACTAAATCCTATCCTTCCCTTGCTCATCTTTGTTCCTCGCTCTGTCTCTACCCTCAGTGACACATTACGATAAGCGAGAGGTGTAATGATTGTGCTCATTTGAGGAGGCAGCGTCTGGGCTCATAAACCTAACTCAGGGGCCAGAATCACCCCATCTAACCAAATGGGCCTATAGACACCAAGCTGCAGTAAGAAATGCACCATTACGTTAAATCTGTCTGAGTCACAGCTCTGTTTAGACCAAGCATCTACCTCTACGGAGCATAAGCGTTCAATTATCACGATAGAAAATTGCAAATACCAAAAGAAAACCTTAAAAGACTAGACCTTTTAATTTATACTTTTTCTAACACAATATGGATTTTATTTATTAATGTGCACTGTAATCATGTTCAGTTTCACACATATACACCCCGTACGACTGGATTTATAGGTTCTACGTTACCTGCTTAGAGTTGGTCAGGTAGAGTTTGGCTGCCAGGTTGACGGTTTGCAACTTGACAATGTCCTCTTCTGTTGTGAACGTCTTTGCCATTTTGCGGAGCACATCAGGTGCAATCTTTGGCACCCTCTCACAGTACTCTCCCATCAACCACAAGATACTGGCACGGGCCATAGGAACCTGGATATGGGTCATCAGATCAAAGAGGCAGCTAAAGTACAACATGTTTCAAGTCATTCCTGTATTAACTTCCCTGATGGTTGAATAAAAGCTGTGTAAATGTAAAAATAGAATAGAATGAACGTACAGTGATATTGTCAAAGAGTTTGGCCATGTGTTTGATGATTTCGCTATGCTGCGTTGGCTGGGTCTGAAGCAACTTCTTTATCACCACCACACTCTCAGCAACCACAGTTTCTGCGAAGACAAGGCAGCAGGTTCTCACAGGACTCAGACTTATTACACAGCAGAGATTAAGCACGTAAGAAGATGACAATAGCTACAGTATCTGCATTCTTGAAGCTCTTTACCATCTCTGTTTGAAAGCAGAAGAACCAGACCATTCAGACAGGTGTCTGTCACCTCAGAGATGTTGGTGGCACACCTGCCAATGGCCTGAATGGTAGCTGCTGCAAATGCCTTATCCTGGCTCTTCACATAGGTCTAAAATGGATTAGATAATGTATGAATATAAGCAAGAACTAGACTGAGAAGTTCAATTTAACAAGGAATTGATACCATCTATAAATGGCAATCAGAAGAGAAAAAAAAAACAGACCTGAAATTCCCTCAGAATAGTGGAGATGTTGGCTTCATTGGCCAGGTTTGTTAGAATCTCAAGCTGATGATAAAAAAAAGGAGATTTTTAATGTCTATAAATGTACATGGTGAGTTAGAAGATGAGGAGAAAATGAATATGCTTTTACCTTTAGTGTTTTAATGTGTGTTGCATCTGTGGATCTCACATAGAAACTTTTCATGAATGGCTCGAACATCCCCTGTTTAGAGACAAGTCATGTTTTTAATCTGCATTAATACAAATGTAGTGGAACTTGTTCCACTGTCTACAATTACCTTCCTCTGAATTGACATGGTGGCAATGTTCTGAAGCACAATGTACTGCACCTCTCTGTGCAAAGGAAAAAAGGAAATTACACATTAGGATACTGATTGAAACTGACGGATGAAACTCAAAACAACAAAGAGGCAGAGGTACACAGAGCTAAACATTACAGCATTACCTGTGGCTTCTCAGGAGCCGAACCAGTGACTTGGTGACAATGCTGACCTCATGCTTCGGGGCCAAATGCCAATAGAGTTGAGCGACAGACATCACCACCTAGAAATACAATCACACATCAAGATTAGTCAGATTTTAAGTGAAACCTTTTAAAACATTTTACCGGATTTGCACTATCTCTCATCATTGCGAAAACACATTTTTGGTGACCTACATTCACCAAAATTTAATAGGATCCATTCTGGACCACCTTGTACCTGTCCTGAAAATGTCATGGAAATTGGCCCAATAGTTTTTGCGTACAGCTGCTGCCAGACAAACAAACGAACAAACAAATAGACAAACCAAACTAAAATAAATACCCCTCTCCTCTTTGGGAGTGGGATAATACGAATTCTCAATTTTGATAATTTTCAAATGAGCTGCTTAGTTTTGTGATTGTTTTAATATTCACTTCACTAAGTCTGTATCCCAGTTCCACCTGTGAAACCATATAGTTTACTATTCCCAGATTTTAGCTTTTTAATATTTGGCACATTTTGCATAACTATTTACTATCATTTCACCACCAACAGTGTATTGCCACCTCTCTACTAATGCTAAAATAAAACCAGTTTATTTCCCATGCTCTACAAAGGCACTCATGACAACTCCTTATAAAAGGTAATTTTTCAGCTAAGCTTTAAATAGCACCAAGACGTGTGTCCATCGTTGCAGGCAGAATGAAAGGGTTCAGGCAGCAATGAAGATGGAGGATGTCACTGTGTTGTGGCAAGTAAAGACACAGCATGTCACATTTTAATCAACACTTTCATTTGGGAGCATTTTTCCTCCTGCTGCTTCACAGCGACAGTCCTTGAGACTCCTGCGTGATGGAGATCTGAACTCCCCGTGTTTTGTGTGTGTGGTGTGTGTGTGTGGGAAGGGGGGGTCTCATCTTTTTTTCAGGCTTGTGGCTGCACTATAGCAGGTATAGTTGTATAGCTTTTACTTTTGTATATATGTTGTATTTATGTTGAAAATGTTTGTATCTTAAAACTTCTTAAAGGTGGAGAATGACTTTAAGAGGCAGTAGCCGTATATGAAGAGCTTAGGTCATAGACATCTCAAGTGCTACCAAAAATGTTAACTTGCATTTCACTTTACAATAATAACAATTCATTTGGTAATTGTTTTCTGGAGGTGTGTTCGTCTTGAGATAGCTGCTTCCTTTTGTGCTTCAGCATATAGCCCACTCACAGCAGTGTTCCTGCTCTGCAGTAGAGGTTTGGTGTTACGGAGCAGCAGTCTGTGATCTGGATCCATGATGTAAGGCTTGTTCTCAGTCTGACCTTTTTTCTCTTCAGAGTCCGAGTCATAGAACGCTTGCTCATTGTTCTCATCAAAAACAGCATCCTGTAATGACAATAAAATGAAAAATACAACACTGATGGACTGAGGTCTGTATTTTAACATACTATTTACTATTCATATATTCCTACTTAGAGGGATTATCTGGAGTAAAATACATTTTAGCTAAATTTTTAGATGATTGGGAGTACATACACATACATTGAGTTGATATTAAAATCACACCATTCAGATGTACAATGAGGAAGTTCAATTTTGCCGTTTTGAGTCAAACTGTGTTAGTATGGAAGTGATTAAGGCATGTCTTCGTCAACACAAAACCCTATATTTAGACCTCTTCTAAAGTTCTAAACAACATCACACTTGCGTGGTAGTAAGTAGAAGGTCCTTAAAGGCAAACCGAAGTGTCCTGATGTCTTTATGTCGTTGGATAGTGTATCCAGAGTTACTGATCTCAAGCCAGTACCTTTCTGGGTGCAGAAGACATCTTTAGGAGGAAGTCCGAAATAGTCTATTGCAGAGTGCAGAGTTACACGCTCTGGAAATTCATGATTTCGTTGTATTCTTTTTTTTTAATCCCTTTAAGCATAGTTCACACAAAATGTATTCTGACATAAAATATTTTCATGTACATGCTTTAAATATGAGTTATGTTCCTGTTGTAATAAGCACTTAGGTTTAACCTTCTATTATACACCTTCATTTGGTTTCACCCATCAGTGTTTTAGATATTAAGGTTGTGAAAGGCTGATCATGTGAGAGCTGATAGAATTACAAAGTACATGCCATTATAAAATAAAAGAGTGAAGTACAGAAGTTCATACTCTAAAATCCAAGCCCCTGATTGTTTGGATTAATAATAAGTATAATTTAATGAGTATTTAAGTATTTAACTTACGAAACCAGACACTAGTGGAGTTTTATATGTTTATCAGTGTTCTCATATTTGGATGTGTCATTTAGTAACGGGAACCACACAGAACTAAAGCTGATTCTAATTACAAATGTCTGTAAAATTATATTAGTTGTTTTCCTCCTATTTCTAGTATATATACATGTGTTGTTTACATAATCAGGAAGAGTAAATAAAATTTAGCCAACAAAATGTCCAAAAAAAGGAAAAAAAAACTGTGTACTGAACACGTATCATTTGAAAGGACAAGTGTCTCACCTCCTTCCAGGGACTCGTGAACTGTGTCCTGGCATAACGTGTCAACATTGAGATGATGACCACCTGCCCCCACTCCTCTACATCCACCAACAGGTTACACAACTTTCTGTAGTTTTTATGTATAAGGTCGATGCGATCTGGACACACCTCCTCAAAGGCCATCACCACACTGCCTGCCACCAGCTACAGAGCAAAGCAAAAATGAAGAAGAATGTATTTTAACAAAAGTTGTAAGGGTATGTAAGAGTTTCTTCAAACAACAGATACTTAATCTCTTACACAAGATATAATATAGTCTCATGAGAAATAAAACACTTAACTGATATGACCCCTGGTCTAAAGCAGTTGGATGAAAAAAAAACTGCCAATTTACAGCTTTGATTACAAATACACACTGTTCAGCCTCTATGTAGTTAGTTGATAATTAAATGGAAAATGTTTTTATTTTAGGTTTTTGCTAATTTATTTGACGCAACCATGTGAAAGAAATCCATCAATGACTTTGTTTCTCAATTCTGTGCCCATCAATTATATTGTTTCTCAGGTACAAAACTCATTTTATGTTCAATTGAAAGGGAAAGAAGGACAAGGAGGAAGGAGCGCCTGAGAGAGCCAATAATCAACTCTGTTTTATTGGTTGGAGGAAAAAACCCATTTGGCTGTAGCATGCAGTCCCCCCACCACCACCACCACCGCCATCACCCAAATGCCTGCTGGCTCACTGACTGACTGAGAGGCAGCGTGAGTGACATAGCAGTGTATTAATATGCAAACAGCATTATCATGGGCAGGCGAGGGTGAAGAAGAAGAGAAAGGGAGCCGAATCTGGTCTTCCCAATTAAAGCTTTCTGGCCCCTGGTGGCCCTGTGGGAACCCTGTGCATTTACTCATCAACGTTGTCATGAGCCTGCATTTATTGTGTGTGCACAGGTCTGTGTGTATATGAAATGTGCATGTGCACAGACGGCTGTCTGTAGATTTTCTGGACCTTGAATCCAGCCTTTGTGTCATTCAAGAAAGAATAAATTGCTACAGGATCAAATAAGTGCACTATATATTATCACACTGATGCATGAAAATATATTCACTGAGTGTCTAATAGAGAAAACCACTGTATGTGTGAACACTATTAACACAATACAGGAGAAGGTAGACAGTTTCTTTATTAATGTAAGAAATTAAATTTGAGACATGGGACTTTAATGTGAAGTCCATTATTAGCTTTCAAATTGAATGATCTGAAGCACAAACCCTGAGGACCAAAGATGTGTAAATGTCTGGCTTGTGGATCTGTTAAAATGCACCATATGTTTTGATGTGATCAAGCATCACAATAAATACATTTGAATGTTAATAAGTTGTTTTTAAAATAAATCCTCAGGAAAAAATAATATTTTAAGAGAAATGGTGTGAAACCTATGTTGTAAAACATTGTCTTCTACAATGATCTGTGCATTTTTTTTGCTATATATAGTAGTAAATGTGATCTTCATAGTATTTTTTGCACTTTGTCACATAATCTTAGACATGTATGTTAGACAAATGTATTAATTGTCATAATAATAAAATTTGTGGGTAATGAAAATTAGTAGCATCTTTAGATTAATGCTAATCTCTTTGTAGTTAAAACTGTTCACATCAGCCATTTAGTTTATACACTTGGATCAGGGAGGTGGCCACGTGTCATCCCTGACTGCCTTTTCCCCCAGGCTTCTGCTGTCTCTGAGACTATTACAGACGCCACTGTTTCTGAGTACGAGGATCCTGTGAGGTTTTGTGCATTCTCTACCAACTTCCCCCATTAGACACAGCTCCAAGGTAAACTACATGCACCATCAACAAAACTGACACCCCAATCTATGGAGTTCATACACCTCCTCCCCCTCCTCGAACATATTATCTACCCTGCGTGACAAGCCGGTAATGGAAAAATCACACTAAGCAAATGGTTCTTCTAATAACAATAAATTTCCTATAAAATTATGAAGGGCCCAAAACGTTTCCTTGCATCTATTTTGCTATGAATTCTAATTAGGGTGCCAGAGAGGCAGAGAGTGCTGGGTCATCACGCCAGAGACAACGTGCGCCTTTTTGATTGATGGCCTGGTGTGGGGTCGGCCTATCCTCCCTTCAGTCGCTCCTCTCCTCTTCTCTCCCTTTCTCTTAAATTAATGGGCATCTCACCTAGCCCGTAATCATAGTACCCTCCGCCCCCTGCCCCTCCTTTCTGTTCTCATTTCAATTTTGCAGAAGGTGCAGGAGGGGGACGCTGGGTGGGATCGATCATTTATCTTGTAATGGCTGGATAATAGATCCATCACAGTAAAACAGCTGCACAAACTCCTATGTTGTCTCTGTCATCAGGCCTTCCCATTTTCTCCTTAAACCATCCTGCGTATAAGCAGGGCCCCATGTGTCACAAGCATTTAACCAAACAGCACATCTGTAAAGGTAAACGTCAGGAGGCCTGGACAATGCCACAGACTGGAACAATAACCAAATGTTTCCTTTTTAGACAGGCAGCAAAGTGACATCAGCAAATTAGCATCCCGCTAACTGAGTCACTGATTTGCGGTTAATGGCGAATCTGCTTTACGTATGATAAATGTCAGTGCTTTAAGCATGAAAAGAAAAAGTACAAAAAGATGTTATTTATTGTCAGCGTTTTGAGATTTTACAAGCTAAAGTGTAATTAACGTGGATATATTCCTGTTGGTACAAATCAAGGTGTCATCACAAATTAAGTTGCAAGTAAGTCTGATTATATCAGCCTTGGTAAGCTTAAATTAAACTAATTAAACTAAAGCTAAGCTGCTCATAGAGGTGACTGCCAAATGTGTACAAAACCAAAGGAAAATGCTTTCGCAGACTTTTAATAGTTTACAGATTCTTTATTGTCAACAAAATTTTGCATCCAAATCCTTAATCCTCTGTCTTTTAGAGTTTAGCTGTTGCTCCACATGTAATAAAATACAACGGCGAGCTACACAGATAGACCAATCATCGAGTATATTTCTGTATTACTAGAAACATGGCTACTAGTATTTATTAATCAACTCCTTTTATTGCGTTTCATCATGTTGGGGATCCCGTTCCTCAACTAATGGAGAAAAGTTTAAAACAGTGGGAAACAGTCACAATGTCCGTTTCAGTCTTTTTGTTTGGACAATATCAACTAACGCTACACAAATTGGTGTTGTGGGTATTCAGTTTAATAATCAAAGAAAATGGAAAGATTACTGATGATTAGAAATGTATATATTTTCAAGTAAAACATACAAACCGGAACAAAAACATACAAAAGACTTTCATGTAAAAAAATACAAATAAAAAAAAGGTAAGCAACTTTCATCTTGCTTGTTTTAAACAATAGGTCTGTGCCCAGTGTGACTGAATCCACAATGTCTCCAGATAGCCTGTTCATTTACATTTTCTCCTTTTCTAATTATACATTTGCACTGGCCAACACTGGGATTATGATTAATTGAGTTTCTCTAATACAGACTGGCATAGCTTAACCCATTTGCTTTGTCACCGCCTTTCTGTCTATGTGGTTCTTGTAAGCATAGGGCATACATTTAAGATACTTATATGTCGTCCCTCATAACAAGCCAGTAGTAGTGTTTTTCCAACCTTGGAGTTGGGACCCCAAGTGGGCTCACCTGGAATTTAAATTGTTAAAACATTTTAAATGTTAATAAAATTATGGTTATGCTTTTGGAGGCAATGGCTAGAAGTATATCCCTGATCCTTGCCAGGTCATCATTGTACATGAGAAGCTGTTCTCAACTGATCTTACCCGGTAAAATAAAGGTTAAAAAAAAAAAAAAAAAACTGTCATGACATCATAACCTTTCATTTGCACTGTAGAAAGGGCAAATTGTCCATAATCAAATCAGTTCTTCCTCTCCACG
Source organism: Siphamia tubifer (assembly GCA_020466265.1). Lineage (NCBI taxonomy): Eukaryota > Metazoa > Chordata > Actinopteri > Kurtiformes > Apogonidae > Siphamia > Siphamia tubifer. Next base: position 50,615,702 of record CM035794.1, on the reverse strand, counting down.
ATATTCTTTGATATGGAAAACATGGAAACCAAAATATCGTAAGTTATCACCTTAACATGGCCGGACCAAAAACATAACATGCTGAATACTCCATTGGGGAATATAAATACATGATGAGTTAACAGAGACAATAACAATACATGAATGACATGACAAACTGTAAAGCTGAAACTTAAGCACTGTGCTTCTGTTTATCCTTCAAATGTTTAATGTGGTTGGTTTCAAATGCCGCAGATCTTTCATCATTCATAGTTTGAGTGATTAATTGTTCAGTATTAACTTGCAGCCTTTGTAAATAGAAGTTGGACTGACTGTACATATCCTGACCAAGGAAAATAAAGTTCTCATTTCACCTGGATTTTCTCGCCTCCCTCCATAATAATATACAATATATAGACTAAACATCATCAACAAATTAATGTTCATTTGGGACATAGTATAGTAAACTATTACATTATCAGAAACAAATTAATTTTAGCAAAAAAAAAAAGTTTCAATTTTGAATGTCTGGAGTCACCAGAAATGTGTGATGTTAAAATAGGATAATGAGCCAAAAAAGGCTAAGAAGGACATTGGTTGGGAGAGATTATTGTAATCAGTGTGTGTGTCTGTGTGTCCACTGAGACATATCATGCTATACTGTAACTCAATGAATACTTGAGATATCACCATGAAATGACATGGGCATATACATATCGCTAATGTGCATTGGATGCAATAATCTATTCGAAGTCAAAGATCAAAGTCATATTTAGCAGAAAGGTCAAAATTATATTATTGGCTGTAATTCAAGAACGGGTTGCCATAGAAACTTGAGATTGGCACAAAATAGGGGCGAGATCAGGAAATCTCTGAATACTTGTTCACTCCGTTGTGGCACATCAGACACAACAGGCTCACATATAACATGACATCGGTCAGTACAGGCAAGACAGCTATAAGACCATAGTTTTGGCACATACTCTTGTCCTAGCATCTCAAAAATGCATTGTTTGCCAGCTTTTAACTATCCACTATGTTTAGGTTTTTCACTATTCATCAGCAACTGATGGTGCTTGTGTGTCTGTGTGATGATAGTGCCCTCTCTCTCTGTCCCCAACATCACAATGTGGGCTCCAACAGGGAGAAGTCATCTGTCTTCGTTAGCGTCTGGGGCTAAATATGCTATGCATCTGGTACTGGGCTTTCCATCCCCCTTGGCCTAAGCCGCTTTGTTTTGTTTGTATAATGATAGGTGTATGCTATGAATACATAATTATAACAAACTGTGCATGACCTGCGCATAGAGAACCAACATACTCTGTATTCTGTAGCCAACATCTACATATTTGAAATTGGCATTTAAACACCTTAGTATTCATTGTGACCTCTTGAAATTAATGTGCTGCCTACTGACTTCTAATGGGCTGCCTGTCTGTGACTGGTCTAAACATAGAATTTTAGTATCCACTCCATTTACCATCCATTTTGGGGGAAAAAAGAGAAGTTGCCCTTTGAGAAAATTAAGCTGACACTAGCATCAGTGCAAAAATTCCTTCCAAATGGACACTTAACAAAGAGCATCTGAAGATGTGTGGCTTTAAGTGGGTGTTAACAAACCATGGCATTGCTGAATGAGCTGTGGGATACAGCACTAAAAGAAGAATTGTTTGACTAGGGCGCCCTCCAGTGGTTGGTTTTCATTTACAAAGGAAAGGAGGTGCTACATTGTGTCACTTACTGTGCTTTTGTCTTTCAATAGTTTTTCAATCACTTCAATCAACTGCTCCTTTTGGTCTGGATCGAGGCTGAAGACAAACACATTCAAAAATATTTTAAGAAAAGCATTACCTAAGACAGAAGGAGTTTTTTTGTTTTGTTTTTTTACATTCAACATGTCACAACTTTCCAAACTTGATAATGTGCCAAAATAGATACTTGAAACTTGGATTTAAAACCTGGATTTTTGTCACATGTCACCTACATGCACGTCTTTTTGCATCCTATTTCTAGACTACTGTACAGTGTTCAGATTCTTAAATAAAAAAAATCAGTTATATATAAGCCAGTGTTATCTACCACACTGAAAAGTGATTATAATCAATAACTCAAGTCAGAGAATCAGGCCAACAACTTGATTCAATAAGGGCAGAGATATAAATAAAATATAATTCCTAACCAATCTCAAAATACAGGAAAGCTCTTAAGCATCTACAGTGGCTTGTATTTAGGGCTGTATTATACACAGTCTCCATGAAACCAAAGTGATGTCTTATGGCGTACTGTGAGGAATTTAACTGTCTGAATAAAGATTTGCACTTACTGGGAGACTAAAAGTGTTACATCTTATTCAGTTGAATGAAAACCTTTCACTTAGATCTAACCCCTATATTAAATATGCATCTCACATGGTCAAATTGACATCTTTCACGCTCTGATAAAGTCTAAAAGGAAATAGCTGATAGGAGCACAATAACTGCTGTGCAAAACGCCTTATATCAATATTACTAAACCGTGAGCTGATCAGTCATTACCCAGAGAAAACTGGTTACAGAGTCGGTCAAGGAAAAATGCAGCCAAACCTACAGATACTATATACTGCCAAATATGAAAGTTCATCGCTTACTTGGCAAAAACTGCTGTACGGCACAACTGTACCTGTAAAGCTTCTGAATAGCATGTGCAGATGTCTTCCTGACATATGGGGACAGGTCAGCGGCAGCCTCCTTGATGGCTAACATCATGATTGGAACAATTATAGGAACACGGACACTGGACAAAACTCTTAGAGCACTGGCACGGATAAACTGGTTTGGATCCTGACATAAAGAGATTAAATTATCATCAGTCAGTGTGCAAGACAATGTTTGATTCATTACTTAAGAAAAATCCAAAGAGATAATACCTTGAGAGCACGTTGAAAAGTGCTGATGGAGAGCAAAGCCAGATCCTGCTGCTCTTCTGCATATCTCACCAGATACACATATACAAGCTTCTTCAGCTGCAAAAGAGAGTTCAATCAAACAGTAAACAAGAATCAAAATGGCAATAAATGCCGCGCATAGGCAAAAGTATCGAGGAACCCAACTGTGTTCTAATACATAGGTTTATTTAGAAACAAAAAGAACAATAATCTAGCACTCAACAGAAAGAGATTTCTTTTAAATTGGTTATTCTGAGGGAACTCTAGTTTATTATTTCAAGGGGTGGAAAAAAGTAGCAATGAAAGCTTTCCTGTGTTGACGTATCAGTAGCTGCACATTCCAGCCAGTGTTGTTTCAGGCGGGACAAGGTTACGTATTTTTTGTTCAGAAACTGTCCGTGAATTATTTGCCGCCATCCCGTGATTCAGCATCTCCCTCTTTTCTTGCACAGAGACCCAAGATAATATTTGTACTGCTTTCTGACAAGTTAAACTAGTGGTCAAAGGTTGTTCCTCTGTTGATTCGCTTTAGCTATTCAGGGAAAGTCTAGAAATGTATAAATAACAGAAGTGGAATGAAGATGGTTATGAAAAATATGACATTTAGAAACCATTATTTCATTCTTACACCGATTTAAGATGAGGGTCAGGCATAAGGTGCCTTTTAATTCAAGTACAATTGCCCAGAACTTGTCCAGTAATCAGTATCATGCTTTCTAATGAAGTGAGTATTGACGTTCAGCAGCAAACCACTATTCTCCATCATCATTGTGGTCATTACTGTTGGAATTAATGGCATTAGTCGCTATAAAGGCAGACACAACCAATCTGTTCTCAAGCATCTATATGCAGGGGCCATAAAGCTCTCATTAAGATGCACTTCAAAATAAATATAAGTCCCCAATATAAAACTACTCAAATGAATGCATCATAAGTGTTCCTGAAATGAAGTGCAGAGGTAATTACAGGAAATCCAGGGCACTGATAAAAATCACATAACACCGTCAGTAACTTGCGCTTTTTTCCAATTAGTGGTGATCAATGTCAGCTAACAGAAGCTTGTGCCTTTGAGGGACAGTGACAAGGAAACAGGAGGACATGCCATTTGTAGTGAAGTATACTATAGGAGCATGAAGACGAAAAGAAACCGAGCAAAAAAACATAGACCCAGACCTCACACTACCTTAGCAGCTGGTGTGTATGAAGTGGGAGAGACAAGACGTGACTATGGGCTCTCCTCTGCCAATTACACACACCCACCTGCTCCCCCTTCCCTGCCATGAGCTGCTTCGGCTGCATGCCTTCCACACAGCACTTGGCTTCAGGCCCCCCGCTCACATGCTGCCCCTCACGCTACCCGATTATTCTACTGCTGCTAATCAATATTCACAGGCTCTGGGTCTGGAAACCCCCTTTTGAGCTGTTGTTGCAATCATTTGCAAAGACTGGCTCACACATTATGTTTTAGAGGTATAAGAAAAACTGATGAAAATAGTGAACAACAACATCATAGGATACAGAAGTTCAAGCTACTAAGCAAACACAGTTCTATAATGTCTATGTGGCTTAGAAGCTACAGTTGCTCTTTATATATAGGAAAAATCACAACATTACGTCATCAGAGTTATTTACAGCTCACACCAAATAATTTAGGCTTGAAAGACACAATGTAACCATTCAAAACAATTAATGGCTTTTTAAGCCTCTGACATTAAAGTACGCTTTTGGTGCTTAAATCACCTACATTATGTCAGTTCACACCGCAGGTGAGAATGCATTTCCACATCTGCCTCAACTTCTTGAGACCGAGCCACACTCAATCAATCAATCAATATATTTATATAGCACTTTTCATGCATGAATGCATCTCAAAGTGCTGCACTTGTTAAAAACAACACATCAAAGCAACAATAAGACATTAAAGAGTATATGCGCGAAAGGAAAGCACAACAAAAACAACAATTTTAAAAACATAAAACAACATTCATAAAATACATTTCATACAGAATATGCAGTCTTAAACAAAAATGTTTTCAGTCTGGTCTTAAAGACTGACAATGTTGGGGCCTTTCTGGAAGGTTGTTCCAAACTTTGGCAGAATAATATTTAAATGAGGCCCTACCACTTTTATATCGGACAAAAGGTTTCTCAAGGAGGCAACGTCCTGAGCTTCTCAAGGTCCGACATGGTTCGTATGGGACCAACATGTCACACATATATTTAGGACCTTGACCATTAAGAGTTTTGTACACAATTAGAGCAGTTTTGAAGTCTATTCTCTGAGCCACAGGAAGCCAGTGCAGAGATCTGAGCACTGTACTGATATGGTCGTATTTCCTAGTTTTTGTTAGGATTCGAGCTGCAGCATTTTGGATAGACTGTAGTTTTTGTAACCCCTCTGTAACCCACACTCCCTATTCCTGTATGCAAATATACATACATCATTTCAGTTTTCAGACAACACATGTGGCCATATTTCAAGAAGACAACATGGACTGGGTCTATGGCTTGGTGTTTCAGGTAACCAAATCTCCCAATATTTGACACATTTGTAAGAGCTGATATTTCCTGTGTAAGCCATAGAAGTATCTGAATACTATGACTTTTAATCACAGCAAAACCCATAGAGATACAGTCTAAGTAATTAGGCCTTTAGCATGAGCCAGGGCACATTTCTGCTCATACTTTTAAAGAGAAGTCAACATATGTGGCCCAGAGGTCTACCAAATGTCATCCGAGTGATCAGTTCCCAATACGTCCTTGATGCGTTCACACCTGGCATTAGAGCTATCCACTGTGATTGAACAACAGCAAAGGCCTGAGCCGAGTGTGAACATGGTTTGAATTATGAACAATGTAGCACATCTTGTCAAAACACTATTTAAAAGAAACCCATCTAACCCATGCCGGTTTAGTTTTGGCCATTTTCTAATAGTCTTGTGATTTTACTGAGGTGTGATACTTGCTCAAGTAGTAATTCTTATGCAACATTTCTCAAAATATTTTCCGATGGAAATAAGAGAGTATGAAGATGAAACAAAAGAAAACAGTGAGTTGACCAATGTTCCATTTTATCATTAATGTCATGCAACACACTCACATGCTGTGTCACATTTGTATGAACAATGAATGAAAGATCCCTATTATTTTTTCTGTCTCTTACCTCAATGTTCTTACTGGCAACATTTTTCACAACAGCAGGGAATAACTCGGATGCATTTTTTCCTTTGGCAATCAGCTGCAAAAATTAAAGAAATTAATTTAAAAAAAGACAATTATTCAAACTAATCACAGACTATAAAAAATTAGATATTTCTTTATTGGACTGTATTACAAACTTTGAACACATGTACAGTATGTGAATCTCCATCATGCACTCACCGCAACAACCCTTTTCATGGCCTCCAACTTGTGTGACTCCTTGTTGCTCTCCAGCATCTCTTTGAGGTCTTCATTCCTGAGGCCAGAAAACAGTATTAGCCTGAACTTTGGAGAAGTCAAATACTGCTGACTCACTTGTAGACATTAGAGCTTGACCAAAAGGTACTGTGAAAACTACGTACTTTCAACATCTGTGACAGTCTCACAGATTACAGGATCACATATTAGTGTATAGGAGTGAAACAGGGGTTACCGACACACAATGTTCTCTTTACGAACTCAACCATCACACTAATTTCTGCAAAACTGCATTTCACTCACATGATACAACAATGCTGGCTATTTGCTAAATGCTAATGTCAACACACAGTGTCATTGTAAAGAAGGATGTTTGTTGCACAAAGAGGGCTAAACGGAGGTCATGTCAAGATGGAAAAACATGAGAGAATGCACAACCAGTGCAGCCAATGGTGGCTCAGTGTTCAGTGAAGACAATTATTACACTAACCGTTATCTAAAAATTCTATGTAATGTAATTTAGATAGTTGGTTACATTTATTTTCGACCACATGTTTGATTTAAAAATTTGGGAGATGCGCATGATCTTGGAAAAAAAAATCATGGTTTTGAAATTAATTTAAATTACCATTGATTTTCTCAATATTCAAGGGTTACATGGTTTTCCTATTTATAAAAATGAAAAACAGTTGGAACTGAAACACAAAATTCTGTGAAAATTGAAGTTACAAACTATTTCCACACTAGTGCAGTTGGGTGACCAGTACCCGGCTTTCTCTGCATCCTTGAGGTTACTCTTGGTGTTGGTAAGGGCCTGCTCCTCCTGACTGAGCTCAGTTTTCAGAGTGAGTTGTAAGTTTTCAGCAGATGCCAGCGCCGTCCTCACAGCTCCCACAGAGAATCCAACTTCCATACTGGCTTTGATCCACAGAGACACTTGAGCTCCACATACACTCCAGGTACGTGTGTTCTGCCTAAAGACCCTACGGTTCACACTGATGGGGGTTCCAGCGACTCCACGGAAAACAGAACAGTGAAATTACTTTCCTTTAGGCCGTTTATGCTGTTGTCTTGGCTTTGTTTGCAGGCGTCTTCTCGTCTTGTTCATGTTCATAACTGTCAAAGCTGTAAATGGACAAAATAATACAGACTCCACTGACTTGTTGCCTGTCATTCACTATTCCCTTCCTCTTCTCTCGGGTAAAAAAAAAGTCACAAGATGCCCTGTCAGCTCCTTAATGGCCAGTCATAGTCATGCTAGAGGGTAGTGCTTGTTCATTCTGGTCCAGCCTCTCTTCTGCTCCTGTAGCCCACATTCCCATGACCAAACCAGCTCATGAGCTCACGTTCCACTCCTGGTAACTTGTTCTCATTCTAGTCTTACACTCATAGTACAGAGTTCCCCCTGGACAGCTGACTATCTCACCTGCCCTCTGGCTGCAGGTGTGGCTCTGGCTCTGTGTGACTTCCCTCTAGGGGAAAAAGGAGGGTCTTATCTACACTGGTGGGTAAACACTGAACTACTTTTCATCACCTCCACTACACAATAATTCCACTTCAGCTCCACACCACTGAAAGTACACAGGCTGCCACTTCCATCTGACAAGGCCAAGTGGACAAGCCTAAATGAAAGATAAAAGCACCCTAGTGAATAGCAGGAAGCACCTTTTAAGCTGTTTATGTTATATGATCATTTGGTTGAGGCTAAATGTGTCTTGTAAATTTTTCTTTGATTGGTATGCCTGACTAACTCCAACGCCTTCCACAGGCCTAAACACACATCCTCTCACTTTTAGCAGCTAGTCTGTGGTCACTGCAATGTAGCAATACAAAACAATACTGCAAAATTTCAAAGATACACATTAACTTATATTAAAATAAATTTGACTACAACAAAAAAATTTTTTATTAAAGTGTATTTTTGCAAAAACGGAACAATTTCAACAATCAATTATAGCCCAGGCCGATTATATCATATCACTGATTAATCAACATCAGTCAATATGTAACAAATGCATTAACTTTTTTGCTACACACAGATTCTGTCACTCTGCTCCTGTGTGTGTATGTGTGTGTGCTTCCCAGAAAGTTAGAGGAACAGTAAAGTTTGATCAGTTCTGCTTTCCCTTTGACAATTATGGACATTGACAAAATAGGCTTTTTGATTTAAAAAAAAAAGAAAAAAAAAAAGGCTGAGATATTTACAGTTCAGCTTATGAAAAATCAGGGCAAAAACAAATGTTACATTCATATTCAGTGTATGTGTAAGTTTAATTAAAAACTAAATTATATATAGAGATTTTTATTTTTTTATTATTCTAACAGAAATGGGGGATGTGCAATGCATGGAAATTCACCAATGCTCTGGGTTGAGAGATGCTAAGGTACAGAAAATGTTTACCACACCATGAAAGGTTTATTGTGTAAGAGTTGGTGACATCTAGAGGTGAAGTTGCAGATATCAACCAGCTGAATATCTGAAACCTAACCATCCCCTTATGGCAGTGGTTCTTAAATCTGGTCAGCAGGCTCCACTGTCCCACATGTTTTAGATGTCACTCTGCTCCAACACACCTGATTCAAAGCAGTGGGTCGTTATAAGACTTCAGTAGAGCTGGATAACGAGCTGATCATTTGAATCAGGTGTGTTGGAGCAGGGCTGAATCTAAAACATGCAGGAGTGGAGCCCAAGGACCAGCTTTCAGAACCACTGCCCTATGGTGACCACTGAAGACAGGAAAAGACCTCCTTAGGGTCACATTTATTCAACAACCTGCTGCACACTCAGACATTGTAGGGGACAGTAAGGTACCTTAATGCCACCTGCTATAAATGAAAAAAGGACAGAGAAAGGAGGTCCATACTCTTTAGATCAGGGCTGCTCAATCATGGCCAATACTACCCTGCATGTTTTAGATGGATCCCTCTTCCAATGCACCTGACAGTCATTATCAGGCTTCTGCGGAGCTTGATGAGAGTTTTATCATTTGAATCAGGTGTGTTAGAAGGAGGGTATGTCTAAAACACCCCTGCTATAAATGGATAGTATATCATTGTCCTTTTATACATACATCATGGATGCACTGCAGAAACAAAATGTCGATGCAGTCAGCAATGATTAAAAATACATGGTTAAATACACCTTTAGTGTAGAAACATGCCTACACAACACCGTGATGTATGTCTCTGCCTCTGTAGTTATAAATTACTCATTCTAAACTAAAGAAGAGAAAACATTACACCTTATCATAGACTAATGAAAACATCATTCTGATTATATCCCATTTTTCCAACTAGATCCCTCTAAATCTTAGACACTGGTCCAACATGTCCAATATACAGCATTCCAATAGACTGCTTTCAGTCTCTCTTCAGCTAAAAGGCAAAAATTTGGCCCTTCTGGCTGATTTTTTCCTTTCAGTGCTGAGATTGATTAAAATATTATTTACTTTTGGCGGTTCTCTAATGAATATTTAGCACAAATCAACCACACATGTATCTATCTCATTTAATGTCATGTTGTTGTGATTGAACACAAGCTATATCTGATTATAAAGACATGATCTGCCATTATTTCAAAGCTGTTTCAAAGCAAATGTTAGAATTTGATCAGACAATACCAGACTGGAGGAGATCATATCACAGTACCACACTTACACTGAAAACGCTTTTAAAAGAAATCTTCCATTTATGTTCAGTTCCTAATCTGAATTTATTTTTTCTCACTTCACACAAATTAAGTGCTAATGACAATCTTTCAGGACCCTTCATTTCCAGGGGGATTGATGGACAGATGGATGATGAGAGATTAGTGCCTCTATGTGGTTATCAAATATATCACCAATTAGTTATTTTAAATTTAGGATAAAATTATTTAATTTATAAGAAGGTGGTATCACAATTATAGAAATAACAGAACAGACAATGCATGCATTCTTTCATCCATTTTTGGTATTTCTTCTTGAGACATGGGTAAAAATGTGTTATTCATGGCCAGGAATGAAAACAAAATCTCAGTGCAGAGGGGGAAGTGAACAACCTCAATACATATATTTATATCTGAATTTATATAACAGCAATAGGCTGCAATTTAAAAGTCTAAATTTCCAAGTAATTTAGCCGATAAAATTGAAGCTTATTTTGGCATCAATCGAGTTGATGAAGGTGAGGAGTCTATGCGTGTGCTGATGTCAGCATATCAATTGCATATATATATATATATATATATATATATATATATATATATATATATATATATATATATATATATATATATATATATATATATATATATATATATATATATATATATATATATATATATATATATATATATATATATATATATATATATATGCCAAATCCGAAGCAAATTGAAATAAAAGTAATGCTTTTATAGACATTTGAAATTTCATCCATTATAAGTAACTGGAAAAAAGTATGTGTAAAATGTATTTAAAAAATTTTTTTGAAGTTTGACCTACTTTTTCTGAAATGTAATCAGATCTACTCTGAGTCCCTGGTAATCTCTAAACCCAATTTAATATGAATTCAACCAATAGTTTAGCTACTAGAGCGTTAACAACCAAACAAACTCAACCAAAAATGATACCCCTTGCCTACCATTCAGGGGTGAGGTAATATGTTTTTAATTGTATGGTGAGACTTTGTCTTCTCTGCTCTGTATATACTGCAAAAAATAATTACGAGTTAAATAAAATATGTCTGATTATTCTGGATTTAGGGACACTGAGGAGAGAGAGAGAGCGAGAGCGAGAGATATTACACATTACACATTATTCATAATTTAAAGTTTCAGATCACATAATATGCCATAAAGATATGCTTCAGAAAATACAATAAAGCATGCAGAAATGGCACTTTACCGAGTTTAAACATTATATAATAACATGCACTGGAACCTCACAGGTTCTAACGCACAGTTAACACCACTTCCTGGCAAGAAGTAAGGAATGCATCACATTCTTGTACAGTGTGAAATATGGGATCTTTCATATACTCCAATTACATACTCTTGTCTTTAAGTATTGGAGCTGTATCGTGACTTTTCTACATACCAGATGTAGAATGATGTGATGTAGAATGATAAGATGTGGAAGGGATATGAAACACATTATTGAATATAAAGTTCAGGTTTAAAACATCATTGTTAATTAAATAACTACAAATAACAAATAAATACAACCAAACCACTCCTTCACACTGAAATCTCTTATTAGCCCCAGATAGTAAACAGGGTCTCACAGCTGACTCCATATCTAACTTGGACTCGGCATAGATCTTTTAGTGAGTGGAGAGAAGCATTTCACTCTGCAGAACATTACAGGAATGTGGCTGCATTCTTAACACGACAAGAGAAACTTCTAATGGCAAAATGAGAGTTATTTACAAAAATGGCTTTATTCCACAAAAACTGAACAAAGTTTGGGTTAATGATTATTGACAAATGGTGAGAAATGTGCCAGAGACATAATTACACTGCCATAGGGCAATTACAAAATGCACAGGATTTAACATTGTGAATCATATCAAATGGACATATAGACACAGAAGCATCATTCATGGCCTTGTATTTGGCCAAGAGATAACCTAACATCTGACCTGCTACTGCCAAACTAGGCAGACTGTCATGTGAGACAGCTTAAGAGGTTCACATAGCATCTTAAACAATATTAAATGTTTTAGAAGAAAATCAACCAAATGGGAAAGCGTTATCTACTTTTCATGGGGAAAAATGAGCTGCTGCAATATTCTATTCAGACCATTCCCCAGAGTAAAAAAAACTAGGTAAAAGATGAAAAGGTAAAAGATGAAAAACACTTCTTGCAGTAACTAGCACACAAAATGTCTTTCTTCCAGTACCTATCTTACACCTGTAGAGCTGGTGATGTGGTATTTCAAACAATGAGCATTAAAAACAAATTTTTCAAGCATATATAGAATGCAAAGGCTGGTGTTACTGGTAGCTGGCTGCCCTCTAGTGTTAAGATGCTGAGATTAAACTAAAAATAACGCCACAGCTCCCATGCTCAGCTCAGTTATTTGCTTTTTAAGATATGTGTTAATAGGTCGGTTTCAGATATGACAAGTACAGAGCCTTTTCATCTCCCCCAGGCCAGCCTGACCATGTTACATATTTTATTACAATAAAGTGAATTGATAGGATAATCTGACTGTACTTTGAAGCATAGATATAATATGGTATTTCAGTGGAAGTAGTAAGCCTATTGTACGTAAGTAACTCCATTCTACATAGTGAAAGTGATGTGCAGCTGCTTATCAACAGTGTATGAAAATATGAAACGTGTGATAGTTTATCCTGGATTTATTAAACAAGCAAGACTAGACACTTAAATTGTTTTTGCTCTCAGGGCTTGTTTAAGTCCAGGTTGAAACCCACCTTCTCAGACTGACTTTTAACCAATAGCACTGTTACACTTTTATGCTAAACTGGTGGCCTTTTATCTGTGTGTTGTAGTTTTATTGTGTTTTACATTTTTTTAATTACATTTGATTGAGTTGTTTTTATCCTGTTTTACTCATATTTTACATGTAAAGCACGTTGGTCTTCTTTTATGTTGTTGTAAAGTGCTATATAAATAAACTGATATATTTTTTATACTTTGTGTCGAGCATGATTCCATTTAGCAATTGCTTTCTCAGTCATCACACATTTTTTTCTCACTCTGTCTGTGAAAGAAAAACAACATGAACAACCAAGGTAAATAAATAAATAAATAAATAGGCTGTATGAAATAGTTAAATTAGTGATTCTGATTATTTGAGTAGCTGACATTCAGTAGTTAGATTCATCCTTATCTTCATAAAAGTGACTTCTTGTTATGCAGCTTCTATTCAGTACCGTATAAGCAGCTGTAGTTGTTTGTCGACACTAGTAGACGGTACCTATTTAAACCCGTCTAAGGCTGGGGTTTTATTGAAGTTAAGACAGAAAATGGCTAGCTGTCAGTCGCCATCACTGCCTAGCTTGTTGATGCTGCAGGCGGGGGGCTTGGTCTGTTTAAAGTTAGCTACACTGAGCCTTAGCTGCACTAACTTTGGTGTAGCCGTCTATCGTGTTTATATGGAACAGAGTTGATACCGAAAGTAACGTTTCGTGGCTTACTTTTTGAAGTCAGCACTGAAAAGTCCAAAGGCAGCTCCGGCGCTAGAGGTGGTCGGGGCACTCTCCGTACCCGCTTCCACTGCAGTCTCCGCTCCTCCTTGGTCGTTGTACAGTGCTCCCGTCGACATGCTTAGTATTAAAACAGCTCCCTGGCAGAAATTATATTTTATCTAACCTCCGACCTAAATATATCTATATATTCCAAGTGTTTAGGGAAAAGTCTGCGTTACGCTGTAACTATGCAATGCTCTTCCAAACCCAAACTTCTCCGAGATTTCAACCAACTTTTTACACGCAGTAGCGGAAGTGTGAGTTGGACAAGTTGGTATCACATGACAGGGCTTCGGCACCAGAAGAGACATAGAGGCGAAATATATAGAAGAGATAACACGGCGTTTTTAATGCTGTTTGACAATGTGTCGGGTACTTCGCTTTTACAATATCTAGATCTATGTTAGAGCCACCTAGGACCTGCTTGTTGCCAAGGTAGCAGTGGCACAACGGTTATCAAAGACGAAAACACTGAGATAAAAATATACAAAATATCGTACTGCACAGTTTTATATTAAAGTAATAGAAGAACAATAAAACCTCACCTGACCTATGTGTTATAAAAGTTTAAGAAAAAGAAAACGAGGGCAAAAACATTAAAAATAACAAATCGGTGTTGCCAACATTTAATATATGTTTTATTTCTTATAAGATAATGCATAACAGTGAACTTGCTATACCGAATAATAGCTTATTCTAAAGTCTCCACGAAAGCGTATGATACAGCTGTTTTCCGCAGGTTAGGACGTGACGTTTTTTGTTTTTTTATTACTTCCGTGTGGTGTTCGTTGTGTGACATTTGATCCTCCGCTGTTATCCAGTCAGTCCCGATAGTGTCTCTGGTCACAGTCCAGTCAACTTCCCCTATCTCCTACTGGGTCATCTCTATCGGTTGTCACATACCGAGCTTTTCGTCGAGTCGCTCGTTTTAACTTTGGTGACAGCTGTCAGTTTACACACGACAGTCATTTGGACGTTTAAAGCTACCTTCTCGGTACAATGTCAGATTTCGACAGTAACCCATTCGCGGACCCGGGCGTGAGCAACCCGTTCCAGGTAAGGTTAGCTCGCTGTTAGCCGCATTAGCATTAGCTTCTGTATTACATTATGAACAGGTTGATGTTGACCATATAAGTCACTTTTGTCACTGTTGTATTAAGCAGCTTTACGCTTTACGTCACTTTAATATATATAATAACAGCTGACAATACGTTCGGTCACTTGTTAGTCGAGTAGTGCTGTTATTGTGTCTTAATGTTGCCTTTTGGAGTGACAAGGAGAGGGTTGTTGTAACTGCTAGCTTGATTAGCCTTCTTGGTGATAAACATGGTGTTATCACAATATGTGACTTCAGCAGGTTGATTACATAGTGTTTCTTTAAAATCTTATCAACATTGAAACCTCAGTTTTAATTACCCACCTGTCCCACACCTTTTCATGTACACAGATTACCTTGTGATCAGTATTCATGACTGAACAGTCAAACTGTTATACGTATGTTTAGCTCAATGTCCAAGTGGAATTTTGTACATCAAATTACTTTTTCAGCGAAAAAGTTTAATTAGGTTGTATTCCTCTAATTGTATCAAAGTTCTTGTTAAGATAAACAGCACTTAGCTTGAACTTCAAGGTTTGAGGTAAGGTTTCAGCATGAATCTTTAAAGCAAGCTGTCTTTTTGTGATTTACTTTAGTAGTAAGAAAATGAAAGAACATTGTTTGTTCCTGTGTGTAATGTCCCCTCCCACTCATGGATTCATTATATTGTTTGCTTTACATAGGCGTCAGTTCTACAAAAACTAGTTACAGTGTCTAATCATGGTGAAAGCATGCATTTGGTCATGTGCTTTTCATTCCCTAGTAGATTCCTCCCTTTTTGAGACTGCTGTGTTTCTTGTGCTCCTTCAGCACAAGACTGTTACACCATCCCCCCCCCCCCCCCCCCCCCCCCCCGTGCAAGAAGGAGCTCTTCTGCAGGTCATTCTTACCCACAGCCATCAGACTGTGTAACAGCACTCAGTAACTCCAAACATACACTTATAACCATCGTGCAATGGGAAGTAAATAATGTAAATACTATATATATATGCAAATATGCCCATATTCACTGCCATTTTATACCTGCACTTTGTTTTTTGCTGCTGTAACAAAAAAAATCCCAGGGTGGGATGGATTCTATTTTATTCTATTCTATTCTTGGTAGTTCTTATCTGTTTAACTGGACTGGTTTAGCTGTAATGCAGTTGAACCGAGCCGAACTACCAAGAAGAATGATGGCCTGGGTAAAAGAGAACTTATACAGACATTGTTTCCTATCCACTACATCTCATTTGTACCTAAATGAGTTTTAGAGAAGCTACTATTTAACCCTTTTGTAATTGATTATATTGTAATTTTAGATAAAACATTATTGATTTTTCTTTGTCCACAGAGAAAAGTCATAATTTTGTTAAAATTGCAAGCAAACAAAGCACACCACATATTATCTTGTGCATATGGACATGGCTGCAGTAAATATTTTCTTTGATTCAGAAGCTTTTATTCATTACAGAAATGTACCTTAAGATCATTCTGCCATCGTTCTCTATCACTGAGTGATGTTGAAAGATGCTGACGGCATAGTTCAACCATGCAGCCACATGATAAGTGAATAATTCATGGGGCCCCATTAACATACTGACATGACTAGTGAGTCCCTGCTGTCCTGCCATTTTCCGTCATTTGTTGGCTCACACTTTTGCCTGAGGAGAGATGGAGCTTTGTATCCATCTCTGAGCTATTTTCAATAGTTCATGAAATCATATGGTGTGGTCATGGTGACATGTGGTGCAAGAATCCCTGCTGGCTTCATTCCTACTAAATTTCATCTCTCCCAGTTATACATCAGATTGTTCCTTGTGCTTTGTCCTAGTTTTCTGGATGTAGGCTAATTACAGAAATTAAGGATATAGTAAGACATGGTATATGAAATTGTATTACCTCAGTATCTTTATGTTACATCTTGTCTGTCTATCAAATACAGCACAGAAATAAATGTGTGCTTGGACAAACTGACTTCAGCTTGTCAAATTTAAGCACCTGCTCATGTACAACTCTGCATGCATTAATTTCAGCCACTCCAGCTCTCTGGCACGTACACATTTTCTACTTTGACATAATATCCATAAACTTTAAATTAGTTTGCACAATTAGCTTTCATACAGCCCTGCAACAGGTGGACTTAGACATTTGATTTTTTACCTTCATAGATCTTCACAGCTTTGCAGTGAGTGAATATGCATCAGTTTGTTTGGCTGCTCAATAGGGCAATATTAAACTTTAAACACAACATTCCTTGAAATATTCATGGCCCTGGTCTGGTGACAAGTTGCAGACTGTGTGTGTGGCAATGAAAGAGATGCTTGTAGAAATTTAAGAGTCAGCAAGACAACAGGAGGACCGCACTGAGACTGGATAAGGATAGAACGTCAGGAAAACCCAGATTGGATGTAATCATTGGTGGCAGTTTGAATGAGTGCATGACTGACCACAGCTGATGGTAAGCTTATTATTTTTCATCCAGTTAGAGGCAAAAGTCATGAAACTGTGTACATTTACAGTAAAGTTTTACATGTTGTACATGTAGCCAGTAAACACAAAACATCTATAGAGTTGCATATAAATGTTATAGTCCACCCTTAAAATATAGGGCACACAGGCTTTTTTTTTGTGTCTGAATGTTTAAGATGTGAGTGTTGTGTTTACATTGTACATTGTAAAACTGTTCTTCACTAGTCTGTTTGCTGAAATTTGTTTAAATGTGCTGGTCTTGCAAGTCAGGAATGTGGTCAGAACGATCATAGATGATTTTACCACAACAGCAGAAAAAAAGTCAGTCTCCATTATAATTGATTTAATTTCTTCTGTGAGAATATGGGCATGCCCCCCCCCCCTTTGTGAAATGTATGTACTCTGATGGGCTATTTATAACTGTCTTCCCGTGAAGATTATTGGAATCATCCTGTCTTTGCGCATATTGAATTATAGGCCTGTTGAATAAAGAGGGCTTTTGGCCTTGCTCTGGCAGAATAATTGAGGGTTTTTACACTCGCATATGCCATTTTTCTCTTACTGTAGAGATTTCTACTGCTGTCTTTGGCAAAAATACAAGGACAGACTGTGATATTGTAATGTACAAAATATCCACACAGTGAAGTGAAGTTCTTGTTCTGCAGTTTATAGTATAAAAGTGTATGTTTTATATGAGATGTGTTTTTTCAGGATCCATCAGTAACTCAAGTGAGACAACCTGCTCCTCCAGGGCTAGAGGAATACAACCCCTTCACAGATGCCAAACCAGTAAGTACATCTACATTTTATACAGACTTAGTGGAATCAAATGCACTGATCATGTAAGAAAAACAAACACGATTTTCATAATAATCAGTATTAATTCTAGACACACTAAGCTCCTTGAAGTGGCACTTTATTTATGGAAATGGGAAATATGGTGTCTGTCTTTATACTACACAAATTGTGTTAGTGCATCCTTCTCTTGAAATAGTCTCACAACAAACTATTTGCACTCTGTCTGCATACATATATATATATATATATATATATATATATATATATATATATACATACATACATACAGCACTGAAGCAAATTGGCAATTTTTTTTGTGTGGTTGTCATTATATAAGAGGTCATTATTGTAAAAGCTGCTCATTATTATATCCTCTTTTTTTCTCATTATGCACACACCAGTGTTGAGTTGAAAAATGCTTCAATGTCAGCTGGTTTACGAATAAATGTCTAAATGTTTCCTTCACAGACATCTGCAGGTATGGCCGCTAAGCCTCCAGCACCCACCTTCAGCACACAGCCTGCCATAATGAAACCAACAGAGGAGCCTCCAGCATATTCACAGCCTCAAGCACAGGTATTTCTGACCACTACACACTGCACACACATATATACATATAAATACTAAGATTTTGACACCTCATTTGGTTTATTTCAGCAGTGAGTATGACCATACTGACACCAGAAAATGCATAAACATTGAGTCTCAGTTTCATGCTGAGACTGGGGACAGAAACTCAGCCCCCCAGGAGGTTGACTGAGGTTTCTAGTAGAGGAATACACTGACTTGGACAGAAATAAATGCAGCCACAAAAAAATAACTTGTGACTGTACATCTCATTTACAGTCGGGCTCCTGGGAACATGTTTCTATGATGTCTCTCCTGCTGGTGTTGCCCCTGTGGCAAATCTGGGTTTTTTCCAAATGTACAAAGACAGAATTTTGGAGTACGCCACAGTAACAAAAGCACCGTTGAGCTACCAAAATAGGCAGTCTGTTTGACAAAAAACACAAACTCCTTTACTCATACCATCTTGCTGATATCTGTGTTTTCTGTGTCTGACTAGGAGCCATCACGAGCAGCAACAGAGCTATTGAAGAGGCAGGAGGAGCTGGAGAGGAAGGCTGCAGAGCTGGACCGCCGGGAGAGAGAAATGCAGTCACTTAGTGCTTCAGGAGGTTAGAACCAGAACTTTAAAGATCAGTGCTGACAAAAGTTTTGATGATAGTAGTTCTCCACCCACAGACAAAACTATGCATATTTCAGCTTGAAGTGAATAGTGACGTTACTTCATTGATCTGTGCCAAACATATATTCATCACAAGGTGCTATGGTTTTATCCGATTACTTTCATTACTCAAATAACTAGCTAAAGCAAGCAGAGGATGTATTCACATTAGACAGTCGACGGCTGGCTTTTATAAATTTAAGGTCAAGTTTATTTTACAACAACGCAAAATGCTGTACAAGCATATAGGTATAAATAAAACATGTAATAAAACATTTATAGCTATAGAAGATAAGATCTACTGAAACTGATAAAAGGGATGTACAATAATATAATAAATAGTATCTAAATATACAACCACATGATAAAACAAAAGTCACACACTTGTATTAAGACAGTACAAATGAGTGCATCGTTAAAAGAAATGTAAAGTATTCATTGGACGGTGCACATGTGACATGATGGGGCAGAGTGTTCCAGAGCCTTTGACCTACTACTGGAAAGGCTCTGTTGCCTTTTGTTTTCAGACGGTTATGTGGTATGTTTAAAATTCGGTGATTTGAGGACCATGTTTCTCTAGGCAGAATATATGCAGTTGAGGGCTATAAAAAGTAGAGGCGTGCCAAACCATTCAGGCACTTAAAACATCCAATAAAATCTTAAACTGGATGCTGCAGGTGACAGAGCCAGTACGGGGGTGTTGTAGTCTCGTCTTCTGTCTTCTTGTTTTTTATGTATGGGCCATTCTAACAAATTGGTTCCAATTGCAGTCCCACAATGAAAAGCAATTAGGTATTCAGATTTTACATGTACACAAATATCATATCATGGTCTAATTAAAAACAATATATTAATTGAGATCATACAAAATTAAAAGTATTGAAATAATCCTTTATATGTTACTTTATATTGGAAGGTGGCTGTGCCAAACTCTAACCCCTAAAATTCAACTCTTAAAATGGTATTTGAAAGATTGTTCCCACTTTCCTAAATTTAGGTTTTGAATACACCCGTTTGATTTATATTTTATGGGGAAGTTGAAATAATGAGATTGATTGTGTGGGTATTTTATACATTGAAATGCTTTATCTAAAATCTTCTGGCCCATTGTTTCATGTCACTACCAAAACACAAAGCATATTAGTCCATAGGTGGAGCATGGTTTGAGCCATGTCCTAAAACTTTTATCAATAAATTGGCACATGCCTGCTGATCTTCAACGTCCACCTGCTGTCAGTCTGAAGTAAATGTCTGGAAAAAGCCTAAAAATCAGCTTGTTTTTTTTAAGGGCTGGCGCTACCAAAATGCATCATTTTGGCAATTAATGTTTTGATCTGTGTACACCTGTTCGGAACTAAAGCTGTTTTTAACCTAGCATTGTTGAGTTAAGCTAATAATTAATCATCTAATACCACAATGTTTCAGTAATGACATGATGGTTTCAGCAGAGATAAAAGGTATGCTCATTCTTTTCAAAATGGTCTGTACTTATACAGCACATTTTATACACCACTTGATGCCCAAAGCGCTCACATTCACACTCATACACCAGTAGACGGCTGCTGCCAATACATCGGCACTGCCTGACCCTACTGGGAGCAACTTAGAGTTCAGTGTCTTGCCCAAGGGCACTTTGACAGAGGTGCCACGCGAACCACCAACCCTTCGATCATTGGACGACCCGCTCTATATGATGCATCATCAATATGTATTCTTTAGATGGAGTGCAACGTGAATGTGGTTTTTCCAAAATGGCATAAAAACTTCACACATTTTCCAACCTTGAAAGTGAACACATGCTTATGTATACACACACACACACACACACACACACACACACACACACACACACACACACACACACACACACACACACACACACACACACACACACACATATATATATATATATATATATATATATATATATATATATATATATATATATATATATATATATATATATATACATATATGTATATATATTGTATTGTTATTTGTATTGTCTTCTTTCAGGCAGGAAGAATAATTGGCCCCCAGTCCCAGAAAAGTTCCCTGTGGGCCCCTGTTTCTATCATGACATTACAGTGGACATTCCTGTAGAATTTCAGAAGACAGTCAAGATTATGTACTACCTCTGGATGTGTAAGTGTGTTCCTTTTTATTCCTTTTTATTCTGTTATTGATCAGCAATTACTGAGGAATGTTGATTGTAAATCCGCCACAGGGAAATAAAGTACAGAAGACAAGTAACCTCTGCACAGTTATCAATCATTTGGTGAAATGTTCAACCAGATAAGCTTCTTAGAGTCATCACTGAAAACTCAATTGTGCCTCCTGATGGCATGTAGACTCATCTACCCTAAATTCCATTCATACATCTCAATATCCTAGGTAAATGGCCAGTAAGCACAGGTCAACCTACAGTGACCGCATGTCAAATACTTTTTCCTTATTTGATGAGGAATTATGTAAATCTTTCTCAGAAGCAGCTGTTTTTGTCTTAATACACATAAATCAGGTTGAGGATTTTTTTTTTTTTTTTTTTTTTTTACAATTTTAGGTTTTTTTTTTCATAACTAGTCTAACTCTGTGTCCTCTGATGTTTTGGAAAAATATGCTAAACTTAACTCTGCATTCTTACTGCACTGTTAATGTTTCTGCTGTGTTTGACTTTCCTTCCTTGGATTAAATGAATTAATTGAACTGGCTCCAGGTGGTATTTTGCAGTCTCTGCTATAGTACAGATCTGCAGATGAAGCTGTTTTCACAATCTAGAGACAGTTAATATTGTTTTCACTCTCTGAACAGGAGATGCTCAGTAGAAACAGAATAATTGAAAGCTATAAAACAACAGAAATATTATTAATTCAGAAAGTATAAAGTTGTATTTCTTTGACATATGATCCTGTAGCACACCCTCCCCTGAAGAGCAGGTCCTTTGCAGTTTATTCTTAGTAATGATCATTGATCATTTGCATCTTTGATACAAAGAATGAATGCCTTCCAAAGGGAACCACATGATAAGACTGGGCACATGGTGCGATCATGTGGTTAGACGAAGCCACTTAGTCAGATTATTGCTAAAAGGTTCTAGTTGGTGAAGCCTTCAAAGGCAAAATGTTTCCCCCCCTCATATCAGCTATTTTATTGTCAGATTAATGTCTAACAGAGATTTCAGTGTTTCTGTCTTAAATAACCTAGCAATGAGTATTATACAAGCTGTAGTTAATAGCTTTGCTTTGCCAAATAGCAGACTGATGCAATATTTCACACTGTGGTGTTAGACAGTAGAGCTGGCCCTCTGTATACGCAGTCACTATTAGGACCCTGAGAACAAACTGTAATGATGAATTATTAAATTGGTCCGTGTGTTCCTGTTCTCAGTCCTGCACAGTCTTACATGTTGAAATATTAAACGTCAGTGTTTCGTCCTTTTCCATTCTGAACTGAGTCTGACTTGGCAAGACACTGGACACTGGCGTCCTTCAGCCTGTCTTTAATTCTCTGACATATTCAATGGTGTGCCAAGGCTGTCACACTGTCCCACTTTCACTAAAGCACACAACTGTTTTGCTTTTTCTGCTTATTTCACATTCCCCCTTTTAGTTCATACTGGGACGCTGCTTGCAAACATGGTCGGCTGCCTGGCCTGGTTCTGTGTGGATGCATCACGTGGGGTGGACTTTGGTTTGGCCATCCTCTGGTTCCTGCTCTTCACACCCTGCTCTTTTGTATGTTGGTACAGACCACTTTATGGAGCATTTAGGTATAGAACACAGCACACACATTTAGTATTTTGGCTATTTATGCCCTTTATATTTTTGATAATAATGTCCTTTTCTTCTATCTGCAGGAGTGACAGCTCATTCAGGTTTTTCATTTTCTTCTTTGTGTACATCTGTCAGTTTGGTATTTATGTCATCCAGTGCATTGGCATCACTGGCTGGGGTACCAGGTGAGACAACAGGACAAATACATACATTTACTGTATGTATTTGTATGTATTTGTATGTATTTACAAACTGCTAAGATAGGAAAGTATAAGTTTGACTAGTTTTATGAAAAAGAAAATAAACTGAAGTTGAATGATAATTAAGCATTTAGCATTTCTTGGATCTGTAAAGGTGGAATAAGTAAGAAGAAGAATTTATAACATAAATAAAGATATGTGGTATGCATTGTACATGGCTTTGAAATGCAGTTATTTTCGCACTCATGTGAAGGACTTTGGATTTTGTTTTGCCCTTCGTTTCCTCATTGGTTTCTTTCTTTTCCCGTCAGTGGCTGGATCTCAGCTTTGACAGGCTTAAATACCAACATCCCAGTTGGCATTATCATGATTCTCATTGCTGCCCTCTTTACCTCACTGGCCGTCATGTCACTTATCATGTTTAAAAAGGTAAACTTTCAATAAACCAGCAAATAACTCACATGGCTTACAAGTCGTTCCACACTAAACTTGTCTTTTTCGAATAGGTCCACGCAATGTACCGCACCACTGGGGCCAGCTTCGAGAAGGCGCAGCAGGAGTTTGCCACAGGTGTCATGTCCAACAAGACCGTTCAGACAGCAGCTGCTAATGCTGCTTCTAGGGCTGCACAAGATGCCTTCAAGGAGCAGGTGTGATTGGCAGAAGAAAAAAAAAACCTGCCCATCCTTTTGTCCAGGTCTCAACCCTATCCTTAATCCTCACCCATGACTTCCAGCCTCCACTGAGCTAAGTGCCCTGTTTGAACCCACAGTGTCCCCACAGCCTCCCAATTGCCGGGTCGATGTGCGGACACTGCAGTTAACACATTGCTTTTGCCTATTAGGGGGTGGGAATATTCAAACAGGGCTGTGGCTCCTTCCTGCCCACACACTCCTGTCATAATCTGCCCCAGAATCGTTGTGCACTCTCATCTCTGACTCTGGGACCCCACTCTGGCACTGCACCCCTACCACTCAACCCGCGTTCTCTGCTTTATTTTCTATGTGAGTGTGGCCAACTACATGAATGTTTGTCTCTCTTCAAACATTAGTGCCTCCTTAAGGCCTATGTGCTCTCCGTAGACCAGGCATGTCTGAACTATTCCACAAAGGGCCGGTGTGGCTGCAGATTTTTCTTCCAACCAACCAACAGTACAGTTTGACCAATCGACTCTGAAGACTAAGATCGGTTGATTAACTGAATCCAGTCTGGTGTGCTGCTGCTTGGTTGGAACAAAAACCTGCAGCCACACTGGCCCTTTGTGGAATAGTTTGGAGATTCCTGCTGTAGACAGTTTTATGTAGCTGAACAAACTTCACAGTTCTCCATGAAGCCAGAGACATTTGACATTTCTTTATCATTTTCTAACATTAATCACCTTTTTTCCTCATTTATTATTCGACAAATGAACATCATCTCTTCTCTGATTGGTAAACTCTATATGTACTCCTCAACCATTTGCTATTGTCCTGAAAAACATGTCTATCTTAACACTGCTGCCCCCTGGTGGAGTGATATTGTGTTGCTGAAGATGAATGCTGTGCATTCCAGATTACTGCCTTGCCTTCTGCTTCTTTTCCTTTCCACAGAAAAGGATTATTGAAATTGTGTGATTATATTTCCTTAAAGTGACAGTGTAGCCAACATTCTATTAATTGTGTTTGCAAATGCAGAGCCCTATACTTTTTAACCATCCACAGAGTTTGATCAGAAGTGTTTATACACAACACAGTATCCAGATTAATGAAATGTGGGGATGTACATAATGCTGCAAAAATCATACAGAAAGTTGATTTTCCTCACTATTAGCAATTTTAACTTAGAAAAGACTTTTTAGCCTTGTATTCTATTCAGCACACAGGGAGTATGTGTTTGATATCCAAACTTTGTCTGTCCTTTGGGTAGATTATCACTTTATCACTTTAACACATCCTTTCTGAATATACTGTATGTTTCTTTAATTCTTTTGCCTCTAATAATCCACATACCTGTAGGGAAGTCATGCCAAGTTGCACTTTAATCTGGTCCTTACATTCTTTTAGTACTGCACTGGATGTTTATAAGTCCCTCATGCTGTCCTGCTCATTAGACTCTTAGAACAAGTCATCGGTTTTCATCTATATAAATGCACCAGCTGAGTTCTATATATATTTTTACATGACACCTATCTCTTTTGTCATTGGCTTAAAATGGATAAAATGAATGACACTGTCAACATGAGATCCACTATTCTGCATATACAGCTGCATGTTTATACAGTCGATTTCAAAGAGCAAAGTCTTAATTCGTCTCCAGCTTTTCTTCTTCGTGTCTTGGAGATTTACCTCAGCTTTACTCAGGATGTACTCTTGCATGATGAGATAAAAAAAAATAACTACAAAGTTGTATAGAACAAAAATCACTGGCCTGTTTTTCAAATATATGCTGTAAGTCAATCTATTGCAATAAAAGTGACTTATAAAACTACTAATAGGTCAGTAATGTGGATTTTTAATGTTCTGAATGCTGACTATTACTTGCATATTGTTCACATTGGGATTGACTATGACTGAACTCTAGCAACACCATGATCAGATGCACTATTAAAATTATACTTGGTGTTTTTAATCTCCATACTGTGGTGATCAGTACTTTAAAACTTATTGTCCTTCAGAGATGTCCATGAATGTGTCTTTTCTATAAATTGTACGATACTTGTGTGCCTCAGTGGGAGCCAACTGAATGTGTCTGATTACACTGTTATGGTTTTCATGATTAAACCAGTTCAGCCTTTATATGTATAGGTTATGTAGGAGTGTAAAAAGCTTGAATTGGTCCTTTAAGTCTTACCTTTGTGCAGGGCAGAGTCTGGGATCCTTCTGATTTACTGTCAATTTTCTTTTTAATGGAATCTGTTGTGGCTTCCTGAATATGCCTTTGTTAGTGACTTTTTTTTTCCTGTTTTACTTCCCACTGGCTTTATTTGAATCATAAGTCTGTGGAGACACAACATGAGACTTCCTACTCACTGAAAAGGAATCAGGCTCTTAGAAGATTATTTGCTGTTTTGACTTCTGTAATAAATGTGAAAAAGGCACTGCAATGTGAACTGTGTGATGTACTTTAGATGGACTGTGCTTTTAACCTTTGCTTTCTAATCAACATGTTAGAAATACTGAGAATGAAACTGACCCTTTCGTAGGCATCTCGTGAAATAATTGAAACGATAGTAAGGGATGTTTGTATATTTTGTAGAATTTCCAGATGGTCAGCTATTGTTCTAAGTTTCAGTGTAATTTTTAGATGCACTCTGGTTCCACCTTCAGTTGCATGTTGGATAGTTTGAGTTTTGTATATTTATTGTATCAATTAAATAAAAGTTCTTCTTCTGTATGTGTTTTGCTTGTTTTGGGGGGAAATTTGTGCACTTATGTGGCATGAACCTGCTGTTCACCCAGGAAAATGTGTTTGTATATGTAGAGATGCATTAGCAAGTAATCACCAGTGGAGGTCAGCAGTTCTTAAGTATGAGGAGGGACTTATTTCAGGGTCTCTGGGGTGACATTCACTGCAAGCAGAGTTGGCATAAATCTAATCTTTTCTCTGTGACTCGTGACAGCTTGAACATCATAAATTGTATGGAATCTAATCTGGTCAGATGTGTTCCACCCACTTCCATATGTGGTTCTGAATTAGAAACAGCTTTTAACGTTTTCAGTGTGACCTCATATCAAACTTCATGTCTTTTACGTCACTACACACTGAGATACATCACAACTTATCCTACAGAGTCATTGAAATGAGCTCAACCTTCATCATAGATAGATAGATAAATAAAGAGAGAGAGATGCAATCATTTTTCCACTATTATTATTGAAAACAACAAAATATTTTAGACAGAGAAACAACATCAAATCTGAGAAGTACATTTGAATTGAGATCTAATGCTGGCAGTGTGAACATAGCCTTTATGTCTAAAAGTAGGAATGTATTTTTTGGATCTTTAGCTCCTTAGCTTTATCTTTGATTGTGAATACTTGTTTGATATATGGAAGACTGATCACCAAGAGCAGAGGTGTCAAACATGTGGCCCACAGACAAAAGGTGGCCTGCCAAAGAGACCAATCCAGTCTGAGATTAATTTGCAAGTGCAAAAATAACACTGAACATTTGAACAGTCAAGGGAATCAAACTCATTTGAGGTCAGGGGCCACATACACACCAATGTGTAAAAGATAAAATTACACACATATACAGTATATATATACAGTATATATACAGTATATATATATATATATATATATATATATATATATATATATATATATATATATATATATATATATATATAAACCTATAATAACTCCAAATACCCTTTTTGGTTTAATATGTAAAAAAAAATAATGACATAAGTATAAATAATGACAAATCCAAAAATGTTCTCGACATAAAAATGCTAAATTATGAAAATATTTACAAACTATCCTGTAACAAAAACAATGTGAATAACCTGCATAAATATGAATCGATTGAAATGTCCAAAGAAAAATAAGTGCAATTTTAACAACACTACGTATTACTAAATGTGTTGTGTGTTTGTAGATGTATAAATGATCATTTGAGACATAATGTTAAAATATTTATTTTTGTAGAAAATGAAATTTCTTTCAAGTTATTCTCACCTTTTTTTGTATGGATAGTTTGTGAATGCAAATATTTTCAGATTTTAATGCAACATTTTGGACTGAAACAAAGGGAAAAGTTTGGAGTTATTATTTCTGGGCTATTATGCTAAAATGTTACTCATCCAGCCCATTTTTATTCAAACTAGCCTGAACTAAGATGGATTTAACACCCCTGATTAAGACTTTTGTATCTTTTGAAATGTGTTTATGCTTTTGATTAGACAAAGTAAACGTGACTCTAAAGTTATGCAAGTAGATTTAAACAGATTTTTTTAACTTCCTACATGTAAAAGTCGCTGTATTCCTTTCACTAGACCAATAATGGAGTTGTTAAATAAGCAGTATAAAATATACACACTATTAAAGAGCAAGTGCTGAGTCCTTGGTCTCTGCTTAAATAAACCCGTGTGAAATCAAGTAAAGCAACACTCACACAAAAGAGGAAACTGGTAGCAGACTGAATTCAGTGCCAACAGGGGAAGGGGCACAAAGAAGGTCTAACAGCCTCTCTTGGGCTCAAGGGCTTCTCTCCACTAATGCCTCCTCATACATTCAGGAGGTGTGTGTGAAAACTACTCCAGCCTTCACCCTGGCTGTTCACGGGCAGCTGCAGGTCTTCCCCTCAGCTGCTCCTTTTACAGCTGCCTCAGTTCATTCAGCTCAGATGCTTCAAGTACTGATGTAGGTTAAAACCTGCACCAATGAGTAACAGAGGAAATGATGGTGCTGGGTAGAGGCGGGTGTTAACTGAACCAATAGTGTGATGGGAAAGATACTTCACTACTGATTTTACAACAGCAGGAGATGAATTTATGAAGAAATACAGTTTGGTAACAGGGGCAATGTACTGTACATGTGATGTGAACTGATTATTTCCATGGCAATTTACAGCTCTGACGTATTTGAAGAGAAGTTTGTTACATATATTGCATTTCATTACTTTTTTTTGTGTCTATACAGTAGTTTACCTATAGCCATTTGTTGCTATAGGCAAACTAGAGAAATTCTTAACCCCACCCCCACTAGCAGTGCACCTCAAAGCTCCATGTTCAGTGTCATCTGAGGAGAATCTATAGTTATTATCTCATGTGTTTCTTACTTTGTTACATGTCTTATGTTTTTTTTTTTTTTAATGTAGGATATAAATAAAATAAACTGCAATGATAAGTTGTGTCCAGTGTGTTTTTGTGGCATTATTAGGTCATATTCCTTGGATCATACTGTCACACAGTTGGTGCCAACAGGTATGATGGGAATGATTGATAGCTCCCCACCTACTATTCCTTTTCTTTTTTGGTTTAATGGCATTCCTATTAACAAGAGTGTTAAACAAAACAAACACTATATTGGCACCCAAAAAGAAGTTATCTCAGTAGTAGAGAGAGAGAGACAGAGAGAGAGAGAGAGAGAGACAGAGAGAGAGAGAGAGAGAGAGACAGAGAGAGAGACAGAGAGACAGAGAGAGAGACAGAGAGACAGAGAGAGAGACAGAGAGAGAGAGAGAGAGAGAGACAGAGAGAGAGACAGAGAGACAGAGAGAGAGACAGAGAGACAGAGAGACAGAGAGAGAGACAGAGAGGATTGTTGTTTCCCTTATGTTAGAGTTTTTTCTTTATTTAATTTGCCAGAGTAGCTCAACTTCAAAGGTTTCATTTTAACTGTAGCCTGTTCTGCTCATGAAGTCTAGTAGATTGTGGTATGTTAGTAGACCATCTAAAGGGTTAGGAACCTCTTTATTGTAGTTCAAACTTGGGGCCCCCCCCAAACTGCATCTTCCTTAAAGCCCCAACAAGGCTAGAAATGGCCCTAGCTGCATATGTACGTAACTTACAGTGATGCATGGGTCTATGAATAAACGACTGACCGCTTTTTAAAGTAACCCGCCCGTAACTCGGACCACAAGAAATAAAGCTATTTGAAAAGGACGACCTGACCCGCATTTTTAAAAAGTAGTCAATGGTCTTTATGAACATCACATGACCTTACTCACATACCTGCATTTATTTCCATGTTAAAATCAAATGTCATTGCTTTTAAGTTAATATGTTGAGGAAATATTTTTGTCCTGCTTCGTCACTCAAAACGCACAGCATCTAAACTAGGGGTCTACAACCTGTAACACCCAAAGAGCCATTTGAACCCGGTTTCCATGGAAAAGAAAACACTGAGAGCCCCTCATTATCTTTCAAAATCTCAGTGAATGTGTCCCAAACCTTACTTTTTTGTTTGTATGTTTCCGGAGCTTCCACTCTCCTAACTTGACTTTCTCTCTTGATCCCTCCATACCGTAGGATACTTCCGACGTTGTACGTCACCTTTACGGAAATTCAGGTAACAAAGTGTATTTACCAGGTTATTTTAATGTTTATCTCAAACGACCCAACCGACCACAACCCGAATATCATTAAAAATATTTTTCAATGATCTGCAACTGCGTGTGACCGCAGGCACCCGCTCACTTTGGGTCAGCCCGTGCATCACTGATAACTTATTGCTTTTATTTTATTTTATTTTTTGGGGGGGGTACTTAAAATTTTGATGCAAACTAAACTAAGTGGTCTTTTGTATTATTACAACATTTTTTATTCTCTAATCTTTGCTTATTTTCATTTCCATTTCAAACATTCAAAATACATGAAGTTTCATTGACGTCTGCAGCAGAAACAGCTTCACAGACACAAAAGTCTGTGGCTTTTGCACATCATAGAATAATGCAATGACTGACATTCAACCATCATGATTTTAACAGTACAGCAAGGGGATTCCTTATCAGACATTAAGGTAGAGTCAGAAGAACCAGAGGTTTTTAGACATTGTTTTAGTTTGTGGAACTGTGGTTCGACTACTGTTCAAAAATTGTAAATATGTTTTGTTTTCATCAGACAAAACATCTGTGACATCTGTGTCTCTTTTCTTTGAGCTGTTCTCTAAAAGCTTTAAATATATAATCTGAAATTTGGTTTTTGAAAAGAGCATAATTTTTAGTCAAACAACAAAAAAACAAGTAAGAAAAAAGTGCCCTTTAACTCCACCGAGGAAAAACCTTGAGGTCAACCTTCTCTTTTGGTTTGTTAATATATTACAGACAAAATAGTTCTGTGTTTCCAAAACTTTTGATGTTTTACTTCATTTCATGGCTTTTCCAGGTTTGTCATGACTCAGGAGCCCAGTAATACAGCCACTGGACAAAATGTATATGAAGTCGTTACGTCTGCACGTTCCCTTAAAAAATACAACATTCAAAAGCACTGAGGAAAAGAACGTCAGTTTGGGTTTTGCATCTGGTATCCACCAGCCAGACACCTGCTGTCCAGAACTACAACAGGCTCTGCGTATTTATACTTACATGAATGACTGATTATGAGTGCCTGATATCAAATATAGTCAAGTTTACTTCATGTTCAAAACAATACAACTAATGTGTGTTTGCAATCAAGCAATAGTAAAATGAAAGTTTTATTTCTATGCCCCAAATCTTTTGTTTTAGTCAATTTTATGAATGAACTACCAGCAAGACCTGGCAAAATGTAATTAAACAACTTTCCAATGAATGTATAATAACTAAAGAGTTGATGATTGAGCTGAATATTGATAAGTTCTGCTCTACAACTCTATTTAGAGGTCAAATAGTGCCATACTGAACATTCATCTTGTACAAGATTAAAGACTGTTGCCTCACTTTTGGAATATAAATGTGCTGAGTTATTGCCTGTCACTATGTAAAATACATTCCTTCTTTGTCAGGTGTAAAAGGAAGCAAAAGTTGGTCTGCATTTCCTCATTCGTGTCCTCTCTGACTGCTTCTACAAAAGGAAAATAGGGCAAAACTAAAAACTTCTGGCACTGAAACGGGCCAGAATTTCTGCTTCACTCTTCAGATTGCATGATTTGTCATTTGCCTAATCTGGAAGTCATCAAGCTCTGTGTTTAGTTTGAGCGCTCTGGTGTAGAGGGAGCCACAGGGTTGTGCCAGAGGCTTCTCTGTAGTCCACATGGAGGGAAGAACATCTGGGAAGGGACTCTCAGTTACGTGATCTATCCATCCATCTATCTATCTCTCACTCTCCAACTCACTCGTAGTTCACCAAGTTACAGCAACTAGTTTGACAGCTGTGCAAAAGAAGCACAAACAAATGTTGAAGATAGGAGATGTATGATGGTTAATTTAAAAAAAAAAGAGCCACACACAGAAGCACACACACACACACACACACACGGAGAGCCGAGTTCTGCATCAGTGGAAAAACTGATCACCCACTGGCTGGAAAACATATCCACCCCCACCTCAAGACCCAAACTGAGGTCTCAGCACCAAGCTGGCTTCTCCACTTGCTTCATCTCCCCCTCCTTTTCATTGCATACAAACTGAAACCAAAACCATATTTTTCCCTTCTCTTTATTTTTCGTTTGGCAGAAACAAACTGAAATAGACAGGACACCATCTATGACAAGACAGACCCCAGTTCTCTGGCTGGAGGACTCTCCCTGAAACCAGACATTACTAATAATAACAGCAATACTTCATACACGTGTCCTCGCCATTCAGTCCATGTATTTGTGCACAGATACAAGGAATTTTGCTAAATGAGGACCAGACAAAGACCCTTCACAGGTTGTCTTTTAGCTTAGGCTAGGATTAAGCTCACTTCATATTAAGATTCTTAAAAAATAAAGAACAAACACAATGCACCACACAGCTCGATTTGCTTGTGCAGTCCATGTAAAGAATCATTTCCGTCGATACATTTCAAGGGTCTGCAAACACATTAATCATTAAAAGACAGTACATTCTGTAAGCTTTAAAGGACATCCACTCTGAACTAAGCCGTTTATTCTGCGAGTAGTTTATTCTGACTGAGTAGTGGTTCCCTTGTTGAGTTATTACTCACATGTGGCAAAAGAAGGAAAGATCCAGGTTTGCTGGTTGGGATCTGGTGAAAAACAAAAACACCAGTGTTTTAAGGCAAGAGTGACTTCATCAGCCCAGCCCGGATCATGCTGACCATCATTCTGCTACCCTAACTATGTACAATATAATATATAATCACACTTATTTACAGAACATGTGGTGACAGACAAAGCCTCTCTTGGCATCCACATGGTTAACATGAATACAATAACAGACACAGCACCTCTAGTGGCAGAAAGACAAGGACGCACTGAAAAAAACAACAAACAAAAAAACAATTGGCACTTGGAGATTTCTCCCACATAAACACAAAACAGGAACAAAAGAGTCAGTCTTAGTGGTAAACAACTCTGGTGCCTCATGAGGAAAGGCAGAAGGGCAGGTGGCAATCTATCCCTCCCTTTCTCATTATCTTCTTTGACTTTGCTTTTCCGCACAGCATGACACTAAGCGAGCCCTCAGAGGAGGCAGATCAAGCTTTTGCCTTCCTCGATCTCCTCCTGAACCTTGTCGCTGGAGGTGGCGATTTCAGCCTGAGCGGAGAAGACTGCGCAGATAAAGGTGAGTACTGTGCCCCCCATGGCAGTGTAGAAAGCCCAGCCCATGGAGCACAGGCCGGCCCGATACGGAGCTGCATCAGGACCGCAGTACAGCTGAACCTTGTCTGAACCCCAGCCAGCAGGGTACAGCATGAGCCCGAGGATCAGAAACAGACCTGGAAACAAGGAAAACCATTGTTAAAAGGTGTGATAATATCTTTTCGTAAATACAGTTTTCACAGAGAACAGTTGACAGGCTCCAGGACTCATAACATATGAGTGATTTTAAGATTCACTCTAGAGTTTTGTAAGCAAACATTCAACAATATTAAAAATACAGAGTAACCTTAAAAAGCATTTTAAAAATGTGTGGCATTTACTGACATCAAGTGGTAAAAAATTTCAGACAGAGTCTTTGGTCCGGACCAAGGTTCGGGGAACATTTACACTTGTCAATAAGGTTTGAACTTTCCTGGATAGTCCGAAAGTCTGGATTTTCTGAGTGCAGTGTGAATACGCCCAATCACCTGAATGTGAGTATTATAAACATCTTATACCAATAAACAGGTCACAAGTCTAGTGATTTTAAGATATTTTAATGTGGAAATACTACATATTATAAACACAGTGACACGCTACACCTGTATTATCCAGTTTGTTATCAATGAGTTGTTTTCTTTTGGTAAATATTCCCATTATTTGGTACAAAACATTCCCTGTAAAAATCCCACCTTTCCATGATTCAACACATCCCATCAGGACTAAAACATGTTACACTAGGCAGAAATTATTTCCTGATGATTATCTGAAGATGATCACAAAAAAACCCATCCACTATGGCAAATGCTGATGCCGGAAAAAGACACGTAAACCTGAAACTTATCCGGTTAGAAAGTGTGGAGAACAACAGGAAAAGGTAGCTGAAGACCTTTCCAAATGACCCAGTCATGCTCTGCTTCTCTGACATCCTGCTTCTCAGTGGAAGGACAGGGTCACTTCCTGAAATACTGTGACCTACTTCCATACTTTGCTGAGTGAGCTTCAACATCTTTAACTATTCCTGACACATGTGCGCTTTGAACAAGAGTGATTCTGTCAAACATACACAGTTCATCCACTAAAACAAATGCTTCATGTAACTTAATCTCATTAGGTTTCTCATGGAAGTGGACCTATGACAGGCCTGCCACCAATTAAATCACAGAAGGCAACTTTTTCAATAACATTACAGATAACTGGTGCAGAGCCTGTAGAAAATGTGAGATTGTTTGTTACTAATGTGTTGTGGAAGTGGATGAAATGAGTTAGAAAGGAGCAGAAAGAAAGACTATAATAATTAGTTGGGGCAACCCACACCAACACACAAATGTCTATGCTCTACCCCCCATTAAGCTATTATTATTGCTATGATTATTATGATTATTAACCTATTATTATTAAAAGAGCACCACATCTCATGTCACCAGTTGGTGGTCCAGTATCTGCACAGTAGCTGGTCTGAAGATTTATCTCTTGTGTCTGTGTGAGTCACCAGTTCATCTCAGGGCTGAACATATATAGACAAACAATCACTGTCACATTCACACCTATGGACAATTTACATTAACCAATTAACCTATCAGTGCATGAGTTTGGATGGCAGGAGGAAACCAGAGTCCCCAGAGAAAACCCATGCAGACACAGGGAGGACATGCAAAGTCCACACAGAAAGGTCTGGTGTGGGATTCAAACCAGGATCCTTCTTGCTGTGAGGTACGAGTGCTAACCACTGTCATCTTCAAGTGTGCTATTAGCACAGCGCTAGGCTATTTAGCTTAACACAGAGGCTCGACTAAACACTGTGCGTCACCAAGTGCTTCATTAAATCAGTCGTATTCCAGCCTTTAACATGTAAATGTGTTTAAAACCTGTAGCATATGGAAGCATCTGAAACTTCCCGTGAACTGTAACCACACGTTTCCCCTTTGACATGTTTTCTGTCTGCAACGCTGATTGTGTGCGCTTCCGTTTAACAGGAGCAAGAGGGCGGGATTAAACAGCTGGGTGAGTGGCACCGAAATTCACATTACATTTCAGTTTGGTTACTACCATTAATGTTTGCCCCAGTTCCATAGCTATACCGACTTTCAGTATCCAACTCTCTCGCTCGCTCGCTTTCTGTGTGAGTGAGAATGACAAAATCGTGTTGGGAAAAAAAAAAAAGCCTGGCACAGCTGTAGTCAAATCAGGGGGCGGGACTTGGCAATGCTCAGAGCAACAAAGTTAGAAAGAGCAATGAAATTACTTTTATATCTTTGTTGTGGTATGTCGTAATGGTGGGAAACTGCACTGCAATCCATCATATCACTGGAAAGTCAGCCTCCAAATTTGGATACATTTGGTGGAGTTGTGCAGGTGTTAGGTGTTCCACAGACAAACACTACGGACAGAGATTTGCAAAATTATTATTAGAATTATATTATTAGATGAATGCACCATTAAATAAAACGGAGTTCCAGCTTTAATGTCTTCATCCAGAAAGCTTTCCTTTAACAGGCAGGTCTTGCACCTTCATAAAAACAAGTGCCCCTCT
Organism: Siphamia tubifer; assembly: GCA_020466265.1. Taxonomy (NCBI): domain Eukaryota; kingdom Metazoa; phylum Chordata; class Actinopteri; order Kurtiformes; family Apogonidae; genus Siphamia; species Siphamia tubifer. Next base: position 50,579,973 of record CM035794.1, on the reverse strand, counting down.
CCTTTCATTTTCTCCTAATCTCTCTCTCTTTCTCTTTCTACTTCCTGTCTTTCTCCTCCCATTCTCTAGCTCTTAAAGCACCCGATATTGTATTAAACAAGGAAATGAAAACTAGGTCATAAATTCTTTCCACATGTTGCTGCACTGCCCTGACGTCCAGACCGGCTCCACTGATGGATTGAAGGTATGGTTTTAATTCTCAGCCCCTTCTAAGACCCCCCTCCTCACACATACACACACATGAAGCTGGACCTTCTAACCTAATATCCCACTGCACTCCACCCTTCCAGCCTCACAATTCCCTGTGCTCTGGCTCTTGTCTGTGTTAACCTCCAAACTGTCAATTCTCCCCCATCAATCTACCTCTGATAGGTGCCTCCCCACCTCCCACTGTAACCTCTGATCCCACTGCCTCCACCCTGTAACACAGCACAGCAGGGCTATGATCTGCTCCAAGAAATCTGGCTGCACTACTACTTCTTTCCAGGAAGAAAAAATTAAAAAGGCAGATTGGGTCAACCTCTGGGAACCATACAGAGACAAAAGAGGTCAAAAGAAAATACTGGCAGGACAAGGGCAATTAAGATGGGCATGTGCAACTGTAGAGGAATTTGCTCTATTAACACTACATTGAGATAGGAACTGATGACAGGACAAACAGTCAGTGTCCTATTTTATATTCAGCAGTAACTCATAAAATATTAGCATTACTAGTTTCCATGTGTACTACAGTTTGACTGGTAGTGCCTTTATATTTAACAAACTCTGCTCCTCACATGTATTGTAGCTTATTTTGGCATTGATCCAGCTGATGTCATCATGTCTATGTGTGTCCTGATGTCAGCATTGCATTTATATATGGGCCAAGTTCAAAGTAAATTGAAACAAAATCTATGCTTTTATAGATGTGAAAAATTTTCCCATTATAGGCAAATAGGAAAAAAAAAAGATTTTATAAAAATTCATGAACTTTGACCTACTTTCCCAAAAGGTAATGACATTTATGCTGGGTCACTGGAAATCCATACATCCAATGTGGTATTAATTCAACCAATAATGTTGCTACTAAAGTGTTAAACAAAGAAACAAACCAAACCAAAAACATTACCGCTTGGCTCCCCTTTGGGGGGGGGGGGGGGGGGGGGGGGGGCAGGGTAAAAATGTTTTTAATCTGACCAGAAAAGCTGAATCATTGGATGATCATATGGATGATCCCACCCTTCCCCCAAAAATAATACTGACACTGAAAACATAATACGCATAAAATGTGTTTCACTTTATCAGAAACTATTTCTGGGTAATAAATCTAAAGTTGGGATTATTCTTATTGTGTTCTATCTAAGAGTGTCAAATTAACACATTAATTAAGATTAATTACAGTCATATTTAGTGTATCATGCTTTTTAATCGCATTAATTTATTTTTTAATCTCCAACTTCACTGTTTCTGTCTGCGAGTTGCCTTGTTGATGTGCCAACTTAAAGCACTGTAATTGATTAATCTGATTTATTTGCCATTATCTGAAGCAGGAAAAGCGCCATATTTAGTGTTTAGTGTATTTCTCAGAAAAGTATTCTCACTGTTTTTGATGTGTTAACTTACAGCATATGGACCTGATGTTTTATTTTATTTTTATTCTGTAATTATTTGGAGATTGACAAAAGAACACTGCAAAATTCCCAGAGTAATGAAAACTAAAGGTTGCAGGGAGTACGTGGAACTAGTTTCAAATATAGTGGTTATAGTGATTGCATCTGTTAAAAACAGTGTTTTTATGAAACCATTTTTTGGTATACATCAATCTTTTGATTTGCCACAATAATGTAATAAATTTAAATGAAGGAATTTTCCATTTGAATTAATTTAAATGAAATACGCTCAGCAATGTTTAGGTGAGACTAAAAAAGAGATTAAGATCAAGAAGCTTCTGAAGTTAGAGCTGGTTTCATTCCGCTTTTAGTCCAGTTGTTTCATGAATTCAGCCTACCCATCCTCAATTACTATGCTTTTTAACGGAGTCTCCCTCCCTTTATTCATGTCTATTGTATACTGTACATTTATGAATCTCAGACAGAACTTATGTGACATCTGAGACAGATATATAGTACAGCATCACTCAAGCACAATCTTTACAAAACATAAATGCCTATCATTTTGAATAAAAGGCTTAACCTGAAATAAGGAAGCTATCCAGTGTTTCTGTAATGACATGCTTTCTGTAAATATTGTGCCTTTGTAAACTTGATATGTGCTTGTCATAGCAGGATTAAGGTGTGCAGACATGAGGCGTGAAAAGCCAGGGATTATGTTGTTTGAGCTCTTTATGGCTGTGTAATATTTTGTGTGGATTAAAGGGAGCTTTGGGCAAAATTATCCTGATGTCATATTGATAGCAACAGGGTTATCTCATATGCACTACAAAACCTCAAACATACAACAAAAAAACTGTTGTTTAACAGAGTGGAACCAGGAGTTGAAGGATGTTAGCATTTATCACAAAAGGACAAAGATGCATTATGTGATCCTGTAGTTTTGGAGATAAACCTGTAAAGTCACTTCTTCCCTTCCCGATTTACACCATGGAAAACAACTTTAACATCAAATTTCCATATAATTCTCTGGTAGTTGGTGTATTTCTTCTCAGCAGTTTAGTGTTGATCTTATTTTATATTAGAAACAGCCAATAAAATCCTCCAATATCAACTTTCATTACCAGGAAAAGCTGTTCAATTTATGGAAAATCACATTTTTGATCAGGAAGATTTTCTCTTTATGCCAGATTCATCATCTAGCATTAACACTCCTGAAGTTCCTGGAAATGCAGTGATTCCTTTTCTCAAATTAAAACATAGGGCTTAACCATGGTCATCCTGTGTCATTGGCCCGTGATCATGACTGATAGGAACGTTTAGGATAGGTGTTGTGTGCTATTATTAGAAAAGAGGGGGTTTTTCCTGCTGAGTTTGTTTGCCGTCTTGTCTCTTAATTCTTTTCTGCCAAGTTCGTCATGAGTGATCATGACTGGAAAAGGTATTTCCATAAAAGCAAAAGAATTCAGCTGCGAGTAGTCTAACCAGTGCACAAGGCAACTTTAAGGGACTTCTAAAAGTGCACCTACAGGAGAGTTTACCCAAGTGACCCTCAATAGCAGACAGTCTGTTTTACCCATTCACTTATGTAAAGTGGAGTGAATGCATTCACCTTCAACTGAAATCTTTTAACCATGTGAGCCAAGACTCATGTCAAATGTCATTCTAATGGCATCTAAGATACTGCAGTCTCAGAAAGTGTGTCAAGAGCGACAAGAGGCTATAAAGTAAAAGTAGAAGTGACATCACTGTATGCGAAGATTAGGTTAATGGGGTCTGGGGCTACTCCAGTGCAATGACGTGACCATCTCTGGCAACAGCATCGCAATCTTTTCATCTGAGGTCAATCACTTCCCTAAACATCTGCTGTCTGGCTCCAGTTTTCTCATTACCAGAGGTTGGGCGGACTTTGTGGAAATAATGTTGATATCACCATTGATAGTGATGGAAGGACAGACATATAAACAGATTGATTGATGGACATCTTCATAATGTGAAATCCAATGAAACATCCGGAGTGTCTCTGTCAGAAGTCAGACAGGCAATGCGTTTGCTCTTATCTCTTCCGGCAGTCGAGATGAGTAAAGGGTTCTCTGCCGTTAAGTTTCAGGAGGCCTGAAGGAAACACACCCGCCTCCTTGTCTGTTTGAAGCTCCTGTCGCCCCCTTTCCTCTTCCTCTTCCACATCCTCAACCTCTCCACAATGAGCAGTCTCAGCAGTGTATTTCCCCACTTTCATAACCTTAGCCCAGACTCCCAACATTTTAAATCAAAGGTAAACATAGGCCTTTCAGTGGTGTCTGGGTCAGATATGTTAGAGGTATGCACACAAACTGGGAACAAACTACAATTCTTTATATGCTTGCTGGGAATTGTAAATGCCTACTAAAAACAATGTTACTTAAAAATGCACCACATGTAGACTTGAAAGATGCCACTGAGAGGTTTATAGCAAATTGGCAACTTGGTCACACTTCACAATACCTTCCTACAGCCTGAGTCATATTCAAGGGGTGTTTTGGCTTACTAACATTTTGACCTATTAACTGATTATAGAACATGATGGTGAAAACAATTTATAGGCAATAATAAAAATGTTGAGTTCTCATCTACCCATTCTCATACTTGGTATAAATATTGCATGCAAGAGTGCTGGTTATAGTTTAGCTTGTCCTTCACCAGAAGCCCACCTCTGCTGTTTGAGCCTACACCAAATAAACAGCCATGGGGGAGGACAGCCAACACCACCAGAGAGTTAAGAGTGACAGTCTGTGAAAAAAAGAGGAGGTTCAACTAGTATGAGCTCATGACCTCCTCCCTTTCATAACTCACCACAGCTAGTCAAAGTGGCCTGAGATTTGGCGTCAGACATAGAACCATAGACACACAACGCACACGCCCCCCCACGCCCGAGATACGCATGCGTGGTGAACTACAATTTCTACCAACCAGGCATCAGGAAGGTTGTAACTGGTTGAAGGTAAATATTTGGATGGCAGTTGCTCAGAACTGAGAATGGAAACAAGCTCCCCTGTCTTTGAAAAGTCTCGGGCTCCTTAGGGAAAAGTTCACTGACGGCTCCACAGAGTCAGACACATAATTCAGGCAGTGGGAGTTGTGGTACGCTTAATGAATGTGTTTAACTGAATGCGTAACTTTTCATTTACCTTGATGAACGGTGGATACCACAGGAATGAAATGAAACAATGAGGCTTAAATGAACAAAGTTAGATTTAAGGTTTGCCTGTTTGAAACAAATAACACATTGGTTGTGTGCAGAGCTCACCTGCTATCCCTTGCAGCAGGCCACAGACGTTAAAGATGCTCTTCTTCATGATACTTTGGAAGCACATTGTGAAGACAGAAATGAATGCCACAGCACACAGCAAAAGGATCCCTGCAGCCAGGAAGATAGATGTAGCCTGCCAGAACCCGCTGGCAATCTCCCCGAAGTGGACTGCGTACGGGCCACACAGAATTCCACGGTGCAGGTGGGGCAGTTTTATACAGCGACCGTAGATACCCAAGGTGGGCCTGTAGGCTTCTCCTGCTGTGGTGGCCCCATGGGGGCTAAAGACGGCATCTGGAGTGCGGGGGAATCCAACCAGCCAGTCAGTGCTCATGAAGGCAATGAGCTCTCCAAACGCAGCAACAATACTCAACAGAGTCCACAGCATGGAGCGGCAGGTGACAATGACATGGCACATACTGACGGCAGCGGGATGCGCTTCTGGTCAGGTTTTTTAAAGTTGTCACAGTGTGTGAGGTTGGGTAAAAGGTCCTCAAAAAGTGGCAAGAAGGAGGGTTGTAATTCTTCTCTGTTGAAACTTTCAGAGTGATTCACAACAGCTGGGAAAAAAAGCTAGATGCCACCACTGTACACTGAACATCAATAATTCAGTCAGCTTCCCTCTGCTTCTCTTTCACTTCTTATCTTCTTATGGTGTTGCACAGCGCAGCTGTCCTTCCTCCTCCTCTAACTTACCCTCCTTCTCTCTTTAGACTCTTACTCTGTCTGGTTTTTGGTGTCTACATCGTATTGAAGTTGTGTTCCCCAAGCCAGCCCGCTGGCGTCACATCAGACACACCTAAGAGATAAAAGAAAAACAGAAGGACAGAACAACAGGGTGAGTCCCTTAATTGTAAGTATAAAATGTAATTGTGTGTATAAAAGAAGTTCTAGGATGATCAGTAATTTCAGTTTTGTTTAAGGAAGTGCATTGCTCCATTGCATCTCCTTTTACTAATCTGTTATACTTGGAAAAGTTTGGAGAATCAGGAAAATGTGGAGGAGTCGCAGAGAGACAAGGAAGGGTGTATTTCTTCAGGAGAGGGTCTAATGAGTTGTGAAAGGATGTGTTTGTTTTAAGTTGGCCCCCTTCTGTTTGGAGAGCATTTAAAGATTTGGACACTTGTGCTCTACTCTCTGTGAATCTCCATGGCTGAGATCATAAAAATTAATGATAATATGTAATATAGAACTTTAGACTATTACTTATTTGCTTTAATATACATCCTATTGAAGTGAAGGCGGAGATGGGAGGGTTAAAATAGACTTGGAAAAAGCAGAATGATAAGCGGATGTAGACACAGAGAAAAACAAGCCTGAGGCCTCCCATCAAGCAGCCCACACATCTGACCTGGGGTCAGGCAAACCGTTGATAACCCCAACGGCCGTCCTGCTGTTATGGGACCGCTGATAACCCCGGTGATATCCACCCTGTAGTCATTAACACTATGACAATGAAACAGTAGATAGTGTGAATCTATAAAAATAAATAAGTTGTCACGTGGTATCTAGCAAAACTGGATTCTAATAATCTTGTGATACTAGAGGAAAAAATCAGAATCCAGCAACAAATCAGTCCATAAAAGCGGTGACAGATGAGTACATGAACAATGTGATAGTTCTGATAACACTGCTGCTCATTTGTGTTTCTTGGTCATTTCTAGTCAGTTTAATTTGGTATATTGTAGTTGGATTTTTATCATTCTATTTTTACTTCATGTAAAAAGTGTCTTTGAGTGCCATGAAAAGCACTATTATTATTATCATATCCAACACAAATATCAGATACGCTACTAGCAAAAAGTAACTACTAAAGCTGTACTGTAGCCCACCTCTTTATTAACTGTGTTCCCTGCTATTTTACCATGACTTTCTTATTCATCAATTGTTTTGGATACCAACTGACAAGAAATTAAAAACAGGGTTTATTGAAGACATGTTCCCTAAGCCCACGGTTCTCAAACTGGGGTCCGCGGACCCCTAGGGGGACGTGGCGCATGTCCAGGGGGTACGCGAAGTTATTCACGGTTTTGTTCTTTGTTTTGTTTTTTTGCTGTTTTATTTTGAAATGCGGAAGTTTTATTTTGTAGCGAGCGGGCGGAAGTAGCAGCGCTGTTTGACGCTAGCTTGACTAAATTGAGACGGAGCGAGTCACAGGCTATTTTTAGCCACCCTGCAGCGAACATGGATCGATTTTTCAGTCCGCAAAGTTCCTCAAGAAGTGGTAAAAGAAATGACAATGAAAATGACAAAAACAAACGTCCTAACCCTAAAAAGAAAGTACATTGATAGTTATATTGAGTTTGGCTTCATTGAGAACAATGATGGGAGACCAAAATTCCACCAGAAGTCTTTGTCTGTCTGTCTGTCTGTCTGTCTGTCTGTCTGCCTCTCTCTCACACACACACGGTTTTGTGTGTCTTTTGTTCTGTTTATTATTTTAAAATTATTGAAGTGCTCATTTATATTATAATACCTGAAAATTTCGCTGGTTTGCACAAAAGCACTATTAAAAAAGGTTATCATTGTTTCATAATAATCATTGTTGAAGTGGTTTTTTTTTTTTTTTTATCATTTTCAGTATCGTGAGGATGAGGGGGGACATGGAAAAATTTCACCCCTCCAAGGGGGACCTGGGCCAAAAAAGTTTGAGAACCCCTGCCCTAAGCAACATATTTCACTGATAGCTCGGTTAATATGCTAGTTAGCATTAGCTGCAACAGCTAACACCAGCAACCTGATTTTATCTTTGGGATGTTAGCTTTATAACCTGGCTAATGGTTGACTGAAAATCTAGTCCAGTGTAAGATAACTCACCATTTGCATTTTCATCAGCCTCTAAATTCCAAATATGCCTACTTTTAAATCTGAAAAACAAGGAAAAGTGCTTTTTCTTCCCTGCTACCTATTAAAATACCTTGGAGCTAAATTATTTTCTTGCTAGTTTAAAATATTTTAATATATTCCCTTTTAAAATAGCAACAAAATTGTATTATTTATTGATTATTATTGGATAGATGAGCTTCAATAATACAATGCTCTGAACTACAAATGTCAAAAATATTGTAATTTTCTCATTTTGACTAAAAAGTTTTGGGAAAGGTTATCACATTATATTTCCCTATTACAGGACTTTCAAGTCCTGTAAGTAAACTATAGGCTATAGATTACTGAGGATGATCACTTTTGGTCTTTTTTTTTTATCACTTATTGATAAGTGATAAAAAAGGGAGGGGTGATTTCAGGTCAGACACTGATTGTCAGTAATAAAAGGTTAGGAGTTTAATGTGTAGTAAACATTAACAGGTTTACATTTAACAGTACAGCTTGTAAACCAGATTATGCCGCTGTGCTCATGTTACATCTAAAAGCCAGAGTTGACAGTTGTTTCTTTTTGTTGAGTCCTTTTTGTGCCCTGGTTTCCCTTCTGCCTCCTGGGAGTCTGTTAGTCATTCTCCAACTAGTGTTTGGCAGGGTAGCAGAGGGAGTTGGGGGCTAGCACTGACACGTGTGCTGCCTGCACTGCGAGGTTTCCATCACTCACTCGGGCCCTGTTGTGCTATTACAGCAAAGGGGAAGACGCACAGTTGTCCCCTTGTGGTCACATCCTAGTAAGAGGGACTCAGTGTGTGTCTGTGTGTGTGTGTGTGTGTGTGTTTGTGTGTGCGTGTGTGTGTGTGTGTGTGTGTGTGTGTGTGTGTGTGTGTGTGTGTGTGTGTGTGTGTGTGAGTGCGTGAGTGTGTGCGTGCGTGCACACAAACTTTGATCTTCGTCATCCTGTTGAGATATCAACAACCCCCCCCCCCCCTCTTTTCTTTCCCAACAGGAAAAAAATGACCCAGATCTGTACAGTTTTGCATGATGTTGTGTGTGTGTGTGTGTATATAAGAGCATTTGGACTGTATGTTTGGACTGTGTAAAACAGATGAGATCATAAGAGCAGGCACAGACAGCCGCCTCTGTGGATTTGGACCAAAATTAATTTTATGAATCACAAACGCTCTCATTGCCTCACCATGAGCAGATGCAGGAACAGATGCCGACTTTTGAAAAAAAAAAAAAAAGAAACTCTCCCCCTCTGACAAAGTCCGTTGATGGAAATCCCAACGGCCCTTTGATGAGCCTGATGTTTGACGGTTTAACGTTTTTTTTTTTTTTTTTGGGGGGGGGGGGCAGCTCTGTGTTTTAGGGTCAAACATTTGTTGGCCAGTTGCAAAGGCTAATTCTTCACTGACAGGAATATTGTTAGAAAACACTTTGGACCTGAAACAATTTGAACCATCTGAGGAGATTACTATGGAGCTAAATGAACTGCTTTGAAGACTTGGACTTTTAACCTTTGACCTGGCAGGGGCAGCTCGAGTTGAGTATCTTTGAATCATGTGCAGTACCTACCAGATCCTAATTTGTCTAATGTCTGACTGAAAGTGTCTCTGACAAGTCTGAACAAGTATGATTCCATTAATGAATGTGGAATTTGTCACGACATATGCCCAGACATATGCTTGCTGTTCCCAGACACCTTAACATGGACAGAAGTTTCCCAAGATAGAGTGGAGCACGGTAGTCTGTATATGTGAGGTTTGAGGTGGATTTATGATGTCTTTTATGCTCTGTGAGTAACCTAGAGGGAGACCAAGGATTATTTCAGGCTCAGTTTACATACACAGAAAAGTTTATAGTCCTCAGACTGCATCTACTCCCCCACTGACCCCCCCCAACACTAACTCCCAGGTGCGCACACACTTACAACACTCCCTGCAATCTGGGTCAAGCACCCCAAAACTGTGAGATAGAAGCTTCATAACCTCCGTTATATGTCGAGACTAATTTGTTCAATCGAAAGTCAAACTGAAATCCCGGTGTTAATAAATGATCATAAGTCTGTTCAAGATCAGAGAAGCAACAGGTCATTTGTTTACATGCATGAAAACGTGTGCACTAAAATCCACAATTCCTGTTCAAAGCGTCCACTCAGCCTTTCCCTTATCACATCAACAAAACAGCAGGAAACGCCTTTCCACACCGCCACTGACAGGAAACAATCTGCATATCTATGGACATGCCATGACTAGAGTAAAGCGTTGCCATGGAGAGCGTTTGTTTAGAGTTGAATGAAGGGTTAAAGGGGGAGTTAGTCTACGAAGAAGCTATGTGTGGAGAAAGTGTTAAAAACAGGTCAGGTGAACGTCTACAACCTGCTTATAGGATGAACTATGACAGCTGGGTGGAATTGCTCTGTTAAATATTATCCAATGATGAACACATTTGGATTCTGGTGTTTCCAGCCAACACCTCTATTGCCTTATGTGACCCAAGAGAAAAGCAATCTGAAACAAAGACAGCGCTTATAATCAGTGAGGATCTGTTTGAATGAAAAGTCCCTGCAGCTACAAGAGTGGAATGGAGATGATTGGTCACAGTAAAGCACACATACTGATCTGGTCACAAACTTCTGTCTTAAACCAAATTGACTTAAGGTAAACCACAAAAGGCTGAGAACAATTGTAGATATTAAAGCAATAGGTCAAAGGTGACTTAATAAGTCACAAATTAAATCACAACAAACAAGAGTTATGATATTGTACTTTGCCTCTTTTGTAGTCTCTGCGTAAGCTTCAGAAGACATGATCATTCTTAGCCTTGTTATTATTTAAGGAAAATTGCAGACTGTGTGTTAGCATTTTATGACAAAAGACTCCGTAGTCAGCTTTTCCATAGTGAACGAGCCAGTCTTTCCTAACACTTCAGCACATCTGCTCAGCATCCTGCAGCTCCGTGACACCACTGCAAGGTTGTAATTCAGACAAAACACATCATCTTCACAACTGGTTAAACCCTCCTCTGCTAAAAGTGACGTATCTGTCTATTAAACAATGAGATGAATCTAAAAGAATTCAAATGAGCCAACGGTCCAACCTGTCTCCATTGGTCTGTAGATAGTCGAGCTCTCCTGGAGATGAGGCTCCTGTGCCCTGTCTTTCCTCCTGCTCACACACTTAATGCCTCTTTCTGACTTGGACTCCTGGACCCTCCCCACCATCCCTCCTCCTTAGCTACAGTGTCTAATCTGATTGGCTGGGATGATTTTGGGGGCCACGCTTCTTGAAAGTGTCCACATGGTGGCCATATTTCAGTGCTGAATCTGGGTTAAAATAACAAGAGTTGGAGCTGCATAGGTTCTCTCTCTCTCTCTCTCTCTCTCACTCTCTTTTTCTCTGTTTATTTCTCTGAATTTCAGTTTCTCTCACATTCTCACTTTGTTTTTATTGCTCTCTGCAACCTTTCAAATCAGCCAATATGTCATCTGCCTAAATGAGGAATGCAACTTTACTTATTGTAATAAAACACACACATGGCTGCCCATCCTTGCCTTCTACTCCCACTACATGAACCACAACACGAGCAGATCCTGTTAAATCCCCATTTCATCAAACATCTGACTGCCATATTACATCGCTGCCTGAATGCGTGGTTCACTGACTGACAAAGCAGATAGTTCACCATCTCACCTACAGATTACATTTCTGGCTGATAGGAGCAGAGTATCCTGAGATTGCTTACAGCGGCAGTGCTTCGCCCAGCCAACGCTACAGTCACCTACAGCGCTCGTCTGACTTTTGTGTTCACTCACACAGGAGACAAATGAGTTCCATATGAAGACGGAAAAAAAGGGGCAGACTCAAACAGGAAGAAAAGCAGAAAGGCCGGGCACTTGAACACAGCGTGGAAAGCTTGAGGAAGAGGCCTTTCTTATCAGTTCTGATGGAAGTTAAGACAAAACTGTTCAAAAATAGTCCCATACAATGTTGCTGCCTGTATTCCAAACCTTATAAAATGTCTCCTTTCACTCCATTTTCCCAGTGATTCATCCATTGACTGTTTGTGAAATGGTTAATGGGGCCTTTAAAACCACGCAAAGACTCCCATTTAATGTCTAGAATATCACACAATTACCATTTCTCAGCAAAAACTTTGGCAACTCCCCTTTTTGTTGCATTGCTCATAGTGCAACAAACAAGATTTGGTTTTCACATATGGCTGATGTGTAATGTTTACAAAAACTTAAACTACAAACACCCAAACATCCACCACTGATCAAAATCATCTATTGATCTTTAGTTCAGGGGCCATATTAAGACAAATGTTGATGGGCCAGGCCAGTGAAATAACATAATATATAAAGAATGTCAAGTTCAAAGTTTCCTCTATGTTGTCGAGTAAAAGTTAAATTATGTGACCCAACAACCATTTAAAGAAATGTAACAACCATGAACAAACTGATGTTTCATGAGAGAACTAGATGCAATTTTAACATATGTCTCAGTTTATCATTTACACATGAGAAATACAACTTTAAGATCATAGTAGATCTACAATTATGCAAAATATTTAGTAACAGGAAGAATATAGGTACACTTGTACCTCAGACTTCAAGATTTTACATTTTTATATTTTGTTCAGGTTGTTGATAAGTTGTTTTAATATACATACAGTACAATGACATGAAAATGGTAATATTTACAAAGAGTAAATTAGAGATGTCAGTATTTATATGCTATTATGATAGTACTATACTGATCTGATTCACTTATGATCTGTATGTGGAACCTGAACTAAAATAATTAATATCTTCAGTGTAACTTTTTTTTGCATTTGACAAATTCATCCCACCTCTAATCTAAACTGTTAAATACCTATTGATCTACTAATCCTATAAATCCATGTAAATAATTGTGGTAAAATCCAGTTTGTCATGTTTTCAAGGTCATCATATATGACCCATTAGGACATTCAGAGGCTCCATAGTTCTACATTTGCTCAATTACAGAGGATGGAGACACTTGGTTTATACTTAGCTATTGATATATTTACTGAAAAAAAGTATGTTTTTCTTCAGTTGTCTCTTTTTCTGAGATAATAACCCTCAAATTTAATCTGAGCTTTTGTGAACATCTACATGATTGTGGAATTAAATATCAGAAAATACTTGATTTTCACAGGGAAAAAATGAAAAATACAGAGGATAATATAATAAATGGTGAAAAATTACTTTAAAAAAAAACTTGGAGGTAATTTGGGAACTGACATACATGTAGCATTGGCTCTGTACCGGTTAAATAATTTAATTCATCTTATTTTCATAATCTATTTCACTTGTATATTTCCATAGTTAGATTACCTAGTTCACATTACTCTCAGAGGGTAAGATTCTTACAATCACTATTTCATTGTGTCTTTAAACAGTAACTGAAGTCTCAGGAAATTGATGTCATGACTTTCAAATTGGCTTCTCGTCATTATTGGGAATCAGGTGGAGCATATTTTATGGCCTCCCTTCAGACCCAGTATCCTTTTGCTTGGCATCATTACCCAAGTCCATGAGGGGAAAAACAGAGCTTTCCACAAGCCTTGTTGAAATGTATAAGGATAGCATACATGAAAAATGTACATAAATACAAACATAAGGACCACATATATGTCAGGAACCCATTATGAAACACAATTCTCTCCATCAACAGCAAAAGTGAAAGATAGTTCATGAAAGGATGAAAACTCCATTGACTCTACTTTTAGTGGAATTTTCATCCATTGAATAAGACAATGATCAATGTTGTTTATTTCTAAAGGGTATAATTTGCAGCCCATGTGTTGCCACACTAACATGAAGCACAGGGGCAGAGCATCATGTTGTGGTTGTTCAACTGAAAGAAGGGAAGTGCGTGAAAACTTTAAATCCTCTGAGAATGTGATAAAATAAGTAAAAGCTGTAGTTGAGGATATTCTCTAAGACTTCTGATGCATCAGTGCAAATGTAAAATACAGATTGACTTCTGCTGGTAGTGGCCTCTTCATCAAAATGATAAGTGGTCCAGACCACAATAAACCCCTACCCCTTGTAAATGTTTTGCCACTTAACGGACATCTCCCTCTCAATATGGGACACAATGGGTTGTACCTTTCAGGTCACTCAAGGTCAAAGGTCATAATACAGTTTTGAAACCCATACCTGGTTTCTTATCTGTCAACAATAGTAACTGAGTGACTATCTTGGAGTTATGACCATTTGAAATCATGTGATCGTAGATTTTGACCTTTTAAGGCCAAAATGATATCTTCTTAAGCTTTGAGAATTTTATGAAGTTTTCCTTTCTTAAATACATTTTTGCATAAAGTTGCTAATAAACACACACACACACACAAAACTCAAATCTAAAACAATAAAAACCATTGCCTCCCCTTTGAGGGAGCAGGGTAATGGGAGATGCCATTGCAGATGCTCTGTGGTGGCATGGGATTGTGAAAGTCATTTTCACCACCATCACCAATGAAAGACATTCTGAATGTGACTCAGCAAGAAAACATATTTAAATAAATGATGTATTAGTTAGACATCAAACGTTACTCACATTGTTATTTCATTTTAATGTAAAAGCAGGAAATATTAAAATAAAACAGTTACAGAAAGTAACTGTTTTAGCTTTTTCACATCAAACAATTGTCTTGATTAAAAGCATCATTTCAAATGCATTTTAAATGTATTTTATGGAATGTACTTTACAGAGGACAGTGTTTTGTTTTTTAACTAAAGATGTGAAACTCTTGTCCCCTACAGAGGATAAAAAGGCATTGCTGCTTGTCAGAAGCATATAACAGTCAAAAAACCTTAACTTTTGAAATATCCTAGGCCTTTTTAAAGCATACATGTCACATCCTATCTAGTGATGTAGGGTTACCTGAATGAATTGAGGGAATCTTAACTCTAAGAAACTGAGTGAAGGCATTTAGCTGAAATGTATATACATTTTGAGCTTAATCTTGTTTATCCTTTGGAGGTGCCAGTACTCATCAGACCCAAACACATACAATTTTACAGATTAACAGAATGTCAGCAGAGCCACTGAAGCTGGAGCGAAGATGCTCTGGGAGCTTTCTCCTGGCAGCCTTGGGAGTTCTAACATAGCACAGGCCCCTCACATCAAAGACCAGAGGATCAGATGAGACTGAGGAAAAAAGATCCTCAACAGTCCTAATCACAGCAACACACATCTGCACACATGTCAGACAACACGCCAGCCAAAGAATCCTTCACACACATTCAACAAAGACCCTGATAGAGAATCTGACCGAGGACTGCTGGTCATTTATCTTTTTCTGTTACACAGCTTCAGTGGTGTCATGTAGATCTGAAGAAGAAGGCCAGGGCAGGGTTTGAACCAAAGCAGATTGAAAACTGATAATGGGAAGATAAAGGTTTTAGTAAGTGGCACGGTTAATAATTTTGGTAAAATGCAGAAGAAAAAAGTACTTTAGAGTAAAACAGAAAATCTGTAGGTTTCCTTTGAAGTCTCTTACTTCTATAAAACATGACAAAACTGACACTGCTTCAAAACATTTGCATGCCATTTTAAGTTATTTAAGTCCTTTTCATTTTCCTAGAGACTTAGCTTTAGAGATGTGTCTTAATTGGGTTTGACATGACTTAAAGTTTTAATGGTATTAGTAATTCTATCAGCTACAACTAGTCACTAAATCTGACCACAAATCAGACTGTGCTATCCCTCAACAGTCCTAAAGAAGTAGATACATTTTCAAAACTTACTTTTTCCCCCTGATTTTTAATGTAATGCTCCTGTGAACAAGTTTTTTGGCATTAATGGCCAAAATGCTGCAATTATCTTTCAGTATATTACAAATTAACACTCACGTCCCATCACTAAAACCTGAAAAATTCAGTTTGTAGTGGAAATTGATACATTTACAAGCAAATACAGCACCACTGGAACAGAGTGAGAGCACAGTATGGAACATGGAGTTTATACACTGGATAATGAAAACAAATTGCAAGCGCAAGATAACCATAACATGTACCACTTTTGTGTTGATATAGGTGACCTGGATATTGTGCCAAAGCAGCATAAAGCAGCCTAGACCAAGTCAGGAAGAGACTGATTTCATACTACAGAACCCAAATGCTTTTATTTTGGCTTGTGTCAACACATGAACCCCGGACATGCTTTGGATATCTCAATGAGGTTTTTATCTTCACGTGTTTTCAAGCTGTGCCTGCACACGTTACGTCAGTCCACACACCAACAGCCACCCTGAAGAGGCTACGCAGGGTTCACTCTTTAAAACCCCCATGGAAAGAGATGCCAAACAACAGCAGACATATGGAAGAAGATGGAAGCAAGGGATGGACAGATGGAATGTTTGGCTCTGATCGTAGATTATGGGGTTTCCAGTTGCGGAAAGTAATGAGACAGCTCAGTGTATGGTGAAATCTGGGTTGCAAAATAAATACGTAGACAAGTAGAGAATACCTGAATGCAACATCTGTATGTAGACCATATATCCTTCGCTTTCAATCTTTCAGAGATGTCTCAAAAGATCCCGGGATGTCTACGCTGTTATACATTTACTTCTCCGTGCAATCAGAGAAGCTCAGTTTGAATCCCGCAGAGGGAGCAGCTATGACCATCTGGCCACTTCAAGGCCACGAATGCATAAGACCCATCAACAGGCACATGGAGACAGATGTTTAACATGCACAGAGGAAAGGCCTGCTTCTACTGAGCACATATATTTTCTAACCCACAGTTCAGTCTGGGCGGGGCTGGTAAGTTTTGATCCCTGCGCTGAAATAACACCTGAATTTCACTGAACACATGAAAAGAAATGTCTTGAATAAGTTAGTTTCAACAACAAAAACATAAATAACTACTTCCATCTTCCAGGACCTCTAGGATCTTTTACCTTGTTGCGGACTAAACATCATCCATATGATTTCCACAACTATCATTTAACATGATAGTTGAGGTCAAAAGATAAATAAATTTTTCATGCATGGTCATAGTCCATCGTTTTATCCATTGTTCACTATGTCAGTTGTGGTTGTAGTTCATGATATCATAGTGTGGGAGTAATATCTCTGTGGCATATTCACTAATTTATGAACTTACTGGGGAGTACAGCTGGAGCATAAACACACGGATGTTTGAAGGTGAGGAAATCCCTCCACTGAGCTCCAGGGGAAGTAAGATGGGAGCGTGGGAAACCAAGATGGAGAGGAAAGGAATAATAGGGTAATGGGGTTGTTGAGCGAGCATAACACCTTCCATAGCAGAGGGAATAGTGGTGTGTGGGGAAAAATCAATTCCAACTATTCGAGGAGACATTTTTAGTACTTAAGTAGGACATCACGTACACATGAACACATCTGGACCCAGGAACAAAAACACGCACACCTCTATTTGATCTTGGTTTGAGTGGTCAACGGTTTCCCTTTGGAAACATCTGTTTATACATTCTCAGTAACTGGGTGTCAGTCTGGTTTGGGTGGTGAGGTCGAGCAGTACTCATTTTGGTAGGAGGGGCCGGATAATTCTTCAGCTGTGCATGTGAAGAGAGAGGTGGAGGTCAACAGTCCCTCATCTTCTCATATTGACCATAACACCCCTTGCAGTGGTCGGCCCATGCCATGAAGGTTAAGATGTGACATATCACACTGTGGGTTCAAAGTGGGTGGCCAACAGGGCTGCCATGGACCAGGTTGGTTTCACTGGATAGCCATCATGTGAAAACATTGTTTTGTTCTGCTTGTCACCAAACAAGTCTTTTTTTTATCTGTACCTGCTTAAGTTCATCTGTGTAGGATCTCTGAACCAGTAGATACAATATCAGCCCATGCTGTTTGAGCCAAGGATTAAAGAGGCCGAGGAACGGCTACAAAACACAGATAAGTTTCACCCCAGTGCCACAGGATTCTTACAAGGCGATAACAGCACGGCAGCAATCAGTCCTGCTGATTATGGACTGAAACCACAAATACAGACTTGCATGACCTCGACTAGCAGGCCTGACCCTCAGTGTTAAACTTGAGTAGAAAATGCATAAAGGAAAACAACTTCATTTTATAACTACATAGTTTCATACTCATCAGGGAGGTTATGTGAGCACTAATGTTGATGGCAACAGAAAGTTAAAAAAAAAAAAAATCCAACACAGGGAATTTTTTACCACTTTTGACTGAAAGCATTTATCAAAAAGCACCAGGTTAATCTATTTCTTCTCAACCCAATATTTTCTACAGGTAAACAACTTACAGTGGTATGTAAAATGTGAAACCTTTTTTTATTTGATTTTTTTTTAAGGCTACATCAGTGCATAGCTGTATAGCTGCACATCCACCATGTTGGACTGGTGTCTGTTGTTAAGAAAGGATCTATCCTAATATGATGACAGTAACAATCATCGCAAACTGGCAACAACGAAGGATCATAGTTCATGGTTTTGATGATAATGCCGAGGAAGAGTAGACTGAAGGATATGGCAAAGGTCTACCTTCTCTAAAGACCCTCAGGACTTTCATGGTGTCTCTTGAAACACTTGAACTGATGACTTCCTTCTTCAAACTTTCATAAATTCAGATACAGACACAGATCAACTTGAAGCTTTTGTTGAAAACTAGAAGGATAACCCACCTCTAAGCATTTTAGACATGAAAAAAGTGGATGTGCGAAAAGTTCAAAATATCCAACATTTGGACATATCCTTTTGACATTACAGACCACATTCTTCACACCTACTTGTTCTGACTGCTCAGGCCTCAGCACTGATGGACTGACAGTTTGAAGAGTCCCAGCACTTCTCTTGTGTTCCTGACTGTTAGAGCTGCAGAGTTTGGGGCCCTGAGGCCTAACACTGTCTCCATTATGCTTAACCATTTCCAGCCCCACCTTAACCCTGCCAATAGCCCCAGGGGTCCATAAATACAGGGGGTTGCAGTAGAGTCCTTCCACTTCAAATCCCCATGTTTCTGTTTTCCAGGCCAGACTCAGGAAACCACTAGGTCTCACTCGGCTGAGCTGGGTGGATGATATTTGGTCATCTCTTCTGGAGGGTTAAGAACATTGTTCTCTCCGTGTTTTGTGCTTGGGATGAGTGCTGTTTAATCCCAACTTCCCCGTGGCTCTGACCTGCTGCTCCCAACCGAGTTTCCCACTAAAGCACAAAACAATACAAACTCCCCTGCAAGTTGAGACCTCGCTGGCTGCTTTATCCACTCACCCCTGGGGGCAGAGCCATGTAGCCGTGTGGGCACTCCAAGCTTAACCTGATACTGCGCTTAAAGTCAAAGGTAAGCATGGCTAAGGAAAGATTTTTGTTTGTGTGTATGTGTGTGTTTGGGGGGGGGCACTAGCATTAGACTCCCTTTTGCTCAAGTTTCAGACAAAAGAAGTATCAAGCAAATCATCCCCATATCACCTTTTGGCAAAACGGGACAACAACATATGGAGGAGGCAACAAGACAAGAAAGGGGAACAAATGATGAGCTACAAGGACACACACAGGGGACAGAAATGAAATGGTGGGAATTAGAAATGATGAAGCGTGCTGTTTGGTTTCAGGGGAGTAAAGTGAGATGTGGAAGTGCTTTCACTTGCACACAAAGGGATGAGTGTTAAGGAGTCATGCTTTTCTTATAAAATCTATCTATGTCACATTAGACCAAAATACAGCAGATATAGACACCGCCACAGTATCTACAATGGCTGAAATCTGTTGGAATTCTAGCTACTGTGGCCAAGATATGTAAAAACAGATGGGTCTTATATTTCATAAATGAGTAAAGACATTCTGTTTAAAAGATGAGAAAACATCAAGGGAAGCAAAGCCGGGGTTTTTTGTGTGTGTTTTTACCTCATGGAGGTTCAGTCAAAAACAAGCATGAGATAACAGGAAGAGGGGGCAACGACAAGAAGTCGATCTATTTCAGGAGCAATGTGACAAACTATTATTCTGTTTATTATCACAGTGGGGGTTTTCCACTTTCAAATGACCTTCACAGGTGGTCCCAGCTCAATATCATCAGCTTCATTGTTTTCCTTCATATTGAATAAACATGCTACCCCCCATACACCCCTCACTTCCTACATCATCCAAATACGCAGATAATACAAGATTCAACACAGCAGACAATAGATGAATGAAAGATGGTGCTAAGGATACTGCTCAGTGAGTTCTCTGAAAAAAGATTCATGCTGTTTATGGTGATGAGGAAAGTTGAAAACATACATTTTCAGAGAAAAAAAAAACACCAGCTATATTTTCCAGAAATGAATAAATATCTGTATAAATTGTATCAATGATGAGAATAACCTTTCTGAAAGTGTAAAGGTGTCTCTACACTTAGTGCTGAAAATACTCTGTTACATTTATGTACTTCTGTTTTTGTCTCCTTCTACAACAGCAAATATTTGCTACACAGAAAATGTAAATATAGATATTATGACTGCACATAACTACCCAGGCCTCTACAGAGTTTACAAATATGTAAATGTCAGAAGACTGAAGGGAGCCTTACTTTCTCATTTCAGATAGACTACTGTTGATTGCTGGTTTTAAAGACTGATTTTACATAACACCTGGCCGGAATAATAGGAGCCATGGGAACAGCTGGTATATCCACTAATAACAAACAGGTGCCAGGAACCTCAATGCAAGAAAAGCAGGAAACCATGTTTGTATTTGTTTTGTTAGTCTACCCAACTCCAAACAGTCAGAGGTGTGTGGAGAAACTCAGTCCCTGCATGTCAGAGTGTACAGCTGTTGTATATACAGACATGATAACACCAACCTCTTGTGTGGAATCTTGCAGCGGAAGCACACACAGTTTCGTCAGATTACTTCTGTTGAAAAGCTCTCTTGCTCTTTACAACCTATGGACAGAGCAGGAACAATGTCACCAATGAGAAGATGATGAGTCCAAACGACAAAACCAGACCATCCCCAGAGAACAACAGTTTAGTCATTGTTGGCTTTTCCCCTTTGGTATTTTCCATCACAACCTATGACTGAGAAGCAGCTGCACCTGGAGAAATAAACTTTAAACTGTTTCACATGGTCATAAAAATGTGAAAACTACTACTGCATCCCTCATTTGACAGTGACCCCCTGGTAGTATTACATAATGTTTCACATAACATAACGCAATGTCCGTGCATGACATAATCCAAACCCGATGAGTATGTGGTAGAAAATAATTAAAAACGGTCAATTATGGACTGATGTCAAATCGTCATATGTGTTGTGTTGATGATAAAACTCTATAATAGAGCTTTCTTGTTAAATGGCTTAATGTTTATGTCTGATGGGGTTTTAAGAGGATCAAATCACAGAAATGAAATATAGTAGTGAAGATTATGTTTTCTAAAATTTATGATCACATAAAAATGAATATATGCACTGTGGGACTAAATATACTTCCTATTTTCCTTTTTTATGATTTATATGGAGCTGGAATCCAGTGTTAATGTGCATCAACATCCCCTACCATGTTTCAGTGCTAACTAGAGTTAACAGCCTATTTCATGAACTAAAAGACCTCAAAAGTGACAAGAAATCGATGCATTTACCCAATTGTAGTTGGTTACATTCTATAAATTCACTGCAACATGTCACTAGATATTAAAATTTGAACCTAAATTAACTGAAAACTCATGAAACTGTGTCGTTATGCTTAGAGAAACCTAATCTTAGAGTAAATACATTACACAATATTATACATTATACATACAATTGTGTCACTATAGTCCAATTGAACTTGTGATACAATCAAATTACTGCCTAAATGATGGATGTAACTGTATGGTTTTTCTTTATACAAATGCACAGTCTAAGGTTAAAGCTGCACTTAGTATTTTCATATAAACAATAGGTGAGGAATAACATCAACACTGTTTGATGAGTAAATAAGGTGCACAAGAGCTTCAGACTTTCCACAATATGTCAACATGTATAGCTTGCTATATTGCCTCTAGTTGGCCAAGATTCCATGTATTTTAAGCTTAAATTAAAAATTTTGAGAATAAAGACACCTCTACTAAACACCTTCACTAATAAAATCAGTGCAGTTCTGTATAAACACAGTCTGTGACAAGAAAAAAAAATAAAAAAAAAGAATCAATCATCCTCTTAGAACTAACCACCAAAAATCAATGCACAAGTTGCATTTATCAAATAGGTATGGTCCTTGTGTCAGCAGCACATTCAGGATATGCTGCCCCCTTCAACGATACACAAGGCTGTAGATAATTTACTAATGGCTGACTGACTTCCCTTTCAGTCAGCACTACTGAGACCTTCTAATGGATAGTGTCAGTTAACGGTCACTTCAATGGTTTAGGTCTACAGTCACAACATTAGCAGAACTTTCCACTGACACTGCTTAAAACCACCTTTTTGCCTTTCTGACAACATGTTGACCAAGTAAATAGATGACCGTTGATAATAAAGAGCACCATTTAACTAACAGTATCAGTAGCCCTGATGGGTGTATTTTGGCTGTTTTTAGATACAATTTATTTTTGTCTTAAAATTTCTCATTTAAAAAAACCCTGTTTACTGTGCAATGTTTGGTAACTTTTTTTTTTTTCTCAGTAAAGCCTGACCTGTGTGATTTTACAGTTATTTTATTTTTCATTTGACATGCTGTATTAACACACTGAATCTAAAGTCACATTGCCAAAAGTATTCACTCACCTGCTTCGACTCATATATGAACTTAAGTAGCATCCAATACCTAATCCATAGGGTTAAATATAAAGTTGGTCTACCCTTGGCAGCTATCACAGCTTCAAACGTCTGGGAAGGATTTCCCACAATGTTTAGGAGTGTGTTCATGGGATTTTTTGACCATTCTTCCAGAAGCATTTGTGAGCTCACACACCGATGTTGGATGAGAAGGCCTGGCCCTCAGTCTCTGCTCTAATTCATCCCAAACGTGTTTTATCAGGTTGAGGTCAGGACCAGTCAAGTTCATCCACACCAGACTCTGTCATCCATGTCTTTATGGAAACTACACACTTCCATATACACTATGAAAACTACACAAATACTTACAAAATCTCATGTCACAAGATAGCACACATCAGTTTGGTTGACATAATGTACTTTCCACCAAATACTGTAGCATGCTTCTTGTTTTCCCCCCATGGAAGCACTTCCTGTAGAAGCCTGTTCTTACCAACTCATTCTTAATGGTCAAGTCATCATTGGAAATAAGAACTGGTTTTCAGTTGACCTACGTGGTTAAATAAAGGTTAAATAAATAAATCCTGCACCAAACGTGATGACAATCTTGCCAAAATGTACATTTTTCTTGTGTATCATAAATCACCTCATAGTATTACTTTGATATTTGCGCTTTACACATAAGTTGAAAAGATGACTTAGTTAGACTCTGTCTTGGTTCTACACCATCATAAATAAGTCATGTTTTGGACATGAGGGCACACCCAGGCAC
Source organism: Siphamia tubifer (assembly GCA_020466265.1). Classification (NCBI taxonomy): domain Eukaryota; kingdom Metazoa; phylum Chordata; class Actinopteri; order Kurtiformes; family Apogonidae; genus Siphamia; species Siphamia tubifer. Next base: position 50,556,788 of record CM035794.1, on the reverse strand, counting down.
TAGGTTAAAGTAAGATCCCTCTAAATGCTCAATACAGTGGCTTCAGGGCCCACTATCTGCTTTTTCAACTGCAAGGCACCAATATTGCTGACACAACCTAAATAAAGGCTGTACCGACATGTTCATAGCAAAAGGTGCAGACGAAACCTCTATGCTTTATTTTCATATTCTAGTGACAGACTGCTGCAATCAGGTTTGGCACTGATTATCTGGAGTGTAAAAACAAGCAACATATTGCAACCAAAACCCTGCAATAACCCCAAGATAACAGATGATTCCCACAGAGCTTCAGTAGGATAACACTGACTGTTACTGTACTAATAAATACCATACCAATCACACAGCAGGTCTCCAAATCAATGCTGTCTTACTGAATTAAATTTTCTTCCATAATACACACTACAATACCATTCAACAATGTTATGCTGAGCAGTTACAGCTGACCTATAGCTAACCATTTCCACACGATTTCTCCTTTTTCTCAGGCTAAGATCTAGAGATCGCGGCATTTAGATGGAATCGACTTTTGCAATTTGACAGATAACTGCCATGAAATTCATAATAACAGAGTCAATGGCAAAAACAACATAACTGTAACTTGCGAACGAAGACTGGTGCAGTTATGGTGCATGATATTGTATGAGTTAAGGCAATATTACATGTTGCTGTGTGGTGCAGAGTTGTTGGAACCCCTTCACAGCTGGGGGTAGGCTATTATGTGGGAACCAGGGGATGGCTGTAGGTATGTTCACTGCAACCAGATCCACGACAAAAGGGTCTTTCTTATGGTATTATAGGGCTTTGGGAACAGGGGAGATGGAAGGAAAGGAAGTATGTGGGTTGTCAACATTTGAGTATTGCTTTTGCTGCAAATGCAGGAGCCACAACTGGCAAGGTGTGAATACCGTTTAGCCAAACTCAAGGTAATCGTATAGGATCGGGTTGCAATACGCTTTTCATTAAAACTGCAGTAGGAAAGATGAAGACTTAAGCGCATCTTCAATTGCTGCCTGCCTCTGTTTTCTATTCATTCCTTCAATCATCCCCACTTCTCCGCCCTCGGTCTCTCTGGGTAGTAATAAGAGGCATGTGAGGCTGAGCAAAGAGCACTCTCATTAAAATAACCAGCGGAGGAGCCCCATCCCTCAGGCGAACATACACAACACAGGTGTTCGGAGGCAGCCAAAGCCCAGCTTCCCTCACCCAGTAATACCATTCAGTAAAGTACAGCACCATGCACAGCAAACTATTGAAAACAGTCACTAAACAAAGTATTTACAGCAGGAAAGACTTGAGGATAAACTATTTACTAAAGGGTAAGAAGAGAAAAAAACGCTCCTCAGACTACTATGAGTCAAGTGAAAAATCCTTCCAAAGATAAAAAAACAAAACCTCACAATATAAGATGTTCTAAAATTAAAAATTAAAAAATCCTGAAGTTGGCCCGAAGGCCTTGTGACCCCCGTGGCACAAGTGACAAAAAAAGTGTCAAAAAGTACGAGTCAATGACACTGTAGTTCACTGGGCTTGAAGTTGGATAGAGAGATGGCTGAGGAGTGGATCATTGTGACATGAGCTAAATATTGCACACATCACAATGTTCCATTGTACCAAAAGTCAGAAATATGGTATTTTATGGTATGGATTTTTGTGTGTGTGTGTGTGGGGGGGGTCCCAGGATGGCACCACTGTTGCACAATGCACGATTAAAGACACAAACATGCCATAAACATTGATAGTGCTGCCTGATGGAATGACGTCCAATAGAGCCCCATTACATAGTAAATGGTCAAGATAAAGAACTTTGTTCAAAAGGAGCAATTGGGAGTGAAGGACAGGAACCACCATTATACTGCATGCAGTATTATCAATGTAGTCACCAAACTGCTGCTGTGGATTATCAATGTAAAGTGAGTACAAGTACAGCCACCAAACTGCACAGCAGCTTGATGGTGTGAATTAGGTGATTAAACATGAAAGGTGAGAGAACATATTCATCACATTTTACTGATGTATGATGTTGAAAACTAGGTCAAGCTCACTCATCATTGAACTCGAGCAGGACATGTGTGGTGCGAATTTGTTGATCCTCCATCAAAGCTCTCAAATGTTACTGAGAGGACAGTGTTCCTGGACAGACGGATGCACGGACGAACAGCATTTCTATGTACCCCACCAGAGCACAATAAAAGGAGCTCGCTCAGACAGACAGACAGACAGACAGACAGAAAGACAGAAAGAAAGAAAGAAAGAAAGAAAAAAACCCTTGTTAGCTTAGCCCTCCTAAGCTAATAGCTGGTCTTTAGCTAATGCTAACTGGTAGAATGTCAAAATGTGTGATGTAACACTGAAGAAACCTCTAAGACATAAAGGAAGACATAAATAATACCAATAAAAAATAAAACAAGTGTTGATCAAAACAATTTTCCAAATGCAACAAGACATTGGGGTTACTCCGACAAGGGATTAGCATAAAGTACAAGAAGAAACACAATTGTAGTCACCGCAGGACAGTCACATTTCATTTAAAATAATACATAATAATAATACATACATAATAACCTAGTAGGAAGATACAGAGCTTTACTAGTTTTCCTAGATACTCTTTAGCACCCTGTTTTATATGACACATAACATAATAAAAGCACTCAATATGTTCAGACGGCTAACTAACTTGTATACCCTCCATCCCCCACCACACACACACTATTTTTTCCCCCTAAAAGGTGTGGACCATACTTGTCTAGTCTACAAAGCAGCTGAACAGTGAAAACTTTGCAATTGTTCACCTTGCAGGAACATCTGTTTCTGGAGTTTATAGAAACACAATACACGTAGGCTGTCTCTGTAAACTGGGTTATACAAGGCCTGCAATCTCAAAAGTTAAGTGAATGGGTATTACAGCTGCTGTCTATTCATACAATACCAAATAGATTTGAGTAATAGTGACCTCATCATTGATCATTGTACACAGCTCTGTGTGTCTGTGTGTGTGTGTGTGTTTCCTCGGTGTCACTGGAACATTTTTACAGGACCCACAGAAGTGTTGCTGCATCAGCACCGCAGAAACCGCTCAGTGGCAGCACAGTGGATTCAGTATCATACATGTGGGACTAAAAGACTAATATTTTTCAGTTCTGTTAAAGCAAATGCCAACTGATCCTGAAACTGTCATTCAGAATGTGAATAATGTATGAGACAATGGAGAAACACAAAAATGGTATAAAGGCAATTATTGTTGTGGAGAATAATAAGTGTTGCCTGTTCCTGCTCAGCTGGGCAGCTGTATTACATTTACCACACATTATTTTAGGAGCCAGTGCTGAGACAGAAGGGCTTTGAAAGCTTTGCCAGGAGCTCTTCAAAGAGGAGAGGAAAAACCGTTGGGTTTCTGGTGCCTCTTCAGCTTCCGCTCTGGGTTCGGTACAAGCTGATTGTTGGTGGTGACTTAAAGACAAAAAGGAGGCTGTTCTAAAGCCATGATGAGACTCATGAAAATAGTCTATGATTTGCTAATGTGCATGTTCAACATCAGATTGTCAATTTGAAACAACAATGACAGAAACTGTACTGGGATTGTATTCAAAAAGGTATCATTTATCCTTTGCTGACTCTATAATGTGATTTTCTGTTCATGGCTATCAATCAGTTGCAATGTTTCTCCCTTTTTAAATGACATCAGTGCTAATGTCCAGATCTATCTTCTCACTTGGCCCTTAATTTGCTTTGACAAAAACATACACCCCTTTCCACTTCCACAAAAACACTTAACATTGCAGCACAAGCTGGTCATTACATTAAAAAAACCCACCCCATCTGTAAAGTAAAAACACAAGGTGTGTTTTACTCCCCCAAGCATATGCTGATTACACACTCTGCACTAATGCAATGATTATCCACACTCTATCCAATTTCCTTTTGTGTGTGCCTGCATGTATACATGTGTGTATGTGCCCGCCCTGTAAACCAGACCGCACACAGCACACAGAGATGACATCACCTTACAGTGATTAGTCTGTTTGCTCAAACTGAAATACAACAGATGTCTGCAGAGCATCATTCAACAAGACGGCTTTATAACTTTTATTAAAGTGTCTAAAAGGGAAAACACCAGACAGAAGAAAAGAGGATGTAGACAGTAACAAAAAATAACTTTTTACTCTTTTTTTTTAGTTTATATGTCTCTTGTTTTCTTTATTGAAGATGTGATGAAGTCATCTCTAGGTCTTTCTGTGTGGTGTAGGCAGGTGGATTAAGTGCTTTCTAAAACGGATAGCAGGATAATTTCTCCAAATTGGACTGAAGCCAAGCCTCTCTCAGACACGATGACAGATATAATGGATGCAGGGGTTTCACGTGAGCTCACACACCCACACAGACACAGACACACACTGCCCCAGGATTTCACTTTTGCAGCAGCCGCTATCATGTCTGCCAAATTGTGTTAGCTTGTTTAATAGACACAGAGGCATCATCTTCCCTGTCTCGCCTCTGAACCTGTGAACCTGTGGTGATAAAGATTCCCACAGAGTCACAGGCCATTGATCACAAGGAATCTAATGGTTCTGCAGTAACAAGGCCATAACGCTTCTTTTAATGGGCCCAACTATCCTAAAAGAAGAGGATAAGATAGTGTGTATATCATCTGGTGACTCCAAGCCTGCAACTTAATGGCCTGAATTAGGCCATGTGCTAACATACTCAACAAACGTCAACAAGGAAAGTTGTCAGAATGTTAAACATTTTCAGCCTGGTGTTTCACTCAGAATCAGTGAGGCAAAACTAATGCATCCTGACTTTTTGTCCAAAATATTTCTGTAGGTCAAACAAAAAGAAATACTGCAGCCCACGCTGCCACAAATGCAATGCCTGCAATTTGCAGATGTTTTATTCTCCAAGTCAATACAACAACGTATCGGTTTAAATAAAAAAAAAAAATTAAAAAAAATAAAAAACGTGTCATTTTCTTTCTGTAGTTTTCATTTATAGCACAATAAATGGTTGTATTGCGCAATTTGCAAAAATAAAACCATCACATGATGCACATGAGTAATAATTAAGTCTCCACTTCCTCCAACTACTTTTCAACATGACAGTATTTCAATATTTCCACTGTTGAAATACTTATGCTCTCTCAAAGCTTGGTCAATAAACAGTGAAAGTGGACAGTCACCCATGGGTCCCTCACCTATCAGGGGTCCCGAAGTCTCAGTTTTACTATGTATAATTCCTTTGACATGTTGTTTAGAGTCATACAGATGAGTGAATGTGCATTATGAGACTAAAATGAGCCATAAGTACATTTTTCTGTCTAATTAATTCAATGAAATAAATGACCCAGAAAATATGGGGCCAAAAATAATCAAGTTTGGCTTGTCATATGCTTTGTGCACTTTAGTTGATGGTCACTTAAAGGCAACAAGATACAGACATGACACACAGTGTATCAGGGGATCAATACAAACCTACTTGGACGGCAAAAAAAGGAAATGGGATGAATTTAGAAGTGTGTGGACATGATGTCATGTAGTGTAATTCATCCATTCCTTTCAATAAATGGACAGATGGAGAATAGAAGCAGCTTGGCAAAGGCAGAACAAGAAGAAGTTAAAGGATCGAGGGCTACAAAGGCAGCTCCAGACACCAGCCCCTGAGAGATGGATCACAGATGTCTGACCCAGAGGTCGCTTCAGTTAATTGTAAGACAAAAGCCTTACCTTCTCCTTCTCCCTGTCTCTTATTTGACTCTCTGCTCTGTCCCTTTTAATCTTTTTCTCTTTAAAACTTATTTCCCTCTATGCCTGCTCCCTCCACTATTATTACCCTCTGACTTTCTTTTCTCGTGCCCGTGTTTACTCCTCTTCTCGGTGTAATCCCCACTGTCCTCACATGGCAAATACCACTTAGCTGCTGCGGGCCGCCCCAAATGACAACAGCAAACAAAGAAATGCCTCCATTCTCTGCATTCTTTTTTTCCCCCAAAAAGCTGACCCAAGGCAAGTATGTTATTTAGAGGGTGTATTTGGAGATAAACGATGAGTCAAAGAAAAGAGAAAAAGAAACATAATCAAATGAAGACAGCAAGATGGAAAAATGAAACAGTAGTGTTCTTACTAGCTTAAAAAACATAACCACTCTGGCTGTAGCAAAAGCTTTAAAACCACACTCAACTACAGTTGCAGGGGATGCTTTTCATAGAAAAATAAATGAAGTTCAGTCAGAGGAAAAGTTACAGGAGGGAGAGTTGACTCTGAGGTGAACCTGAAACTGCTTCAGTGTTTATTTAACTGGAGCTATGTCAGAGCTGATCATACCTGAGATTGAATCAAACAGGATGCATCTGTTGACAAGTCTGTGGCTCTGGGGAAACTAGCCTGGCAAATTCCGCTTAAAATTCAATTAAGCTCGTTCATATCAGCTAGGTATAAGGGCTGGAGCTTTGGGGCATATTGTTTGATCTTATTTAGAGTCAAAGCACTGAATAAAGTCTGATTGTGATGTATAAAAGCTTTGGTTTTTAACAGAAAGACATGGCATTAGGTTAACTTACATAGTGTGTGTCTAGTGGTCCCACAGGTCCTGTAATGGTATCCCAGGCCAGGCTAAGTCACCTTCACCTGGACAGTGTGCACCCTACAAATCAAGTCACGGCTGCACAGACCATTAGGTAGACCTCTGTTTGGTGGACACTCACTTTTGATGTACACAGAGAGGTTACTACAACTCTACCAAAGAAATAAGAGAGCAGTTACAGTTGATATAACTACAGTAAGAAGAAACTGGATTAGATCAAACCAGTGACCTGCCATATGTTTAGCAAGACTCATCTCTATTAAAACTGGGAAGGCATGGTGCATGGTGCTGTGCTTTAGCTACCGGGCTGCAGTCGTGATAATGACCAGTGACATCGTGCCAGTCCAAACCCAAATATGGGTTTCCATGGTGCATGCATAACCAGGCCCTAAACAGAGTGAATCAGATCTCTGGTTGGGAGTGGAACAATTTTTACATCTTCACTGTATCCAATAGTAAAAGCAAGTAGAAGTGACTCACCTTAAAGAATATGTTGAAACCAGACATACTAGAAATTAAATGTGGAAGTTGTTTTTTTTTTTTATCATCACAGAAGTGATTCATTTCACATAAGACACAACATTAGGATGAAGAAACACATTAATTAAATGATCTCACTCTGAAGTGTTTCAGTTCTGGTAAATTCTTTTAATATGTTTCAGTGATTTGGGTGAAATCTACAGACTTTACAAGTTTTAGGACTTTGGAAAAGTAAAGTGTTTTGACAAAAGGCTGGAGCTCGGGAAGCATGAGGGATTATGGGTAAGGTAATGCTAATTGTTTACTTACTGACATATTACAACAGTAGACTTAAACTTAACAATTAATATTTGCATTATAAAAGCACTTGTCAGCAGAATGTCAGGATTAAAATATATTTTAACTACTCTGTGAAAGTTGTGATAATTCAGCTCAGCAGGATAGAAAGTCCATGATATATTCACCCTAAAAATCCTATGAATGGAGGAATAATAAGATTGACCACAAGTATATTTATAAAAGCCACAATTAAAGTAATAATAATAATACTAATAGAGAGAGAAATTCAATGTGACTTTTTATAATTTGGACATGATCAATCTCTTAACATTTAGGGGCCGTTTACATGAGGATGATAAGCGGCGAAAAAGAATCAAATACTTTATCAGAAGTACTTTTCGTTTACACAGTGCTGGCGGGGTGTATATAAGCAAAAATTTGAAGACTCCTTCCAAAGTGGGATGTTTTGAAGAAGTGCAGGGTTGCGTCTCCGTCTAAACGGCAAGAAACGCAAATGTTCATGTTATGTGCGTCTTTATGTCACATATGTTCATGTTGCATACACTTTCACGTCACATTCATGTTGCAAACAACCACCTCGATCTCACAGATCTTCCAGCTGCACTAGCAGCTCTAGTAAAGGTACAGGAGTCATTTCAGCTATTGTACAGAAAGTCCATGCATACCATAGCTGAACAGAGACGGGTGTACAATTACATACGTCAAAAACAGAAAAGGACATGTCAGCGTTACATCACAGTACCACCTAGTGGCCCGACATGCATATCCAATCGTATTTCAACTACTATTGCGTCTTCGTATAAACAAAGATTTCCTCCTGAAAATGCTCATCTAAACACGAATAAAAACTTAAGGCGAGATGACATCTTCCGTTTTCATCATCACCGTATAAACATAGCCTTAATCATGATACAAAAGGCAGAATAGTCTTTCATATGAATGTCTTGCCTGACTTTGTTACATGTCGCTATTAACAACGTACTACAGTAATGGTATAATAGAACAGTTTATTAAAAATAGTTTTTTATCTTAATTGAAGCTACTTCTTGAATAGATCTTTGCATTTACCACATTCCATACTTTAAATAAACAGAGAACTAATCAGCACATGGAAGCAAATTATGAAATTCAACCATGACAGAAATCTCATTGTACAATCTGTTATCTCTTTCATTCTGCTCTGAGGTTTTTCCATGACACAAGCAACACTCAACATATGATTGAGCCTTATCTCAGATACACACAGGCTGCCTATTGTGGGCAGTCATCACCTCTGATCATTAGAATACAGCTGTAAGGCTGAAATGAGAATCCCTCCTCTTCCAACTTAATCAATACACAGTCATGTCTGCCATAACATTAACTAATAAAGAAAAAAGATGAATGGTGCAATGCTGTCTCACGGACAAACTGCACATGATCAGCAGAGTTTAACAGTTCCTCTGGGACTTCATAAAACACTGGAGGCCATGCAGCTGCAGTGCCCATCGTCTGTCTGCCGTGCATTCCCTTGAGACTAACCCCCCGCTCATTACAAAGGAACAAAACCCACTGCTGAATTTTTCTCCTCATTTCACCCGACAGGAGGGTCCTGCCTCTCTGCTTTATTCTCTTACTACAAGTCATTCGCTTCTTTCGATGTCTCTCTCTCTTAAGGGGAGGGTGATGTTCCACACAAGCCCACAGCTAGCTCTTTATTGACAAAGTGGACAAGTAGGGTGAGGGCTTTGTTATTTTGAAGACCCCACCCTGCTAGTTTCCCAGTCAACAGCAGGCAGGAGAGTTACTGGAAGTAGATGTGCCCCCAGGAGAGGCTCATCTCCTGGAGCCACAGGGAACAGGGGGAATCGAACTAAAAAGAGTGACTAGGGGAGAGAAGAATAGCAGGAGAGAAGAGGGTGATTAGCTGCAGTACTGCCTAATCTAATCAGTTTGCATGACTGCCCCACTGTGGAGCACAGAGGTGGGGGTATACTGTATGTAGACAGCAAAGATAAGTATCATTCAGACAGATCAAATGCTTTTTCAGTGAGGAGGTCATGGCGTAAAGGCTGCTGAACATTGTCGCTTTTCAGATGGATATGAAAAGCATGGACGTGAAAGGCGTTTTCTGACAGGTCGTTAAACAACTATATCTCACTGCAGGTGCCCCGAAAAGTCAGGGAGGTTGATCCTGAACAGAAATACACCAAGAAGATGAAGAAACATGACAAAATGTAAGCTATCATTATACCATTGATTGCAATTTTAGGGATACTATGTTTTTTGGTCCAACCGCGCGCTGCTACCAGAACCGCTGCCAGATATCCTTTGTGTTAATAACAATGGGTTTAGAAATTCCAAAATGTTCCATATCAATGAATATCATGGTGAGGAAGAACTGATTAGATTTCAGAAAATTTACCATTTCTAGATTGCCCACTAGGAGGTGATCAAAAGTTTAAAATCACTAAACACTTTTGTTTCTATCTCTGGAACTATTCATAACCTGGGGATGCCTCTTAACCAGCCCCCATAGCTGTCTGGTTAAGGATTAGGGGCGTTTAGGGATATACCCCTTACCATCACTACCCATCACATGCATTGTTGTCCTGTGAAATGAAGCTATTGTTAATTTCTATGTTAGTGGTGAGACCAAGGAACATGACCTGAATTACCTAAAAAAAATACCTGTGAGTAAATGTGAGGCTGTTGTTTTCTGATGTTGTAAAACCTTTCAAGTACAGCAACTGAATCAATCAGAATCAATCACACATCAGCTTTATCTTGAAAAATTACGACTCCAAGCTTCACATAAATGTAAAACATGCCAGACCCAATTCTTCATGCTATGCAGACTATGAGACAGACTTTTCCAGAAGCGGTCAAACTGCTCATCTCTGAACTGGCTCTATAAAATACAAAACAAACTCGGACACACGGCTGCTTTTAATTCACTCAGAACATGACTTCAAGAAGCCTGGAATAAAAAAAGCTTATAACGTAATGTGACCCAGTTTAGATTGGTCTGAATTTTAAGACAGTCGTCTTAAGGATTACGTCAATTTTATAGCCAAATAAACAAGTTGTGTGTGTGTGTGTGTGTGTGTGTGTGTGTGTGTGTGTATGTATGAACAACAACTTTGTAATATTCTGCTTTCATTAGAATACTTCCTGTATGCTTCTGTTGAAAGTTTTATGGACCACATTTACTGAGACACAAAGGGATATTGTGGGGTGAAATAATGACCCCAAAACAGAACTGATTGTCAAAAACAGATGTTGCTGGAGAAGTGAATGTTTTAACTCCATGTACAAGTGCAACAGATGCAAATAAAACAGGCTTGTTATCAGGGCAATCCACACTGGAAGATATCCAGAGTGGGGCCTCTGCATAGAAAACTGTATTCCAGATGTTAGTCTCTGCTAGACGGAGTCATTGGGTTTAACCTCTGACAGAGGAGCAGCCATTCAATTAGTGGATTTCACACTCTGGTCATGGTGACACTATGGTCTTGTCTTTGGTTTCAAGCAAATACTGATAGTGCTCAGGTCTGATTTCCATCAAATGACCATCCAATGATATTAACACTCATACAGATGGGTAGGACCTCATTAAGGATCCAAAGGCGTGGAGGGGATGTAGATCAAATACTCCACTCAAAATAGTCCTCATTTAAAGAGAAATAAACTGACCGATCCCATAAACTATGACCAGGATGTTGGACTAATGACAAAAGCACTGCCATCAAAGCTCAGGGAAGCACGAAAGGCAGATGATGTGGTCTGTATAAACGGTAGGCAGTTAAACTTGTATGTGCCCCCCCCCCAGTATGCATCATCTGCACCAGGCAAAAAGTAGGTGGTGATATTTTCTACATGCTACTCAAGTATTGAGACCGATTGAAGAAAAAAAAACATGAAAGGACTGTCCTCAAGAAACTGCACTACCAGGGAAGAGAAATGCATGTATTTATGCTTTTTTCTGTGGCCAAAACAGAGGAAGGGAGCATTCTGCGGGGTCGTAATGACTGACGGCCAAGCTTTTTTTAATGGGCCAAACACAGAACCCTGAGGGACCACGTGCACTGGCAAACAAGTTCAAACCACTGGCAACTGAGCTCCAACAGGCTCCAACGATCCGCATGTTTAGCAGTCACTCATTTAGTGATGACTTCAGCATCATTAAACATCTGAAGCTTGGTTGTGGCCATTTACAAAAGTGAAATTACAAAGAAAAGGCTCAAGCTAATTACAGAATATAGTTACGACCAAGGCCACACAGTGGCTGCACTGCTGTAACTTCACAGCTGGTGACAAAGTGACAACAATAAACGGACGTACAACTATTTAGAATATTTGTAATGAGAAATGTAATAATCAAGAAAGTGACACTTGCTACAGTATGACTGTGTCCGTTGGTAAAGTAGCTGCGAAATCAAACTCCATGTGGTGACATATGGCTCTAAAATTTCCTGCCACAATAAACCAGTGTCAGAGGCTTGAAACAACAATAAAACATCTCATATGACCATAGCATCTATTCAAACTGCCTTAAAGGGCATCACATGGAAAAAGAAATCACTTCTGTTGGAAAAGTAGGGCTTTCCAGGTATAAAATATGAGACTGTTTGTGTCTCTGGTTACACAGTGGACTTCAAATACAGAGGTCTGTGCCCTCAAGGAGCCCTTTCTCTATCACTAACAAACACTGGTTTAGAGGTGGGACCTGTTCTCAGGTTTACTGTTGAAACACAAAACGAAACAACAGGACAAGAATCTGTGTCGTACTTTGTCAACACTATACTGACCACCTACTTGTTCTATGAAGTTACAATAGTTTAGCAACATTAGATCTATGATATATGACACACTGACACAAAAGACAGAGCGATCCGGATCAGGTGTTCAGGTTAAGTGATGCATTTGATAATGGTGCTATTGCATAATCCATCTATACTTTAAGTTTTTACGACTGAAGTTATAGTTTTATACTTTTACATGGTGTATGTATACTTTTGCCTTTCATGACGGTTAACCTTTATACTTGTATTCCGAGACTACTGAATAATAATTATAATGTGTACAAAGGACATTTAAATCTACCTATGTATGTTCTTCATGTCCTATATTGAATGACAATGAAGAAAACCTTGACTAATTCTTATGCATGAACAATTATTTAAAGGAGGAGAGTGTCATATCAAAAGACAAACTGTATAAAAAAGCACAACACTAGGGATAGTGGATGACACAAAGTCATTTCTGAGGTTGTCATCAGTAAAATCAGGGTCAGTAAAGCACTAGTCTGCTCAGCTTTCCTACCATGACTTTCCCCTCACAGCTTTTATGAAGAAGAAAAAAATGACAACTACTGCTTAAATGTGAGGGGGGGGGGACTTCACAAACCACTTTCTCTGCTGAAATTAGTCCCAGATCTTGCTTTAACAGTCGTGACATACATGTGCTGTTGTGGTAAGAACAGTATTTTTTGGAGGTGCTCTCTCAGCTGGTTGGAAATCGAGGACTTACTTACGTGTGAACTTTGTGTCTGTGCGAATCTGAAGCGACGCCTGTGAAAAATCCTGCCCGTTTTTCAGGTTGTTTTTTTTCCCGTGTTGTCTTCTCTGCTGAGGTTTGGGTCACTTCTAATGTCGGGAGTCGCGTCCTGGTTCAGTTTTTTCCTCAGTGTCTGTTCATCCTCCACGTTTTCTCCGGGACCACAGAAGAATGAATGGCTCTCCCCCTCTCTCTGCCACACAGTCTGTGTTTGATGGGATGGGGTGGGAGGGACAGATCCCATAGGCCCCTCCCACCCCAAAAAACCTCTGCTGCCGCTCATACTGACGACTGGATAAATTATTTAGGAATTAACCACAATGAGAGTGACTTAAGGATGTCAAACATGTTCTGTACTTAAGATCAAATAAAAAAAAATTAATAAATAATAATAAATAAAAAAATTAATAAAATAACATTAAATGAAATTCAATTAAATTACATTTATTTTAATTTATAAAATGAAAATAAAATTAAGTAAAGCAAAACAAAGCTTCATCTGAAAACAAAACAAAATAAAATAAGATCAAATAAAACCAACCAGTGTGGATTGTCATTTGGTGAGAGTTGTCTTTTTGCATATAAATGTGTACAGGCCAAATAAGATAAAACAAGATAAGATAGTTTTATTTTATCTTATAAGATAAAGGGGAGGGGGTCAATAATGTACAGCAGCACAAGAAATAAAAAAAAATAAAAAAAATGAAATGACTAAAAATGACCAAAAAAGTAATAATATGAAGACGATAAATAAATTATGACTATGCAATTCATTACTATTTTCCTGTTTTCATAGAAATTTTTGAGACCAAATTTAATGGCTGTGTTCCATTGTCTTTTTTTATCAACATATTTGAAGTTATGTATTTCGTGATACAATGAAAACTAATGCTCAAAATACAGTAAACTGTGTGGAAAAAAAGGCTTATAAAAGTCTCATCTCATCTTGTCATCTTTATCCTCATTTTGGGTCACAGGGGTCACTGGGGGCCTAATCCAGCTACAATGGGTGAAGGCGGGATACACCCTGTATGAGTCTCCAGTTCATCTCAGGCCTGAACATATACAGACAAACAATCACTCTCACATTCACACCTATAGGCAATTAGATCAACCAATTAACCTATCAGTGCATGTCTTTCGATGGTGGGAGGAAACCAGAGCACCCAGAGAAAACCCACACAGACACGGGGAGAACATGCAAACTCCACACAGAAAGGTCTGGTGTGGGAATCGAACCGGGTCCTTTTTGCTGTGACACATGAGTGCTAACCACTGCACCACCTGCTTATAAAAGTATGTCACTTAAATAAGCATAAATAACATGAGAATAACCAAGGAAGATATAAATGTAAAAAGGTGAATTTCAACATTTGCATGTGGCTGCTAGTTCACCAAGTCTAACTGTTGACAACTGATAAGTTGAATTCTTTACCTTAAAATTATGACACACATGTACGACCGCAACTGAAATCTTCTCATACATACAATATGTTAATATGGGCCTATTAGGTAAAGTATTAATGTGTGTGAAGCAGCTGAAAGAGATAACATTTTTATCATGTACTCATGTTGCCCCACACATACACACACAACCACAATAGACAAGCCATCCATACAGTATTACATGGAAATTATAGTCTGCGTGTCATATTCTCTCTAACTGAGTCTTAACCTTTTAGTAGCAGTCTAACAGCTGACCCCACAGCTATAGTGACCATATGTAGATTGCTCACATTCTAAAGGCTCAATCTATTCATGTCTATATGCTGCACAGCAGAAAGCCATACTTAGCATTATTTCCAGACATATGTCTTATATGCATGCAGCATGTCCCCTTCCTGTCTCCAGTCAGTTATTGTTGCCAATTTCAATGGCTTCTCTTCATACAAGACAGTGTGAGGATGTGTGGAAGCACAGGAACAGCACGAGACAACAACTTTTGTGTATTCATGTATGCTTTACATGACAGATGACAGTGTGAATGGACTATTTTGAGACTGTTGTGACTGGGAAGGGGGAGAACTGGTGCCAGGATTTTGGTGCCCTCCTTTATGTGCTTTTTTGTCAGTCAAATGAGCCTTGAATGGAGTGAAAACATAAGGGAAGTCTCATGACTTAGTTAGGGGGTTTCTGGCTAAACAACTCTGCAGTTATCATCATTAATAATGGCCCTTGTGTTATCCATCCAGTCCTTGGGAGCATTGTTAGTCTAACTGACCTTCAGCTCCACGTTGGAATGAGAAGCACTGCAGTCTGATTGGAAATACAATTACCTCCAATACGATTCCTAACTCAGTCTGAGATACAGGTCACTACAGTGTCACACATTTCATATCACGCATGCCAAATGCAGTGGAGAAGCTTCTTTTAATGATTAGACTGAGGAATCTTCCCCTCTGCTTCAGAATAAAATAAGTAAAATTAAATTAACTATTATTGAGTAAAAAATAATTAATGAAAGTAATTACAATGAACATTCCCACTAAAACAAATTTGCCATACCCAGTTTTACTGGGTAGAGCAAAAAAAAAAACAAACACGTTTTGAATTAACATAACAATGCAGTGTCCAATCTCATCTCCATGACAGAGAACTTGTCAAGTGTCCAAGCTTAATCACCCTCTGAGAATGACACTCTCTGGTGGCCTGTCTGTTCTGAGGGACTATTTTTTCTCCTCTTTTGTTAGGTGTGATGAGCTGTTGGACTTCCCCCCTTCAAGGCTCAAAGTTTAACACATTCCTCGCTGCACCGGTCAGTATGATTTTAATCTGTTTTCACAGACGGGCTGCAGAGAGACAGACAATTCTGTTTGGAATTCCAGTCCCACTCGGACTTCACTAAAAGCAGCAGAGTGTGGAGACCTTCAATGTCTCCTTGTGGACATACCAAAGCGGAACCACGGGTGGAGGACATTATGTCCCACATGTGCTCACCATTCAAACATCTCAGCCATATCTTTGCACTGTCATATCTTCAGGGGCATCACACTTGAGAGACAGTCTGATGGCACACATAGCTCTGTCACAGCTGAAAAAACACCAGGGTCAGGGCTATGTCAGATCCAGCCAACCATGATGTTGATCTGGCAAAAGCAAATCTGACTGGAGTGTGTTTGTCACTCTGAAGCAGACTTCACAGGGCCGAGTCAAAGTGCAGGATTAAGTGTGAAAGACACACCAAAACCACTTTGAAAACTATGAGGAGGAGACGAGTTGTGACACCGCCGAGGTTGGCTGCTCATAATGACAAGGGGAGAAGATGGAATAACTTGTCAAGAGGAATTCACCACAGAGAGGGTATGAGAAGTGCAAAAGTGGTCTGCTGTTGAGCTGAGACACTCACAGGCCTCGGTTTTAGATAAATGGCAAGTACTGGCAACATCTAATTAAATTAACTATCCCATCATCCTGAAATGCAGAGTTTTGATTGTAGAGTAAACTAACAGAACAAGCAAGTGACAAATTTATAGCCTCAGCAATGTAAGAAACACTTTCTCAGAAATATAAAATAATCATGTGGTATTCTTGTAGTCATCCATTACCAAAATCCCTGTTCAAATTCCATTTGACAGCAGCTTTGTGAGACTTTTCTTTTTGTAAAAAAAAAAATAAAAAAAAATTAACTATACACTTCAGCACAGCAAGTACATTGACTTTCTTTTTGCACACTGGAAAGCAGTAGAACACAAAAATATGGTTTAGGTACATGCCATTTAAACTTTTAACATGTTACTGGCAGAACATGGTTGCCTTGGGCAGCCCATATGGGTCAACTGTGTCCAGATAAATAATTCATTGAAATTTGGCTTAAAATTTCCAATAAGCTCCTCAATAATTAAACACGAACATTTGTTCTCAGCCTTCAAACTGAAAAACAAAACCAAGTTAGTTGACCAGTTTTTACAGGTCTTTAAATTATACTATTTTACTCATCAATGTGGTTTGTTGAGTAGAAGCATGTCCATTTCTTGTTGATTATTGAATATGTGCACTGACATCTGTTAAATTAAGCAAGTTAATTAAGCTTGTTAAAAAAAAAAATCTAGAGATACAGATTTCTACAAACTCTACGTCCTTCCCAGCTTCATTCCCTCCTTTATGAACACTAAGAATATACATCTTGTTAAAGTCTTAGTTTGGTTTGTCTGAGACTTGTAGTTTAAGGGATATTCATTTTGATCAATGCTCAAGCATAACACAGTGAGAATCAACTTTAATGCTTTGCAACTGTCACCTGCCATTAAGCACAAAAAAAAGAGCAAGTCCATTCTAAGCCACTGTAAAAAATTATCTAACATCACAGAATATGTGACCAACTCCACCGTCTATATATAAACATATTTTCTGGTAAATAGACACTAAAAAGATGAATATAAATATATTCTAATTATGCAGATACATGCATATCTAAATCACTTTGCCTTACACAGTAAATTCTGAAAGCGCTCCTCAGAGATAACAACCCCCACCCCCTCAAAAAAAAGTTCAAAAATACACTGGAAAGGTGCCGACACATGTTGGTAGCATATATTTTAAACATAACTTCTTTTTGTAACATTTGACTTTATACGGTATCTTCTGAGGTATTTAAATCCTCATACTAAGTTTTAGTATTAGTTAAAGCATATGATTCATTTTTAAGTGTATTCACTAGTTTTGCAAACACTGTCTTTGCTGTTTCTACCATCACATTGTGATCAGATCATTCAATTTGAGGTGGTTAGTCTCAGCTGTGCCAAAATCACTTACAAAAAGTGCTGGTGTCAAATAGCGTTGCAGCTCTACTGTTTCGCCTGGTAACAAGCATTTGTTTGTTTATCTTGCTCAACTGCCAATCAATTCACATTGGCAGGTTAAGGGTCACAGCCCATGTTGGCTGGTGCCGCCCACCCTCAGCAGGGAGTCTTTCCTGTGGTCCTCTGCATGCTCCTGGCAGTAAAAGGTCAACCCCCAGGGATCAAAGGTCAAAGAGGATGTATGTATTAAGAAAATTAGTTTCTCCCACTGAGACTCCAAATATGCAAATGCCCTATGGAGTTTCATGTGTTTCAGTACAAGCAGCATGTTTATGTTACATATAACAGGGATAAGGTGGTGATTGAATGCAAGCGCTGCTCTTAAAATCTATCACCATAGAGAAATAACTGCAAATTACCTCCACAAGAACAGTACATTCATAGTTTCGTGAATGACTGGCATGTGGAGGTTATTGCTGAAGCCATAACATCAGGGATACCTGAAGGAAACAAGAAATTCCTCACATTTTCAACAACTGAACAGAAATACAGTGCAAAACTATTTGGCACCAACACATCAAGTTTAAGACAACTGTAGAGGAAAGAGGAACTAAAAAGTGCTTGTAGCTTGCAGAACACTTGACAATCTACATGAAAATTGGTCTCATTTTAGTGAGATTTTGTTTTTCTGACAAAAAAAAAAAAAAAAAAGTAAAAATGTATATAAATCAAGATTTGACCAGAGGTGACTTTCAAATACTTGCATATAATCTAAAATCAACATTGTCTGTGTTGGTTCAGAGTAATTTGTGAAAGACACTATTGTTTGGTGCATACAATCATTTTCTAAAGTAAATACAGTCTGTGGTTCCTGTACGGCTCTGTGTTCGACACATAAGTGGGGTCTGCGGTCTTCTCCCCAGTAGATAAATGAAGTGAAAACACCTGAAACAGCAGGGAGATGGTCTTTACAAATCCGCAACATCTGTAGCCAGCAGATTTTATGTAATCTCTTTAACTAAACCTCTTAAAAGCATGTCAGAGGCACAAAACAGATCAATATAATAAATAGTTCAACATTTATCAGTGAATTTTTCTCTCCGTCATTGGTTGATATAAAAAAATAATTGGTTTAGTTTTACAAAATACACATTTTCTATAAATGCAGCATAATGGAATATACTTCCCTTAAAAACAAAAACAACATAATCTATTGGAAAAATATACATATCTCTTGGAATTGATGATAAAAACATTCTAAACAGAGTGCTAAATCTTCATTGAGCTGATCATTATTGTAATCTAAGCCCAAGGTCCCCATGCTCCTTCAGGGCCTGGGTCACATTTGGGGTCATCGTTTGGGAAGTTTATCGGTAAAGCACTCTTTTGGTGGTGGTTGAGCCTGTCAAGGAGATTCTCCACTACTGCAGGGAACTGAGCAGACACCTCATTCCTCTCTTCTGGATCATTTTCTATGTCAAACAGCATCACAGATTTCAGTGGATCCACGTTGGAGGTTGTCGATTCAGAGCTGCTGTTGTGGCCGGGCTGCGGGAACCAAATGTCACAACCTGCAGGAAACAAGATGGACGTTAGCAGACAATAAAAAGTTAATGTGACGATGTGCTCATGTGCAATTTTCCACTTTCCACCTAGACTAAACATGCCATTATGGGTGAAAGGTACTGACCCGGGTAGCCGGTTAGGAGCTTCCATTTTGAGAACCGAATGGCTGCATGAATGGACACATTGAAGCCAGACTTAGCCCAGGAGTCTCCACTGTCCACCTGAGCCAAAGTTAACTTCTTCTCCCTTCCAGGACCTGCCGAGAGCAGATGACAGAGCTGATCATGGAGGTCACCCATTGGGGAAAAAAAAAAAAGCAAGAACTGCTGATTAAGGTGATATTGAAGCAGTAATGGACACAAAACGTCCTCTGTGAATGTAAATCAAACAAGTAGGTGGACTGGGGTTGGATTACTACACATACGTGGGATTCATTGTATCCAGCAAAGGTGCGAAAATAAATACAGCAGAAAGAAAGGCTGCTGTCTGTACTGTAACATCAACAGTGTATCTCCAGGAAGTGAGTGGCTCAAAAATGAATAAAAACAAACTAATTAAAAACAATCAGGCCATTAAAAGTGAAATGTTTCAAGTGGATGAATTTCCTCAAACTCATGGAACTTTGTGAGTGGAGGAATTTGACAAATATGGTGGTAATGTGGTCAACTCAGCACCCAGTCTCCCATTACTGCCAAGCACAATGAATAATTTGCCATTGCTGCAGTCAGGCAGATTTGAATACAGGTCGCACACACACACACACATCAATTGGCATGATTTTATCAGTTTCATAAGGCAAAAGAAAATAATTCATTTTGGCAGTGTTCAGAAATCATTGTAGCCTCATGCCATGAGCTATTTCTGCTCCTACCGAAAATGTCTCCCAGAAGTGAAGTGAACACATATGTCTACATTTTAAAAAAAGAAGATCTGGCCTTGAGAGTATTTTCAGGTTCATGCTGTGGTTGACCCCAACAATATGGTCTTGATTAAACAGATTTGCAAGTAATTTCTCTCTCCTAACACTGTCAAAAAAGTATTTCCTCACATTCTTTGCATATAGACAACTCCCCCTCCATGTCTTTGCAGGCTCTGCCCATGTTCCCATTGGAGCCTATTTTACAGGGCTGATTCCACCACAGCGACATGACTGGAGAATTAAAACATTTCCGATCTCAGCGTTTTTGCAACCACATGATAAAATCTTCAACATTGACTTCGTCACTGATCATTGCTCAAACAACATGTGGGTTTTAATTGCTCTCAATGCAGAGCAATCCTTGAACCAAACTCATCACAGCTTCATTTAAAGCAAGACTTGCAAAGCGAAGATCTGCATTGCCACCAGGTGTGAGGCACATTATGTAAGCAAGTTGAATTATAAAAGGTTTGGACTCTGGGAAACATCAGGCCTAAATTCATTTTGAGGTCCTTCTGGTCTTTTCTTTTTAAAGAAAAAGGGGCCTCATACCCATGGAAGACACACAAAGTACATGTCTATTTCTAGCATTCATTCTTTGTATGAGCACAGGACGGGAGCACCTCAAAATGGGCCTTGCTCATCTGGATCCACAGCAGTACATTTCACAAAAAGCACTCAAAAAGAGGAAGGAGGAGAGGGGGGCAGGGGCAGAGGGAAGAGACACTGGAAAAGCCCAGAAATTGCTAGAAGGAGAACAGAGGAGTATGGAAGGGAAATTTGGGGGTGATTTAAGGTTTGGGAGGAGTCCAGGGTTTCCCTCTGCAAGTGAGAAGTTCAGAGACCCCTCAGTGACCCATTTAGATGGGATCCCTCTTCTCACACAGTGAGCGCAGAGAAAGGGGATTCAGAAAAGGGACTTGAAAGGACAAAGTATGCAAAAAGGCCATGGTCTTATTCATGAGCTAAATAGATGGTAAAGGTCCAAAAGAGAAAACTGAACCAAAAGATTTGGGAAGAAACATGGAGAACAGGGACTCAAAGAGAGGCTGGGTTAATAAGGGAAAAGGGGAAGAGAAAGAAAAGAGGAACCTCACTCAGTCTGGAATGCAGCAGAGGAGGCTGCATGTCACTGTGGTGGCTGACAAAGATTCAGACATAAAACATGATTGTGAAAGTTTGTGAAGCAGCAGCGTTATTCTTCACTGGGCCCTCTTATCATTCAAATGATTTACATGGTAATGGCCAACAGAAAAGTTAGAGGATAATTTCAGCACCACTGGCTTGAGCTGCATAAACAGGCTGGTCTCAAAAGTACTCTAAATCACTGTTGGGTCTGTACACTGGCTTATTTATTAAAATATTTGAGTCCGTCTAGGTCAGACTACTCACTCATTAGCTTAAAGTGGGAAAATGCTGCTTGACATTTTCATTATTTGATTTCTTTATAACTAGGTTATCTTCAAGGGTTCAAAATGTCACGATCTGCATGTGCTTGGGTCTCATGGGATGGTTGTGTTGAACTCTGTGCTGTGCTTAGAGGTGGGTGTTTGTCAGTGGTAGTCGACTACACTTCTAATACAACAGTAGCCAGTGATTGACACCGTTGCTGCTGAAGAAGAGCAAAACAGAGGCATTGACGTCAATAGAATAAAAAAAAAATGAGTCCTTTAAATGGATAATCACAGGCTGTTTTCATGGATGACCAAGGTAACCATATTAGCATTCATCAGTCTTCCATAATGAACCTTTAATGCTTCACTAATCAACATACAATACATGAATAACAACTGGTAAAGAAGGTCTAGTGTCAAATTTAGTGTTAAGATGCTTCTGGAAGGAAAACGTCTGTTGGATCACTGTTTTGGTTAAAGTCCTTTATTGTTTTGGTTCTCACTGCGTGTCAACTACTCTATCGACTGCGTTTACAGCAACAACAGAGTGGCTGTTTTCTGTGAGTATGCTTTGTTCAACTCACAGTTACCATCCACCCAATGCCAAATGCCAGATAAACAAAGATAGGAATGAACAGTCACGGTCCCTGCTGACACCCAACATTCCTCAAATCTTATGTAAAATATCTAAATAATATGTCTAAAATCTACATATGTAAATCAAAAGTCGCCATTGTACAGTAAAACGGTCCCTTTCAGTGATTAATAATTATATATTATGTTTTTGGATTTGTTTTTATTGATGTAAATGCATAACACTGAGCTCATTTGAAGTATTTTATACATACTTTGTATAGGTTAATCTACAGCACTGCATCATATTCTATAAGATAATTATATATCATGTGACAACGTGTAGAAAATCCTATAAATTAACTCTTCATCCTTCAGTTTATAACTAGTAACATCAGAAAGAATTCAAAATGGAGATGCATAATTTTCAAAGGAGAGGATGGAGATGAAAAGATCTCAGATTTAAAAAAAGGGAGCAAAATATATAACATTTGCTTCTAATGTAGTGGAAGGACTGGAAGCATAAAATGGTAACACTCAAGTAAAGTAGTGGATTAAAAGTACTTAGTTACATATTGCTACTAATTTTTGTAATTTAAAGTCATTTTAAATATAAGGTATACCTTTACTGTAGATCAAAAGGTACACATCTGGTCTTGCGAGGGTCCATTATGTACCCATTATGGTACATCTGTGAAACATTTGAGGACAAAAATGTACTCCTGCTCTACCTCAACTGGGTAACCAAGGTGCAGCATCCTTCACAAAGTCAGAAAGAGTGGCCTCAGATCAGAGCCTTGAGACCTCCACAGAGATGGAAGTGGTTTGGTCTACCCGATATTAAGTGGTTTAGACAAGAATGAGACCACTCTGCTGCATCTCACAGCCCCCAAAATAAAGGAGTCCTACAGTCACAAGACCCATTTCCTGGAAACCTCTATGAAAGCACACACCCAGTGTTCAAATGTCAACCATCTCAGATTTCAACACTGGTGACTGATTGTAGTTTCAACAATGACTGATTATGATTTCAACCTTATCAGCATTCCTCATAAACAAAATAACATTTGTTGGAAGTGGAGTAATGACAAAGGCTCATGAGTTTGAGTTTAGGAGAAACAATAAATGCACATTATTGTATGTTAGTGTACTTTGTATCCTTAACCATTTATCACAGAAAATCACTACGATTGTATTAATATAGAAATTATATTTATCCACAAAAATAAACCCCAATATGCATGCCCATTTTATAACCTTTGACTGAAACCTGAACTGAGGATGTTCACTGATATAAAGCTAGACAATGATGTCAGATTTCCCATAAACACCCATGATGCACTTGAAGGTAATGTCCAATAAGCTAAAAAGACTTTGGTAACATGTTACATAACATGTCTCTTAGGTTTGGGACTGTTCTGGAGGCAGTTGTGTTTACAGTATTTGGCATTTGTGAACAATGACCTCTTGATTCATGTGGTGGTGAGAATTACAAACATTATGTGTGCACAGGATTAGTATCTGTTAAAGATAATGCAGGTAATGAATGGAATTACAAATTGGCAAGAAAACTAATCTTCCTTTATGGCAAATTCAGTGAATTTAAGATGTGAAATATTCTCAGTGTATTGGTAGAATCTGAGGCAGTGAATATGTTCTGCTGTGAAATAATTAAGTAGATTTTATGTTTTCACTGGACGAATATCCCAAAATCAGATTTCCAAACTGAGCATGTGTATATATTCAAACAGTTAACTTCACCTTTGTCCAAATCCACAAACCAATTAGTTTTTCAGTGTGTTGTGTTGAGTATGGATCCCAACCCACAATCAGAGAAGTGTGTGAACTTACATGGAGCTATGTCGTCGTACAAAGGGTCAATGTTGTGCAGGAGCTCCAGTCGAGGAGAGGCATGCCCTTTACTGTAAGATAAAAGCATAACCAGTGTTACACTTTCACATAAGGACAGACAACCAACACACACACCATGATGTGCCTCATGCACTGTAAACTCCTCTGGGATCTGTAAATCTAAACCAGCTGGCTGTTGTTCACCAGGCAGTCATATGCTCAGACCACACTCCACCACAGAGAAAACGCACCGCTGTCCCTGACCACAGTGTCTGATAACAACTAAAATAACTCACTCTCTTCTGCCTGCCTACTGTTCTGGGCCTTCATTTGGTTTTTATCTCACCAGCCAAACTGTCAGGCTGCTGTTTTCTGTAACAGGCCAGCCAATTAAAACAATATGAAACAGTAAAGCAGAGAAAACAAACAGCAGTTTGTGCCCTGTGTTATGTAGCTCACACAGCAACGCCTGCAACCAGCGGTCAGCTGACGTGCGTCAGCCAATAGAGTCAAGTGGAAGCCATGAGTAGTAGTTTGCGGTTTAGGCTAAGCCTTGATTTTCTGTTGGGGCTCTGGTGCAGCCCTCAATTTCACCTCCTTCACTATGTCCACATTTAGTTTACAAATATAATGTGTCAGTCAAATGGAACTCAGTGACAGTTTGTGATGACCTGTATGTAAGCGAACATGGAAAGTGTATCTGTGGTCAGCCAACAGTTTTCATGTGACTGAATAAATCACTAATAACTCAATTGCAACATTTTCCAAAACATAACTCAAAAATTCAACTAGACATGATTACATTTTTACATAATGTATGAAATAAGTACAAGCAATAACATCACATGTATGTTGCTACATAAAAGAATTTAAACCAAAACTAATGAGTTTATCCAATAGTGAGTTCTCAGGGCAGAAATGAGGATGAAGAGGATAAAAGGGAAAAAAGAAAAGGATGGAAGGACTACAGATTTGTGTGAGAATGACTGATGGAATTTCCTTCTCTTTGAGCTCCCATTGCCACAGTAACAAAGGGCTTATTGAAGAAGCAGGGGCTCCTACAAGAAAAAGACGCTGGGTCAGGGAGACGGGCAGAGGCAGTTGGAGTGAAAGCGCATGGGGGAAGGATTGGAAAGAGGCACACAGAGAGGGTAGCCTGTCAAACTCCAGAGCTGCTACCGCTCATGCTGCAAGTGCAGATCACATGCTAAACTACAACCCAACAAACACCTCTGTCCTCCACCTGCTTTCACCCTGCGTTCCTCCACTCACCTGATTGTGTTCCATACATTGAATCCATCCAGTGGTTTTGTGGCGTTTGTGCTTCCACCTGCGAGTCCAACCAGTGTGGGCAGCCAATCCGAAATGTGAATGAGCTCACGGCTGACCGTCCCCGGGTGCTTTAACAGTGAACTGGTGACAAATCCAACTCCTCGGATCCCTCCTTCCCACAGCGACCATTTCCGTCCTCGCAAAGGCCAGTTGCTCCCACCGAACAGAGTTTGACCACCATTATCTGTCAATCATTGACAAGAATTCATGGAGAAAGTGGACAAACAGAAACATCTAAGTTATCTAAGTGTTTCACCTTACTTTAGGTGACAAAATATAGATAATTTTCAATTCTGTGAGCTTATCTGTACAAAAAAAAGACACTCAATGATGATAGTGGCCAAAGTTTATTTGTTGTGCTATACTGACGTAGTTAATCTATGATTGAAGAAAGAGGAAAAACTATTTAAAAATATAAGAAATATAAATGTCTTCTTGGTAAAAAAAAGGGAAAATAAACCTGGGTATCCACATTGGCTATAGGTCAACTGGTTATTCGGTTATAGTAGATACACTTCCACACAGACCATCTTGTATAAACAACACTAACTGAATAGATAAAGTATTCACTATTAAACATCTTTTCAACCAACGGACTGCATTTAAAAGAAAAAAAAAAACATTTGTCTTCGACTACTTCTGCTGTCTTCACTTATAGATTGTAGAAACTATACTAAAATTCTATAAGAAAAATATAGACCTGTCACATGCGGATGGCGATTTTTCTACAGCTAACTTCCAGGAAACTACCTAAACCACACCACCTGGATGTGAAAACCACAGTACCCCCTTGGGAACTTTTTGGACCTAACGTATGTAGATGGTGGAAACGACTTAAGAACGACTAATGTTTGAATCTGACGTCACTGGTTTATAAAGTGTTCTTCCATACAGTTAAATAAAAACAAGAAAGACTATTCTGCACTGCATCATTGAACTAGATACTGAAACATAAGTGATTCAAAATGTTAAAACAACACAGCAGTGTCACCCGTTTCCCTCCCACACTATAGTATTATTCTGAATTAACAACCGTCGCACAAAAGAACACACAGGCCCTGAGACACAGCTGTCATCATCCTGTTCAGCCAGTCCAATATAAACACACTTGACCAATCACATCCACTCAGGGTTCCCTTTCACCTTGCGTAGTGTCATGAAGTCCAGGAAGTAGACTGTGCCGAGACCTGAACTGTTCTGGAAAAGACCGTCTGCTACTCCTTAATGCTTTTTCAAGCTGCTCTGGCACTAATGGGCCAAGCTCCCTCTCTCTTTCCCAGCTCCCCTCCTGTTTCCCTGAAGCTCACTCACTCCTTCATTTACTTACAGTAAAGCCCCAGTGAGACACTCCTAAGCAGAAAATTTCATCATAAAGGAATCTGAGGGTCCTGTGAGTTCAGGGCTCATTTACTTCCTGTTTAGACTGACAAATATGGGTCAGAGATTACAATCCAGCCATAGTAACCTGGAATTATGACCCTGACGTACAACTCATAAAAGCCAGATAATAATTTACAGTAAGACACTTTCTGACACTCAAATCACTCAACTTTGTAACCTCTTAGCAGAGCAATGGATGTCTAATTTGTAATATATCAAAAATTCATTGGAAACTCAAATTCCTCATAATTGTGAAATTTTTTAGACGTTGTCCCCACACACATTGCCCCCCCCAACACACACACACACGTGTGTGTGTATATATATATATATATATATATATATATATATATATATATATATATATATATATATATATATATATATATATATATATAAATGCTATGCAGGAGGTTGTTGGTGGAATCTAATATTGAGGCAATTACTTTCTTTGATCTTGGTTGAAACCGAACTCAGTTAATCAATCAGAAATGCAATCTGTTGAGAACTGAGGGAAGAGTAGTGATTTTAGTGAAATGTGGATGACGACGGATGGGCGAAGTTGCGATGGCAATAGGTCATCGCGACTTCATCCGAATGTGTTAAAAACTATCTGTAGCTCAACAACAGGACTTGCCATGTAGAAGGAGGGGTGATCTTAGGTTACATCAAACCAATCTACTGCCACGGTGATCTGCTCAATTTGTGCAGTTTGCACTTAAATGTTCCGATATGTACAATGTAAATGGGCTAATTACAGCCACTGATCTTGTTAAAATGTTCACCTTTGTTTCCAAAATGTGTTTTTAGCTCATGAAGATGACGATGCGATGAGCTTTTGCCCTTACACTTCGTCCGTCTGTCGCCTATATCATCATCCGCCGTCATCGTTGTCCACAATTCACTAAAATCGCTTCTCCTCCCTCAATTCTCAACGGATTTCAATTCTCATTTTATGTTGTATTGAATGCCTCCCTTTTGTTGATAGCAAGACATCACAGCTGTGAGGGCCGGATGAGCACAGAGCCATTGACCCTATCTTTTGATCTAAAAAGTATTTTATTGTTATACTTGCAAGATAATTGCACATTTCCTGTTTTTATTTGGAGAAATATTGTCCCAGGGGGGCAGTCTTGTTGAGTTTATATTGTTCAAGCAAATTTCCAAGTCACTTTAATTTGCACAATAAATCATTCAAGCAAAAGCAAAACTATTGTGATGATATTGATGTTTATTTCAATAAAATGTATAATTGCACCACTGTTCTAATATTCTGAGGAGGGTCTGGAGGTGTTTTGTCCTGCAAAGAGGGGCCCCTCTGAGAGAAAGAGATTGACAACCACTAGTCTATCATGAAATAAAGTTCTTCTACATGACAACTGCCTCACTAAGATGTCCTATCCCATTACAGATCTGTTGCCAGTTAATCTAATGTAAAAGTCCCTGCAGCTCATACTCCTTACTTTTCACTTTGTTATTGATGTCTGTGCCTTTTGTAGATATCTTTATTCCAGCCAGTTCAAAAATAGCTCAAGTTTTTTCTGAAAATGGCACATTTTCAGTTAAAACATTTCACATATGTTCTGTTTTCAATGCTCTATTTAGAATAAAATATGGTTTCATGACATTTATAACTCATTGCATTCTGTTTTAATTTCCATTTAACAAAACGGCCCTTGTTTTTTTTTTGTAATTGTGGTTGTATGTTAATTTAATGGTGTCCACTGGTTTTAGGCACATTAAATCAAAGGAAAGAAAATGAGTACAGTATGAATTCTTATTCAACATGTTGAAAACAACACTGCACAACATAATGAGACAAAAGTAATAAACATAAAAGATACAACAAATGCAAACAGAGTGCAGAGGAACAGGCACAATAGTCAAAATATTTTGCAATTTGATTCTAGGTTATCACACTTATATATATTAATTTTTAAGTCATTTCAGAGGGTCAACTTTTTCATTTTTACTTTAATCTATACTTGTACTTTTCTTTAATCCTTTTCTACGAATGGATATGATCTTCTTAAGTCAAGCATGTGGGTACTTTTGTCACCTTAGCCTTACAGATATTACGCAATTACATGAATTTACACAGAAGCAGGAAGTATTGCGATCCTGTCAGCAGAGATGGCGTCTGCCTGGCATATGGCTGAATCTCCAAAGTCAGAACTAGCCAAATGTGTGGAAGAACAATGAAACAGACCACCTACTGCAGCCCACCACAGGCATAAAAAACCTCACACTTTACTTTCACAGCATTGTTCCTGTCTCCTAATTACCCTTTAAAACCCAAACCCTCTAAAAATAACCCTCAACGTTCAAAGGACCTACCTACTTCAGATGCAAATCATTACAAGTTCCACATATGGAAAGAAAACCATGGGTCGACATGTTTAGATGATGCTGCGCAGCCTGTATTCGCAGCATGGTTTAAGTGGTTTTAGCCTCATTGGGGCCACATGATACTCTTCATCAGCTTGTCTGTATGATGAATATTTTCCTTTTAAGACAAAAAGAAAATAAGCAATAACAGCACATAATGAGACATCAGGGGCCTGTATGAGGAACCCAGCCAGATTAGGCTTTCCAATTTCATTTTTGTCAACCTCCACATACTTTATGTTGCGATGAGCCAGAATCAAAGAGAAGGAAGTACAGCCCTCTAGTGGACCCCCTGAGTCCTGCAACAGTATTTGAGGTAAGACCCTCTATAAAACTGAGAGGCACTAAAACCACCAAATATACGTCGACATCACATTAAACAAGCTCTGAATAGTAAAAATGCAAAGCTTTGTCTGGCCCTTTGGTAGATGGATTCAGTGTTTGTATAATGTTAGTGGTGTCACCTGAACTCTTCTCCACTCTGGAAAACTGGCTTTGAAGCTCACACACAATGTGGTTTTCTGTCTGGAGACATAAAATGTAATTGCTCTTTACTTAACGCCCACTGATTTGGTTTCCATTCTGGCACACAATAAAAGAATCCACTGAGGGAATAAAAAATATATATGATATGGAAAATACAAAAGCACTCCAAGGCTTTTTACCTGATTAAATCATCTGTATATAAAACCTTTTTCTGGACTCTTCCTCTCATGGCCTTACTACATCTTGATAAACATGCTCTTAAAATATTATTAGCTCCGCCAAGGAGGTATTAAATTCAGTCTGTCTGTCTGTCTGTTTGTCAGCAGGATTCTGCAA
Source organism: Siphamia tubifer (assembly GCA_020466265.1). Classification (NCBI taxonomy): domain Eukaryota; kingdom Metazoa; phylum Chordata; class Actinopteri; order Kurtiformes; family Apogonidae; genus Siphamia; species Siphamia tubifer. The sequence goes on along the minus strand of CM035794.1, from coordinate 50,526,933 downwards.
AAAGTTCTCAACAGATTTTGATTAAACTTTCAGGAATTATAGATAATAAGTCAAGGAAGTAACCATTAGATTCTGAGCAATGAGGGTCAAAGGTTGAGGTCACACTAAAGGTCAAAATCTAAAACACATCAGTGGTAATATCTCAGGATTCAGACAAGATAGAATCTTTTTTTTTCTCCATTCACATCGTCTCACCTTCAGACATCAAATGGGTCAACACCTATGGCTCCGTCACATCATGTTTTGATGTCATAGGACGCCATATTAAGCCTTGGCGGAAGTCTGCAGTCTGACTGCCTTGATGTCGTTAATTCACCATTGCCACCTTATTTCCCTGGTGCTTATGCATCACCGCTATAACTGTTACTGCATACTGTGAGCTTTTGTACATCTTAATAATTAATTTGACCATCTTCTATGTTTTGGATTTTTTTTTCTTTGCATATTTTTATGGTACCTTCATGCTACCTTAATTACAATTTATATATTATATTTTAGATTTTATTCTTTATCTTCTTATGTAACTAAGACAGAGGAAATTACATTTTGTTCTCATCATCTACCATAAATGAAATGGCAATAAAACTGAGTCCAAGTTATTGACCCTGATAATCAAAAGCCATTGAATTGGATTAGTTTTAGCATTAATGTGTTAGTTATGTTTCTACATCACTGTTACCATTACTATAAACATCAATCCTTTGTAATTATATGTGCAAAACAAATCTGTGTATCATTTTGCCTAGTAAACATGCCCACAATCATAATAAAACCTTCCTAAATGTTAAAATCACAGAGATAATACAGCTGTTATGTAATCCAGAAGTCAGAGCTCCAGCTTGAACCTGAGACCTGAGTCAACATCTACTGTAAAATTAAGCAAAGGATATGATCTTAGTGAATCCAGGCCTTGGTAAGCCTGGTGTTTCTTTGCTGAAGCTTATCAGGACTAAGAAAGTTTTCATGGGAAAAATGAATATTTGTTTGCACAATTACTTTTCATCAAGAGCTTTCGGTTTGTTAATGAAACAAATACTGTTAATGTCACTGTGAGGATGAGCTGATGTCAGACATAAAGCTATAACCATTAGTTGCTTAATCAAGACAAACCAGTGATGGCTGGTTGCTTTTCTTTACATCTGTGTGCATCACATTGGACTAAGCTCTCTCCAGATCTGTTAATAAACATACCTGTTGAGAAAATTAGCACAGTGTTGTCCCAGAGTCCACTCTGCTGCAGAGCCAGTGTGATGTTGCCTACTGCCTCGTCCATGGCAGACACCATGCCAGCATAAAGTTTACGATGGTGGTCTTTGATGAAGCTGTAGGGGGTCAAGTATCGATCTGGGACTTGCAGGGGTGAGTGGACAGCTTGCAGTGCTATATAGAGAAACAGAGGCTGAAAGACAAATTAAATAACACACACAGGGTTAGTAGTAAATCCTGTTAAGTGAAAAAACTTTGAACAACCAACAGTGAATGAGAGCCACAAACATATTTTAGAGCAGGCCTCTCCAAACTATTCCACAAAGGGCCAGTGTGGCTGCAGGGTTTTGTTCCAACCAACTAAGTACACGGTTTGACCAATTGACTCTCTGAAGACTGAGATCAGTTGATTAATTAAGTTAAGTGTGGTGTGTTGCTGTTTGGTTGGAACAAAAACCTGCAGCCACACTGGCCCCTTGTGGAATAGTTTAGAGATGCCCATCTTAAGAGTGATAGCCTCACTGATGGCCACTGATCATCTTGCAAGTCAGGCCACCCCCCTCACCCCAAGACATTAACACAAGTGGTCAAGCAGACTTTGCTCTGATTAACCCTCATTTGTCAAGCAGACAAATCCCAAAAACACTTGTGGCAGCAGCAATTTCAGGTCCTTCTATTAAACCTACCTTGGCTCCATGTCCCTGTGTGCTACAACTTAGGACAATTATTTTTGTGAAAGATTGTTAGACATTAGAACTCCCTAGGTTTGCTATGTGCTTTTCAAACAAGGTAGATTGACCCAAAGAACAAATTTATGAAAACATTTATGTGTCATTCATTATTTATATTAAAACAGCAAACTTTCCATAAACCTCACACTTTTTTGTGTGAGGTTTACTTGATAATGATGTAGTTTGTTTAACCTTAGGTAAATGCATTGCAGCTATTGGAGAAAACAAAAACTTTGATTGTTCACAGAGTAACTGTTCTATATATGGTGCATCAGGAACAGGAAAATAAAAAAGGGAAAATTCTTGAGATGAACAGCAGATGTCCTCCTTGTTCACAGCATGCACCGTATAACTTTTATTCAACCAAGGTTTATATATATATATATATATATATATATATATATATATATACACATATACATACACACACATACACTATATTGTCACAGTGTGTAGGAGTGTGAATCCTCACTGGCCTCACTATTCCATTCTGATTCACCTGTCAGTGGTTCAGGACACACAATGGTCAGGTGGTGTTAAGAGTCTTCATGCAAATAAATCTTAACACTGTTTAATTTGTTTGGTATATTGTGTCTTATTACAGCAGACGTACTGTAAATGGCACAGAGCAATTTTCCGAAAGGACAATGAATATCCTATCTAATTACCCCCGAGTCTTTTTGTCTCTGTTCATCTGTCAGCAATTTCACACAAAAACTATTGGACCAATTTCCATGAAATTTTCAGGAAAGTGTGAAGTGGTTCAGAATTTATCCCATTAAATGTTTGTGAATGTAGGTCAAAGGTCAAGGTTACAGTAACCATAAGTGTTTTCACCATGATAAGAGATCAGGCAAATATGGTCAAATGTTTGCAAGCGGGTGAGGTTTGTTGTGCCTGCCACCACTTTTTACGAATGTGTTTGTTTTAAATCTGACAACAAAAGTCTGGAATATTAACAGCAGCTCACATTAGTAGATGTGTGTTTGTTGATGATGCTGGTGGCCCTTTGGCTGAACAGCTCAGTGGAATAAGCTCCCTTGTATGTGGTGGCAACCTCCTCTCCATCTCTCAGATCCAACGCACAGCGGGTCAGGTTCAGAGCAGAGATGGGGACGCAGTGGACATGGGTGAAATAATCCTCACTGCCTGTCAGGTAACCTGAGGTACAGAGATAGGCAGGTCATTTGCTGGAAAAATTAGGCCTATTTTCCTATCTAAGTTTTCTCTGTGGATTACTGACCAGAACCTGTTGGAAGAGATTAAAACTTTGGGCCACCTCAATTTTACCCCAAAATTCAATATGGCCACCATTTTCTAAAATAGCAGACTTCCAAGAATTTTTCACAATACTACAGGCCATAATCATTAAAGATTAGCTTTTTTCAGCAAATTTCTGTCCTATTCCTTCAAATAATTGTTTGCAATGGTTGACTAAAAAAATAATGAAAAAAATATTTTTGTACACTCAAAATATCCTAAGAAAAATTACAAAAAAATGATCAAATTTCACATAGACTGTCATCTGCTTTGGAAAAAATGTAAGCCTAATTTCCTGTCAAAGGTTTCCCTGTAGATTACTGACCAGAAGGCCTGTTGGAAGAGATTCAAACTTGGGTCCATCTGAAATTTGCCCCAAAATTCAAAATGGTGGCTGTTTATTGACCTAAAAAAATAACAGAATTGACCAAGAAGTGGTTGAAGTACACATTTTAGCATAAAAAATAAATCTTTCATTTTTCATCAAGGTCACATTAATACTAGTTGAATACTGTTTACGAATTGAAATTGTACGAAATATTGTTTTAGGTTTTGACAATGTACCATTTGTTACTGGGCGAACATACCAAAAGCAAATATAACAGACCAAAGCAATTGTTTTAATAGCAAGAGCGACACGAATGATAAAAGCGATAGATTTTATGACCGTTAAAAGCTAAATGCAAGTATTCCAACGTTCATATGACCTGCCGGGGCTGTCACCGAACCGTATCAAGACTCATTAGCATCATGTTCACTGATGTTCAACTACAAACTGTAGCTCGACTCGCTCAAATTGTCTCTTGTCACCGAAATCGCTTTTGTCTCTTCTGTTGTCAGCTCCTCCACACAAAATCAATTACTAATGTTGCTCAAGTCGCTTTGGTGTGTTTGTGCCATTAGCATTTTGAAGTGTGTTTTGCTGTTTCAAAAATGCTTTAATGATTATTGTCCTGTAGTATTGTGACAAATGCTTGAAAATCAGCCATAAAAAAAAACAAAAAAAAAAACAGCGGCCATATTAAATTTTGGGGCAAAATTGAGGTGGCCCAAAGTTTTAATATCTTCCAATCGACCTTCTGGTCAGTAATCCACAGAGAAAACTTTAACGGGAAAATAGGTCTAATTTTTCCAGCAAATGACCTGTCTAAGAGGCAAAACACACAAGTAAAAGACCAAAATGATCTTGATTGTTATTAGAAATTATGAAAGACTTCCATTCATCAAGATTTATTTCATCTTGGAATATACTGAGGTAGAACCTGAACTGAAACACAGCAAGGAAATTACAGAAAACGGTGCTGAATGAACAATACACTGAGGAAGCCATACACTCTACAGAAAAATTGAAAAATAATAAATGGGAGTAAATTGTAGTGGTACAACCACAATGAATGAACTGAATTACCTAAAAAGAACAGCCAAAATGTCCCAATTTACACTTGTGTGTCTAAGACTGTTTGAAAGGGACTTCAAAACAGTCATGGACTACAACTGGGTTTTTTAACAGTACTTTAAACAAGGCTGGTTTGTGTACATGTTCATACCAAAGTATGTGTCAAAGCCTCTACGTGTGGGCAAGCACTCATTCTTGTACATGCCCAGGTGCCACTTTCCAACCATATGTGTAGCATAGCCAGCTTCCTTCATCAGCTGGGGTAGCATTTTTTGATCCAGAGGCACACAGTATGGCTGACAGGGCCAAATGATCTGGTGCTGCATACCTGTGTGAATCTGAGGGAAAAAGAGAAGATGAGCATATAGTATCAGGAAATAAGTATGCAGTGTTAAAAAAAGGCACAAAGTTAGTTTAAAAAAACTGCAAATAGAGAACCAACTAAAACACATGACAGTGAGACAGCTGAAGCCTCAAAATAATGTAGTGTCAATTTTACAGATAGTGTAATAAAAGTTACAACTTAAGTGAGGTTGATCATTTTTGCACATTTTCAGTGGAAAAAAATTCAGATTTTTTTTTTTTTTTCTGGGATTTGTGCTAAATGTGTTCCCTTAGATAAGGGACCTGGGCAGCATGGTGGTGAAGTGGTTAGCACACCTGCCTCACAGCAAAAAAGTCCCTGGTTTGATTCCAACACCAGACCTTTCTGTGTGGAGTTTGCATGTTCTCCCCATGTCTGCATGGGTTCTCTTGGGTACTCCAGCTTCCTTAAGCCAAAGACATGCACTGATAGGTTAAGTGGTTAATTTAAATTGCACAAAGGTGTGAGAGTGATTGTTTGTCGATATATGTTAGCCCTGTGATGAACTGGTGACTTGTCCAGGGTGTACCCTGCCTTCACCGGGAATAGGCCCCCAATGACCCTACTGAGGATACAGCTGGTTCAGAAGTGAGTGAGATCAGGGGTCTGCAACCCTGGTCCTAGATGTATCCCTCTTCCAACACACCTTATTCAGATGATCACCCTATGATTAAGCTCTCTAGAAGACTGATAACGACCACCAGGTGTGCTGGAAGAGGCAAAGATCTAAAACATGTAGGGTGGCTAGCTACTCTAGGACCAGGGTTGCAAACCCCTGCATTAGATGTTGACAGATCCATAGGATGTATTGTGGATTGTGTCTGCAACTCCAGTGTTTCATTTGTAACAGTAGGATTATATTTTACATCAAAACATTAATCTCACTTAATTTGGAAATTGCACTTCAACCGTACTGTGATTTCAGTAATATTTATTGATCATATATGATCAGTTGTTCAGTCCAGCACTTTGGTCCAGTTTACATCCGTTTCCTTGGGAAGGCAGTTTGTCATTACACTTAACTAATGCATCTGCAACTCATTTCAGTTTAAGTTTATCATCCATAGCCCTCCACAGTTCTGACTGACCCTCAAGGTCGCACTAAGTTAGGGGAGGCAGGGACAGTGTGTGGTCTCACCTGGTATCTGCCAGTCATCAGCTGGTTTCTGGATGGTGTACACAGAGGCTGAACATAGTAATTGTCCAGGCGGACTCCGCTGGCAGACAGTTTGTCCAGATTTGGTGTCTTGATCTCGGAGCCGTGGAAGCCCACATCGTACCAACCAAAGTCGTCAGCCAAAATGAACACTATATGAGGCTGCCGAGCCCCTAAAACTGCACACAAACTACAAAGAAAGACAGTTGAGAGAGACGCACATTTTGGCAAAGCCATGACTGTATGAGCTGAAACGTCCGTAAAATCATGAGGGGAAAAACAGGAAGTTAGAGCTCCGGACGGTGAGACGGAATAATTGTGCAACAATGTAGTCAACCGTATCACCCACGAACAACTACATGGCATAAAATTAGTAGTGAAGAAGGGATGATAAAATTATTCCATAGTTTTAAATTAGCGTCCGACAGTACTTCCGGGAAGTCTACAGATTGAAAACACTGCCTCGGTGGTGGCAGCCAATCAGGTGGCTGGGAAAAACTACGAGCACGTGATTCCTACGTAAGCTTTTTTAAATAATTTTTTATATACGGAAGTTGCTCCGGGAAGACATTCTTTATGATGTAAAATGTAAACAGGTGATATTAAATTATACACGTATTTATTAACTATGTTAATCCCACCAGTAATTGTATATGTGATTTGACTTGAATATTTAGTATACAAAAAAGATAAAATAAGTTTATTATTTGGACTTTTAACCTCCAGAGACTCAGGAAACGTTAGTAAACTGCAAGTTTTAGCTTTTTAAAAACGAATTGCCTATATTGAAAATATGCAACCGCTTTTTCAGATGCATTTTTAAGTTTTATGGAATATTCTTTATTGTTCTTTTTTCTCTCTTTTTTAATAAAGCTGTGAAACGCCAGTGTACAAACGTGTGCTGAAAACCCATAGCTGGGTCTTATGAGATTACACGGTTTTCCCTATGGACTATGAAGATTAAAATATATTGACTTTGATATCCTCATGTCCACATTCACTGTGGATTCAAGCATCCGTTTTGGTTACTGGAATGCTGTTTTAAAATGCAGTTTTAAATGTAATTTTAAAACCTGTAAATATGCATTCAATAAAGACCAAATTGCACAAAAAGTATGAAAACAGTGCCAAAACAACAAACAAGGCAGTGAGTATATTTATTTAGTTATTAATATACATCATATTAATTTCTTACAGTATTAGTAAAAACAGATTTATATAACAAATATACAGGTTTTCAAAGGATTTTACTCTTGGCTATTGTTCTTTTTGGCAATTATTTATATGTTTTACATGTGTCACAGCCCCAAAATTAAAAAGATTCAAAACTAAACATGAAAAGCACCTTTATTTCACCCTTTCTGTCTGAAAATATTAATTACTTTAAACATTCCTCACAAAAGGGTCAAATGCTGAAATGTAAACCACTGACCTCCATTCACAGTCATGGAATTAGCAATAATCACTTTTATAACACTTTAAGACATCGCTGTCAAAACGAACAAAAACAAAACTTCATATGCGGTATGCCTCTTGTTTCAACTCCCTCTTTGTAAAGTAGGAAAAGGAAATTTTGTGACATACATGGAATAGTCTGAAACAGATTGACACATACTGTTCAGAATCTGGACATCATGAGATTTCATTTTTCACACAATTGTTTTTCATTAATGCTTCAGAGTTCATCATAAGTCACAAAATTCCTTCAATTATTCTTTTGTTAAAGTTCTTCTTTGGCCAATGACATATCCGTCCTTATGCCTTGCCTTTTGCTTTCTTCTGCAGGCGGGTCCTTGTGGGCTCAGTGAGGACTAAGGGCTCCTGGATGACCATGGCGGGGTATTTCCTGTTCAGCAGCTCTACCTCAACCTTTTGGCCCACACTGCATAGGTCAATAGGTAGGTAGGCAAATGCCAGGCTCTGCTGAGCGGTGTAGCTGTAGGATCCAGAAGTTGTGTTGCCAACCACCTGAGTACACAGATTCAAAAATTACATCAACCATAAAACAGATACTAGTCTGGGACTTTGTTGTGTATTCAGGGCTGCTTACCTTGCCGTTGTACCAAATAGTTTCATTTCCTTCAGGATCTACATCATCTGTATCCACTGTGATGTAGGAAAGTTTTCTCTTCAGACCCTTGGCTTTGATCTCCTGAAGAGCTGCTTTTCCAATAAAGTCTCCAGGCTGGAAAACCACAGATGCAATGTTCATTATGGTTATTAATTTATACTAAACAAGTGAAGAGATAATACTATTGGCAAACAATGAACTCACACTTGAAATGCGCAACATAGTGTATTTAATAAAAGCAAAGATAAGGATAGCTTGTTACCTTGTTCAGCTTGATGAAATAGTCCAATCCAGCCTCCAGAGGATTGGTATCACAGTTCATCTGTGATGAGGAAAAAGGTAAATTTTAAAAGCTTAACTCTTTATATCTTTCTTAATGTTTTTTGCTTCACTGTGCAATTTTACCTCAGCTCCCCAGCCTCTGAAGCCCTTTTCCAGCCTGAGGGAGGACATGGCATAGGTCCCGAAATTGTCAATGCCCTCATCTTTTCCTGCTTCCATGATGGCCTTGTACACAGGGGCCATGTTCTTCTGATCAATGTAAAGCTCCCAACCAAGCTCACCTTAACATACACAAAGAAAAACAGGTACAGTTTCATCATGGTGCATGTATCATGGCTTTCTTTTTAATTTCTCATCCTCTAAACATATGCTTACGATATTAAGTATATGAGTGGTTGGATTAGTCAACAAAAAAGGACTGTATGAGTATTTATATTTTAAAACAACAACTGAAATGTATTGATTAATTCATATTCTGTCTAATTTCAAAGTTCTGAACTGTATGCACCATGATGCAATACAATCTGAACTAGAATGCATCACTGCTTATTTTGGCAGATCACCTTTAATTAATAGGGTAGTGGTTAGAAGGACCCTGGTTTACTGTGACCTTTCTGTATTTCTGGGTTTTCTCTGGGTACTCCGGTTTCCTCCCACCATCCAAAGACATGCACTGATAGGTTAATTTAAATCACCCATAGTCGTGAATGTGAGAGTGATTGTTTGTCTATAGATGTTCAGCCCTGTGATGAACTGGGGACTCATACAGGGTGTACCCTGCCTTCACCCATTGTAGCTGGATTAGACCCCCAGTGACCCCCGCGACCCTAGTGAGGATAAAGTGGGTTCAGATGACAAGATGAGAGACCTTTAATTAAATTTAATTCATTTTAATCAGGCAGCCAAAACTGACTAATGTCACTTGTTAGTGTTATTCCAAATATATATATATATATATATATATATATATATATATATATATATATATATATATATATATATATATATATATATATATATATATATATATATATATATATATATATATGGCCTCTGGTAGAGGACCCGAGCCTGAAGGAGACACCGCCCACGTGGGGCGAGAGGAACATTTTTTTTATATATATATATATATATACATACATATACTAAAGCTTCCATCCTTCAGATTATGACATTTGAAGAGCATTTTAACAGCATTCATGAAAATAGAGAACCTATTTATTGTTATTTTATGCTATTTTATTCAATTTGTATTAAAACAAAAACATTTTTAGATACTAGAATGTGTAGAATGTAAATAGAATGTGGTATTAAAGTGTGTTTGGTACCTGTGTAGGAAATCCTGATGGCCCGGACAGGGAGTCCAGCTAAATGGATTGACTTGCAGTGGAGAAATTTGAATCCAGCATCACTCATATCCTCATCTGTCAGTTTCTGAAGAACTTTACGAGAGTTTGGTCCAGCAATGCCCAGCACACCTATGTCATCTGTTACATTGCTGATGTCAACTTCATAGCCACCATTTACAGCCTCTGTCTCAATCCACCTGAGTTGATTTGAAATCAAATGTTGCATAATAAAATATTTCTACCCAAACATCAAAGTAATTTGCATAAGCAATACATTATATATATATATATATATATATATATATATATATATATATATATATATATATATATATATATATATATATATATATATATATATATATATATATATATATATATATATATATATGATTAATAATGTCCCATTTTCCCAACATGAACAAATTACAGCCACATTTCACAGGAAAATGTGACCTCTCTGAACTCTGCAGTTGTCTCTCTTTGCCACTAGAGTTCGCTTTGTTGCATAACTGTGGTAATGAGCAGGATTCTGAGGGTACAAAAAGGAATGTTAAAATGTTCTGTATCCCAATTGGAGCAACTGGAGGGGTGTTGTGTTAACAGCTGTTAAATGTTTTAAATTACTGCTGGATAGGAAACGGATTATGGCACAGTTTTACTCAGCCCAGCTTGAGACTCAAATCTGGCAAGTGTGTAATGATATGACTGTCCATTAATACTTGTGTATATATAAATTGCCCTCATTGATTCAGATAAGGAATCTGAAACTGCCTTTTCATATCAATGAAATGTTTAAACAATGACAAAATGCTTCTGAAGCCACAGCATTTAAACTACAGCTACAACTCTTCAATGTAACACATGATTGTTTGACTGAGTTCATATAGAAGCCACATTTTCTCACAAGCAAAACACAAGCCCATTAATATCCTTAAAAACGAATCACATAGTGGATGTGTCATCTATGTATTTTACCTGAGGTCATGTAACTCTGACCCTGAGCCTGTGATCAGCAGGAACTCTCCTGGTGTCAGCTGCGTGATTGTGACCTCTGCAAAGACTCTCCCAGTGGGTGTCAACATGTGGCTGATATTAGTGTGGCCCACCTGAAAGCACACAGGTCAAAGGACACTAAGTCTAGGAGAAGATTACATTTAATTGGGGGTGACCAATATATTTTGTGGTCTTTTAGTGTTTGTTTTCTTAATTCATAAACAAGATGGCCTATTTATGTAGACATGAAACATTTGAAGTCAAACAATATATGGGAAAAAAAAAACTTTACATCATATTAGCACATTATCTTGTGAATACTGATATTGACAACATTTTTCAACTTACATTAAAATTGTTGATAACTCAGCTATTTTATTATTAAGAAAACAGCTCCCTTATTGACAGACTTTATAAGCTAAAGTACAAAGCTGACTCAGTGCAAAAAGCTGTGTCTGTCAGCATACTGTACGGTGGTAACCAACTACAAAGATGGAGCTGTATCATAGTCAATGTAACACATTTTACATTTATTTATCAGATATGAACTAAAATTACTTGAACATGCAAGTATTAAGAAAACTACATACAGCCGCATGAGCAACTGTATCGAGTCATTTTTATGGAAAGTAATAAAAAAAAAAGAGCTAATGCTAATATCTGCACAAGAAAGTACTTAGCAACAATGCTAACATGCAAGCTAAAGCAGATAGCATGGTGTTTGGTTCTCGTCAGATATAAAGGTTAAGACTATGTAATGTCACCTTTCACCCCATATTGTGTTTACCCTAAACCTATCAGAAAGTGTAAAACAATATTTATGTCCAGATAAAAGTGGTGTCTCATGGACTGACAACATTATAGCTTAGTTCATTTTTAAGCTTGGCTATACATGCATCTACACTGAATTTAGCCCTTTTTTGTTAACTTGTCTCATAAACTGCATGTTAGAAGAACTACTGTGACATCACCAAATGGATTTTGAACTATGATTTAAAAGCCTGAAGTTTACATTTTGTGTGGAATCATGTTGGCTTTTTTGGACAGTGAGTTACCATATTTGTCAAAGGGTGGAACTGGGTGATAGATGAGCAAAAACGCTTACAAACATACAAAATAAAGGGAGATAAAAGTCTAATAGTGGATTAATTTAATTTATTACATTTATTATAGCCTAAGAAAAACTAAATTGACTATAAGAATACAATAAAGTGACAGACTTAGTATTTTTAGAGACACAATATGCTTCCACATTGGGTTCATTTTGGAGCTGCTGTCCTTTCGACTTTACTCAAGCACCACAGCAAAAGAAAGCTAACATTTCACATAGATGATGATGGATTATTCAAGTGCTCTACCTTGGGCATGGTGTTAGCAAACAAGCGGTCCAGCAGCTTGTGTGAGTCCTTTCCCTTTACTGTGAACTTTCCAAAAGGCGTCAGGTCGATCACCCCCACCTTTTCCATCACCAGTTTGCACTCTCTACCAACTGGTCCAAACCAGTTTGTGCGTCGGAAACTGGGCCTGGGTACAACATGAGAACAATGACAAGTTTATATTTCTGTGTCATTACTTTAATGAGCAGTGATGTTTTACACAGTGTTTCTTTTATTGGCTTTATTACATAATGTTAAATTGGTGTGTTACTGCCAATGTGCTGAATTCTTCATTTTCTAGCTGTAATATTTGGGCATGAGATGATTATGTCACAGCTATTAATCAACGAAGAAACAACTGCAGAGGTTATGCCTGTTGCCATTGCTGACAGTTGTCTGTATGTGCTACTGAACAACAGCAGCTGTCCTTGTCTTAATCTCAACTTTAGTGCCCCTCAGGGCTGTGAGGTGTTTTTCATGTATGTGCAAATCAAACCCCAGAGACACTGCCCACACACATTTATGCTGACAATCATGTATGTGTGGTTTACCAGTGTTCACATGTTTTTTTTCCTGTACATAATAACTTCTATGCATGTGTATTTGTGTATGGTGCACTCAGAAAGAAATATAGCTCTGCTGCATAGTTGTTTTGTTTGTCCATTGCCACTCTACCTCAGCATGCAATTGTTTTCTTTTTCTGTCAGTGATGACAGGGTATTGTATAATAGGGAAAGAGATGTGGTATGGCTCAAATGCAAGAATGCAAATGTCAGCCTGATTACAAGACTAACAGCAGTTAGAAATTAATTGAAAGTGCTAACTAAACAAAACAACAGAATAAGGAGCTATTTTGTACAAATGTTTACCTCTCACAACAGCTGGCAATAAATTATCCGCATTGTTGTTACTGTTTTGTTGATCATGAGTCTAGAATTACTAACTATTGTTTTAGTTCAAGCAAAATCCTTACATGACATGACTTATATGACAACACCAAATTATGTGTAAAATGACTTAAAGTGATCAACAAATAAACCACGGTTGACTAATGAAATAAGTCCTCTATCTGAATGCCTTACTGGTATCCAATATCATCTCCAGGTTTGTAGAACCAGTGAGGCTGCTCCCAGCCTGCATGAAAGCCCATGGATCCTTTGCCCTTCAGCAGCTCATAAACCCCACTCATCCGACTGGTTGGTCTGCCTTCAAAACGCTCCTCCTTGGGGTAACCCACTGTGGACATTGATGTGAATATTGTTGAACATCAGTAACACCATGAACAGCTGAAAGCTTTGTCCAATCAGTATACAGTTATCTTCTTTTGTTCTTACCCACGTTGTTGAAGCCATATGATTCTCTAGCTTTGGCACACATGAAAGGCACATCTGTCCATTTGCCATAGCGGTTGGGGTCACACTCAATCAGGTCATAGGGAGGCTCACCATTCCTAATCCAATCACTCAAGAATTTACCGATACCACCTGCATGAATGACTCCATACCTGTAACATATCATATCAAAAATATAATGCTGTGAACTGTGTCACTGTGAAATATTGCCTACTGAGTGGTTAGATGATTTCCACGACTTAAAAAAAGGATAATAGTTCAAATAAATTTCAGGGGCATCATAAACATGAATGAATGAATGAATAGCAACAAACCATAAATATATACCACGGGGAAAAAAACAAAGGTGGATATAAATCTGGTGTCTGTCCTATGGTATACAGTTATGCATACTGAACATTTCTACTGTATTAATTGAACAAATGCATGAATATCATATCATTTTCAATCCTTTGTTGAAGGGTTTCACATATGTCATCTGAAAATCTACCATTGGTTGATATCACAATATTCAATATCACGAATGGAAGTGAATACTATTTAATTTTGTGTTATATAGTCCTTGGATATATTCATAATATATGCCTGTTTTTTTATATTTCGATTTTAGGCTCAGATCAAAAATACAAAATGTAAAAACAGGCTACATGACTGAATTCGATTTTTATATTTAATTGATTGTATTTACGTGACCCAGAAGTTCTGCGTGCAGCAGTTCCGGCCGCGAGATTTTTTTCTTAGGATGGTGACGGATTGATTTATACCACGCCCTAAACTAATTTCATTGGTCACCCAACTCAATAGACTCGCGCAGCGGCGCAGCATCACTGACTGGTTCGCCTAACGTCATATTAGCTAGCTAAAGTAATACGGAGGATTTAGCTATCTCATTCATTAATATTTTTAATGTATTAATCATGCTTTCGTGCCAACAGCCAGGAAAGGCAGAAGTAGACGCAGGGACAGGATAATGTTCACTTTTTGAAGTCAGAATGAATTAAAGTTTATTTGACAGAATTAAATTAATGTTAAATGTTGATAGCTTAAATCTAGCTAGCTAGCTAGCTTGTTATAGTTGACACTTTGAAATTGTGATGGCTTGAACAGTTTATTGTCCAGAACCGTTGAATGGTACTCTGTGTTTTTATGCAGGCTATGCTGTTGTGTAGTTTACTCTTTTTATTGTAAAGCGCTACGTTAATAAAGTTTGCTTTAAACTTTATTCATTCTGACTGGCTTCCAAAAGTGAACATTCTCCTGTTCCGGCTTCTACTGCTTTGAAGAAAGGCCTGGTGCCTTCGACAGTTCAGATTAAAAAAAGATCCTCTTCTAGTATTTGAGGACATAAATAACTAACCCATATATTTTCACATATGTACCCAAATCCAATGGCAGTCCAGTAGTTACGAACTCCTTGGTGTGGTCCAACCATGGGCAACAGGTCAGGAGTGTATGTGATCGGCCCAGACACAATGTTGATGATGTCAGCATTCTTCAACACGGGGACCATCTCCATCGCCATCTCTACATGTTCCATTATTCTGTCAAGGTCTGATTCAAACAGTTCCTTACCAAAACCTGGAACAAACACACAGATTCAAAAAGACAAGATAGAGGCAACATCATGACTGGTTTGCTGCAAAATGTCACAAATTATGTGAATAAATTTAGCACTTCTGTGTCTGCAGCCCGACCTGGAGGAACTCCATCTCTGACCCAGGAATCCTGCAGCACCATCTTCTCCATTTTTTCATAGGGGCCAAATAACAGACCATCTCTCTCCTGGCGTAGGTAGTATGAGCCCTCCAGGTCTCTAATAACAGCCAGCTCCTTCTTCAGAGCCTTCACCTCTGGTACTGTGGCGGTCACTACGTACTGGTGGTGCACTGGGATGGTAGGGTGTTTGAACCCAATCATTTCACCTACTTCTCTAGCCCAGAAACCTAAGAAAATGACATTTATCATATGATGTGCTTGCATTTAAAATACAGCACATAGAGTACATCATGTTCAGTACATGTTGAAGCAGTGAGAGGCATGCCAGGGTTATTATTTTATTAGTGAAAGTCCATGTTTTTATGGGGCCATGGATATAAAAGTTAATGGCTCCTGGTAGACAAGGTGTGATGAACAAATGTGCATATGTTAGTGAGAAGCCACACCTCCCAAAACATCACTCATGTAGGAGAAAAAGTGAATAATTTGTTCCTTGTCCCCAAAACAGATTGTCCAATAAGTGTTATGTAAATACATTTATAATCTGTTGTATATTCTGCAGTACAGCACAAAAAACATTCATTACAGTAAAAAAACCCACTTGATTTCAATCTCATTCTTGCACAGTTTAAGGTACTGACAAATATTGAACAGGACTTATGGACTAGTTCAGTTAAGGGCTTTTTAACGTCTTTTTCATAAGTTTGGGGAAACGTCTGCTCTTTTAGCAGAGGATTAAAAAAAAAGAAACAATCAGCCCCTGAGATTTTGCTTTACATTTAGTAGCAAAACCAATTAGAAAACCAACAAAAATATAGCAACCATAACATATACATAGTATGTTAAAAGAATACACCACTATTGAGTTAGTCTCAACCATAGGAAATGAGAACTATTTTTAAAATAGAATAATTTGCAGTGGACCAAATGTTTGTCTAAGAGTTATAAATATATGCATATGAAGTATACAGTGTGTACCACTGGCATTAAACATCTGCAGGATGTTCTACTCCATTTCTATGAGCCACAGTAAAGCAAAAACTGAGAAGTCTCCACATATATCGGACATCTGATAGTCATCCACCATATAGTATTATATATTATATAACAGAAGATCACACAGTTACTTGCAAGTCATGGCTTCATCTCTTTATTGCAGTCAGTGAAGACCTAAAAGCCATCCGGCTTGAAATATAGCTATGAACAAGTATTTTTCTCTTTCCCTAGTCGTTTTATTACACCTAGAAATTCATCGTAACTTCAGATACTTTCCACCCTAACAGCTTAAGCATACAGTATAAACTGTTTGATGATATATATATATATATATATATATATATATATATATATATATATATATATATATATATATATATATATATATATGCATGCATCGTCTTATTGCGCTTTTCTCTAAATCTATCTAAAGTCTGCTTTTTCCAAACTATATCAGACAGAAAGTACAACTAATTACAGTTCATATTACCAGGAGTTCTACTATAATGCACCAAAGGTTTGCTCAGAACTGGGGGGCGGGCATTCTATATATGCTGCTCCTCCTGGGAACAATCTGTAAAATAACCTGAAACCTAAAGAGCTGGTCTCATTTGACACTTTCACAGTGAAACTTCTGGCTATACATGTTTTGAATGACTTCCAACTGTATTTTGAGAACTTTCTGATGGAGGATTTATTCATATCATGCCGTTTAATGTTTTTGTTGTTCATTTATTACTTTGCCAAGGAATGGCATCATCAGGGTTTGTCTGTTTGTCTGGTTCCTAGCAAGATCACTCAAAAAGTTTTGGACTGATTTGGCTGAAAATTTCAGAAAATGTTGATATCGGTATGAGGAACAAGTGATAAAAGTTTGGTGGTGATTGGGGGGGGCGGGGGGGGGGGGGGGGTACGCGTGTCTTTCAAGAATGGGGGGGGGGTGATCTGCCTTGGTGGTGCCGTGGTGTTTTGTAAACCCCGTCAACTGTGTCCTGCTCGACACTCTTCTAAGAGAGATTTTTAACTTCAACAAGCAGTTACTTCTTAAATAAATGTTAAATTGGTTTCGAGTCTGTCAATAGACTTTTTAAACATATTTGAGTTCAGACTTTGTGGCAACTCAGTGACCTGCTGTGTGAAACCACAGCCAGCTGGAGCACTGAAACCTGTTAATGTGTGCCGTTATCTTCAGCTACACTACTTAGGCCAATCTCTCAAACATCTTAACAACCCCTTTATACAATGAACTGAACATTTAATAGAGTCCATTTTACAACATGAATTTAAAATGATCTTAAGCTGTATAATCATATTAGATAATCATATTTATTCAGTATGTGCTCCATATATGAACTTTATCCTCTGGTGGGGGATGGGACGTTATGTATATATTCAACATTCAGATAAGGTGCCAAACAGTTTAGGCAATAGCTGGGCAGCAGAGGAGTTTGTTTACCAAATGCCTGGACACAGGGTCGATTCACGAAGGGGTTACCCTGAAATAGTACACTTATGGAGTGCACAATCTCACATAAAGAAAACCATTGAAATAAACTATTTCCACAGCAACAGGCACTAGATGTTCTTTTGTGTGAATTTGTAGATTGACTAATCACTCCTATTTTAAAAGTCAACTATGCTGGCTCAATGGTCAAAACATTTGTGACCTAAATGTGTCAAATAGATCCTGTGGGACATTCCAGGGAACATGATCCTTTTCCTTGAATTTGGATATCACTGGTCAGAAGAGTTAACTTCATTGGGAACAGAAGCTTGTACCTTACAGACAGCACCACAGCTGCGACAGAAAAGAATTCAGGAAAATAAGATGTGGAGGTGGATAGAAGAAGTAGTGACTGGTTGTCTGCAAGCTGGACAAAATAGCTGTTTGTGGGTTTTAAGTACACAATGCATTAAAAAAAGACCGAGGCTGCTGCTGATCCTTCCTTGCTCTGGAAATTTCATGGATGAAATCTGAAACATATGCTTTCCCATTTCAGTTATGTGACATCTGTTGCACATGCTTTTTTTTTTTTTGTTTTAAATCAGAGGAGAGCCGGCCAGCACACATACAAAACTGACAAGAAGCCACACGTAACCTTTGTACACGCTTGTAGCATTATTTGCAAAAGTAAAGTTTTACCCACATGAGTGGAAACATTTTTTGGGACATCTGCAAAAATGGGTCAAGCTAATCTGCAAACTCATGACCATCAGTTTAATATTAAGGTCAGTCAATTCAAAAGAAGCATCTGCAGCAAAAAAAAGGAAGTTCTGGCAGAAGGCGTGCATGAGCTGCTGCTTTAAGATTGGATGAGATATAAACTGCTGGCCTGTTAGGATTGGCTGCTGGACACAGTCAGGGCAAAAGGCCAGGAGGACCCACGCCATAACTGGTTTCATCTGGAGTACAGAATGTGCATATTCAGGAGAGAAAAACACACAGCCACATAAGGTGAATGCAACAGTAAAAAGCTTCCTCTTAAAAGTTCCTGTGGTGCCCTTTACATCTTGACACCTACAGATGCACTAGAACATCTGCTTGAAGGAACTCTCTAAGCAGTAGTTTATCATGCATATGTGGCCGGATACTGATTCCCCAAGTTTAAAATCAGTTTTCTGGATGACTGCCACTACAAAAAAAAATGTGTTCTCTGTATAACTGAGGCACTAAAAAATGTTACATAATGTGCTAGAAAATGAGAGGGAAGAAAAGGATGAAAACAAGCAAATTCCAGAACCTGAACTTTTCCTTGACAAGTAAGAACAGCAGGTGGAATGATGCCAACAAAAACCCCCCTCAACTGGTATGGCCCAGTTTAAGTCAAAATCTCTTTTCAGTCAACTCTGCAAGTGGTGGTCTGTGTGTTCAAAGGTCTCCTACGGTAGTGTCAACAGATAAACGCATATCATACACCAGAGACAACAGAAATGACCTTAACTGTGGTGTTATTCATGGAATCTGTTAAAAACATGTCCTCATCACAAGACGTAATTGTGATTAAAATAGTCAAATCTAGAAAAGCAGACCTACTAAGGTAGAGCCCCCAGGGTCACCACCAACATCTAATCATTTCTAGGTCTCCCCATTACCAACCTACCCTGAAAATTTTATCAAAATCCATCCATACATTTTGGAGTTATCTTGCTAACTAACACACAGACAAACAAATAAAAAAACAACCTCCTTGGCAGAGGTAATAAGGCAAAGAACAATTCTGTATTTCTGGGAGTACCTCAGCTTGTGGGACCTCAGATTGGACTTCTAACAGATACTATAACTAAAGCAAACTTTGATGCAAAAGCTGAACCTTTAAACCTAGTCACAAGTTAGAACAAGAGCTGAAGCTTGCACACATAAACCATGAACTTTGAATGACAAACCTGCTGAATTAACAATGCGATTTGCACGGATGGTTCCATGAGGTGTCTCAACATCCCATTTGCCATCAGAGGTTGGTTTTAGGCCCTTCACAGGGGCTGGGTTGTAGATTTGGGCACCATACATACGAGCCCCAGCAGCCAGAGCCATCGTCAGAGAGTAAGGGTCAATGTGACCATCTCCTGGGGTGTACAGCCCTGCCAACACCTATGAATAGATTCAATACAACAGCTTGATTTACACTGCTTGAATGGGTGTTTGGTTTTTTTTGCATCATCTTGAAATGTGTTTCCATTGACTTGTATGAAGATGAATTAAAAAAAAATGGCGTATCAAAAACTTCACCTTCTAATTCCAATTTCCACATAATTTTCCTTATCAGTATTTCATGGGCAGGGTTTGTATGTTAGTTATTAATGTCAAATCTATCTTTTATTTATGAAACACAAACAATAATGTGATTTCTGTCATGATTTTCAGTGTCAAACTGCCAACTGAGGGTTCCTCTTCATTATGTGCACTATACATGCATAAATGAACTCAACAGGCTCATCAATACCATACAATGAGAAGAAAAGGATAATTATATTATTATTTGCAATCACAACTCATTAGCCACTGAAATATTATTGTCATGACAACCCCAGTAAATGTGTCAATTCATTATATGACATGGTTTAACTTGGAATCACCGCATAATGAAAAAAGACCTCTCCGGATAATTTTTTTTCTATCATGAGAAACAACAAGTCAAACTGATTTTTTTTTTTTTTTTGTAAATGTGAAATTTTGTAAATTAAAATAAAGAGTAATGCCATGGTCTTATGAAATTGATATAAATATAATATGTATTGTATCTGCAAATGTGATATTTACCCTATTAGGAAACATCATTTTCAACAGATTTTAGTGTCAGTCAATGTTTTTTTAATATCAACAATAAAACAAACTGTGCAGGAATCTATGTTACATTGTGTTATTTTGTACAGACCTTATCCATATTGAGGAGAGGGAAAAGTTCGTGTACTTTCTCAGGTCCGATAAAGTACTGCTCTGTCACATGCCAGTGAGTCCGAGTCATCTGGTACTTCATCTCATCCACCCGAGCTGCAGTTGAAGCAATACGGACACTGCCTGGGTTGTGAAAACCCACAGCCTGCACAAAAAAGCTGTCATTTTGAAACATAATGCACACAAAGATGTATATCACAGATACTTAAAATGAGACGGAAACCTCACCTGTCCAGTCTCAGCCTCCAAGGTCTCATACAGTTTGATGCTGTCATAATGAACCTTCTTGAGGTTAATGCCTGGATGGTAATATGTTGTCAAACCAGCCTGAAATTTAAAAAAAAAATAAATTAAAATAATACAAATAATATAGGTCATCATCTGGATCAGACTGAATAGAAGGTTCTAAATTGCTCCAATATTCAGCTACTAACCCCTCCAATTCACCCAGTGCATGCTGGGATAGGTTCTAGCCATGTGGATGAACTGCATCAAGTAAGAGTAACCCTACAACTGACACATCAAATGTGTATTTATAGGATGTACAGTGTTGTGAGGGACAGTAAAAGAGCAACAGTGTAAAATGTTAACTGGGTCAAGACCTTAGATGCCTTGAAAACTTAGCAGTGACAGCTGCCCTCAATGGAATTGTAATCACTGGAAACACCATGACACAATAAGACCTTCCAGGAAAATGATAACCACAGTCAGAAATAGTAGAGGTAAATTAACTTAACAAGTAAGTGGGATGTATTCAATAATCAGTCACTAACATGTGATATTATAAAGACAATCCTAGCTTTACCTGTGTTGATTTATACATTATATTACTTTAAGTGTGAACTGTAATTAACTTTAAATTTTTCAGATCAGTTGGTAGCAGATGACAGGTGTGATGGACATACAGCATGCCAGGTGGACCCAGCAGTCAGCTCAGACTTTTCCAGCAGCACCACATCCTTCATTCCAGCTTTGGCCAGGTGGTAGGCCAGACTGACCCCCACACATCCACCACCAATGATCACAGTATCTGCTGTGTCCTTCCATCGCTTTCCCAAAACTGTGGATGTGTCACTGGAAGGGGAGAAAGAGAGATGTAGTCAGCTCAGTGATGGTGATCCAAAGGGCACTATGTATTTCCAGTGGACCTGTGCCAATACCTATACTGTCCTCAAGTTCAACACTTGCTGCAATCTCCATGTCACAAAGTTCTGTTGCATGACTCAGATTAATATATGAACTTTTAAGGCACAGGACATGTATGCAAGCAATAAAAATATACAAGTTGTGTATTGTCTCCATAGGAAATCCAACCACCTCACCTTTCTTCAGCTTGTTTCCTTGAAGTACAGCTAATGGATCTCAGAGGAACACGAGCTATTCCACTGCACGCGGACAGATCTATCCGCAGACGACTGTTGATCAGACTCAATAGACGAGACATAATAGACGTAATGCTGTTAAAAAACTATCGGTACTTAACTTAAAGCATAACCAAACCCTCTGACTCCAGCCTGATACAGTTGTGTATAGTTACAAATATCCCACTTCTGGAGTGACGAGTTGTGGACACGCCCACAAGTCGAAAAGTGAGTCAGTTTGAGCAGGACTAAACTTAACCCAACTCAACCCTCAGATGAAGTAACGCTTTATTTCCCGACACACGAATATAGGTCACAGCCAGCTCCAAAAAAGACTGAAAGGCTGGTACTGTGCTTGAGACATGTGAGGCACAAATACACTAATATCAATATTAACATGAGTGAAGTGTTCTGTTCTCAGACAAACATGGACACATTATCTCTACTGTATATGGTCCTTGAGCTTTTTATTGCAACACTGTGTTTCTAAACCACCTGGAACAGCTGCAGCAGGTTTGAAATGGACAGTTATGACATTATATAACTTATATAAACCTATGTACAAGAAACATACGCGCGTGTGTGTGTGAAGAAGTGCACGTGCAGGTCTCTTGTTTCATAAAATAAAATGCTAATTGTATTATTCAGGTGTGTAAATAACTCAACTTTAGTCTTCAGAAAATGACAAGTAGAGCGATGATATGTAAGATAATGTTGTGGAGGCAAAACCTCTAAGTAAACGCTATCAAATCTTTCATATTTTATAGGGGTTGGGGCACATTCATTGCACGTTTTATTTTTCAGGTCCATAAACACCTGCCGTTGTTTTTGGTGGTGAAATGTTATCTTTGGGAGAGACCACTAAGTTTCATTTCAACGACAGTACAGTTTTTAGTTATGATTTTTCACTTGGATATATTATTTGTTTGTTTGTTTGTTTTACTGTTGACAGTGTTTTTTAAAAGTGTGACTAATGTCAGGTTTCATTATGAACAGGACACTATCCTGAAAAGTGCATGAGTAGTGGAGTTTGAAGTGTTCAGATCTTGTACTAAAACACACTGGAAAATATGCCACCACAGGTGAAAGATGAGCCTTCAAAACCTTAAACTAAAATATCCTTCTGAGAACCAGGATAGTAAAAGTTTGAAAAAATATTGCTCGGGCGACTGTGATAAAATAACAAAAACCAGTGGTGGCTCCAGTAAATTTTCACAGGAGGGACAAATTATCCAATAATATCTGAGGTAACTCATTCAACCGGTGCATTAAGTCATTATTATAGGCATTATTGACCCTATTTCTTTGTCTTTCTCTATTTTGAGCATGTGGAATATGATATAGTGTGAGATTAAAAGAAAAAAAATTACTTGCACATGTTGAATGTAATTTTACTTTTATTTGTAACATTCTATAAAAGTGAGTTTTCAACCTGTTTTCAATGGTTAAAAAGTCTGATAACGTCTGTATCCTATATTATCTATATACAGTCATTCTCAAATGCTTCAATAAACTGGACAGAAGTGTGTAAATTATATCTTTGTGAAGTAGATAAATGTATGTTTACCCTCCACCGCAGGTCTTACCAATAACAGTCTGTAGTAAAGTGGACTACTCTAAGGCAAGGTCCTCCTTGGTGTCATGTCTTATATGGGGATATTTTCTAAGGAAATGGGGATTATTTGGAGATTAAATGTTTCTTGTTTATGTGTTCATTTATGTTGCCTGCCTACAAAACCTACACAAGAGAAATCGTTCAGTTTAACAGATAGATTTCCAAAGTTTACCGACATTATTTGCGGTGGTTGTCCACATTATCTATCATTGATTTGGGCTAAACTCGCTAATCAGGTGACCTCAGTGGCTAAAAATGCTCAGTTGTTTGGTGCTGTATGTACAGTGGCCTGGAAGGCTCAGAACTAAAACAAAAGCCACAACACAGAAAGCCGCAAAGAAAGTGACCATATTTTCTGATGGCCTATCTATTTTCTGACAAACCACCTGAAGCAGAGTTACCAAAGTCACCATTAAGCACTACAAAGTCAGCTGTAAAGCTGACATTTATGGGTGGAAAAAGAATGTTAAAAACGTGTAAATACTTTTACTTACTTTTCCAACCATTTCACTTCTACGTTCCTTTTAAATTGTACAAGAAAGGACTGCTTAGCGGTGACTATGGTAATTCTTCTTCCGGTGGTCCATCACAAAATGTGGTTGCAGCTTTCTGTGGTATATCGTGGCATTTGCATTTGTGTTGTGGCTTTTGTTTTTGTTGCGAGTCTTTGTAACCACTGTATGTATGAGACATGCTACTGCACAACAGATTGATTACAGGTTGGGCTTGGAGGGCAAACAATACGATTTCACTTGATCTGTGTGTTACCTGGCTCGTGGGGCTTGAGAGGACAAACCTGTCTATAGCCATTCCTAGTACACTAAAGGCTCACAGCTTCGAAACACTCAGCTGCTGCTGCAGTGCATCTCATTGGATGAACTGCGCACGAGTTCACGTGACAAAGAAAGAGAGATAGAGGTCGGAAGTGTGTGAGGAGGTGACCCATTTCGGGGCATTTTTTCAGTAGTTTTTAATCACTTTCTAAATGATTGACATTGGCCCCACTAAGTGTTAATAATAATAATTATTATTATTATAAAATAATAATCATAATCATCATCATCATTAGGGCATCACAGTGGTTAGCACTCGTGCCTCACAGCAAGAAAGACCCTGGTTCGGATCCCACACCAGACCTTTCAGTGTGGAGTTTACATGTTCTCCCCATGTGTGCGTGGGTTTTCTCCAGGTACTCCAGTTTCCTCCCACCATCCAAACACATGCACTGATAGGTTAATTGGTTAATCTAAATTGCCCATAGATGTGAATGTGAGAGTGATTGTTTGTCTATATATGTTCAGCCCTGAGATGAACTGGAGACTCATACCTGCCCCTGCCTTCACCCATTGTAGCTGGATTAGGCCCCCAGTGACCCCCGCAACCCGAGTGGGGATGAAGCGGGTTCAGATGATGAGACGAGATGATCATTATCATCATCCTCATTTAAAAAAAAAAAGTTTCAAAAGGGCACTTTCATGGATAAAGAGGCAAGTGCTCTAGCACCCCCTAGCATCTATCTGTGCATGTCTATGGCTATAATAGAAAAAAAAGTGGTCATAGAGATTTAGTTACTATTA
Source organism: Siphamia tubifer (assembly GCA_020466265.1). Classification (NCBI taxonomy): domain Eukaryota; kingdom Metazoa; phylum Chordata; class Actinopteri; order Kurtiformes; family Apogonidae; genus Siphamia; species Siphamia tubifer. The sequence continues at coordinate 50,501,736 of CM035794.1, read as the reverse complement.
TTGACAGATAGGAAACCTGGCATGGGCTTCAAAATGGCATCATAACCTTTGAGTTTATGTGACCCGAAAGGTAAAAGTAAGGTCACATGATTATCAATGATTGTACCTCCAAAAAGAGTGGTGATAAGTACTCGATTACTATTGTTGACAGATAGGAAACTACAAGTAGGCTCAAAAATGGCATCATGACCTTTAACATTTTAAGTAATTCTGTGAAATCCTTGTCCCTTACAGAGAAAAAAAATCACTGTTGCACTGCTGATGTAAATATCATCAATATGCATCATGCAGAAACAGGCTTTTGTCAGTGTTTATGAAGTGGATTCATTTCACCGCTACATTCATGTATATATTACATGTATAGCTTTTGACAGACCCCTCCTGAACAGAGTTGTCACATATCTTTATTTAAAGTTGTACAAAAGCTGCCTGAATTCTTATCTGAGCATAGATACTGAGGTCATATTGAAAAAAAATCTCATCTGTATCTGATTCAGGATCACATGTAGAAGTGATATGTATGGTTCAGACTATCTTTTTTTTCCTAAACACAGCCTTTGATTACTAATCAGTAGTTAATTGCTGTTTCTGTTGGTGGTAATTATTGCAAAAATGAATAGAATATGCTTGACATGACATCTTTATCTGGGAGTTCACAATGTTTGATATGAAAGTAATATACAACCTATGCATCATAGCCAATCATGGCCTAAACATTTAGCATTAAATGATTATCATATTGTTGTTGTTTTACCTTTAAATTAATGATGTAATTTTAATCATTCATACTGAACAAGGCCACTGTGTGTGCACATATATTTTGTCAAACCCTGCTGGTCCTCAAGTTTGTCTTTTGGGTGTTGCTCTGCATTTGAGGCCTCTCTTGTCTTGCCTTCTTTTATACTCTAACATACCACTGGTTGCCTAGGTATGATAATCTCGTCTGTATTGCCAGAGGTCATTGCTATGGTGATCTGAACTGTGAGGGTTGTGTTTGTGCTCAGTCCAACTGCTTCGAAATAGGGCATGAATCGTATATCTCTCTGTATTCTACAGATATATTGCTATTGCATGATCTTGTGGAGTACAGTAGATGGGGAATCACAACAGTTTAAGAGTTCACTGATGAGGCTGAACAAAGTCAAATGGTTTCTTCTGTGAGTGTTTTTGCTTAAATCTGAAAAAAAAAAATCAATAACAGTGGCTTGATGACTGAGTCTTCAATTTAGTTACTGTTTCACATCTGCACTTTTTACATGCTTACTTTGCACATTTTGTTAAAAAAAAAGGTGTTTTTGATTCTACGATACATATGAAATTTCACTGTTTTGTATTTTTCCTCTACACATTCAACTTTAAAGGCATCACAGGCATAGGTCATCAGAAACAGTGGTCTTACTGTATTCCTACTGAATGTATGCTGCTTTTGCTAAAAAACAAATGCTTAAATGGCTTCTTCTTCTTCTTCTTTTTTTTAAACACACACAAATCAAACAAACCTGGATCTTTGCTTGTTACAGACTTTGCATACTTCGATAAATTCACAGAGAAAAGAATCTTTAGACTTGTCACAAAAACCAAAACAACAACAAACAAAAAAAACCCAGAACCTGGCACAAATGAACTCAACAGACAGACTGGACTCAAACTAATGCAGTTGTTATTGAAAAACACAGTTCAAGTCAAACAAACCTTCATATTGTCCTTGCTTAAATTAAATTATCTACACTTTTGCACCAACAGTTAACAGATTATTACCTAAACTACTTCAAGTTCTTTTTTTTTCCTCCTCTGGCTACTGTAGACAATGGGCTCTTGTTTCAGTTTGTAAAGTGGTAGCAGAGGGAGTGAGATGAGCTATGCAAGAAGCAGGCGGTTCTTATAGTGACATCAGGAATACCGCACCCCTCTCAGATTATAAATGAGGCATGGTTACGTGCACAAAGCCCTTTCCAAACTAAGAAACACTCTGTAGCTGAGAAGCGGGCCGGTCACTGCTGCAGAAACTATGGCACCAGCTGGAACAAAGAGGGTAAGTGCACACCAGAAATAAACATATTCTTAGTTTGATGAGGAAAACATGTCTAACTTGTTGCATGCTTAACGTGATGCAACCATTTGCACCCTAACTTAGTGGTTTTTGCACTGTGCCATTCACCCACTGCTTTGTTGCGTCTTGCATTTTACGCAGGGTATTTTGGAGCGTCTGGATGCAGGGGAAGTGGTCATCGGGGACGGGGGTTTTGTCTTCGCCCTTGAGAAGAGGGGATATGTCAAAGCAGGGCCATGGACACCCGAGGCCGCTGCAGAGAACCCCGATGCCGGTAAAGCCCCCCCCCCCCCCCCCCCCCGCCCCCCACTTACTATATTATATTATCAGTCTTATTTCTATATTTCTATCTACCCTGTAACTATAGATTTGCCCAAATCTAAGATGCTGTTGTTGTTGTTGTTCCAGTTCGGCAGCTCCATAGGGAGTTCCTGAGAGCAGGCGCCAATGTCATGCAGACATTTACTTTCTACGCAAGCGATGATAAACTGGAGAACCGAGGCCATACTCAGCGCTTCACTGTGAGTAGAGGAGTCTTTAATATGGGTGACTGCAGCTGCTCATACACTTCATCTGTGACATGAACAGAGACAGCACTTGCAACACAGCTGGCATACTACCAAGGGACTTTCTTCACCTCACATGAAGAGTTCAACCATCACTTTTTTTCTTTTTTTTTTCTCTTTTTCTTCCTTCTTGCACTACAGGGTCAGCAAATAAATGAAGCAGCTTGTGACCTGGCCCGGGAGGTGGCTAATGAACATGATGCGTTGGTGGCAGGGGGAGTCTCCCAGACCCCTTCTTACCTCAGCTGTAAGAGTGAGGATGAAGTCAAGGCCACCTTTAAGAAACAGCTTGACGTATTTATTAAGAAGGATGTTGACTTCTTGATTGCAGAGGTGGGCTTTATAGAAAACCCTAGAATCAATGTGCTTTATTGGCATAAATGAGCAGTGATCAGAGATGCAGGGGAACATATGTGTATGCATTTAATTTAAAAATTAACACTCAGAGCTTGAATTTAATTAAACTGTACATCCATGATTTGACTCTCCAAATTTGTTGTAACTAAAATCTATAACTGAAGAGTGGTTGGTGCTAAGGCCTCACTTTCAATAACTCAGTCTAGAGACCAACTATGAAGTTTTGTCCTCTGCAGGAGACCAAGTTTTTACTTGGAAAATGCCGTCCATTGCAAAAGACATTTGTAAAACAAAATTTTTCATGAATAAAACTGTTGTGCAGTTTCCAATCAAGGCAATTGTTTAATGTTCATTTTCCTGGATCTCTGGAGGATGTCACTGCCAGTAAGGCACATATTTGCAAGTACAGAGACAACATTTTGCTGGTAAAATATGTGGGTTCACTCTGTGATGGTGACTTATTGTCTGTGGTTTCTGTGTACTTGCAGTACTTTGAACACGTGGAAGAGGCTGAGTGGGCAGTCCAGGTTTTGAAGTCGACTGGCAAACCTGTAGCTGCGTCTCTGTGCATTGGACCAGAGGGAGACCTGAATGGAGTCAGCCCCGGAGACTGTGCAGTCAGGCTGGTTAAAGCTGGTATGACCGACAATCCCTGAATCCTCTACCATATGTGGGGAACGTCATGAGTTCCTTTCACTAAATGATTGCACAAACTCTGAGAAGTGATGCTAAAATTAGACTTGGTACATCATACATTTAGTCCATAATAAGCTCCAAATCCCAGGGTAGACTCCTCTTTACCTCTATGTAATTCATGTTTTTTTTTGTCTCCAAGCAAAAGTTTCTTTTTTTTGCTTTTTTTTCTTTGAGGGGGGTGGTTGTAACCCCAATCTCAATTTTGGATGACTCCTGACAAGGGGATGTAAAATCACTTTCAGATTTGCTATATGTGTGAGCTGGAAAATGTCTGCCTGGCACCATCCAGTGGTAGGATGGAAAAAGACACGTGCACAGACAGCCTTGTAGAGTGGTTCTCTAATGACCACATGCCGCATATTTGAAATCATCATGTGCACCATCAATAGAATCTTTTGCCGTTTATCACCTAGTGCCTAGTACAGGGAGAGGAATTATTTTTAAGATGGAGTATTGACTCCTATTCCTTAGCTGTAATTCTTTGACTAACATCTTCCCAGAGCTTCTTGCTTGTTTTGAAGTGAGGGACACAATTATCTATATAATCATATACGATAAACAATAGATGTTTGCAATGTGGGGACAGTGAGTAAGCATAATCAATAGCATTATTTGTTAAGTTAGGGAAGGAGCTATAATTCTCCTGGACAAATTTGTAGATATCTAAAGAAATAATACTTGGGTGAATGATCCTAATTTTGCCATTTATTATTATTTGGATGAGACAGAGACATGATGGCTTTAGAGTGCTATGTCCCAAACATACTACCTGTAAGAGAAGGTGGAAAGTTGTACTTATTCTTAATCTGAGACCATAGTGAAGTGGTCTGTAGTTAAAATGTGTTCTATAAGTAAACATATTTTTAAATCAAATGCCAAAAATGGTCCTCCAAATATTGTGTTGCGCAGTTGCTGGAAAATCCCATTGCATCTCCAAGGCTGAGACTCTCTGATGAGGTTTCTTTATCTTTATAGGAGCCCAGATTGTTGGCATTAACTGCCACTTTGACCCCGACACCTGTGTGAAGACTGTGGCGATGATGAAGATGGGTGTGGAGAAGGCTGGGCTGAAGGCTCACTACATGTGCCAGCCTCTGGCTTATCACACTCCTGACTGTAACCGCCAAGGCTTCATTGATCTTCCAGAGTTCCCTTTCGGTATGGATTTTCTCAGATGCTTAATTTAGTCCAAATATTGACATGAAAGGGAGGGAGAAAGAGGATACATTTGATGAGCTTTGTTTTTTGGTTGACAGCTCTGGAGCCAAGAATTCTAACCCGATGGGACATGCAAAAATACGCCCGTGATGCCTACAATGCTGGAATTCGTTACATTGGCGGCTGCTGTGGATTTGAGCCCTATCACATCCGTGCCTTGGCTGAAGAGCTGGCCACAGAGAGGGGTTTCCTGCCCCCTGGCTCAGAAAAACATGGCCTTTGGGGCAGTGGTTTGGAGATGCATACAAAGCCCTGGGTCAGAGCTAGGTAAGAGTTGTTTTCCATTGTTTTAAATGTATTTATTTTTTAAATATCTCAAGATTCCTAACTTTGTTTCTCAACATCACTCAATTCAGGGCCCGTCGTGACTACTGGGAGGCGCTGAAGCCTGCATCTGGCCGCCCCCTCTGCCCTTCCATGGCCACACCTGATGGTTGGGGTATCACCAAAGGCCACGCTGACCTGATGCAGCAGAGGGAGGCTACTAGCCAGGACCAGTTGAAGGCTCTCTTTGACAAGGCCAATAAGCACTAAGTGAAACGGGTACTGTGTGAGGAGCCATACTCACGCATTCCCTGAAGTTTACATACCAAAAAAGATGAAAATGCTGTAATTTTGTCTTTTAGGACCATTTTATGCCGAGCCACATCAATGCCTGTATCAAATATTTGAACCACAAGAAGTTACTGTGACTGAAACAAAAACTGTAGGATACACTCAAAGTGCCAAATGTTGTCTTACAAAAGGTGCTATGAAGCAATAAATGTCTCATTTAAACTAAACAAGTGTCTTGTGTCTTTAACAGATTCAAAGTTAATATTTGATCATACATAAGCTACAAGATGCTGAGCAGATGAAAAATGAATGAAACGATGCATAGTTACAATTGTCTTAAGATGTATATATGAAGCACTAGTATGCCTGGGAAATGGGATGTCCTCTGGAGCTTAATGTCATATCATGTGATCCTTTACAGTTCCTGTATAATTAATGGTTGTTTATACAGCACCTTACAGTGCCTATAATAAGCTACCTGACAACAGTTTATGAAACCCCCACAGTATACAATAAAGAGACAGCAGGTCATAAAATTCAAAACTGTAATGGCTTAATTAAAAACATTTCTGGAAAACTGAATTGATCCCTAAAGGCTGTTGCATAGTGAAGGGATCCTGACATAAATCTCAAATGGATTTTCATCTGATCTGGCCTTAGGACTTTAGCTTTTCTTCAAGATTTGATATGTATGATTTCAGTAATGGAATTTCAGGCACAAATTAGAATTCATTCAACTCTATCCCATTTGGTTAGATCTTTTTCTCTAGGTAGTGTTACTATAACACCAGAACCTGTGTGCTGTCACATTGTGCTAATCAAATAGATGTTATTTTGAAGGTGCCGTATGTTGGAATTTTGTTCCCAGTAATTAAAAAATATCACTCATTTCAAATACTGATGTCAAGAGTCATCCAGCCAGAACATTCAAATTTGAAAAGCTCAGTGGCAGCCCCTAAATAATCTTCTATTAATGTCATTAATGTTTATAGTATAATTTTGTGTTTTGGTTGATGCTCCACCCATCACCTATCTACCAATCACAGAAGAGATAGTGTTTGCTCATCCAGGTTGACAGGAATGTTTCTGACCACAAATATCTGAACTAAACCTAAAAAACTTCTTATTATTCCCAAATGCATTCTGACAAAGTGAGAAAAAAACAAGGACATGTACAGAAGATGCTTCTGAAACACGGAGGCGGATAGATGCAGAGAAGAATTTGAAGATTTATGCTGGCTCTCAGTGGGGCAGAGGTATAGTGCCTTCTCTTGGACGGAGCTACAAAACAAACCAGGGCTTCAGCTGGGGAAACAGGCCTTGTGACGCAGAGCAAACTGAGGCTTGAGCCGTGGAGTTGGGGCTTGAGCCAGATGGTATAAATACTGGTGTACAACTCATTGCTTGTAGTGGATGCTCATATTGGATCTGGAAACCCCTAGTCTGGAGGGAGATGGAGGGGAAATCACACCCTACAGCACTTTTAATGTTAGGTTCTCACAGTCCCCATTATATAATTTAGCCATTCAAAGACTATTGGCCTCTAAACTTGACTTCTTTACTAGTGCACAGCTGATTAGAAAAGGTTATTGTAGACAGAACTGTATCTTGTTGACCTGTTACAGTTACATGTCTGGGGAGTTCAGGATGCAGCTGTAACTGTTGTACATATACTGTACTGTACAAACATTTTAAGGGCATTTAAATCCATGCCAGGCTGCTGTTTATGGACCTTTCCTCAGATTTTAACTCTACTGGTCCTCATGCAGAATCTGATTTAGACTAGATGCTAATAATTGTATGGATACTGGACCCCCCAATAGATCCCAGGGTGTGAGGATTAACTTAAACTGTTTGGTTTCTCTTTAACATCCACAGGACTGAGTCTGCTCTCTTATGTACCATGAACACTGATGCAGTAACTTCAGCAATTGTCACACAGGTGACACATTTATAGTAGGTTTGTTGGAAAATGTGGAAACTAGTACTGTCAAACCATTACAATTTTTAATCAGATTAATCACAGTGTTGCTATGGATTCATTTAGATTAATTACAATGAAATATAATTCATTTTAATCTATATAAATCACATTTAATTTTTGCATGAGCAAATACACTCAAAAAGAAGGGAATATTTCTGTACTTAATGTGTTTATTAAACACCTTCAAAAATATCAACAAAACAACTTGAAATGACGGTTTTATCTTTTTCCCATTGAGGGCCAATGTGCTGTTTAGCATCTTACATCTTTTGCTGCCTGTCATTACAGAATAGACTGCCCATTTGCACATCTACTGGTGTATGAGTGTGTCTGAATGGGTGAATGTGAGGAATTGTAAAGTGCTTTTGGCACAAACCAGTGTATAAAATGTGCTATATAAGTCAAGTCCATTTACCATTTACATGAGCAATGGTAACTCGACCTGGACAAACTCTCTGAAATGTGTTGCTACAGACGTTCAGAGTCATTCTACACTGAGAATGGCTTAATTGCATTAAACAGTTTTTTTTTTTTTTTATGAGATTACTTATGATGATGAATTAATCTGCATTAATGTATTAATTTTGACAGCACTAGTGTAAACATTTCATTACCTCATCACTGGTTACATCTTGAACTGTTTTCAGGAATCCCATCAAGTTTTTAGTGTAAATGGATATAAGGGTTGATTTTAGATATCAGGACTCTGACCTTCCAACCACTAATTGATGGCAAGAACAATGAATTTGTTGAATCGTGTGCTTTAAATGTTACACTGAAATGTAGTGTAAAGCAAGTTACCAGTGTCATTTTTGTCTGAGGAAACTAGCTGTTTGAGGTTGACAATTCACTGATGACTCTGTTTAACAGATATTTTATTTGAATCAGTTTTGATCTTTTCTTTCCTCTGCAGGTTCCCATTGATCAATCTCATACTCCCTACCTAAAATGCTCAAGACAGTCAGAGTCTACATTAAGATCATAGGTACTCGACAGAAAAGTCTGGACTGTACAACAAACAAAGAATACAGAAAATGCAGTCCATCCTGTCGGACAGTACAGTACACACCCCTTCACTCAGAATTTCAGATTTTAGCCTTAGGTTCATGCCACAAATATTCACTAACCAATACAGATACCTTTCCAATCCTATGACAATTACACTAATTAACAACAACAGTGATAGGTAAAAATGCTCATCCACTCAGTTAAACCATTGTCTTAACATTCAACTTTTTTTTTTTTTAATCAGATTTTATCATTTATTTTTATGTTTATATGTGGACTTCACCTTACTCATATTTGTATTTGGCATTATAATAATGCATTGTTGTGTATATGTGATGTGTTACTGCTGCTGTTGCACAATCAATCCCCCCTTGTTGGAGAAATAAAGTTCTAAAGTAAAGTAAAATTGTAAGTTCAAAAAGAAAAGATTTAATTATAAGTCAGATTAGTCTCACAATTAGGTGGTGGTTTCATTTTAACAACTATGGTATTCAGGAAAAGATTCTCCAAGTCTATTACTGTGATTGAAGATTTGACTTTGGGTTTATTTCTTATATTGGATCAATTTTCACATCTGTGGGTGATTCAGACTTTGTGAATTGTCATATATGAGAGACAGACGTATCCATAGAAAAGGAAGACTGCTGCCATCTAGTGGGCACATACAACACGTGAAGAACTTTAGGATAATATTCACTTTACACGAAGACTTTATTTGGTGATTTTACAAGGTTCAAGCTACAATCCCCCTCTCGTTAAACTCAGAAAACAGGGGTTTACAGTTAACCCTTTTAACTTTATGCCTAAAATGGTCCGCCTGGACTTTACATACATACATACATATATATATATATATATATATATATATATATATATATATATATATATATATATATATATATATATATATATATATATATATATATATATATATATATATATAATTATTAGCCTATTATGAAAAGGATAGAAAGCATGCTGTGAAGAAGTACTTTTGCCCATTTTTCCAGAACACTTAAAACTTTAAATATCTCGCTGCTATTTACAATTTACTGAATGACAATATGCTTTAATAATAGTTTAAATGAAGAAAAACACAAAAACGGAATTCAATGATCGAGTTTTAATAAAGAAAATACTTAAACTGGGTCGCAGTTCACAGATTTCTACTGGGAACTGACTTCTTGTGTTTATTTACAGACTTTTGCATCTGAGTTAGGATACGTTGGTATCAAAATCGGACAATCACAGGCGCACAAGCAGCCAAAATACTGTCGTATTTATTTTTATGTTAACACTCTTAAACAACATGTACATTAGGCTAGTCTCAGACCTAAACACACAACACTTTGTGTTAAATCGGTGTCGTTACTTTTCATTGTTGTACTTACTATTGCTGACTGTCACAAGCCACGCAACTGTTACATCTCACTTTAAAACAGAACAGTCGGGTTGGCACACAGCATCCGGCCGGCACGTTGTCGACGTACTTGCGTCATGGATTTGCCCACGTGCAGATGTTTATGCTCCTCGTGCACGCTGTACAGAGGACAGAAAATTAACAAGACTTAACGTTCATTAAAACACTCAACTTTGATTTTATGAAAGCAAAGCGTCATACTCGGTTTCTTAGCAAAGTTATTGTTTTTACCTCAAATTTAGATAAAAACGAGTGCTTGAATCATGAATGACACATTAAGATAAGAGGTTAACATGTTGGTACCATTTACAAATTACTCAAATGTTTTAACTAATTCTTCTAGTGATATCTTCCTGAGACCCAGCAGTTTTCCCCACAAGCATTTCACAGTTTCATGTAAAAAACAAAACCAACAAGTAAACTTTTCCAATGTGTTTCATTGTTAACTGTTTTCATTCACGGGAATTAATCTACAAACAAACAATTAAAGCAGACGTGTGTCTACATTTATATATTAAAACATTCACCAGTACTAGTTAATTATAGGTGACTTTAAAAAAAACCCCTAAAACATGCCTTCTGAAATGTTGCTGGCATTCTCATACACACATGTGAAACATTTTCAGCTTGTCGTAATACGTGTGGAAATAAGGGTGTATACTCCCAGACAGAGACATAAATATAGGTGAAATTGGCGGATGCATTTTTGCCAAGGCATTTAACACATTAAAAGAGACACAAGCGGGCAAATGTTTTTTATTTTTTTATGATAAATGATGGTAAAGTGGTATGTCATTAGTTTCCAATACATGACTAAATACTCTAATACTCTAGACTGTATTTATCCAGAAGTATAATTTTATTTTTCAATGGATGGCATTCATATTGTTAAATTCACATTAACTTCATTAATGTATTCTTAGAGAGAGAGAGATTGAGAGAGAGAGAGAGAGAGAGAGAGAGAGAGAGAGAGAGAGAGAGAGAGAGAGAGAGAGAGAGAGAGAGAGAGAGAGAGAGAGAGAGAGAGAGAGAGAGAGAGAGATCCCCTGGTTGGATTTAACGTGACTGAGAATCTTCACACATAGTAATGTTTTGTGCTTTCTTACATTAAAAGTGAGCTGCCATCGTTGGGCTGTGTGTGTGAGGGAGATATACTGTCCGGGGAACTGCACAGGTTGTGTGCAGAGATCAACTACGCATGAGTTATCAGATAGTCAACAAATTACTTGTATACGTTCCATACATGATCTGTGTCAACTGGAGAACATCAGCCACCTGATGTCTTCAGATTTTGTTTTTGATGTTCAGACCTAATACATTACGGGAGATTACCGGAAGAAATTACAAAACGGGAGGGGGCGGGAGATGGGTCTGAAATACGGGAGAGTCCCGGGAAAAACGGGAGTGTTGGCAGCTCAGTATTATAGTCCATAACACGGTATAATAATACACTCGATACGATGAAAATGATCTTTCTATGGAAAGAAAATGCTACGGTTTCAACACGTCTCTCTAACGTACTGTTTCCGTCGAGGACCCTGAACGCACCGCTTGAGGGGGAAGGGTATACGAGCTAAATCCCACCCCGGATTTGACAACACGCACGCACCTTGACTGCTTGTAAACAGAAGCTCACACGTGACAGCAGAGCCGAGCAGCGCCACCGCATTGTCTGAGAGCGGACAAAGAGCGACACGGGCCGCGTTTGGACGCCAAGCGACGGCCAGGTGAACGGGCAGCCAGGTGTCATGACAACCGACATTACCCGACCGAGGAAGCAGACTTTTCCCTCCGCTGGCACTGTTGTTCCAGAGCGCTCGTGCCCGCTCGTACTTAATGTTTGAATCCGATATTCGACAGTTCGTTCGGGTACCAGCGTTAGCTTTGTTTTCAGCTGCTCCTCCGCTGTGAACCGCGGACAAACAAAGATAGGAAGCCTTTGTTTTGCCACTTACTGTAGCTAGCCGATTTGTTGACCGATTCTGACGCTCCTTGTTGGCCTTTAAAGCTAACCATCGTTAGCTAACGGTAGCCTTTAGCTGGACATTGGTAGAGATTTTTGTGGCTGGCGTTAGCTTAATCTCCTTGCCCTTTTTACTGGCTGAATGAGATGTCATTCACCATGGAGGATAACTTGGAGTCGGGGTGGGTGTCCGTCCGACCCAAAGTGTTCGACGAAAAAGAGCGGCATAAATTTGTTTTTATCGTGGCCTGGAACGACATCGAAGGAAAGTTCGCTATAACCTGTCACAATAGGACGGTTCAACGACGGACCACTTTTCTGGACCCACTTCTGGACTGTAGCCCTACTGTGACACGTCCTGTCCCTGGCGCCTCCGTGGCAGAAAAACACACTAAAAGTGTTGTCATATCGAAGAAAGATGAGGTGTCCCAAGCGGGGAAAGTTAGACCACACTCGTTTCCCAAAGGAAAAGCCATAACAAAGACCCCGATCGGAGACAAAAAGCATGCGAGAGCCGGTCGTTCGAAGACAGCTGATTGTGTTAGTCCCGCCATGGGGTCCTGGGACATCGTGACCCCTAAAGTAGTGGACATAGAAATCCTGGACCCCGTCGATGTTCCGGGTCTCCTTTCGCTTGATGATGAGGACCTGGGGGACGCTGAGGCCGGTGGCCATGAGGACTTCAGCTGGGCCGGCCTGTTTTCCTTCCAGGACCTGAAAGCAGCACACCACCAGCTGTGCGCCGTCAACTCGGACCTGGAGCCGTGTTTACCGCTGTTTCCGGAGGAGCAGTCCGGTATGTGGACGGTGCTATTCGGAGCCCCAGGAGTGTCCCAGCGGGAGACGGACGCCCTGTGCTACCAGCTGCAGGTGTATCTGGGTCATGCCCTGGACACCTGCGGCTGGAAGATCCTCTCACAGGTGCTTTTCTCCGAGAGCGATGACACTGAGGAGTACTATGAGAGCCTGAGTGAGCTGAGACAGAAAGGCTACGAGGATGCGCTGGAGAGGGCCAAAAGACGCATGCAAGAGGTAAAGTCTAGTCTTTTAGTTGATTGGAATCTCATATATATTATCAGTCATGTGTGGCGTATGAACGTGAAGCTTCTGGGATCTTAATTTGTGTGTTTTTTTTAATACGAGTCTAAAGTTAAATGGGCAGGAAAACTTGTAGAGGAAAAGTACAACCACAGAACATGCAGTCTTCAGTGCATAATTGAGCCTCATGGCCTGCTCATTCTCCTCCTCTTCCTTTGTCCCCCCCCCCTCTGTGATCTACCATCTGTTGCTGCACAGTTCACAGGGCTGTAATATGATCCGGCCTGGCCAGACATCACACTGTAGTTGGCTGAAAAGTTGGAAGGGAGTTGCATAGAAACAATTAAAGGAGGAGTTACAGAAATGATGTCCAAGGTTGTTTTTTCTTTTAATCTCAGACAGACCCAAACAAAATGACATGAAACTTCAACAGATGCTTACAAAATCTGTCAGATGTGTTGTGTATCAAAGTGCTTTATGGAAATAGTGGTACCCCGTGTCAAGCATCAGACTTTGAAGAGTATCAGTCTGTTAGACATGAAACAAGTCCTCAGGCAGGAGTTTGCCATTGCCCTGTGTTTTTTTTTTTGTCTGTTTGCCAGACACACAAAGCACCGGCAGCAAATAATACGCCCCAACCAGGAAGAAACTATATATCATCATCAGAGTTTTTAACAGAGATGATTTTGTTCCACCTGCTGTAATTAAAGTAATAGATCAGATACACTTGACTTTACACAGTCTATAAAGTCTGCTGTATATTATGACTGTTTGTGGTTAAGGTCTTGTGAGTTTTCAAGTGGGGTCAAATGACTTATCACACCATCAGTGGCAAAAACACAATACACTGTAACATAATTCAGATCAAGTCCAACAGTTTCAAGAGAACATACTTAAGGTTCACTGTCAACTATGACAGCTTTCACAGAGATAATATTTACTACAGGTTTGTTTTATTGGATTGCACGTGTTTCCATTTTACAGGTCATTAGGGTCACTGCTGATAAACTTTGACTCGGGGTAGTGTAATAAAAACAGAGTTGAAGACAGGTTTAGAGGCTGTAGTCAATGTTTAATGACATATTGGGATATGAAGGAAAAAAGAGCACAGATGTGTTGCTTTGTAAAAGACTTTTACCATATTTGTCCTGAGAGAAACGGCACTGATTGTTTACTTCCATAGATCTCATCTGTTCTAACTGGTGATATATAAAAACTGAAGTGCAGACTGGGGATAAAAAAAATCTGATTTCGCTCAGAGAATACTACTTTAAGAATCTCTGGCTCTATAAATAGTGTCCATTAACAACAAAGCCATCTGAACAGACTCATCCCTTATTGGTGATGACATCTGTCGTACTATTGATCTGGTACAGTGTGAAACGGTTGGAAAGTCACTGTTGTTATGCCCTTACCACTCCTTATCACCAGACACATTCTTAGCTCACTTTGTGATGATAACAGAGCCAGAAATGCAAAATGATTGACAAGTGGTTAACACCTCAGATGTAGAGCATGTATCTATCAACAATTAACTGGAGACACAACACTTTTTCCCCATTAATGGTATGTTGTAAAACACATTTCACCTAACACCAAAATCTGGTATAATGGTGTGTACTCTGAGTTTCATGTTCACCATGTAATCAGAGTAACTTATATGCATGTACTATACATATTTGAGTGAGTATTTATGAACACTTTAACAATACATCTAACAAAATTTGGGTAGATAAAAGTTTTAGGTGAAAAATGTCAAAATACTGCTCAGTAATACGTGGACTTGAAACGGATGTATATTTTTAAATTTTTATTTTAAGCTTTACACAAAGATCAAAAATGTGGCTCAACAGAAAATGAAATCAAGTAGGACAAAACCTTTTAGATATTATGGGAAACTATGCTGAAAATACAATTTGGAGTAAAATATTGAAAAGCCTCTGTTTTATTGACATGAGAATGTAGTAACACATGGATGACTCTACTGTTGTATGCAATGCATCAACCAAAATGGTAACTTTTTCATTTTTTTAAACTTTATTTCCTTTTAGCAGTTTATCAGGTGCTGTCATATACAATCAAACATATGAGTATACATTAGAGGTATACATGTGATAGGGGTACTATAGTTCTGGGTATTGGTATCCCAACCATGTCCACACTGAGTCCATGTTTGAAAGCAGGCAGGCAGTATAGTCTTTTTAAATGTGACAGATTGAATACAATTTAATTTTTTTTAAAACATAATTTTACCTTCAAATTTGACCGATATATATAATTTTTTTATGTCTGAGGCATGGCTATACCAAGAACAATTGATGATATCGGTCATAACTTTTTTCTACATGTGATATTTTAAAAAGGATAACGGTTCCATAAAAAAGGGATTGTTTGCTAAAAATTGAATCCACTTAATAAACGATGTGTGCAAATGTATTTTTTCATGTTGTTTACTTTCACTTGGGGGTCCTTGTGAGGATGATGATGGTGGCAGGGCACAGTCATACAGGACAATTATAGCCTATTCACAAACACTCTTATTTAATTTCTATTGATACACAGTCACTTTGTTCAAAGTAGGTTAAAAGGTGAGACTGAAGCACAGGATATTTTGTCATTGGGAAGCATCATAGTTTGACATGGTGACCATCACCCTAGTTAATATAAAAGTTACACGCGAAACCTCCAGATTATACTGTAAGGTAATGTTCTCTGTGTTTAAACATATTGTGACAGAATTTTTTTCTGCCACATTCATGCCAACTTGGTTTTGTTTCTGTGTTTCTATTTGTCGCATTGAGTGATTGAATTAATATAACTGTGGATTATTCTAGTATTCTTTTCCTCAGTTGAACACCAGTTTAATTTAGGTGATTAATAATACAGAACACTAAGAGGCTATACATGGCTAACCATCATTTGTCTTTTAAAGTAGTAATAATCTGTGCAAGGTGTATGTTGCCTTTGTCTTTTGCAGGTACTGTCTCCTTATGTGTACACACAGATTTTAAATTTTAGTTTATCATGCAAAAATATGTAAAACATGTACTATTCTTTGTTCTAGATGAACTTTTAATAGGTCTATCAGGCTAATTCCTGTCAATGAATTCAGTTGACTGTACGCTATGAAGTGTCAGGAAAGATAAGTGATATTTCCTTTTTCTGTATTATACAGTCCTAAATAGCTGTCAGCTTGAAAAGAGCTTTTAAATGGAGTGTCTGTTCAGATTGCAGGCGTGTTCATCCCATGAGGTGCTTCAATTAAAAGGCAGAGAAAAGTGCTCTAGCAAGATGGAGCAGATTTGGCACGGACAAACTGGAAGAGTTAGTACTGATGACAGGGCTGCAGAGATTCTACTGTAGCACATATCAGTAGGAATGTCCTGTAATTATGTACTCCATTCAGTAGGCATAACTGCTAAATTTAGCACAAGGTCATTTCTGTCTTGATTGCATCTTTTTATAAGTTTATATGAGAGAAATAAATACACCTACATATTCATGGGTTTTAATCAGGGGTTTTCAGGTCAGATTGACTGCTTTTGGTTTTTAATGATGAAATGGAGATGTTTAAAAGAAGTATGAAACTCAGGGTTACCTATTCCTATATAAAAATAGTTGTTAGTCAGCTCATCCAGCTCAGGGGGTTTCCTGGCTACTGGTGACGGCAGGGGCAGAGAACCACTGTATGCTTGGCAAGTGGTTACCACGGAGACACAGACCCAAGGTAAACAGTAGGACCAGTGTTTGAGCTGAATCGTGTAGTGTCTACCCCAGTCCTGAAGTAGAGGGCTTTGGAAAAGCAGCCTGAAGTTCATATAAGAGTCTATTCATATCTATAGCTCTGTGCACAGAGAAGAGCACTTTATTCACCACGTTGGATTAAGGTTGGGTGGTGGCACATTTCAATATTATCTGAGGCAAAAGTGAAGGACATGTATTGTACTTTGTGAATGAGAGCTGCTGGATTCTAAGGGCTGTGAGATGAATTGTATTTGTGTGTACAATAGCTGTTTTGATAGTGTTTATCTCTGGAACAATACGTAGTCTGTGGATAGTAGAACATATGGTATGAATCAGCAACAGTTGAGGCTAAACTATTCGCATTGTATTACCCTTACATAAGTAATTTTTATAGTACCATTACTGACAACAAAGCACAAGTCATTCACTCTGTCTGTGCTTAAGCACATTTCACCCTTACTTTTGTAAATAACGTTTAAAGAGCTGGGATGGTCTGCACACAACCTAGTTCCAGTTACACCTACACAGTGGATTAAGCTTTGCCACAGAAACAGCAGTGCAAGTAAGCTGTTGTTTTTATAACAGTTCCATTTACCAGGCTATTTAATTTGATATTTTATATAAACAAAAATAAAAATTAGGGCTACACTATATTATGTGTTCTTTTACAAGTGGAAATTCTCTGTATCAATTTAATATTCCTCTATTCCTTTTTTTCTCCCTAGGTGTTGGACAGACACAAAGCCATGGACAGTATGGTGGAGCTGCTGCAGGTGTACCCTGAGGAGGATGAGGTCTACGGAGAGCTGCTGGAGGCAACAACTCAACTCTACCACTACTTGCTTCAACCTTTTAGGGACATGAGGGAACTAGCCATGTTACGAAGACAGCAGATTAAGGTGACAAATTCACTCACACACACAAATGCAATTGCCATCTGCTTTAGGGCTTGATTTAAGCAGGGTTTACATCTCACTGTAGCTGTGTCTCCTGGAGCAGTTTGACCTTGATCACACCATATGCGGTGGTTTTAAATGGATCCAAGTATGAGGAAATGAGTGTGTAACCACTGTATTATGAAGTTCCCCATAAAGTCCACTATAACTCTGTAATGGCATTAACATTAGCTGCTGAGGCTACTGATGATGATGGTATAGTAGCTCGTGTATACTACCCAATAGCTTTGCATCTGGAGGCAGTGGAAGGCCGAGGATCAGCCAGAGAGGCTTTTTGGCCCCGCCCAGAGCGGCTTAACAAGCAGCATAAGTATTATTACAGCAGCCACTAAACCACTCGCACACATTCTGCAGCCTCAGCACACTCCTGTTTTCCATACTGTTTTTGCTACCCCATCTTTTGTTTTTTTTCTTCATTAGAGGCTTGAAAGGGGACGTAATCCTTACACATATCTCTCCTGTCTCATTGCCTTCAGTGTTCTACACATGCCTGTTTGGGTCAATAGGTCATAGTACTTTGAGCTTATAGTACAACCGCCCAGCAGTACAATATAGGGAAATTGCACATGTTTAAATAGTTGTATATAAAATATACAATAATAAAAAAGTAATTGCAGTGAAGCTTTTCATTTCAATGTAATTTTATAATTATTTTTTGAACTTTTATTTAATCAAAGACAAAAAGCTCATTAAGATTAAAAATCTCATTTTCAAGAGTGTCCTTGCCAAGACAGCAGCAGCAGAATTTACACAAAATAGAAATCAGAGCCACACATCCACAATAATATACATAAACACAATGAAAGTCCATTCTAAAACAAACTTAAAACTGAGAAGAACATGTCTATAAAATGTGATTATAATTTTAAAAGGTACTAAAAGTATAACAACAATGTTCCTTAAAAGCATCTCAAAGCCAAACCCAATTCTACCAATTTGAAAAACATGATCTACACCTACATTTGTCCTTTTCCCATTTATTTATTTAAAATTACATGTTTTAAAATAGACCAGTTCCTTCAGATTAATGTCACTCTGTCAGTTGTCCCAGTCAATGTGAGCAGAATATTTAACAGCTTTGTTTCCCGGTTTTGTTCTGAATTTTGGAAACTGTAAAAGATAACAGGTCCTCAGATCAAGGAGGACAATTATTCAAGTTGTTCCAACAGATGTAGATAACCAAATCGGGTGGAAGCAGACCTAGAATACATACAAAAAGGTCTGTGCCATCCAACTTGAGTGTACAAATGACAATCATGAGTTTGAGCTTCAAGGTTTATGAGAATTTGATTTTTAATCTAAGTGTGGCTTTAATTATTGAAGATGATTCATAAAAGTACAGTCTTAGTCCTGATCTACTAATGTGGAACCGCTGTTTCTGTGGTTTGCACACCCAATGTTGTACTGTTCAGAGGAAGTTAGTTCCCAAATCAAGCCAAAAAACAGTCATGATATGGACTGTTATGGGTGTGTCATTTTCCAAGCACTAGAAAGACATCATGGAGAAAACAAGAATAGAGAAATATGAGAAATCAGCAGAAAAAAAATATCTGCTGGTGACAGTCTGGTCATCTCCTGAATTTAAGAAAAGGTTAAAGTAGGACAAAGAGTAAGCAGGTTGTTTTTACTTGAACACAGATATTTACATGAAACAACAAAAAAAAAGGGTTTGTGTAGATGGGGTAATATGTTACTGTATTATGAACGGTGAATTGTGCACATCCGATTAAAATGATTCTCCAAATTAGTGGATCAACTAAGAATCCAAAATTCTAAATAGAATCTGGATCAATTTCACTAAAAGTTCTCTTTGCTTTTTTTCCAAAAGCAAAGAGAACTTTGCAACTTTAACAAAAATGTAGCATGTGCCTGTGAAGTTGTGGATTTCACATAACCAACCCTGAAATCCACCATGAAGACACTTCATGAGGACTGGATGTCCTTGATGTTCCCTGTTCACACAGCAATGCAACAAGGTTCAGGTTTGTATCAGATAGAAAAGATATCGCGTCCACACTGGGAATGGGTCAGTAACGTATCGCGTAAATATGGCAACGAAACGTGTGGTGAAAGTGATGCAATACCCATGCCACACCTCTAGCTGCGCTGTAAGACAGTCCCATCGGATACACCAGAACAATAGAAGAAGTAAAGCGCATGCACATACCGGTACTACATGCACCCTGGAAATAAACAACAACAAGAAGGTGTGTGTAGACTATCGTCTCTGCTGCTCGTCTTGTTGGTTTAACATCAGTAGATTTTCCTTCAATAACATAAGTAAACTTAGCAGTGACTGCAGCTCTGCTACTACCACTACTCTGGTGTCTGCTATAATGGTCACTGTCTTGTTTATGAATGATGAATGTTGTGCGCAGCTGCTATTTATTCTGGTTATGTGGTTGTAACGTAGATGACAGGCGGTTTACTCTGTTTGACACATTCAGCAATGCAACAACACCGTTGGCAGGTCTTTCCACTCTGGAACCTGTTCTCAAAAGATATCATTTTGGGGCACCCAAAAGGCCATTGCTGTGTGGACGCGAGGTCAAAACCATAACAAACTGCATTGGATTCACTCCAAAATGTTGCTTTGTGGATGGGGCCTAAACTTTAGGAACAAAACTTACAGTGAAGCCAGACTTGAGCTTGGTGTGTTTCTATGTTAAGACAGCATGATTGTTG
Organism: Siphamia tubifer; assembly: GCA_020466265.1. Classification (NCBI taxonomy): domain Eukaryota; kingdom Metazoa; phylum Chordata; class Actinopteri; order Kurtiformes; family Apogonidae; genus Siphamia; species Siphamia tubifer. Next base: position 50,481,496 of record CM035794.1, on the reverse strand, counting down.
TTAAACTGGACATGCATCGTCCTGTTTTTCCCTTTATCTCCCTCCTTTTCTCATAGAAGCTCTCAGTCATTCTCCCACTTTTGTGTTGTGAGTATTTCTCTAAACTGCATTCCTTTCACAGCATGCTTATCCAGCATCATGTCACTAACCACAAGTGATTGTGTGGGTGTGATTATGGAGAGTGTATATTATGTTGGTATTTGGGCGGTTACTGATCTGATTTTGTAAAATTTGAACCGTCCTGCTTTTTTTTTTAGGACAGCAGTCTCACAGATATCATAGAGATGGCTTATGTGATGCTAGAGATCTGCCTTCACTTGCGTCTCAACTCTTAAAACAGACTGGTGCATTTGTGCTCGATGTGGTAGTTTGTATGCTGTTATGTATTCATGCATGTTGTACCATGCTGTTCAGAGTCTATGTAAAAAAAAAGATTTGATGATTTACCCCATTTTTCCAGCAGTCACTGCCAAAGGGTTCTGGGTGTAGTACTGTGATTGTAAGACTATTGTATTCCCAAATTACTAATATCTTCCAAAAATACTGGTCCTATCAACATGCCGTTTTCACTACCATGTTCCTTAACCAAAAATACATAAGTATGCTAATCTGCAGAAATAAGCTCTGTCCAGATTTTGTGTGATTCTCGAGGAACACAGAGGCCAATTGGCTTCTATAATATTGATTATTTGAAGGTTGATAATGTTGTTTCTTTTTTAAATACTTAAGGTGTAACAGCCCCCCCAAATCTTTTTACTGAGAATCTGAATTCTGGGTAATACTGGTGTTTCCAGCTCTACCACCTGCTCCCCTCAGGGCGATCCAACAGCTGAAAACAAAACTGCATACAAATGAATCCTTGATGCAGGCAGAGGCCTTTCCCAAAGTGATGAGTCAGGGTGGAGAATTTTTTTCCTGCGAAGAAAGGAAAGCATTGCAATGTGTGGGACTTGAGAAATTTACATATAGTTTGCATCCTCCTTGATGCTGTGTCACAAAGGTGAGGCGAAAAAGACAAGAGCAGCCCCGTGTCAGTTTCTTGCTAGAATTACAGCCTGTTCTTCACTTCAAGTGGGAATGCACAGCATGTGACAGGCTGGTTGAAAGTTAGTATAATGCTGCTGCGTAGGTGTATTTTGAAGCTGCTGCATTTACAGTAATATTAATATTCAGCTGTGTGTTAATGCAAATCTTTTTACTTTCAAATTGTCAACATTTAACTTGTTGACAAAATGATTGGGTTTTTATCTAAAGAGGCAACAATTATCATTTATTTATTTTTTTTACCGAATTGCCATTTATATAAACGATTCTTGTATTAATTCTGTGATCATTTCAGGCTCCTTCTTGACTCACAAATATAATTATTCATTAAATCTGTTTTCATTGCTCTTTTTTTTCCTTTAGATTTATTGGCACAGTAGCTTTTTCCCCAAAACTTCCAGCAGGAGTTCTTTGTAGCCTGAAAATGCATTAAATGTCCAGATGGAAAGACACCTAGTGAATGACAGAACAAAAGGATAGATGAACAAATGAATACTTGAATGAACCAACAACAAAGGGTGTCAAGTATTTGCTGAATGGTGTATTGTGGGATGGCCCTATTGCATGTCAAAGCAGTACAGAGAGAGTGTCCTGTTGCCTGGAGGGTCAGAGGGTAGCCATGAATTAGAAATGCGGTTACTCTGTCTGAGGTAATGTTGAACCACAGTCGGCTCTGGTTACCCCTCCACAATGATAATACATGGCAACCGTTGTCATGGCGGTCATCCTGAACACCTGACAGGTCAACTTCCTCTTGCCAAACAAATTTCACACAAATCATGAAATGGTACGTAGTAAGAAAACATGTGCATTTTGATTTGTTTGTTGACTACAAGGACATATTGACAAAAGTACACCAGATAACCTTCACAACAGATACTAAAATCTGCTGAGTTTAAATCAGCTGCTGAACGTGAACAGACCAAAGATCGTGGTACTTGCTATTTCAACCAAGTGAGATAAAAAAAACAAAAAAACACCATGACACCATCCAGCATCCATGCTTGTAATCCCTATGTTTTTGGGAGGTTTTTTTTTTAACCACAGGAATGGGTGTCATTTCTATTTTCAGTCTGACATGTCTGTGTTTTGTCACTGACAGCTACAGAGCAGAGGTGTAAAGTCATTTAGATAAGTTGCCTTCTCGCTACTGTTTGTATTGTCAAAGTGCTGCACTGTGTGTGCTGCAGAAAGCAACATGAGGATCTGGATGAGAACAATGTAACTTGATTTGATAGTTTTATTTAACAGTGGAAACCAATGACACCATACAGATGGAGTATAAAGGCAATTGAGGCTTCATGTTTAGATGTTTTCACGTGGTGCTGTCTGATGTTGCATAATTAGTTTTGGGAATTTTCCTTTAGAAACATAACAAATCAATGTCAAACATGTAATATAAGTTATGCATGTTTGGGAAAAGGGCATTAAAGCTGAATGTCCTAAAATATCAAATTAAACCAAACATTGTAAACCAATACTAAGATTTGGATTTTAAAGCGCAATATTATGTAATGTATATCTTTATTTAGGCGGGACAGTGCAGAATAATGAACACATTAAAGCCACAATGCAGTTTGATACAGTACAAAAGGGTACTGATCCCATGGTACCTGTTACTATTTTTGGTCACCCTTCTGCTTGGGGTCCCAAGTGTACCATACCGCCAAGCACTGCTAGACGGTAATTGGTTGTTATCACTCAGCACGGTGAAATAGTAAGAACATTTTTAAAGTCCATCTGTGACGGAAAAGAATTGAAGATGTCTGGCAATGGAGTTTGGAGTAGTGATGAGGAACAAGTTTTATTGTGTATTATTGGTGAGGAGGCGGTGCTATGGGAGTAGGACAGGCTGTTAGCAACGAAAAGGTACTTCTGACGTTGTGCATCACCTTCACGGAAATTCAGTTAATAAAGCGTATTTATCAGGTTATTTTAATGTTTACCTGAAATGACAAATGATCCGACTGACCACAACCCGAATATCATAAATATTTTTCAATGATCCACAACTGCAGGCACCCACTGACTTCAGGTCAGCCCGCGCATCACTGCTACACATCAAGGGCTGAAATAAACATTACTACTTAAAAGTAATGATAGACCAATATATCGACTAGCTGATGTATCAGGCTGATATTTACAGGGTTTGTTTTTCTTGTATTGATGTCGGACTGTTGTGTTGGCCGATATGGTCTTTTTTTTTACCTGACAAAATATTTTTGGGTATAATATTTATTAGGTTAACTGTCAAAATTTTTATTTTGTAATTTTAAGTAAAGAAGCTTTTCTCACATTTATTATCATTTGACAGTGAAAAAAAAATCAACTTAGAAATATCAGTGGCCTGCATCTACTCATTAGCTAAGGCTGAAAAATCAATTTCAGTCAATCACTACTTAAAAGACAATACATTATATTACATTACATTACAAAACAACATTTGTGTGTACCTTTAATGCATTAAAATAAATATTCACATGTCCCTTTAAAGTGCTAGTGTTTACATGTTTGGGTGTTTCGTAGCCATACTTGTCATATTTGGCTTTTGATAGCAGCATATGCTGGGCTTTCCTTGAGTTGCACTGCGATAGTGTTGTTGCAGCCTTTATATGATATATGATTTATATGATTTTGTGTAAAAGATGTTTTGGGTTTTGTGCTTGTACCTCACAGCTGCCCCTAATGGCTTATCAAGCAGATCACATAGATCATAAAAACAAGCTCCCCTTAACTGAAGGAAAATCATAACTTCAAAATCAACCATTAGCTTTAGTAACTTTAGGCTTTATATGAAAATAAAAACTGATTTAATTCATTGTCTTTAGTCAGAGCTTGTCATTATTTGCTTTTGGTGTGTAATTATGATTTGTGTTGAATGAATGGTTGTTAGACTGTATGCATATAACAACAGGAGCCCAGAGACATTAATAGGTGGGAGATGAAATGGAGACTGTGCTACTAGATGACAGTTTAGAGCTGATATAGGCAGAGATTATGTTTCTTTCCATATCCTGCTATTGTGTTTTGAGAAGCTACACAGGTGTGATGCTTTGAATAAAACTTGTCAAGCAGACAGACACAAATTTGGTTTGATTTGTAGCAACTGTCAGAAAGAATGTAACAACAGACAAGAGGTAACAGATGCTTTAAAATGTCTTTGGTGTCCGAGGCAGCGCAACATCTGATCCATGAGAGGAAAAGTCCATTTGCTGCTTTGCTAGTGTTACATTTTGCATTTCTATGTGTGTGTGCAGCCTTTTCATTGCTCACTGTATATCCTATAGTTATGTAGAAGGATACCTAAACATTGAGATCATGGCTAGAATGCACCCAAGTTTTTTTCCCTTTTTGAATTTCTCTGCCTCTTAAAGTTTTTCCTTAACTTTTTCATTCTGCTCTGATGTAATTTCTCCACCCCCACTCGCTCCCTGCTTCACCCCAAAACCACTCCCTGTTCTTGTGCCTCACGTGCTGACACACACACACACTGAGTATGCAGCCTAACATAAACCAAGGCCTTTGAGGTTTGTTGATGATTACTGAGGACCTGTTTATTTTCTGAGCACCTAAACACATCTGTTTTACATTGAGATATTAATATATATATATATGACTGTATGCTCTTGGTGGTATTCATGTGGAGACTGTGTACATTTTGTTCTCCTTGAGGGGGGGGGTCAGAGTCAACACCCAGGACTGGATTCCACGTGGCACTGTTTTTTCCCATTTCTCACTCTTTGCACATGGCTTGTCATGAGCTGGTGGATTGTATAGAATCAGAACAGAACTGTGGCTGACACGTTTAGTGTTACATTATATAAAGTCCTTACTTCTGTACTCAGAAGGTTAGGATTGTATTTTTTTTTTTTTACTCTAGCCTATTATTTATTGTTCCGGCAGCCCAGTAGGACACTGGGTTAGTGTCACTCTGAAAATAAACATGTGCAGGCATGCTTTTGGTCACTACTCACTGCTGGCACCCTCTGCTGTAACATGTTGACATTACAGTTCTGAAGTGAATAGTTTTTGCTGAAATTTGTTACCTGTGTAGATGCAAATAACGTTAGTTTAATTAATGACCTGCTTTGACTCCTCTAGATCTCACTAGAGACAGAGCGACTGGGGCCCCGTCGAGTGGAGAGTCTGATGAAAGAGGACGAGGAGTGGCAGAAGAAGGCTCACACTGCAGTGCTTTCGATACAAGACCTGACTGTCAAGTTCTTTGAAACCACGACCCGAGCACAGAAAGGTAAACACAGAAAGGAGGCACTTCCCCTCATTCTAAAACAAAGTGAGCTTATGTCTCTACTTCAACCTTTTGAACCTTTGTGTTGCTTGTTTATTCAATAACAAAGTGCAATGAACACTCCACATGAGATGATTTAAAACATGCTCCCTCCCAGATCCTCACTTCCACATGCCAGACTAATTACTTTAAGCCTTCACTTCTTCCACAAGCATTTTAATCCTCAAACCATCTCAACTATGACCTGCTTGGAAACACAATGAACTCATTTCAGCACCACTTCTTTCTGACAGTCACATCTGTGTCTCTACCATTCTATGTATTCATGTATGTGCAGCTTTATATGAGCGGATGCGAGCTGACCAGAGGAAGTTTGGCAAGTCAGCGTGGGCAGCAGCGGTCGATCGCATGGAGCGGTTACAGTATGCCATGTCCAAAGAAACTCTGCAGCTAATGAGAGCCAAGGAAATCTGCCTGGAACAAAGGAAACATGGCTTGAAGGAAGAGGTAGGGCACACCAAGAAGCACAAGATATCTGTCAGAATCTGATAGACATTTGGCCTCACAAGGCAACTAGAAGAGTAAGAAGAAAACAAGCAAAATAATAGTTGTTAGAAATGAGCTCATGGCTCAGGCATCCTGTAATGGAGAGAACAACATCCTGGTGTAGGACAGTGGAAATGACTCACTGAGAAAGTTAGGGTTAAATATTTGCTCAACTTGGGACATTCCACAAAAACTGCAGTGTACCTGGTAAATGCTGTGATCCATTCTATCCTAGAAACACTGCCTTGGGTTTAATTTGGACAAAGAACACAGTCATTGGTTAATGTAACAAAAAACAATCACTTAGTCTGTGGCATATGCCCTGTGGCCTTCAGTAAAGTAATGCACGTGTTGCTGTTCCCCCAGATGCAGAGTCTGGAAGATGGAGAGGATGCCATGCTGCGTCTGGACCATTTGGAGGCGCTGTACTATGAGTTACAGCTGCAGCTATATGATATCCAAGCAGAGGTTCTGCGTTGTGAGGAGCTGCTGCTCACGGCCCAGCTACAGAGCCTTCGGAGGCAGATGACCGGTGAGACTTTGCTTTAGTGCTGTCCCTCGATGTGCATTTGTACAACTGGTTGTGACCCAGCCGCTGCATGTGTTCCATCAGAACGACAGGATGAGGTGGTCTACTACGATGCTTTTGAGAGCCCTGATGCCATGAAAGGCATAGATGATCCCACAGTCCCACCGTCCCCCATCAGAGATGAAGAACTCTGTGTCCTGCAGCAGAGGACGCGGCAGCTCGAAGCCCGCAGAGGCCGCATCACTGCCAAGAAAGTCTACCTCAAAAATAAGAAGGTAGGGAATGAGGCCATGGCTCTGTTCAGACCTGGCACTAACCGGTGTCCTGAGTGAGCCAACGGCTGCTTCTGTTCACACTGATCATTAGAATGTGTCTCCACATGTGCATACAGTCATTTCTAGTAATCCCATCTCATTTCCTCAGGCTATATGCAAATAAAGCCATATAGAACTTGTTTAGTACAAGATTGACAGGCTTGCCATTAAATGATTCTGTGAGAATGTAAACAAATGTACACCACCTCCAAGCCTAACATGTCTGTCACTACATGAGGTCATCAAGTCAATCTTTCCCAGAATTGATGTTGAAGCATAACTTGCCTGACTTACATTAGTCATCCAAAAGGCAAGGCATCCCTTCCCTTACTTAGTATTGAGAAGCTGTGGAAACATGTTTATCATCAACAGAGGAAATGCAGTGCAAGAGCCCACCTCCAAAACCAGTTTCACACAATCATAAAATCCAAGGTGAAGGAGAAACAAATATTTACAATTTCAAACGGAAATAACTCAATGTGTAGATGTTCTTTCTCTACACAGAAAAATATCATCATGAATCATTATTCAGGCAGTGAGGTGCATGAGGTATCCATAATGTCATCTTCATTCTTTTGTAATACAGCACCTTTGGTGTGATGACTTTTATACACAATGGATGTATGCCAGGTATGCATTCTCAGATCCACTTCTATTCAGGATTGTCAAGAGTGGCCGTATGTTACCCAGACCATCTTAATGTGATCTGCATGACACGATCTCAGTATGTCTCGACATCTCCCATTAGGACCGTCCACTTGGGTCACTAGGGAAACATGTTCAATTAGGTCTAAACAGCATCTGAGATGGCATCAGCCACAGTGGTGCTGGGTGGTTATGTGCAGTTGGCTTCTATAAACATATTTTTATTATTTTTTATAGGAAATTTGTATTGTGAATCACAATCAGAAGATTCAACAGCGTCAAGGTAGCCATGGTGACAGCGGTTCCATACAAGGTCTGCAACAGGTATGATATAATTTATATGGTTTACATGTTAGTGTCTGGACAGTGTGAGTGTGGGTTGAGAATATTGCGTGAAAATAATTAATTTTCTTAGTTAATTTCACATGAGACATTTCAGATCTAGATTAATGACAGACTAATCTCACATCAGTTTGATTCGAGTGATCAGTTTGAACTGTAACGATGGAGCAGACCATTTGCAGTGTCCATAAGCTGCTTTACTCTCCTCCAGATGACGCCAATGTTTGGTGGCTGCTTCACTCTTCTGTTTTAACCTCACTGTCAGATCAATGTGTCTTTCAATACTAGTAAGGACATTAGTCACTGTATTTTCTCATTTCACAACTCCCCATCACAGTTGTTAATCCTTTTTGAATGAGGTCAGGAAAGGTCATTGAGTTCAGAGCTCTTCCCACAAGCCTCCCCTCTTCATGAGATGTGTTTTAGGAATTGAGACCTACCTCCAAGACAGGAATCTCAGTTTGATTTTAGGGTCATAAGCAGGACGGATAAGGGTGGAGATGTAGAAACACAAAATAGAGACCTGAGAAGAATATTCTGTTACACTGGTTTGTTGACATTGCTTCTTTGTTTCTTGTAAAGGGAGACGCTGAAGAAGACGAAGCGCAGAGAAATGCCAGAATGAGTCAGGAGAGGCAGAGAACTCTCGATAGACTCCGGAGCCTCAAACAGGTGAGAACACTTCCTGTCTGCATCTGTCTGCTGTACCCTGGCCTTTGTGTATCTGACTCACCTTTCTCCACACAGCATTACCCAAGGCAGGTGACGTTGAAGTCGGGCCGCTTGCGTCTGAGTCAGAATCACAGCCGAAGGAAAGCAGGACAGCAACCCAGCACCCAGGCGGCCAGCGTCCAGACCGAATGCATCTCTGATCTCCCAGAACTCTCAGCTCCTCCTCTGACTGACACCTGCAGTTACGACAGCACGTCTTTACCGCCGGTCGGTCCAGCCGAACTCCAAATCCTCGACTCTTCGCCTGCATTCCTATCGCTGCCTCCCCTTTCATCTTCTCCATCCATGCTGTCACTGGGTCCTCCCCCTCCTCCTCCCCCGCCACCACCTCCCCCACCTCCCCCTCCGCTGCCTCCTCCCTCAGAGGATCAGCAAGGTGAAAGGAAGGAGAGGAGCTCCCCCGACAGCCCAGTGCAGCAGCGTCGATGTGAGTCTGAATCCCCGTCGTTATCTCTGGCCCCGTTTTCTCCTCGGTTCTTCGACAGCAGCCAGCTGCTGACAGCGAGGAAGAAGCTGAGGAAGACGGCATCACTGGACTCCTCACAGTGGAGAAGAGGTCAGGAGGAAACACACAAGCATTAGACATTTACAACTAAAAAGCTAACATCTTTGTTCCAGTGGAGTCTTAATAAGTCTTAAATGTACAAATCTCCATTTAATACCTTAAAGTCTTGAAAGTGAATTAAATTTAATACAGTAGGTCTAAAGTTATGTTGCCATAAACTGTTTGTGTTGCCTTTAAATGTATCTGTTAAATGTTCAAGTTGCAAAGAAAGGTGTGTTAGTCAACTCTCTTCCAACCCAGAAATGTATATTTAAATGAGGAACTACCAAGCGGTGCCTGGCACAACAATCTCCGCCTCCCTTGCACAGATTTGACCTGATTTGCCCGGTCTCTTATTGTGAAAACCCATTTTTGGTGACTGTGACCTTTGACTTATATCCACTAAAATGGAATGGTATCTATTCTGGACCATCTCGCACCTTTCCTGAAAATATCATAGAAAGTGGTCCAGTAGTATTTGCATGCTTAAAGCTGCTTACAAACAAACACTCAAAAATAATACCCCTCTCCCCTTTAGAGGATGGGTAATTATTGCCAACTTTGAAGCCCCCAGTGAGAAATGACTCAGAACAGTGGAAATCAAGGTGTTTGAGTTAACAATTACATTTTCCTAAATTCTAGGAGGCCTGAATTTTTGTAGTTATGGCCATGAATGAGTCTTAAAAAGTCCTAACTTTACTTTATTTGCAGGAACCTGTATTTATAGTTTGTTGTGTTCTTGCAGCGAGCTCTCCCATGGATGAAGTTCTGGCATCTCTGAAAAGAGGCAGCTTCCACCTGAGGAAGGCTGAGCTGCGAGTCCTGGCCCCTGACCCGGACGACGACAGCAACAACATCCTGGCCCAGATCAGGCAGGGCGTCAGGCTGAGGAAGGTGCGGACTCGGCCAGAGCAGTGCCACGCCAAGACCTTCCCTCACTCGGCCGACGCACTCACCCGCAGCATCCACGAGGCTCTGAGGAGAATCAAGGAGGCTTCGCCGGAGTCCGAGTCTGAAGATGAAGGCCTCCCCTGCACTGACTGGGAAAACTAGTTTACTACATTTAACAGAAGAATATTTCCTGCATATGTGGGGCCTAAATGAAGAGAAAAAACATGGCCCAAGTCCAGCGGACAAACCAGGGTTACATCACTTGGATGTACTTTGGTAAAATTTGAGCAAGAACCATTATTATTCAAATTTTTTTAAAACAGAAAAATGTCTCAGAAGTGCATTTTCTTACTTCTGTATGTTTGTAAAAATGGACCACTATTTTTTTTTTTTTGTCATTACTGTGGCATTCTCGGTGAGGATACAAACTCTAACCTCTCATTATGTCAGTCTACATGTCGGTTGTACTGTAGTTTGCTGTGATGGGTTTGTGAATATTTAGGTTTTTTTTCTCACTTTTTATGTTCCACCCACAGCCAACATCCAAAATTCTTGTACACTTGAACATTGAACTATGTAAGAACCATTTTTTACTGTATACATTGGTACAGTAAACTGCCTAAAAATGCATGTTGAATAGGACAATTAACCATGTTCCTAATTTCACTGCATTACAGAGGTGGACAAAGAAGACATGTGAGAAAAGGCTGCATATAGAGGAGAATATTATGTAACAAGAAAGAGTGTTGAATCTCTAACAGAAAGGCATAATACAGTAAAAATGAAGAGGTGCAAGTTAAGACTTGGTCTAAATAAACTGTTTACATGCAGCCCACATAAAAGTTCAGCCCACACAGGATTAGGTCAACAAAGTAAACCTCGATATGTGCTCATTCACAGAGATTTACATCAGCCTCCTGGTGTGGTGAGCTTTAAAGGCATTAAAGGTAGCTTTATTTACATACATTAGTGCTTAAGTGTTACATTAAAATGCTAAAATACCCAGAACACAAATTATATTTCTATAGATGCTTCACTATTGTCAGGTATGAACCAAAACTGACAGTTGTCCCACAAAAATGGATTATTATTTTTGCTATTGGTATTAGTATTTTTTATTAACTACTTGTGTCTGTTGACTTGTGCATCCTCTATTTGCTGTCTTTTAAGGATGCCATTATGACCAGGTCAGTATTTTTGTTAAATATACCATTTACATTTTCAACACGTGCTGAAAGTGTACATGATTACTTGAATCTGTCTTTGGTTTTCTGTGATTGGCTCTTGCTGTTCCTAAAAGATGTAACAGATAGATAAAAAATATTGTTTTAATATCTGTACAAGATCCACTGCTTCATAATTAAAGAAGCCCGTCATAGGATCATTTGTAGCCAAAGGTTTAATCACTCAGTTAAAACCGAATTAACAGGAAAATACCTGCAGGTTGATCTGTGATAGTGACTGATGAAAGTGAATCTGGTGATTGTTTAGTAAGAGTCGATGTTTAACATGGCTCCTAATCGGTGTTAACAAGCAGTGAATCTGTATTTACAAAAGTTTTAATCCATAAAGACCCAACCTTCCATCACTGACCAAGTGTCTATTGATCTAAACTGTTTACCTGTTGATCCACTAATGCCATCAATACATGTAAATAATTGCTGTAAAATGCAGTTTGTCTTTTCATGGTCATTACATATGACCCTTTTGAATGTTCAGAGTGAATGTGGAAACTCATTTTCTACAACATTGATTCACAACAAAAACTGTTTGATCAGTGACAGTGGAAGAAAATGTTCAGTTTATGTCCAGTTAATGTTTTTGTTTTTCAGTTAATGTTACTGACAAAGTCACTTTTTATGCAGTCTTCTGTTTTTGATATAATCTGAATTTTAATCTGAGCTTTTATAAATATCATGATCAGTAAATTACATGTAGGAAAATGTCTAATTTATACAGATAAAATGCATAATACAGGAGATAATATAATAAATGGTGATTAATGACTTAAAGGTTAGATATAGAGGAAATGTGATTTGGCGCTGGGCCTTTATGGGTTAAACATAAAGCTTTACCTGCAGCAGGTTGAAGTCTGTTTGTGTCAGTGGGTTCAGCTTGAGTGGGCTGTTCATCACCCTCTGTTGGTAACACACACACACACACACACACAGCCTTCTGTCTTCCACACTTGACAACATGTGGATCATATATGTGATGTTTGCATTTATTTTTGCATCGAGTCTCTTTCCACTGCCTTTTCTTTCCAAGCCTACTTAATTACTTACTGGAGTTGTTTGAGTTTGTTGTGTGTGACTTTTTAAAATGTTTTTTTAATATAAGTTTCTTACCTTGTATGAACTGTCAGACCTGTCTTTAAAACAAGTGGAGATACAGCTGCCATCTGAAAACGCCTGTTGGAAACAAAAAAAAGTACAAATCACTATATGACAGCATCCAGCTCCGGTGACTTCCGTGGATCACCTTTGACCACGTGCAGTAACCGTCAAACCCTTAGGAGCAATGTTCTCCTCCATCACTTACCACACCCATTACCTTTGGCATTGTATCCAAGTTCATTATACCATTGTGCTTTTAAAACGTCCTTATTAACCCTTCCTAGACCCCAGATTGTGTCTCATACCCTGTTACTGTTCTGACCTGTATGACCTTATGCATGTGAGCGGTTTGAGGATAAACCCATCACAACGTAAGTGCAATAATTAAGAAGAAAGTCATATGATTTATACTGTAATGAAATGTAAATCCTGAAAATATATCTGCATGCCGAAATGTATGGAAGTATTTATTGAAACTTCATATTTTAAAGAAATTTTTAAGCATTACAAATGTAAATGTACTTTATAAGGTTTTGTTTCATTTTGCATTGTTTCCTATCATGGCATTCCTGCTTTCTATATCCCAACTATACATACTTTTTTCCTTTAAAAATAAAAAGAAGCTTCTGTTTTCTGACTTTCACCATTTTCTGATTTTGTTCATCCATACGGAGTAAACACAAATTAGGAAGAAAAAATGACAACACACAATTTTCATTTAGTTTTGTTTTACTATAAACTCAAAATTACAATTTGTGTTTTAAGCATGTGATATAATCAACATTTAAAATTCTTATTCAAATGTAATTCCCTTTCAACACATCCCCCCTGCTGTGATAAAGTCACTCGAGTCTCTCGAATGTACCGGAACTACCAACAAGCCCTTAAATAGTGTTCTTCAGGTAGACATACTGTATTCCTCTACACATTGCTAGATTTTTTGGCAATATTAATCCCATAAAACTAAAGTACCGCAGTTATAGCTACCATTGATGCATCTCTGTACCAAAGGCAACATTAGCAAAATTCATACCTGTACACAAAAAAATGGTGTTTGGCAAAATAAAACAAAAAGCTCCTCTGCAAATCCAACCTGCAGTGGTCACCTTCTTCACCTCCTCCCATAAATAGTCCAGAAATATTGCCAGTTTCTCCGAAACAGAAAAAAGAAATCTTGACACCCATGTACCAGACGATTACAAAAAAAAAACAAAATTAAGATGTAAATAAAAATCTTTGTACAACTCTTGCGATAACTTGAGTTACAGTAATAAATAAAAAAAAAGGATTCAATCATTGCACTTCAAGTTGCAACAGAAACAAAAGGTTCACCCACACACACAAACTCCATTTATACAAGTGCATTATGATTTCTGTCATATTAGTAATCTTAAAAAAAGTGTATAGAAAGAAAAAAGTATTGTAGCCACAGCTGAATAAAATCCCACTAAGCATGTGGTCTCAAACATATTGGAGAGAAGAGTAAATTACCTGAAAGTGAGACTGGAAAGAGTTTTCCCTCTGATGCTCCCAATTTTTTTTTTCTTTAGTATTGCTCATATATTTGTATAAGAATATAACACGTCCTCCCACGGCAGCGTATTTGGCAGTCCCTCAGAGGATCGCATTGGTACCGATCCCCAGGAAAATTTGCTTTTCACCACATTCAAACCCTCCAGAGTTCAAATAAATACTCAATGAATCTCAAAGTGTAAGGAAAAAGCAAGCGTCCAAAGTGTCCATTTGGCTGACAGTGACATCTGTCTTATGTGGTTTAGAACGCAACCAGTAGTGGCTGTAAAAAAGTGGAAAAAGTTCTCACCAGCTTCATGTGACAAAGCATAGGGGGTCATTCTAAAACAAATTGCTCAAAGGAAGTATGATGTCCTCTCAGGCGGAATGCAGTAGATATGAAACGTGTAGTTTTTCAGTCGAGCATATTCCAGTGTCGAGAAGCAGAGGGAAGGCATGGTCCAAGCAAAGCCTTGTCGCTTGGAGCTTGTAAACGTGTACTGATCCGAACATGAATACATGGACGTAGCAAAATGTGTGTACCGTTAATGCATAAAATTATGTGTAAACATACTCTTTTACACGTATCGTATACATGTCCAAAAAAAAAAAAAAAAAAAGCAAAGAGGATTCAAGTTGTAAGTGTCAGTAAGTGTTAGTGTCAACATGCAGTAAATGCAGGTGATTTCATCTTCAGCTCTGAGCTCTGGCTGCGTTGCTGATGTGCGGTGGTGGCAGTGATGGGTTCCTATGGTGTGAGCTGAAGTGTAACTGTGTGTGTGTGTGTGTGTGTGTGTGTGTGTGGTCTCTCTAGCTGCCCTCGATCAGCTTGGCCAGCGTGTCCCGCAGCTCAGTCAGCTCAAAGATCTTGGTGTCCAGCAGCTGCAACAGGGAGCGTAGGCTCCTGCGGAAGGTTTCCCTCTCCACCTGGGTGCTCTCCAGACGCTGCTCCAGGTCACTTAGCTGGGCCTCCAAGGTCTGGTTCCTAGACTCTGTGTCCTGAAGACAAACCACCAATGGCGTCATTTCATTATCTCAAATTTTGAGCAACATATCATCTAGTAGTTATTCTAAAAATTATCACCTTCCTAAAATCTGTCCTTTGCCCAGGAGATCAATAAAGTTCTATCTAATGTAATCTTGTGATTTTTTTTTTTTTTACTAGTGAAATTGCAAACATTCTCAGGTGAACAAACAAGGTTCCTTTGTATTATTCTAAAGTTTATGTTATTTTAAAGCAGTGTATGACATCACTTTTTTTTTTTCAAACTTGTAAAACCTGAGTGATAGCCTAATTATCACTAATCCATTAGTCTTTCTGGAGAAGCTACCTACTACCTCAAGTGACACCAGACTCAGAAGAGAATTAAGTAAATAAGATTAGTCTTTCTCTGTTCACTCACTTCTCTCATGGTGGGAACTTTGAAGATGACCCCATTAAAAACAAGCCATATTGCTCCAATGCAACAGAATTCACTGCACACATTTACTCTCTCAAACATAGGATAAGATTCTGCTGAAAGTTATTGCCCATTAATTTAGATTAGATTGTCTTTGTGTAAAACTTATTACGTACATTTTTCAAAGAATTCAGATATTAACACTGCACAAGGCCATTTAACCTTGGAAATAGTTGACCTGGGCCGAGTATTTAAATACTCTTCTGCCAAGATGCATTTGGTGCAAATATTTCAATACATTCTTCAGATAATGTGATTATGTCCTTGAATGGACAGACAAATGAGAAAACTGATTCCAATACGTTTTCGGCCAGAAGTTGGGGCAGCTATGGCTCAGTTGGTAGAGTGGGTCGCCCAGTGACAGTTTGCGTCCCGGCTCTGGCTGTCCACATGTTAAAGTGTCCTTGTGCAAGATACTGAACCCTGACTTAGGCTCCCAGTAGGACTGACAGAACCATAGAAACCTACTGGTGTATGAGGCTAATGTAAAGTGCTTTGAGCACCATGAAGGTGGAAAAGCACTATATAAGTGCAGACCATTTACCATTTTACATTATTTCAGATTCAAACTGATAGACACATCAGTAACTGATAAAGAGAGATTTAAGCAGCAAAACCACTGTTTCAGTTCACCTGTTGTAAAGTACGCGATGTTTGTCAGACTGAGGGACAGGTGGGCAGGACGCCTCTGGTGAGAGGATGCGAGCAGGAAGTAGCATATTGAGCCATTTTCACAAATAATATATAAACTTTAATACATTTGCAAGTGTTGAAATAAATATTATCACTAACATGTTTGATTATAGTGGAATTATATAATTCAGGGTACAACTCAAACACACGTTCCAGTGTCACCTCCTTAAATAGTGACGTCCTGCAGAATGTGGCTCTCATTTTAGCTTAAAGCAATATAAATCACTGTGGAAACGACACACTGTAACAGCTTTTAAAAGAGCAGTATTTGAATATGTATTTGAATGATGTTTGCGTTTTTGTGTATAATGAAATACTAGAAATGCTGGAGTGTGTTACTCACTTGTAGTTTCTGTGTGAGGGTGTCTTTCCGAGACTGAAATTCATTGGCACTCTCCACCTCAGCTTTAAGTTTCTCCAGCTCCTAGGAGCAATTACAGGAAAATGGCAAACATTCAATACAGAATCTGTAATTGTGTAAGCGCTCAAAGATGATGTCTGAGTATCCCATACCTCCTCCTTGGCCTTTAGAGCCTGCTCCAGCTCCTCTATTGTTTCGTTGAGCTCAGTCTTCTGAGATTTGATCACTGTTGTTTGACCGCTCACACACTCCAACTCTGTAACCTGCACAGAGACAAAAACATGTACAACTTCTAGAAATGTGAATGTCCTCACTGGTGACGACATACAGAGGATGGACCAAGCGGTACCCGTTTGTGTAGCCTCTCAGCTTCTTCCTGATAGGCTGCCAGTTGCTGTTTCCACTGTTTGACATTGGCTGTGGACTCCAGAAGCGCAGCTGTCAGCTTGGCGTTGTTCCCCTTCAGAGCTGCCAGTTCTGCCTCCCAGTGCTTGTTGATGCTGGATGAACTACAGGTAAGAGACGAAGACAGACGTTATGTTTTTGCTCTTTATAAACCTGAAAACTGAATGTGGCCTCAGTTGATGATCGCTTTGTGTTTAATCTAGTGGCTTTTTGTTTTATGCACATTCTGACCAATAACAAGTAAATCAAACTAGTTGCTGCTGTCGTTTTTGTCACATTCAGCATAAGCCATTCCTAGTAACCAGTCATCACTTCAGACTGTATGAAGTTCTAAACTCAGACCTATTTAGTGTTATGTGAGGCTTTCCACATATGAGAACCTGCTACCTATCAGATGTCCGTTACCCATAACCTTTAGTCTTCAGAGGGTGTTTACTGTAATGTGACACCAAACAAAGCTCTTTGGGTGTGCCGACAGAGACATGGGGCTGTGGGTTTTTTTTAATACTATCTGTAGCTGACCCTCAACTTTAATAAATGACACAAATATACTGCACTTGTTAATTATTTCCACATGAATAGTTCAGCCTCTGGGATAGTGATAAATGCATGAAGGCCCAATCACCTATTCTATTCTATTCTATTCTATTCTAGTCTGTGGAGTGATTGAGTAATGGATCCAATGTAAAGTGATTTGAGTATTTCAAAAAGGGTTATATAAATCCAATCCATTACTATTATTTTTATTGAACTGAAAATGCATCTTTCCAGGTCCATGTATTTATTGTGGTTCTGTTTAAGACTACTTTTGTGTGGTATATAATTTGTGAAACTCCTGAGTTATCCTACGTAGGCCTGTTAAAGACCTCAAGTCTGACCTTCAGGAATAAGGATGAATACTTGTATTTTGCAGACTGTCATTCTCTTTACCTTCTCTATTTGTCGTATCGCTATGAAAGTCTATGTGAAAGAACAACCTCTTGAAAATGTTACATTTGACATATTCCCACTTTTTTTATGTACCGTTTTATTTTGCATCTCATTGTATTATCTAGTGGTTCCTCGTCTGAACATGTTCCACCAAGACAATTCTTCTACCGTTCTAGCATCTTGTACCGAACAACCCAGATACCTTCTACCCTCCAGTCCGATAATGCACATGTTGGCCCAATCTACAGCACTGGTGTTAACAAAGTGTGGGGAAAGGTCTGGATATGCCAGACTAGTGGGTGCTTGGTTCAGGCCTGACAGGCTGTTAAGTTGGAGTCTCTTTGAGCTCTATCACCACATCTTGACAAGCCCACTCTGTTCTGCTCAGATAGTTTTGTATACAGCTTATGTGAGCTGGACAATGAACCAAGTGTCAATCATAAAATCAACCAACTAGAAAATCACTCAGAGCTCAGACTCTGCCAAGGCAGAAATCACTTGTTCCTTATGCCAGTGTCAACATTTCCTAAAATTTCAGCCAAATTCATCCATAACTTTTTGAGTTATCTTCCTAACAGACAAACAGATAAATGTCAGCAAAACAGATCCACTGTTCTTAAATGGTGCAACTTAAAAGGACTAATGAGTGTGTGGTGAAGTGAAGGTAAAGACAGTGGAAGAAAGTACTGGAGAAAATATGCTCAATGAATGTAGATCATTATCGCTCTCAAAATTTAACAGATGGACCGCAGTTTGACCTTAAAATGAAGGTTAAGGTTGATGCCAAAAGAACTCACCAAGAGAATTCTGAGTTGGATCTAAATACCAAACACAAAATGAGACTGGATGATTTGATAAAGACAGACACTGTAGAGTACAACAATAAAAAAAAAACTGAGAAAAGTGTTTTTTTTTTCTTTGTGCATATCTTAATCCTACAGGGGGTCGGTCATGGCCTAGAAGGTGGGAGAACCATGGAGAATCATTCAGTAGCTGATGTGCCCTTTGGCAAGGCACTTAACCCCTGATTTGCTTGCTGGCTACCTGACATGGCAACCTTTGCTTGCTACATGTGGCATGTTCCTACATATTCCAGTGATATGTTGAATGCAAAGGGTGTGTTCCATGACCATATAAAATATATAATGACAAATACAGATTCTTCATTTTGAAAATTTGACTATTTTTGTCTTGATGGCACATCATCTATGACAGAAACAGCCCACAAATGACCAACTATCGATTCATTTCACCCCCATTTTCATCAAAAAACTGTTTAGCCTAAATCAATGCATTCAAATGTTACCCCTTTTACCTCCTACTCATACTTTTAAAGGTTTGTGCTGACCTCTACAATAGTCAATAATTTATTAACACCCCCTAAAGCTCAGCTGATGCCTTAGAGAGTGTGATCAGCCCATGTGAGGCACCAAACCATCTTCACTCATTTAGTAGTTGTATAATTAATGGGAAGCATGCATAGTGTTTTAATGTAATGCTTTAATGTTGTTCAGGAACCTAGGGAGAAGATTATTAATGAATGAATGAATGAATAGACATAAGCAATGTGTGCTTGCTGCAGTGCTCTGTGCTCTCCTGTGCCACTTTCGTTATAAATCAGCACTCCCTAGAGTTGCAAACAGACAAGTAACACTCATTTACATTGTGAAAAGTGATAAATCCATGATCACAATGTGTTGCTCATTAAAAATGTATTGTAAAAAAGGAAGAATGACTGATATTATTCATGTCTTTGGAAAACACTGCCATAAACAAAGACTCAAGCCAGGATTTACCTCCTTGTCCTGGCTTAACTCATCCATATATATTAGACTGAGCATTTGTCACTGGATCATACTGCACCTCTTAACACATACAATGAAATGAGAAGACTGGGTGTTTTCTGGATGAACCACTTTTCCACACAAAGTAAAATAAATTACAGTTTAACATCAGACACTTCAAGTGTCATAAATAATGTTAAAAAAAACAGGTTAAAAAATTCTCTCCTGAAATTGATGACTGAATAAGGTAGGCTATTCTATCGTTTACACATAATTTGTTTTCAAAATTACTTGAACATGGGGAGGAAAAAAAGGCTGCATATCTTCAATACCCAAATATATTTATTTGTTATCACATACAATGTATTTAGCAATTTTCTGGAAGTGATCACTGCTCTATGAGTTATCTTGATCTTAACTTTCTGATCTTTGACCTTTCTGTAGCTCACCTTTGGGAGAAGGGCAGTGCATTATGGGATGGCTCTGCTCGAGGTTCTGGGGGTTGAGGTGTGTCCGGTGTGACTCTCTCATCATCTGTACCGTTGATACTCTCTGAGGTCAAAGGTGATTGTAGGTCACCTGTCGCTGACTCCTGAGTGTAACACATTGATGATACATACATATGAATAAAAATATAATTTAAAAAATACACATTTACACAATCTACCAATACACGATCTACCACACACAACATGGTTAGGGTTAGAGGTTTGTGGGGTTTTTTTTTTTCATTATTATGGGAACAATCAAATCTGACTTCAGTGTTACATTTGTCATCATCCCATTACAAATTTGCACTGAAAAATGACGACTCCAGATGGAAATTAATTTTCTGACTCACTGGTCAAGGGTGAAAAAAATCCACCTGGTGAACAAATACATCTATCAAAGTAATACTACAGCTACATATCGGGTGTGACTTTATTATTTAATCATTGAACAGAAGTTGCAGCAAAACAACTTGAAAATACTCAGAGGTATGAGACGCCCTTCTGTTTACCTACTTATGTACAACTGAACTAGACAGTGTTATGATTTTAGCATCTACTTATTAAAATATTGTGAAAGATCAAGTAGTGACATATTTACACTTTTGTCAGTAAACTGAGGAAAATACAAATCCAAATGTACTGTTTTCAAAACCTCTATAGCCATTCTTGTGATGACTTAAGTTTACATTGTGCACTTTAATGGAACATGCCCCAGATGATGTCTATTGACTGTAGACATAATATTTTTTGAGTTGCAACTACATGCACCATGTTCTTATGTGTTTGTGTCTAACTCCAGTATATATAGTAGTAGTATATTGGTAGATGACACTAAAGTTAGATGAAATTCTCAGCTGAGTATTTTAGTAAATAACTATTTTGGTACAAACATTTACCCTGCTCTTGCTATTAAAGTCAGACTATTCATAATGTTGTGCATTTTATGCAAACAGGTCAGTTCATGATCCAAATATGAAAGGCAGATCTAAAGGTGTAGTGTGTAGAAACATGCAACGGTCACATTTCTCTTTAATATGTAGCTCACTACACACATAGTTCAGATGAATAACTTCAGTGTTATGGGTTGACTGTGTTTTTGTGTGTTCATTACAGGAGGTCACTGGTGACTTGTTTGTGAACATGAAAGGAGAATTGTGGGGTCGTCTGAGGGAGGACCGTGAGAATCTGACTTGATCCAGGGGTTAATGGTAAATCAGGAAGATAGATGAGGTTGTTGAAGACAAGATAAACATATTATACCCAACAATAACACATGTGCCAAGGATTTTCTGATATGCAAAGTATGATGATTGTGATTCTACAGCAAACAGATACCTGAAAGGACTAACAATTGAGTTAAAATCTCAGGATAAGACTGGGGAAGTAGGGTCAGTATCACATAAATGATCACATAAATTCTATCTTTTTTTTTACCTTCTTTTTACCAGGTTTGTTGACTGACAACACATTCCTTTTAACTGCAACACTCTGATGAGGAATTGTTAGGGAGAGCAAAGGCCATATGGTGTTAGCTGAGCAGCTATAACAGCAGGATGTGACATTAAATGGACAAACAGGAGCAGACAATCATCATGATTACGTCCAGATCACTTGCATTCGTCATGTGTACCTATTTCTGACCTAATATGTAAAGTAGAAAGACTGACTTTAAGAAAACCGGAGTTGAAGAAATCCACATGCAGATAGGTGACATTACCTGAGAGGGAGTGCTGGTGAGCTCCATCTTCTCCTGAGACTTCTCCTTGGCTAATCGTGCTGCCTCCTTAAACTCTGAAAACTTCTCTGCAAACTAAAGTAACAAAAATAAGTAAAACATCCAGAATAGAAACTAATTCACCTGTGAACTTATACCAAGTACTCGAGCTCTGCATTTATGTATATCTTTAACACTTTTAGTTCTTTTCAGATTGTATTCTTTTCATCATCTCAATATGTCCACTGACAAACTTGTGTCTGTTAACAAAGTAAGAAACATAAGTTCAACAATAAGCAACAATAGTAAAATTCAACATCCATATGAGTACCAAAAATATCTTGTGTAATAAATGAAAGACCGAAATGTTACTACACAAGGAATACTTTACTTTCCATACTTTAATTACATTTCTATGATAATGCGTTTACTTCAGTAAGTTTCTCCAAAGCAGAACATTTACATCAGTAGAGTATTTTTACAGTGAGGCATTAGTAATTTTATTCAATGTATACCTGTATTGGTCATGCATACAACAATAATTGTGCTTTGTGTATTACTTATAAGAACACGCAAATTAAGCGAAAAACAAAAAATCAACACGAATGCACCACACTGGACTTTTTTTATTGTGTGAATTACACGTAAGGGCAGAGAGTAGCATTGCCAACTGGAAGTGACGTACTCATGTTGATTCTGGATGATAAGTGTGAGTAAACAAGCAGCAGTCAGTGAGAGTGACTGAGAAGCACATATTCACACTCATCATTTGTGCTTTGCACTTCGTCATTGTCCTACAGATGGGACTCAGCACTGGCTGATAATATGTCATCTAGACTAGGGCGGCTAGGGCGGCTAGGGCGGCTAGGGCGGCTAGGGCGGCTAGGGCGGCTAGGGCGGCTAGGGCGGCTAGGGCGGCTAGGGCGGCTAGGGCGGCTAGGGCGGCTAGGGCGGCTAGGGCGGCTAGGGCGGCTAGGGCGGCTAGGGCGGCTAGGGCGGCTAGGGCTCAGTTGGTAGAGTGGATCGCCCAATGACCGAGAGGTTGGCGGTTCGCGTCCCAGCTCTGGCTGTCCACGAAGTGTCCTTGGGCAAGACACTGAACCCTGGCTTAACCCCCAGTAGGACTTACCATAGAAACCTACTGGTGTATGAGTGTGTGTGTGTGTGAATAGGTGAATGAGAGGCTAATGTAAAGCGCTTTGAGCACCATGAAGGTGGAAAAGCGCTATATAAGTGCAGTCCATTTACCATCTAGACTGTGACCAGTCCAACGCAGCCCAGGTAATCTGATAAAGCAATAATTCTACCTCACTGCTGGTGCTGGAACTGCCCAAGAAGGAGGCAACATGTCTGACTGATGGAGCAGTGACTAAGTACTCACACGTACTGGGACAATGGCTTATGACAAAAGTTACATGACTGAATAGCTAGTATTATATGTGATCTTTTGAAATATCTAGCAATGAAAACTCACTACAGGTATCCTTTAAGTAAAGGATGTCAGAACTTTTTCCACTAAGGCAATACTTTTCAACCATGGGATCAGGACCCCACTTGGGGTGTCCTGGAATAAGGATAGGGTCCGCAGAAATTTCTAGCAATTAATATAAATAAAGACTTACTAATAAAAAATGTATGATAAGTTGAGAGAAATAACCATGAAACATAAAAGACATGACAAACTATGAAACTGAAACTGAAATGCTGCGGTGCTGTTTATCTGTCAAATGTTCACTGTGGTGGGTTTCAGATGCTGCAGCACTTTCATAATTCATAGTTTGATTTATTGTTTGTTTAGTGTCAACTGTCAGCTGGACTCACTGTACATATCCTGTCCAAGGAAAATACAATTCGGACTTTGTACAGTTCTCTACACCTGGCCTTTTTGTCTCGATCCATAATAATATACATTATATATAGACTAAACGTCCTCTAAAAAGACCCATTTATTTGAAACATAGTATAGCAAACTATTACATGATCAAAAACAAATTAATTTTAGCAAAAAAATGTCTAAGTTTTGAATATCTGGAGTTGCCAGAAATTTGTTGGGAACCACTGCACTAGTGTGTAGCATATTTGATCAGATTCAGTGTGTTCAGCCTGTGCTCACCTTGACCAGGTGGTTCTCAGATGAGAAACCCAGACCGTACACTGTGTTGGCCCGGCTGTCTGCCCACTGGCCAAACTTCTGTGACGTCTTAGTGAATGTCATATTGGGGGTGATGGTGCTGTTTATAATGGCCTGTTGGGAACAAAACACACACATAACATATAACAAAAAGACCTCAATATTGTAACTGTGAACAAATAACACTGTTAAACGTCTAGTGAACAGAGGGATCAGTAACAGTAGTATACATGTACGGGCCTGATTTTTTAAGATTACAAATAATAGGTGCAAATGTACTTGCTTACGTTACAAAATACACATGCTATTGGTTTGTGTGTCACAGGTCAACTAATGCCTGCGCAAATGACAATAAGTGCAAAGTCTGTGAGACTGCCATATTTTTATGAGGATTTTGCATGTGCCACTGGTTATCGTCATGGAGCGAGGACGCTGTAAAAACTGCTCTGGGATACACTAGCACTCATGAATAAGAAGTTGCCCTTTTTCCACACACAGGGGTGGATAGGTATTTGTTTTTTGTTTATCGGTGTTGAAGTTTGTTATTACTGAAATAAATAGTTTGTCTCCATCATTCTGTCTGGTGAAACTATATAGGGCACTATATTAGGGCATTAATGAAACTATATTAGGGCATTAACAGAAACGTCGACTAATTGACATGTTGAATCCCGTAGCACAAGTCGACTTAAATTTGGAGGAGTCGACAAGTCACATGTTATTCTTTCTCTCCCTCTGTCCCCCTCCTACTTGGCATGCAAACACAGACCAGTCAGACCTAAAGAAGAGGAGACATGGTTGTTGAAGGTAAAACAGGGGGTGGAGGGTCTGACAAGACAAAACAGCACAGTGACCTGCACAATATGCGAGTCCAATTTAAAATACAACAAAAACACAAGTGTCATGCACTGCCATCTAAAGGGCATCCACTAGCTAACCTCAGCGATACGAGCAGCTCCGCAGATATAGACAGGTGTGGTGTGCGTCTTGGCGGCCGTTGATTTAAACTTTTTGCACTTTATGTAGGGTGACCATATGTCCAGATTTTGTTTGGACAGACAGCTCTAAAACAGGACTGTCTGGACGTTCGTCACGCATCCTCACTTTTTACATTTTTGTCCTTAGGATGAAGTATAAAAAGTGAGGAATGCGTGACAGACGTCAGGACACATGTTCACCCTACTTATGTTGTGCAGTTAAATTTAAAAGAAAAGTCAACGTGTTAGCCTTTGTTTTGTTGGGGTTAAAATGCTGATGCTTGTGTCTTGTCAGTGGACATTGTTATGTTGCAGTGAACTTTAATACAAGATACTCATTGCTGGACAGACGTGTGTCCGTGTTGTTCCTCTGCTGACAATGTGATATATACAGTACAGTCACAGCAACAGCGATGTTTGTGTGTATGTGCAGTTCTAGAACCCGTCCGATTTAGCTTCATCTATGCATGAGTGCAAGTCATAACTTAATAGTGATGTACCAGTAGTGGAACCAGGTATGGAGGGACATATATGCTTTTTTTTCTTCCGTCATTCAAAAACCTTGCTGCTTGCAGAACTGATTCATTCTCTGCGTTTCCTTTAAGTGTGTCTATATCAACAGCTGCAGCCACTTTTCCATGAAGCTGTGTCAGTTAAAACCTGCCTTACAGACATGCTAAATATGGATGCAAAATCAGCACCACAATCAGTTTCAGATTTGGTAAATCATGCTGTGCACGCTAAATAAACATTTGCATCTACTCCTCTCAATAATTTTAAGTGTTATGGTAGAAATGCCCATAATTGCATATTCATCAAGGCAAATATAATAAATGGGTTCCACAACTTATTTTGCCCATGTGCCAGGTGCAATCCTCACTGTGTCCTGTTAATAGATAAGTCGCAATGCGTGTTTGCGTGCACAGTCATGTTTTTACACTTTTACTAAATCAGGCTCCTCGAGTCCGCTTGGCTGTCAGGTTATTGATCGTCATGGGGCTGGGTGACCAGTGATCACAGGTGATTTGTGAACTTTTATGGTGATTTTACTGTATGCCTTGGAAACGGTAACATAATCTCAGTAGTCTGTTTATCTTCTGAACTTAATAATTACAGTTTGTTATGATTAGTTAATATTTAATTTTAGATGTTTCAACTTTTCATTATGTTTTAATTGTCTCGTCTGTTAAAGTGGTATTTTTTGGTTTGGTTGATTTAGCTAGCTGGTAGATTACTTTTGATTTAGGTGTGCTACATTTAAGTGTTATTTTATTAGTTTTTACATAGTCTTATCAGATATACTCCAAATAATTAATGTTGTAGTTTTTCTTAATTCATATACATTATTCTCTTTTTAAGGGTCTGTTCTTAGCATTATTAATTGATTTTCAACTTGCATAAGCACTCAGTCATATCTCTTGTTTCATTTATTCTATGTACTCCTCATTTTAATTACATTCTTTATGAAATTTCATTCATAGTGTTAATAAGTGTTTTAACAGGGTCCTATGTATTATATGTGTATATATGTACACTTTCAAAAGTTTCTGTACTTCTGGAAAAACAAGATAAGCAGCACAACATTGACTATCATCAGTCTGTGTTGTCTCTTTGTCTGCTCAGAGGACATATTGTTGTCTGGAGGATAATGTCCTCCAGCACCAGCCCACCACAGCCTCTGCTATTTCCAGCAGAACACGGTTACTTGGTGGTTGAACAACAGCAGTAGTTACCCAGAGGATCTTACATAACTATGCTAACTCCACCCCTCCACCTCTCTCCAGACTAAAATAATCACTGCCACATAGATATGACAGGCCAGGCCACCTCCTGCTCTGCTCCGCCTAACAAAGACTAGACTAAGACCCTGTGTTCACACAGAGGTGTGAAATACAGACACACATTTCAATGTCTGAGGTCATTTTAAGGTAAAACTTTAAATCAGAATGAGACAGTTGTTGCTTTTACATATTTAGACCTCAGAATTGAAGTTACTTTTAACCGTACAGTCACATAACTGATGCTCCATAAAAAATTTTTTAAAATAAAATAAAAAAAATACTTGCACCTACCTTAGATCCATCAAGGCTGATGATGCGATATACATTCCTCGTACTGTCAAAGAAGTAGGAGACTGTGACGGCATGTTTACTTGTGGGAACCCAGTTCTTCTTGGTGCTGGGGTCAATTTGAAAGACGTGGGCCCGGGTACTGAAGATGGGCTGCTCTCTGTGGGCAGACAGAGGACACGTATTTATTATACTATCTTTGATTAAATAGCAATGACACCAATTATAATTTTTATTTCTATGAGCATTTCTAAAAAAGTCAATTACAAAGTGGTTTAACAGTAAATAGAACAATCTGAACAGTTAATGCATAACCAATTAAACAAACAGTAGTCAACAAACTTACAAAGAACAATTTTACAGACAAATATAGAATTTAGCGAAGCGGTTTAAATAATGAAATGAAGACAAAAATACTAAATACTAATATGGATCTGCTACTTATTTTGATGCTCAATTGCCAATAAACTCCTTTTCATATATTAAACATTGACAAATGCTTAATATATATAAAAGAAAAGGTAAAACATTTTCTTTCCAGTTTATTTTTTACTAGATTAAATGTTGACATATGAGTAACCCTTTACTTCTGATGCGTCCACTATCCAATAAACACAAACAACAGCTAGTTAGAAAATCTCTCAAGCAAATGTAATGTAATATAATTACTTTAAGGTGCAATACAATACGACATGTAGAAATAATACAAAATACTGTATTGATGTATGCACTAGTGGATTCATTAATTATTAAATATGTTAAACAGATGTGTCCACTGTCCTTGAATCTTAATATGTTCATGCAGTTTATTTTATCTTAGTCCTAAGAGCCAAAATGTGATTTTTTTTTTTGGTGCCAACATCACAAAGGTCACAAAAACGTTTCTAAAAAGGCATTAATGAGATATTATGTTCACAAAAATGAACAGACATAAGGTCATCCGTGACTTTTAACGTTTGGCTAACAAAATGTGATGATTTAATTTTCAGGGCCAAGTGAATATTGTTTTGTGTCAATCTATCAAATTGTTTATGTAACAGGGACCGAAGAACAGATTTAAACATCTCAGATACCAGTGGCTTCAATGGTGTCAAACTTTTGAGATCCATGTACATATTTATGACTCATTATAGCACAAATATTTAATTTCATTTTTCAGTTCTCAGCAAATATTCTCAACGTAGCTTCACAAAATAAATGAACCCTGGGATCAAAGTTGTTCTCCAATAAGCTGTGACTTGAAGTTGTCTGTTAAGATATAAATAATAGGCTATATAAAATAAAACTTTTCAAGAAAAATAAGGTTCAAGAGAAGCACTTTCATACTGGATGATGTCTGTGTTCGAAGCACTAACTTTTGCTGTATTGTTTTGTGCTGTTCTGTACTCTGTTCTAACATGTGCTCTTTTTCAGAAACTTGGTGGATGACCCGTTCTTTTTATGGACTATATATTAGTCATGTAAAACTGGGGTACAACAATATGAGATCCTCACATTCCTACTCCAATTCAAACAAAGTGTTAGTAAGGAGCCACAATGAGGTAGTTGTATATTGGGTAATTTATTACACCAGGAAAGAACATTGGAGTTGTGGTGTTTTTGCTGATGTTTATCTGTCTGTCTGTCTGTCAGTTAACAAGATAACTTGACACGTCCTGGAAAGATTTGGCTGAAATTTTCAGGAAATGTTGATACTGACACAAGGAACAACTGCTTACATTTTGGTGGTGATCATAAGTGAAAGAAGAAATGGAAAAGGGGAGGGGGGGTTGACCTGCCTTGGCAGAGTCTGCGCTCTGAGTGCTTTTCTATTTTTTTTCTTTTTTTTTGGGTGGCTTGTTATAGCTTCAGTATTCTAGAGTGTTCTGTTTAAATTTGTGGTTTACCTTTGACATTTATTCACCTTTATATTTCATTCGTACTTATGTTCGAAAATAAACTTTATCATTATAAAATAGTTACAAATGTATTAAAGCATTGTCAAGGTGCTACGCTACTTTGCTGAAATAACTGGACCAGTGCCATACAAGTGTCAAAGTTCAATATCCACCAGCTTTTCTATAATGAAATAAGCTTCTTTGGTCACAGGGCCAAGGACTCATGCTTCAGTCAACAGTCATCAGGAACAGCAGACAGGTAGGCAAAAACAACAGTGTTCAGTGACTGACACCGACACCACAAGACCATGTATTACACTGGGGAACAATTTGGAAAAGAAAAAAAATCAGAGTAACATTTTTCTATTGATTAAAACTAAAATTGGAATGCTTATTCCAAAGTTGCACTCATTTTTTTTTTCTAGCACGTCAATTTTTTTTCTCCACAGCTTACCCTCCAGATAAGCAAAATTCCACCAATTAGCTGTAGCTGACAACAATTGGACTCATCTACAGGTACATGGAAACTTGTTTGTGCAGTCACAATTTAAATAGTGCAGTAAGTGGTAGGGGCAGCTCCCAATAGGTACAATTACAGTAGCCATATCATTTATAAAATAACAATAATAATAGTGTTAAACACTGAAGCCATACCAGCTACTTTCATATTTCATTTTATGTCAATATTTGAACATTTTTATAAAACAAAGGCATATCTACAGTATTTTTTTTATGTTTTAAGAAAATGGGGATTGTATAGTTCAAAAGCTTGACATGAAAGAGAAAAACTGAGATCAGTTTTGGATTCCACACCAAAAAATGTGTTAAAAAGAGCTGTCAGGCCTAACTCAACAAAAAAATTGTGTTCCCCAGTGTTATTACTGTCAACCCTGTCCTACTGAGAACAAGAAGCAGAAGTAGCAGAACGTGATGAATCAGAGGAAGGTGAAAGACAAAGTTTCCCAAATCCCAACACATCCATAATTCAAGTCTTCTGCTGTGTTGCTGCACTAACAGTGACTGGACCAGACGAAATGGAAAAAAGAAACAACCACCATGCATTCCAACTAAAAACACAAAATAATGTCAATTTTCCTATTTTATGCTCCACTAAAAAAAGCTTATGGTAAAAAAAAAAAAAACATCAAGGCCCATCTACTGCAAAATCACCGAATAGGAAAATGTTCAAATCAGCTTCATAACAAATAAACTCTCATACTATCACTTGTATCATTTGGAGTTAATGAACCTTTGTAGTTGCAGGGTGATGTGAGCAAAATGATTTACATGCAAAATATGAAAGCTGGACTAACTAGTGCTGTACAAGCTGGCATAAAGAAAGGATTTATGTCTAAAGGTTATTCTACTAGACAGAGTGGTAGCGTTTGAAAATAGTAACTATGAAATGGAATAATGGTAGCTTTCTGCAGGACCAGCAAAGGAATGACACAGGCAAAGATGGGGGTGTCTTTCTCGAAAGTCATGGTCTAATGTGTGGGTGGTGAAGAAAGAACATTTCAAAATTAGACAGAAATTATGTATTTTTAAAAGCAGCAAAGGAAAGAAACAGATATGCTAATTAACTTGATGAACAATGCAGCAAATCCTAGCTTTCTGTTTGAGCAAAGTGACTAAACAGTTTGAGACACACAAACGGTTCCAAGCCTGAGTGGGATGGAGGGGCTGTCATGCATTATCGCCCTGGTGTGTGTATGTGTGTGTGTGTGTGTGTGTGTTTGTGTGTCCAATAACTTTCACCATTGTTGCATTTCATTTCCACACACATTACAAGACAGTGATAGTTTCAGTTAGGACAGTGAGTCAACAATTTCAGGTCCAATGTGGTTTACAGGGTCTGTAAGGTCCACCTCTGCATGAACAGTGAGTGTACCTGCTTTCTTAGGTACCATGAAGTAATGGTACTAATGTAAGGAATGATGTACAAAGGGATCAGTAGTTAATGTTGTAATGTTCTAAGTGATGTTCTGATTTTCTGGAATACATGTTCCTTTCACCTTACATCTGCTTGCTTGTATGTTTTTTTAATTTTATTTTATTTACTTCTTGGATTTTGTTTTTTTCTATGCTTACAGCAAAATAACCAAATAATGTAACATCATTGATTGTTTGCCTTGATTTTCTACATGACAATAAAACATTTTTAAGAAAGTCTTATGTCCTCCAATAACACTAAATTTGTTGAATTTCTTAATATTCCTGAGTGTCCTATAAAGAGTTAAAAAAAGAAGTTGTTAAGAGATGCAGACTGATAAGAACCAATAAGTTCACGTGTGTGACATTTTGTCTCATATCACATATGACATTTTTGTTTTATCTGTTATGTTTTTATAATAATACATTTTATTTATAGATGCCTTTCTTGTCACTCAGGGACAAGAAAGTATGAAAATAAACAACAAAACAGTAAAAAGCAAAAACATGTAATTTGTTTCTTTTTTTTTATATATATATATAATATATACTTTACATCTTCATCCTGCTGCATCTTTTCAGACATTTTCATCTTGTTGAGTCTTTGCATCATTTTCACATCACGGTGTCATGCATTACTTTTGTCTTGCATCTTATATATTATTTGTGGTTTTTTTAAATGTTATTTTGTTGCACATTACATCATTTTTCATCTTGCTGCATCTTTTACAACCTATTGTCTTACAAAACTATTTCTTCTCATTCATTATATGTGAAAATTTTGTTCCATTTAAAATCTTTTGGGTTTTTTTGCATCACTTTTTGTTTTGTGTCTCATGATACCCCTAGTGGACGTTTGTCCATAAAAAGTTGAGAAACACTGCCTTATGGTGTTTTTGGGCTTTTTATTTTGGTCAATTATGCCTCTCCTTAATAATAACAATTGGTGGTCCATTATGGATTACTGGACAGGTGATTTATTCACATTTATAACATGGTCCAGTTTGTAAGGTTCTTGCATTTGTGGAATAAGCAACATGACTAAAATAAGGGGGGAAAAAAACCCACACATATTGGTCATTTTATACCGCAGGGACCCCAGCAGCATGAGAAAGATCCACGTACAGTCAACACAACTTGGTGCTTCCTCCTCATGCTGGTCACCAGACTGGTCATATTTTGCAGTGGGACAGCATGCCATTCACCAGCCAGGAGTTGTTTAAGGCCAACCAGCATGATTGTGTTGCTCGCCCAACCTGATCCCACAAGTGTTCTGGTGGGTTGAGGTCTGGAGTTTCCAGATTCTGGAGATACAAGACTACCCCTAGATCCAGAATCTCATTCCAATAT
Source organism: Siphamia tubifer (assembly GCA_020466265.1). NCBI lineage: Eukaryota > Metazoa > Chordata > Actinopteri > Kurtiformes > Apogonidae > Siphamia > Siphamia tubifer. Next base: position 50,449,638 of record CM035794.1, on the reverse strand, counting down.
TTCACTGCACTTAGTGTTCAATGACAAGCTCTGTTTTCTCTGTGGAAGAATGTGGCAATTTTTTTTAGAGGAGCTACACATATGTTTGCTGTGTTGCTCATTCCACGAATACATACGTACAAATCATACTTTACGGTAAAGGTCACACATCAGGATTTTCCATCACGCAATACTACACCAATTGGCATTATTGAAGGTAAATAATTTACCAAAATATCTTCTTTCATTTAACTTTTACATTTTATTTTAAAAATTTTAACCTATAATGAAATAATGCCTTCACATTTCTTGTTTCTCATTAACTGACATGAACGTGTTTATCACTGACAACATTTTGCCCATATCCCTTCATACCTCTAGTCTCTGATCACTGTCCAGGTTCTTGTCTGCATTTGATTAACATGTTCATCTACAGACAGTGTTTGGCTTCTGATCCAGCCTGTCATTCATTTCACACTGTGACACCTGACATGGCATGCACCTCAAAGTGCTGTGCCCTGATCATTTAGCTAGAAAACTATGCTATGGTTTTAGGACCTTGTGTTTGTGGGTGAGCTCTGGCCTGACCAGCAGAGGGTACTGTGATACACAAGCACTGCAGAGAGGTTATGATGCCAAAGGTGACCTGGAGGCACCTGTGCCAACATACAGTGATCAGCAGGTGGTGGACCACTTCCAAATGTTGCTATGACTGAAAAGCTTGGTTCTGGATTAAAGGCAAAGCTAGAACTGTCTACTACTGGCTAGTCTCCACTGTTATACCAATAAATCCACTTAAAACAAACAGCAGCCATTTGCTTTAAATGCACATAATCTCTTTGTAACATTTTCATTTGGTATTTTCATTCAGAATACCTCAGTCATCCATAGAAAACCTAAGAAAGAAAGGCAGACAATAAGAGTATATAAAATATGAAGTACCATTTTCCAAGATTTTAGGATAAATATACCATTTCATAAATAATGCTGCCTTAAATGTAAAAAAAATATACAAAGATATGCTGCATCTTTTTATGTGAAAGTTGCTTATAGTCTTACTTTAGGATAACTGTGAAATATGAATATTACAATTCTGACAAAAAAATAAATATCGTACACAAATAATCTCTAGATAAAAGTCCTTAATCTCTAGACAAATTTCCTTAAGAAAGCCAGCATGCATATATTTCAATAAACTACAGTGGGAAAAAAAAAATCAAAATCTTGCCCAAGAGTATTTTTGTCATTTCTAGTCAAAATCTCTAATCATTCATAAAATAAGACATGATCACCTAAAGAGTAACTTTTCAGTGAGATATAAAGAACTTATTCTTACACAATAGATCTTGAAAACCTTATTTCAAAAATCTTACAAAGATATTTTTTATTTGCTCCATTGACGTTTTTTTACTCGAATTAAGCAAAAGTTCTTGAATTAAACAAAAAAATTAAATCTGCCATTGGAACAAGTAAAAATTATCTTGGTAGAATATCTTGAAAATATGCTTTCCATATCTATACTGAAAAGTTACTCTTTAGTAACAGACAAAGTCTCTACATTTAAAATAAGGTTGAAAACATTCCTGTTTGAGAAAGCCTGTGGTCAGATTAATTAAAAACAGACTGAAGTCACAGTTCAGTCTAAGCTGCGCTAGACTGTCTCTCATGTCTGTATTTGTCATTTCTTAAACCTATTTTACATACCATGTCTGTTCATGACTAGTCACCTGGTGTTCCCTTTCCCCACTCACGCAGACGGGGGAGTGGGGAATAATCATGCACAAACTTGTGCATGACTATTTCAATATCCAGCAGCATGTTGGTAATCGGTAACTTCGGGTGACCTATCAGATTCCAAAAGGAATGACACCTTAAGTTGTGTTTTTGCTGTTTAATAGGAATTCATTATTTTTAATTTCAACATTTAGGTAATCATTTAAGAATATATAATTTAACTTCCTTGTACCAAGCAACACTTTGAATTATTTGCTGTTTCCATTTTCATATTGAACATTTTTTTTGTTTAATAAATACCGTGCTGAGGAAGAAAATTGGGGCTTGTTTTTGATAGCCTTTTGTGCTGATAATGTGGAGTATAATATCACCACAGTATATTTAACAATAAAAAAATAAACACACAGCCCAATATCGTAACTCGACTGCAAGATAGCAAGCAGAAAGTAATGTCTGTAGACATGATTATAATGTACAGAAAAATCCTGGCTAATTCAGGTTTTTAATGCAAAGTGGGTATCCAAAGCACATCAAGAAATCATTGCCATTGAGTCATGAGACCATCTGTTTAACACTGTTCATTTTAGACTGCCACATAAATAACACAACATCCCTAAAAGGGCTAGGAGCACCCACTAAAGAAAGACATACAAATCTATCCATATCAGGCAGAGAAACATCAGCTCAGCAGTAAAACAGGTTCTTTATTTCAACACTGGGTTTATTTAATGAAGATTTGGTCTTGGCATGTCTATCTGCCAGTCTTGAAGGAGAGCATATTTGATTACTTGGCTGAGAGTGGATTCTTCCCAGCGTCCCAGGTTTCCTTCGGGACTCAGTAATTGTTCCCCTCTTTGGGAACTCTCATCATGTTGAAGTGTGTTAATTAAGTTAGCAGAGTACAGGCTTGGCAGAGATTATTTAAAGATGGACAGAGTTCATCAGAGATGTGGTAATGCATGTTCAAGGATTCACACCATCTTTTGCAGGCTGAGGTTGAAACTATATATGCATGTTGTGTCAAACTGTACATTGCTCAGTAAATGAATAAGTGAGCAATGAAGGGTGAAGGTTTTGCATCGGTGATCACATCCTTAGGATATGTGGCTTCCTCTGCTTACATCATCTCTTCCCTGGTCCATCAGAACATATCCAGGTCCAACTCTAATTAAAGCAGTGGCTGAGACAGGAAGTGGTTTCAGTTGTGAAACTTCATTTCATTCAGATATTCGACTGGTTTACACCACAAAGTTGTTTGTGCCGTCTTATTTTTGCCTTCTTTGTTTCATGATTTTGAAAGTCAGATCATCATGCTGTATATTTTTATGCTTTAGGGTGTCATTAGCCTGGCAGCACAGCCCAGATGAAAATCTGCCCTGGTGGTGTGTGTCTCAATGAGAGTGTGCAGTGATTGTTAGCCCATAATCCCTTTCACAATGAAATGTACTGTGGCATTCATGTCTCAATGACAAGTGCTTTGACAGAGGAATCTGACCACAGATGTTATCAAATCAGCAGTTCTCCACTTACAACCAGCAGATACCAAACAGAAGACATTCAGGCAGACAACCGTGGTTAGACAACAGCAAACACAGATGTGTATTATTATTATGTGTATTCTTTAAATCATTGATTCTGCTTTTGTCTTTTTCTGGCCTTTAAATTAATTTACTTAATGGCTTCCTTTTAAAGCAATGATGTTTTTATGTGCTTTTCTACAAAGCACTTGAGATTAGAGGCCGGGCAATACAGATTTTTCTAAGGCCAATGCTGAAGATTTGTTCAGCTGATGGCCATCATTTACAGACATTTTATCAGGCCAATTTTAAGATCTATTTGGAAATGCACATTAACCATAAAATACAATTAAAACACTCAGATAATTAAGATTTTTAAGCAACAACATAAATTACAAATTATTAATACACATATACATAGTACTTTTAATATTTATTGAACTTCATGTGCTGCCCATACAGGTGTCTGTTCAAATAGCATATATCTTTTTCAGTACTGATCAAATATTGGCTTTCAAAATACATAAAGGCTGACATAATCTATCTCTACTTGAGATGCTTTTCTTCTAGAAAATCATTGCAAAATCGCTTTTCAAATAAACTATCACTATCTACACTGGACACCATTAAAACACTGACGGCTCCAGCCTGTGCTTGAGGGGCACGGAAAAATAACCTGTATTACTAACTTAGCTGCTGTGTTGTCATAGCAACAACCATGTGACTCAGGGCTGGTCATGAGCTGTGAACATCTTCCAACTCTATCTCTCCCGCTCCTTCCCACATGCTCTCCTGCCCAAGCCGATCCCAGAGTCCCTATCAGTTAACCCACTCGCAGAGGGTGGCTTGGCAAACATACACGCAGTCCACTTAAAAACACACATCAGGCACACAGCAGCAACTACAAGACCATGTGAGGATGGTTGGAGCTTCAAGTCAGTGACTTTTTCAGTCTTTCCTCAGTGTCCCAAAGTAGAATGATGAAAGCTGAAGCTGTGTGGCTTTCCGCAGATAAAAAAAAAAAACAAAACATCCAGAATATAGAAAAGCAGTGTTTTTCTTGTTTGTTTAAACAAGAAAAACACACTGGGCACTGAAAACCCAACTGAGTTGACACAACACTGTATCACTGCAACTTTGGATAAACAACTGAAATGTCAGGCAGTTTAATATAGCATTTTAGTATAACAACAGAATATACAAATAACTTGCTGTTAACACTGAAGCCTCCTTCTTTTGCATTGAGAGAAATGCACAGTAATAATTTATACTAATGATAAAAATCTCTCATCTCTAAAATGCTATTCTCCTGAGATACTGTTATTTTGATTCAGTTGACTCCATTGAATTATTTTACAATTGTCATTAAGTGTAAGAATTGAGTTGGATTCATATATTTAGAAAACAAAACAGTTAACAAGTCTCAGACTTTTCATTACAAAAATGTTCCTTTTCTAATTGTCCTTCTGTTAGTATGTGATTGCCTGAAAATATAAATCATTCAGTTTTTGCCACCTTAAAATTCCATTAACATCCACAGAGGAAGTGGTTCGCTAATCAACCCACCATGTTCCTACAGACCCACAAAATTACTTTATCTTCTTTACTCTGTTCTGTACACAGCAGGGCTATGCATCACCATGACCTACTAAAATGAAGAGTATCAACTTAATTAAAAAAAAAAAAAACAAAGTGGAAAACCAGAAGACATGAGACCAGAACCAGATGCAACTGGATCATTTGATGTCACTTAATTACACACAAGGAAAACCTTAAAAAAAAACATGTACTCTATTTTATCAATGATATATGAGAACACATATTTGAACATCTGACTACTCACAAAATTAACTAAACTACTACCAGTAAATAATATGGAATTACCGTATATTGATATTTCTCACCTGTCCTAGCCATGTGTTCACTTGCACTGTGCATTTTTTATGTATTTCTGTGTTTGTAGTTTTACTGACAAAGCCTTCATATAGCCATAAACAGATTGTTTACGTGCACAGCCACTGTATACACAGTAATAATAGCACCTTAACTCACCCGGTCAATATGCATGCACACTGCTTCAACTAACAGTAAATGAAGTTGAAGTACCAGCTTGGTTAAGATTAGGGTTAGGGGTTTGGGTTTACGGTTAAGGGTGGGGTTAGCATTGTAGGGTGACCCTGCACATAAGAAGACACTATTGTACAGTATGCAGGGTGACCCTGCACCCTAGCAAACAAATACTTTATTCATAGGGTAACCCTGCACATAGCATCAGCTTTTCATAAAAGCCTGACCAGAGACAGGACCTGACACAATGGCTACACACTCCATCAATAGTAATCTGTATAAGTCCACTTGATATCCAAGGACAGGTACTGTTTCCAGTAAAAAAAAAAAATCCCATTCATGAATCAAACTTTGATCTACAAGTTTGCAAAAAAAAAAAGTGATACTGATGCTAAGTCCTGGGCAGTGTTTCTACTCAGACGTGCCAAGTTTCAAGAGGACAGCTTGTTTACAATCATCTATTATACAAGAACAGAAGCTCCAGTACTTGTTGGAGGGAGCAGCCAACTCTGACTTGCTAATTAAGTGCTCAGTGCAAATTCAAGATATGTTCTCTGTCTATCTTCCTTTCTCCACCTATCTAAGGAATTGATTACAGACTGGATTATAACCACTAGCCTTGAGAATTACTGTGGATGCGCTTTGCACGAGGAGGTAAGCAGTTCACCCCGCAGTCACAATATGACAACAAACCAATCACATGCTACATCATCTGCTTTTATCTGGAGTAAGAATTAGGTCTCTCCTGACCAGAAGGATCACCATACGTCTACAGGTTCAGATACAGCACATGCATTACACGAGTCATATATGACAAATCAGTTTCATCTAGTGGTGATGAAAGGTTTTTAATTCTCTGGACAAAACCAAGAATTGTAGTCCTATGTATAACAACAAGAGAGACTAATGCATTTAACTTTCCAGCCACCCATTTAATCACAATATGTATAAAAATAAATAAATAAACATATATATATATATATATATATATATATATATATATATATATATATATATATATATATATATATATATATATATATATATATATATGTATGCACCGTTTTGTCCCAGTTAACAGATACAAAGCCTGATCTCTGTCATCAATTCACCAACAGTAGCCTACTTCGTTACAGCCATCAGTACTGCAGTCTAATCTTTTGGTTTCTGTAATCTACAATGTCCGATGTTTCTGTGGAGGTTGGGTGGATTTTATAATGGGCGACTGCAAACAGTGCCATAGGCTTTTAATGCCGTTCACTTCTCTGGTAATTACTACCAAGTGATCAGTGGTGTCAGGAGTTGCTGTCTACTTTGCCAGAGGAAGCTAGGCTAGCAGTGTTTGCTACACTGTCAGTGGAGACATGAGTTTTGGTGAAATTTGCTGATTAGCTGCTGGAATCTACTGAACCAAGCACGGACGCACATTTCATGGGATGTACAATGTAAATTATAGCTTGTCATGTAATCATACTCCACGCTACATACCCCATTTTGTTGGATTTGGTTGCAAAGTTGAGTAGAATCGATCCTGTCGGTGGTCTCTTGAGGGCGGTGTGAACTGGCTGGAGGCTAGCTGCACCTTCTGATCCTCTCTCTCCCACCTAAAGCCGCTGTGGCTGTTGTGACTTCTGCTGAGCCACCGTGTTGTTTTCAGTCCGACATGGTTTTGACGTTGTTATGCCCTTGGGTACATTTCGCTGGTTTGGTTAGTTTCATCCGAGCAAACGTGTCAATTCATGCATGGTGCTCGAGAACAGCAGCACGAGCGCTAGTTGTAGCTACCGTTAGCTAAATTAAACTCAGTTATTCACATATGAGGATTACCGAGCTAAACTCGGGACTAGACTGCAAGGAGGAGTACTGTGGTTTATATTCCAAGAAAAAAATCGAAATTAAGAAGTTGTGTCTATTGTTTTGGCAAGAACTAAAATGTCGAAACAGCTAGAAAAAAATTAATCTAACAGATTAAAGATGCATAGTCTATCAGATGCTAGCTTTAAACAATCGTTGCTAGCTTGCTGTAAATAACGTTATTCTCCACTGGCTGCTGCTGTGTGACCTCTCTCCCGTCACTTCGCAGCACTGAAATGCGACCTGCTATACACAGACTGGACTCAAAAAAGCTGACAAGAAATATCCTCACCCGAAAAATACTTCAGCCCTCATCCCAGTAAACCCGCTGTCCATAAATCCCAGTTTCAGTCGCTGGCTCTTCCTCGCCGTCCGCTGTGCCATGAAAATCCCTCTAAATCTATGAGATATTACAGAGTTTTACTGGAGCAAGCGGTCTCTCTCCTCTCACTACGGGATGCGAGATATATTCTTCCGCAAAAACCCTTCATCTCCACTGTTTTGAGGAGGGGGAAATGCTAGAAATCACTTGGCGCACTCATGAAGCTTCACCATCACGTCCGACGTCCCTTCTTTAGAATGTCAGCTCTCACACCGTCGATGGGGACAAATAGTGATGATAAAAGAGTGATTACTTTTATCCAAGAAAATGCCCGTATTTGCGTTCAGTTGTGGCCAGCCTTCAGATGATGATGCTCCACCGGCCGGTTCATCCTCTCCTCCTGTCTGGTCTCTCAGTCCTCATCCCATTCATTAGCTCTGCTCCATCCTCTGCTGCTTAGTGCGAGCATTAACTACTACGTCATCACGTAAACTGCTGGACATTTTACGTAATTGGCAATAACGTACAGTACTTTTCTCATTTCCAGAAAGTTTCTACATTGCAGTTTATAAAGTACACGCAATATACTTTTTCCACTGAGACACAAACATGTATAGAGTAGTGGTCATTGATTTCAGAATAAAGTCATATTTTATATGAATTGAAAGAAGACGTCCAGATATAAAATATAACTCAAGTAAATGTGCATAGAAAATATGTGTAATAATGAAATAACATCGATACAACGCACATGAACTAATCATAGACGACTAAGCATTGCCATCTTCTGGACACTTACTGAAATGGTCCAACCCTTTACAGCCACTCATGACAGTATTAGTTTATCAACTATATACACTGGGAAAAAATGTAAGGGGGAAGTCAACCATTGTTGATAATGGTTGTTCAGGTTGTTAAAACCTTTTGTGGTGTTAATATTTTCACATAGTTTTCACACTAAAACCAAGAGGAAATAGTTGTCATTATTTATAGGATATGATATTATTTTACTCTCTGACCCAGTTCAGGTCATACCCATCTAATAGCACATATACAAACCAATAAATAAACCACTCAAACTGTCACAATACGTGGCCCCTGAGCTAAAATTAATTTCACACCGTTTATTGTTAATGTCGTCAGTATAATTATTGCACTTTACAAATCTAAATGGATTGAGTTGGACTCTTCAGTAAGCTGATTGCTTGCCCCTTGTTTAGATCAAAGCATATTTATGTTAGAATGTCCCAAAGTCAAGATCTCCATACTATTGACAATCGGTATTAAGAATTTTCTCTGTTCAATCTGACTAAACTGGAGCTATTTTGCAAAGAAGAATGTGCAAAGATTGCACTCTCTATGCAAAGTTAGTATACACATGACAAAAGAATTGCAACAAAACATGGTTTGAAAAATTGTTGAAAATGAAAATGATAAAAAAAAAAAATCTTGAACATACATATTTTCCTCCTATTTCACAATTATCCACAATGCGTTGGTCTATAAAATAAATTTCTAGTAAACTACATTTAAGTCTGTGGTTGTAATGTGACAAAATGTGGAAATGTTCAAGACGCATAAATGCTGTTCAACTGAAGGAAAGGTTAGAGCATTGTTTCAATTGATGGTTTAGATAAAAAAAAATTTGTAGAAAGGACAGACATGATTTAAGTAAATAAAAGTACTAAAAATTAAGTGGGTTTAGAACCTACACTTAAAATATGAAATTTGTGAATTTAGTCATGTAAGTAAACAGTGCAACAGCAAATAACTGCGAAACACCTAAAAATAGTAGCAATAAATAACTCCCCGACAAACACACTACTTTAGCAATCATAAAATATGTGCAACTTGTACTTTAAGTGTCTTGTACTTAACACATTGCTGTGATCTATTACATTATGAATGTTTTATTTTAAGCCACATGTCAATGATTTGTGTGAGTTATATCAGTCTACTTTCCAAAAGAAAATAACAAGCAAAGCCTTTGCCACATACTGTATTCCTTGCATTTTCCACACAGTATCCTTGTCAAACTAAGATAAGAACAAACAGGTGCACAGAGGACATTATGAAAAACTACTTTAAACTTACAGGTTTAAATTAATCCAATATGAATTTAAGGGAAATAATCTTGCATTTCAGTTTTATTTTCTACACAAAAAATACTTTGATCTATTAAGCTTCATGTGTATGTATTTCTGTATACACTTAAGACTTCTATAATTCCAACAGTCTTATCTGTTCATGACAGATTCATAGACAAGGTTGAAACATCAGATGCACTACAAAGCACCATATTATATTTAGAGCTGGCAGAAAAAATAAGCTGTCTACTCCATGCTGCTGCGTTTTTGTAGTTCAAGTTACCCAGAAACAACAACAGAGAAACTGACTAAATTAATGTATTTTAAATACCAAATGTAAGTGTTCTGTCAGTGTAAACAGATGATATATTAGTCAGCTGACATGTTGTAAATACTTCACATGAAACACTGGAAGACTAGTTTTCTATTTCAAGATAACGCTGAGCATGAAAACTCTAGTCAAGCACCCTCACTTATAATGTGATCTACAGAGCAGCACTGAGTTCTGTTGAGAAGCTAAAGCAAATTGATCAAGACATTACAACAATGGATACAGAAGACTTGTCTCGGTCTGATGTTGACACTGAAATGAAAATGTTGTCTTCTGAAGATATTTCTGTGGAAAATCTCAATGCCGGTGATGAAGTGGAAGACCTCCACAACAGGTATTTAAATACATTTAAAAACATATACATTTCCATATTAGTGTAGGTCATGGTAATGGTTTCCTTTGTTTGTTTTTAAACATTGTGTGGGGAACTATGTTTCCAGATTAATCAGTGTTTTCCTTTTCATCAAATTAAAACAACGGAATTAACTGCGTATGTTTATGAAGTAGCTCAGAGGCAGACATTCAATCTAAAGCAATAATTTAGACAAACTCTCATAAGGCACTGTAGATTTACAGAAGAAATCACATTAATCCTGAAGACCTCTACAGTAAGCGTGTCTGTTATGCTTGCATGTGACTAGGCTGTTAGATACTGTGAATTTGAGAACAGATGAGTGAACATAATTGCAATTACCTACAAAACTGTGAAAATGTCTTTATTTTGTACATATTCAGTAACAGGGAATCAAAATAATCCTCATTTCATATATTTTTTTTTAAACATGATTAAAAAAGATGACTATTTCTAAAACAAATTGTCTAATGCTACTTTTTCTCCACTGACTTAACTGGGGGATATGATTTGTCATTGCCACATTCTTTGTTTGAAACTGTGTCTTCAGTTTACGTGAAGCTGTCCATGATGACAACGTCCGGCCCAAGATGCAATGCTTGATGATGGACTCTTCCTTTTCCATGGTAACTATGCAAGGTGAGGACAGTGGCATCAAGTGGGAGACAACCCCCAGCCGTTGCAATACCCCGTGGGAAGTTGGGAATCCCACAGGAGACTTCAACTCTCCAGTGGCAGTAGGGCCTGCAAGTCCAGTGTCTCCTCCAGCAGGAAAGATTATCTTTGTCATGGATGAAGGGCTCATTACAAGACAGAAGAAAGCTAAAGAGAGAACAAGTAGTCAGAAGACCAAAAGACCACAAGAAGTCTTCCTAGGAAGTTCTGACAACATCTCAGGAAGGCCAGAATTGATAAGCTTCTCTCAGCCCAATGTGAAGGATGAAGAAGAAGAAAATGAAGAGGAAGCAAATGATCCCTCAGTAGATAAAGAACAACGACTGTTCAGGTTGGTGTCTGAAGGCTCTGAAATCCTCAACATTGTTGTTCCTCCTAAATTTGTTTCAGTAGATGAAGAGGTTAGCAAGGAAATGGTGGACAATCTGTCTTATCTGGAGGACAGCCCTGTTACTAAAGCCAGCGAGGAGGTCCTTGATGAAGTGTTTGAGCCAGAGATGTCACCACCTGCTCCAAAAGGAGAGCATTCACCTTCCTCAGGTCCACAAGGAATTGATCCTCCAGGAGCTCCATTGTCCAGACCTCCTCCACCTAGAGGAGCTGCTGGTAATGTAGATTACTTTGAGGCGTTCAGCCTAATTGATGCCCAGGCTCCAGGAAGTCCAGCCGTAGCCACCCAAGAAGGGGTGAAACCCGAGGCAGAAGACAATGCTAAGATCCAGGACACAGAAACACCGGGGCAAGCTAAAGATGCCAGTACCACCCCACCATCAATGTTATCTGTGGAGAGTGAAAAGGCAGATACCATTAGTCTAGAAGAAATTACCTGTGAACTTCTGGATGACGTGTTCTATGGTGGAACCAATGACTACATGAAAACATCTCTAGATAGAGAACGAGATAAAATGGGTCTGGGTGTACTCACTAGGGTCCCTTCCAAACCCAGTGGGTCCACACTGTTTGGAAGTCAAGAAGACATCTTGACTCCAATCTTTCTACCAGAAGGCCCCCCCAAAATTATTGACCCAATTTTGCTGGAGGAACCCAAAGCCATGGCCTTTCTTTACACCGACCTTTATGAGGAAGCAATTGGCAGTCGAAAAAAAGAAGAAGACACGGAAAGTCTGACCTCGGAGAAATCTTTCCACAGCAGACATTCAGATCGAGAAGCCAGAGGATACCTGGAAAAGTACATGCTTATAGATGAAACTCCTGTAGTGGAAGTTGAACAGACCGAAAAAGAACAAATCTCAGAAGAAGGACCACGGACATTGTATCAAGATTTAAATGACTTTCCCAGTATTTCCAAACATGAAAAACATGAAATGTCAAACTCAGAGGAGGAAGTCACAGACTTCTTCAGGTCCAGTGCTAATTCTTCTCCATGTGATTTTGAGCCTTTCCCTCGATCACTTGAAGAAGACGAAGCCCAAATGGCACCCAAGACAAAACCAAAAACAAATAAACATGTCTCTATTAATATACAAAAAGCTGTTGTGAACCCAGTAGATCCACTTGGTGATGTGTCCTTAGAAGAACCTGACTGGGGAAGTACAGACCTGGATGATAACTATGACACTATGTACACAGATCAGCATTTGTGGCAACACGACATGGATATGGAAAAACCAGTTGCTCCTCCCAGGAAAAAGACACCATCATCTCCTAAGGCATGTCTGGACCTAACGCCTCTGATGCCAGTCGATGTAGAAGAGGAAAAAGAAGAGGCAGGAGGAAAAGAACAGAGGGAAGAGGAGAAAGAGACAGCATCTCCACCAGAGACTGCTGATGAGGGAGATGGAGAAGAGATCACTAACACCTCCACTAATGTCCCTCTACTGCAAGATACAGTAGCTGCAGAGCAAACAGAGTCCCCGCAAACTGAAGATGTGGAAGAGGGAAATGAAATATCTACTAGAGCAATAATACAGAGTGTAAATGAGGAGAAAGACAATACAAAGGCCGATGAGAAGACTGAAACAACAACAGAACAAACTGCAGCAGAAGAGATTGATACAGTGTCATCAGAACCTGCAAAAACAGAGACACAAGAAGAAGCAGTCTTGAGTAGCGGACCACTCAAAAGCAAAGGACAGTGCATAATCCTTTAGGGCAAATAAAATGACTTCAGTATGTTTAATTGTACTTATGTGCACTAAGGTGTCCATATTCTAATGTCACTAAGTTTTCCCTTTTTCTCCATTTTCTCTGACATGATGTATATTCTCAGAACTATACAGATATATAACCGCTATTGGTGAAAAACTTGCACACTTAGTTGTTATCATTTCTACCCACTCATACCTGAATACCCTTATACTACATGAATTCAAATGTCTTATTAATTCTTCACTATATACTGAATGCAATATCCAAATGATGTTAATTTGTGATACTATGAGTAATATTTATCTGTCTTGGCAAACAGATGACCATAGTGCATGAATTACAGTGCAGCTGAAGATATTAGTTTGTGAATAAAAAGGGAGAGTACATGTGTCTGTGTAACGGTAGGGTGTATCTTCAGCTATAAATAAGCCTCTCTGACTGTTAACCTGACACCCTGTCTCAACTAGGAGTCTATGTGCTGTGCTCCATCTTGTAAACATGCAAACTTGGTGTGTAATATGTGCATAATATGCATGCTGCTGCATTTACTGATAACGTGGTTTCAAACATGTATTAACTATTTTCCTCTTTTAGGCCTACATGTTTCCTGAGATTATAATGACTGCTGTTTCCGTTTAATTAAAACATTCATTTTTAATGTGCTAATACATTTTTGGGAGCCAAACATCGAGTTGTGACCATTTCAGTTAATGACAAGGGATATTGTGGTTATTCACACATGGCAATGCAGTTTTTGCCCCACGTATTGCCACTGAAGCAAGATTCAAATGCAGAGTTCAAACTGCAGAAAATACTGAGTGTAGGACTGAAAAAAAGGAGTCCCATCTGGAGCTCAGCAGTGTAGAAGACCATGCTGACCATGAGGCATGAAAATAGTCTGAAGAAAACAAATATAAGCCATATTTTAACTGATATATGCATAATTATTGTAAAAAATATCTACAGATAAACAGTTTGTTACCAATGATCAATATTATATTGGTTCATTCACTACTTTAGCTCAGGCTGTGGTTAAGATGGACTTTGGCGACACCCTGTGTCATAAATAGCTTCATTCAATCTCTCGCTCTCTCTTTTTTTTTAACATTTATTTTTCCTCCGGGTCGACAGAGGGCAACTGTGAGTTCCAATGAGTTACCAAAACAGACACTACGTCATAGATAATGAATACAGAGAGGACACAGTCGTTTCTCAGTAGACTTTTTTTCCTCATGTTTTCTCAAATAATGTTAAATATTAACACGTTAAATTAATCTAACAACAATCCATTTGAAATACTTACCGACCCACTGAAAAATCATTGGTATAACTTAAATATTACCATTTTCTTTCACCTGACAGAACTGTAAGTAGTGTGAAATCCTAAAATGATCAAATAAAATAAATTAAGCATGTACATTTCAAAAACAGAAAAGTTTGTCAAGTCTTGTAAGACCACCATAGTTAAGAATGTATTCTTCCCTCACAAGGCCCGTGGACCTGGTTCAGAGCTGCTCTATCTGGTCCATTTCTATGTGCAGGGCCTTCCGTAGCCGGTGTGTTATCGGGCACACGGATAAGTTAGCTTTGGGCTAACATCGCAATGGACCATGTCTCAACTTTATGTTCGCCAGACACTTCAGAAGAGCCGCAAATTTATGACGGTCCGTCGGTAGAAGATGGACTGGTTGACGCTTTTGGAGACCTGGCTGCCCTTCCCGTCGAAGTTGACGAGAGGAGACCGACGTGTTTACGGTGCCGGTGAGATGAATTACAGTAAAGCTAATGCTAGCTAGGAAGCTTAGGAGTTGGATAAGAAGCAGAGGGAGAAAGAGAAGAAACGGTGTGCCCCCCTTCCCCTCAAATTACTGGCATGCCTTAACGAGGTTACAGATTTGTGTCGTTACAGAAAGCTCAAGACCAGCTGAAACAGAGAAAGATGGGGCTAGGCTGGGAAGTAAATAGGCTATCACAGCCTCACGTCTGCAACTTTCCTTCCATGTAGTCGCCCTCAGAAGGTGTGTCTCTGTCCTTTTCTTCCACCACGACCCCTGGAGGTTTCCACGTGTCTGTATGTAGTGCAGCATCCCGCAGAGGTGAGTCTGTTAATGACTGTGGATGACTGATCTTTTATTATGTCTATGATCTAACCCAGTGGTTTACATCCTCTGTGCACTGTGTGTTTGCATCTCATACCTAACACTTTGCTGACATTGACCATTTGACCCATGGGATTCATGGTCAGAGCTCACTAAATCTAACCATTTGGTTTTCTTTTAGGAGAGCAGAGTGCTCCGCACAGTACCTCTTCTTGCTGCATGTTTGCCTCAAGGAAAATGTAACGTCATAGTAGGAAGAAGATTCAGTGAAGAAAGGTGTGTAAAGTGTTTATCTGCTTTTGGATTGAAAAATAAATATTCCAATATAGATTTACTTGACTTGACTCTTATTTTCTCAGGCATCCAGATTTAGCTGCAGTTTGCAAGGACAGTAAAACACTGATCCTATATCCAGGCCCCAATGCCCAAAATCTAGAAGAGCTATTGCAATGCCAAGAAGTTGGAAGTGCAAATCGTAATGTCATCCTAATAGACGGCACCTGGAGTCAAGCTAAAAACATGTTCCTCAAAAACAATATGTTCCACCTGCCCAAACAGGTTTGTTTAGCTGATGTATTACATTACACTATGACGGAAAGTAAAGAGAAACAGAATTTAAATATGTTAATAGCTGAAAAGCATTTGCTATAACTCCTGACCTTGTGATTTACATGGAATAAAAGTACCAATATTAAACACTTCTATTTTGCATTACAGGTCCAGCTCAACAGGACTCTGTCAAGTCAGTATGTCATTCGCACACAGCCCTCCAATATCTGTCTGTCTACGCTGGAATGTGCTGCCATCGCTCTCTCTATCCTAGAGCGAAATGATGAGATTCAAGAGGTGATAAGTCCACCTGCTGAAGTGTTTTATAATTTTACAGACTATACAGACGCCATTAAAGTTACAATCAACAAAATACTTAATTTAAAGCCCTATTGCACAGATCTGTATTCCTACATAACATACTGTATGTATTGTAGTTGTAACACAGCATTGATGCTCTGTTTGACCAGGTCCTGCTGAGGCCCATGAGAGCCCTGTGCTCCTTCCAACTGCAGCATGGTGCTCAGGTTCATCATAGTAAGGAGCATCTACTGAAGAATGGCATGTATGATAAACCCATGCCCAAGAACAAACGCAAGATAAAGAGGATGGAGAAACTTGTCACTGACCACAACATCTGTCCAAGATGAGGAACTCGCCAGGCAGAGACACCAAGGCTCTACATATCTCTAAATACGTCTGTCTTCATCTCAGAGACTGCATTATTAGGGCAGCAGGTCACTGCGTCAGACTACAGGCAATAACTGGACTTTTTTAAAAAAAAAGATAATTGCTGTGTGCAGGTAATTTATCCATTTGTCAATAGTTTTACAAAATATGACAAATGAAAGTATTGGTGTGACAATAAAGCACATTTGAAACTTTATTTTAATAGAAGTTTACATGTTTTTTCTAGCCTGTTGATAATGTTGGTTGGGTTATGATTGACTTTATATGGCAACAACTGAAGGGCTGATTCAAAGGTTTAATATGTTGACAAATATTTATTCAGATGCGTAAATAATTGCAGCTGTATAAAACCAAAACCCAGGTTATATTCATTATATTCACTTAACAGGAGACCAGCTTATACTGTCAGTGCACTGTTTATGGTGTGAGGATTGTGATATGTACTATAGCACCTTTCAGACAATTATGTTTTGAAACTTGTCATGGTATTTCTATGCCAAAAAATATGTATGGAAGTATGAAACTATAAAGTCAATTCATGTGTTTCATCAACTGCAAAAATAAAAACTTTGTTTTTTCTCCAAGAATGTTTTGTATTCTGAATGTCAGCAGGTGGGTGATCATTGAGGGGGAAGGATGATGATTTATTATATACAACGGAAAATATAATGTATTAAGATCTGGGAAAAGAATTGGAGCATTACCTTGCTCTCTAATCACAACTTCCCCCTAATATCGAGGGCTGCATTTTCTCCACATGAATGCTTTCAAGAAAATGTTTCCTTGGGCAAGAAGCAAACACTGGTTCAGCACTTAACCTCACAAACACTTCACATTACCAGGAAGCACTTTTTGTATCGTTGGCAGGTTTCAAGTCAACAACCAAAGAAAAACAAAGTATTATTGGTTCTGCAAGTTTTTCCACTGTTCACTGGAAGATGCGCTTTATATGGATGATATAATGGCTGGCGATTTGAAAGATAATATAAATGAGATCCTTATTACAACCACTGTAGCTATTATCCTAGAAATATGAGACTGATTATATATGATGACCATTAAAGCTCTCGATATTTTCTGATATGATTGCCTGGAGGTTGCCTTTGGCTATTGCGCATGCGAGTTCGGTGTCGGCTCCGGTCACTCCGCCATCTTTGTCGGCTACCTATTGTTCACTCTGGAGCTAACAGCAGTGGTAAATCAGTTCATACTGAGCAACAAAATAACTTGACAGTCACAGATTGCTGCCCGCGACAGTCGTGGATTTTCTCTCAGGGTTGCGACTTGTTCTCGGCCAGCAAGTTAAAGAGAATGGACGATGACCAACCCAAAACCCTGTAAGTGTCTGCGTTACCGTTAGCTAACCACTTGTATTCGTCACGTACCTTCAGTAGCAGCTTGTTGTCCAGAGCGCTCCAGTCCCAAAAACTGGCATCGACAGACGGAACCTTTAAGCACGTCTAGAAATCACAGTTGCATATGTTTAGGCGCCTGCTTTTGAACACACGCAATGATATACGACAATAAATACATGATTTATACGTATATGCAGCTGTAATATGTAACTACTTGTACATTTGGCACACATGGTGAACACCGAGTAGGGTTTAATGCTAGCTAGCTAATTCCAGAAAAATCCTAATTTTAAAACGTTGACTAAGAACAGTCAGGCAACGAAAGCGAAATTAAAGTAGAAATGCCATTACAATTGATGAATGCATGCATGTATGTATGTACGTACGTACGCACGCACACACACACACACACACACACACACACACACACACACACACACACACACATATATATATATATATATATATATATATATATATATATATATATATATATATATATATATATATATATATATATATCTTTACGTACGCCGAATGACAAGGTCACTCGTAGAGATAACAATATACAGTGTATATATATACATGGCTCATTGTATGGAGTTTTTGTGCCATCACCTCCTTAATATTAGCCCGAAGAAAAAGCTTGTCACTGTTCGGGTGATACAGTTGTTATTTCATAGGCCCTGGTATGTATTCATATGTATAAATCTATCAGCATGTAAACAAAAATCCTCCCAATCCCTGACCAAGTGTGATGCCGTCCTAATTTGGTTATGAAACGGGTTATCTTTATTACCTGAATGAGAATACCAAGTAAGTGTTAAGTAGTACAAACTCAGTCAAAAAGTTGTCAAAATATGTCTCCTTTTCTTGCAGTTTCACACATAGAAGTATAATGTCAATTCATTTGGTATCAGATCTGATATGATAATGATTTCATATTTTAGTAATATTTAGAATCCCTGATGAAGGGTTTGTATTACAGCTACTGTATGTTTTCTGCTATGAGGTACTAAATCTTACAGTTGTTATTTTTATTTTTGAATTTTGTGATCTGTTCATAAGTAGTTTACATGATAATCTGGATACTCCTTTTCAGTTTTAACAACACAGCTGTGTAACATCAGGTGGGTTAAGGTAGATTAAAAATAGAAGAGGTGTCTGAATTCTCACATATGATGCTTGAGCACAATTGTAAAGTTACTTATTTGCTAATGAACTGTCAAGTGAAATGCCTCTTTTCCCAGTGAGACAAAGGTAATAGTATTCAGTTTTGGGCAAACATGTACCCACCGCAGCATCCCCATGCCAGACTACGTTGTGCTTTTCTGAGGAACTTCGATGACATCTCAAATGATTAATTAGTAGTATCTGTATCCACTATCCATGTTTAATTGTCGTTGTTTGTATTTGTCTAGGTATGTGGGAAATCTGTCCCGGGATGTGACAGAGGCCCTGATCTTGGAGTTGTTTGGTCAGATTGGACCATGCAAGAGCTGTAAAATGATAGTAGATGTAAGTTCAAAAGCCCTATGTTTCAGTTTTCCATTGCATCTTGGCTACAACATTGAAATGTAATGAAAACTGTCACAAATTAGACCTGAGTTGTGGTGCCAGCTATATTTGTGATCCATTACTTCCACTGTTCTAAATGATTACACACGAAGTAAACTAAATGTGGCATTGACTTATTCTATGTGTTTCTTTTCCACTCCAGACAGCAGGTCATGATCCTTACTGCTTTGTGGAGTTTTATGAGCATAGACATGCTACCGCCACAATCGCAGCCATGAATGGTCGGAAAATATTGGGTAAGGTAAGCTATCATATCTCCTGGGTGAGTCAACTAGGGCAAGACTGGATGAACAAGGTCAAGAGGAATCAGCTGGAATAACCTGTATCTTGTTAGACCAAATCGTACTGCCCTCTTCCTGCTCCAGTTAACTTAATTTGTTCTATTCTCATGTGCACATTACTCCTTTTGTGCAGTCTGAAATGACCAGGATGGGTGCAAATAGACACAGATCTCTGTAATCTTACTGCTGTGAACTTCAGGTCTCTAAAAGCAAAAGCATTTTTAATCATTTAGAATCCAGTGTTAACATCTTACAATCATCTTCAGAGGGTAGAATATCAGTTACATAACTATAAAGTAAAAATGAAATAAATTGTATTTGTATAATAATAGTCAATTACGTCTAATTTATGTGTGCACCAATATGCACAGAAAATATGTTTTTGCAGTTTGTATAGCATGCTACTTTCAGTTCATTGGGTAAACATTGGGCCATTTAATTAATGTCTTAACAGCCTGTTTTAGTTGAGAATGTGTGGTATGTGTTGCTTAATTGTGACTGAATTAAACTGTGATTCTTAAAACCAGTGTTTTCGATCATGTATAGTTTTCCAGCAATTACTGAACACCATAAGCATTGGAAGAGGGTTATTTTGTAGGATGTTTGGGAGTAAAATAACTAGTTACATTGTGTATTCAGAGGGGTTTGTAAAGTGTAGTTGTTTGGGTTTTTCCTCTCCGTTCTCGCTCCATGGTGTCTTTTTTAATGAGGATTTTCCTTAAGTGACTTACCATCTGTGTATAAATAAATTTATCGTGGCCCTGCTGTGCAATCATGCTACTTGTAACGTTCTTTAACTGATGCTGTTCTGTCCCCCCTACATCTTTACTGCTGTGTGTTCTTTTGCAAAGTTATTTCCACATAGAATCCACTTAAGAGCAACTTCAAGAAAAAGACATTCAGTTGAAAATATTTTATCCTCAACAGGTATTGAAGGACCATTTGAGGAGTATAACAAGTTCGTAAAAATCACTTGTTTGTAAGTCCCTTGTTATTTGGACCTTACTTCCTACAGTTTTACTCCAAATTTTTTTTTTTTTTTACTAGTGTGACACTGAAATGTTCCTGATTATGAAGGTGATATCCCTTTTTTACTCTCCACTGTATTTTACTTATTAATATTTGCAAAGGTTTGTAAAATAGATGAGACAAGGATGATTTGTGAATTTGTTGTGGTGCAGAATCCACCTTATTTAAACATAAATAAATATTTTTAAAAAGATCTCAATCACAAATATGACTTACTATGTGTAAAACTGGTGTGTGAAAAGACCTCAAATCAAAAAGCACCTTCCTCTGAGGCTCAAGAAGTCTTTATTCTTCATCTTCTTTTCTTCCCTCCTTTCCACATCTGTTTCTTTGCAGGAGGTTAAAGTCAACTGGGCCACAACACCAACCAGCCAAAAGAAAGACACAAGCAGTAAGCAGTAACACAGACTTATGTCAAACATAAGAGGGATATGAAAATGTTGCTCATTGTAAATCATAATAATAGCTATGTCGTTTTATGAATTAAAGTAGTGATTGTATATTTCAGGTCATTTCCATGTCTTTGTTGGAGATTTAAGTCCTGAAATTACCACAGATGATATAAAAGCAGCTTTTGCTCCGTTTGGGAAAATATCGTAAGTATCTGTGTCATTCACTAATATTCATTTGGTGTCACAGTAGTCAATTAATGTCATTATTATGTATAATTCTTATCCACAGAGATTGTAGAGTGGTGAAAGACATGTCCACGGGTAAATCTAAAGGCTATGGCTTTGTCTCCTTCTTCAACAAATGGGTAAGTGTGTTATAATCTAGTCAGAGGGCTATGAAAATGTACGATAGAGCTGCTTGACTTGTCTAAAGCCAGATTCTGTCATAAGACGTCTTGTATTTAGCTTTGTGACTCAACAGTTTGTCTGTTCTATGTAACTAGGATGCTGAGAATGCTATCCAGCAAATGGGAGGACAGTGGTTGGGAGGGAGGCAAATAAGGACCAACTGGGCCACAAGGAAGCCTGCACCTAAGACTACAAATGAAAGTAAGCTGGCAGTAATTGTAAAAATGTATTATGGCCTGTGTTGTATGAGGTGTGTTCTTGCACTTAAAGAAATGACTCAGTAAGGCAAGATTCACAGTAGCAGCACTCCATTGTACAACAAGCTTTACACATTAACAGGATTTTCTGCTGTGACATGTCAAGGAAAAAAGGATGCTCAGTGCTCACTACATTTAAAGAAACAATGTTTTGATTGTTTTGTTTTCACTTTTCAGGTTGTTGGAGCATGTTAATATTAAAGCAAGTTACTGTAGTAGCTGTAGCTGTTAGTTTTGTTTAGTTATGAAGTCATTCAGAAAAGAAGTAATGCATTCCAAGTGACACAGGGTTTTTAAACAACGTGAAGATGTGTAGGTACTGGAAACAACTGATGTCGATTGAGAAGTTGATGCTCTAGGTGTCAAATTCTTGTTATTCACTTAAAGTCCCTCAAAGCAATTTTTTATTCTGGGTTAATTTCTGTGTGTAACCTGTGCCATATTTGTTATTTAAGCAGCAAATGCAAAGCAGTTATTATTTGATGAGGTGGTGAATCAGTCCAGTCCAAGTAACTGCACTGTCTATTGTGGAGGAGTCACAATGGGTCTCACAGGTGAGTCCCCTCCAGTCAATAGGATCATCACTAAGCACCACTTTACATTGTTTATTAATACTGTCATTTTTTTACTTGATCATAGAGCAAATTATGAGACAGACCTTCTCACCTTTTGGCCAAATAATGGAAATCCGTGTTTTCCCAGACAAAGGCTACTCATTTGTCAGGTAAGTTGTTTATCATCCTGTCTGCATCCTGTGGTAGTGACTAGAGCTCATGTCATAACTGTTTCTACAGAATATGTCAGATGCATGCTCATACGTGCTTCTGTGTGCAGGTTCAATTCTCATGAAGCAGCAGCGCATGCCATTGTTTCTGTCAATGGAACGTCCATAGAGGGCTATGTTGTTAAATGTTACTGGGGTAAAGAAACAACAGATATGGTTAGCCCCATACAACAGGTACAGATGCCACAGGTAAGGATCATCTGCAGCATGTCTTTGCATAGTTCAACAGTAAATGTTGAACCATACAAACTAAAATGCAGAATATGACCGTGCGTAGTTGGTATTTATTTGAAGATATTCTACAACCCATGTCTACCAACCTACAGGGATGCTACATCAAATAACACCTTAATTAGTGCAATGTAGCACATGTATATCATGTTGAATAGAATATATATCCAAACTGTATCTGCTAAAAAAACGTAAAACTCGAAAAATGGGAATTCTTTTCTTGAGTCACCTTCATGTCCATTGTTTTCCTTTTCATTTATTTTTTTAATACCACTATTGTAAAGATGCTGTTCTTAGCTACATAGTTTGGAGCTAGGCAAACTGTACAACACATTGTGATGATTTACTTATTAAGTATTGATTTAGTCAGAGCTTTTGGTTTGTGTTATATAGTCTACAATCATCAATCTTGATCCTGTGTCCAAGGTCACTCCAGCACACAATGTTACTCATACTGCAAAGTAATATTATATTTTGTAAGAAGTGAAATCTCACAGTTTGTAAATGGCTTAAGAGACCCTCTGTTATATAATGTAGGTGCAATGTGATATTCCACTGCCTAAAATATTTTGTGTGTGTCAGCAGAACACAGTGAGCTTTGCAGCACAGCCCTACAGTCAGTGGGGTCAGTGGTACGGTAATACGCAGCAGATTGGTCAGTATGTACCCAATGGCTGGCAGATGCCAAGCTATGGAGTGTATGGACAGACCTGGGATCAGCAGGGCTACAAGTAAGTACTGATACTATGCACAATACTTTATGGTACAAAAGTCTATGGCCACCAGTGTTGTTTTGGCAGGATTGTAGTACGTTGTAAAGACCATATACATTTGCAGTTTTCAGTTGTAAGATTCCTGCTCACTGTGTTGACAACACAGACGGGTGGTACCAGGCACAACAAACCCTGCCCCCCCTCACACACATTTTCATCTCATCTCTTATCATTGTGAAAACACATTTTTGGTCACTGTGATCTTTGACCCACATTCACCAAAATTTAATAGGATCTATTCTGGACCACCTTGTATCTTTCCTGAAAATTTCATGGAAATGGGTCCAGTAGTTTTTGTGTAAAGTTGCTGAAAAACAGACAAAAAACCCCCAACAACAATACCCCTCTCCCCTTTCTGGGGGCAGGAAATGACAAATTCTTAGGGGCATCATAACTTTACTGAAACATAACTAATGATTGTATATAACTTCTGCACATCATTGAAGATACAGAATACTTGTTGTCAAGACTTCACTTGGAACATTGTTTTTCTACCATTCTGGACCATTGTATTTTGAATATTTTTATGGACCAATTCAGGTTTTTACTAATCAAAGAGTAAACAAATATTTGGATCAAATGCGTATTATTAAAAATGAACATCTTCGCATGAAAATGTAGAAAAAAATATGTACAATTTTGAAATATCTGAACTTTACTTGTAATTTCAGCTCAAGTTAAGAAGAGTATGTGAGCATCATTTTTTTTGTCAGTTTAATGATCTGGAATGATTACAACGGATTATAATTGGATTTGAATGGTGACATTGAATAGATGCATCAGATGAATAAAAACAAAAACTGGTAAAATGCTGAACACACATTAGATATGTCACCATGGTGATACTCTGTCAGTCATCTGTACATTACTGACTATGCTCAGTGCTCCTCCTCCTAACCTAACTTTTATTTCTGTATTTTGTTGTAGTCATTTACATGCCGGTGCTGGATGGACAGGTGTAGGCGCCATGAGCAATGGTGGCATGGTGGAGCCTGGTCAGGGAGTCAATGGGACAGTGTTAACCAACCAGGCTGGCATGGGAACAGCTGGCTACCACACCCACTGATAACTTGCCCCAGGAGTCTTCTGTCTAATCCTCTGAAGCCACAAGGATGATTCTCTACTGGGGAATGAGCGCTTCAGACGCGCTCTCTCTGTTTCCACACAAAAATATTCTCTAATCTGAAGGCTGGTTTGCCATTTTATCTACGTTACCAGCCTACAACTTCACCCACTGCCCAAATCTGCAAGTGTAAAACGATCCACTCTAGAACACTGAAAATATTGCTAATGCATTTTGCATTCCCAGGACCATTTTATTGTTTAGTTGTGTTGTTCTAATGCCTACAGATAACTGGCCAAATTTCAACATTATTAAGGTTGACACAGCTATGGTTTTGTTCGATAAATGTTAATCTGATGATAACTGACCGTAAATTGTCATGCTTTCTTCTCAATCCCTTGCATCCAAAGAGCAACAGCAGGTTTTTAAACCAACTTTGAATAGTAACAGAGGGAATGAAGTTAACCTGACTATTGAGTCTTCACAACTGTCCAAAACAGCCCCAAGCGATCATTAAATGTGTGCTGAGCAAAGGGGTGTGGCTTTTCATGATTCTCCATTGGAACCTCTTCCTGTCACTCAAATTTTGTCCACCTTTATTTGAGTGTGATAAGTCCAAGCAAGTTCTCAGGGCGTTGTCAAGTCATTCTGTGAAATGTAGGAAATCACTGAGTTAAAAGTAGGTAGTTTGAGGGGAAAGTGGGTTCAACAAAAGAAGCAAATTTCAGTGTTCCAACCATCACTAATATCCCAGAATTGACTGAGCAGACTGAGGATCCAGCCTACAGATGAGAAATGTGTGTGCTTACGTGTGTGCATGAACTGATACTTTTACACACAAGACAAAGTCCAGTTCGTTTTCCCCTGAATCAGAAAGGACTATGCCATTTCTTCTTTTTTTTTTGCTATAGGTAAAACAAAGTGTAATTTTCTTTTTTTTGTTTTAAGCAACTTTAAAATGCTGACATTGTATAAAGAGCTTTTGCCTTTGTGTTTCATTTTGGGACTGTCTTATAAAGAAATGTTGCAGTGACACCATAGATTCATGTGACACTTTCATGTTTGTTTATAAAACATTAAGTGGCTGTCAACTGTCAACTTTATTTTTTAAATTAGATTTTCAATATCTCGAATCAATTGCAGGGATTACTGCCACTCTTATCTTACTTATAGGCAGACGAATATTGCACAAATACTTAAAAGTTATCTTTTCACGACATTTGAAATACTAAGGTTTTTTAAATGGTTTTTGCATTCCACTTTTTTTGTAATTTCATTTGGTGGTCTTTCATGTAAATAACCAGTCTGTTCAAATGTAATGAATCTGTATAAAGACATGTTAATTACGGAAGGGTGCTTGCTTCTGGTTGGGATAATGGAGTCTAGAAACTGCTGTTTGACAGTAGCATCCCTGTCTAGCACTGGTCCGTGTACTGTAGAGATGGGGAACCATTACATTCTTTCAGGGGCTTGGAAGAAGAGCAGCATTGCTAAGCAGTGCAAAAGGATTAGATTAGACTGACAAGTGATGCATAATTAAGTTATTCAGTTTTAACCTTAAATAACTATTGTTTTTATAGATTAGAAAGCAACATTATCAGGATCAGATTTTTTGCACTGTGCCCACCATCCTGTTAATATAGTCAAAACCCATTGTGTTGCCTTATTATCCATTACTTTTAATTTAACCAAAATCATTGAAGAAGAATGTTTTCATCCTCTGTTTTGGCAAGGAAAGTTATGTTGATGCTTTAGCGACATGGTTTGTGTTTTTGCTTTGTCCCATTAAAATGCTGATGCTTACAACAGCTCACACTTACACTGTTTGAATCTGATCTGTAAAAAAAAATTCCATTCGAAGCAAAGAGATTGAGTGTATATTTGCACAAATTCTATTGCTCTACCTTTTATTCATAATGTCCATGTATTTTCTAGGCTTAAAACATATGGTAAAACCCTAATGAGATGAATATTGGTATATTAAAATCCAGGCGAATTAAATATAATCTCCATTAAATTCACATACTGTACCATAGTTAGGCTACCTAAAACCAAGAATGGGGTTTATCTAGCGATATACATAACCAACAAACAGCAAAAGGGGAAACAAATGTCAGAATTAATCACTTGTTAAAACAAAAATAGGTCTCTAAGCAATGGAATTTAAGCGACATAATGGAAATACAGTTTTTGTCCTAAATATACTTTGAAATCTATAACAAATTATGCCATGACTAACAAAGCTCAGCAAATTAATATATTTGAACAACTGAAATTAATGTCTATCTCAGAAAACGTGTTCTATACTATATATTTCCTCGATTACGCCAGAAAACCACACAATGTATTTTGATAAATAAGACGTTTCCCCCGGTCAAATGTTGAAAGAAAAGGACTATGCAGTGAAGCCTCCCAGGTAGTTGGTACACATATATGAACTACAACTCCCACTCTTCCGTGTCTTAAAGATACCGCCCCTTTTAATCACATGATCGCGTTGGGCCAATGGAGAGTGTCGTTACAGGCGCAATGCGGTTGTTGGGATGTAAGGAGGAATGGCGACGGTCGAGACGATTTGGAGGCCTGAGTAGAATTGAATTGGACCAAACAGAAGCAGCACACAGGTAGTTCAAAGCTTTTCTTCAAACATACTGCATTTTTATGTGTAAGCCTACTGGCGTGTTTACAGCGAGGGTTGGCGGCATTTAAACACATCATCTGTCGGAGTGCAATTATGATACATTCAAGTTCTCACAGTGTAGTGATAATGTTTATAAAACTTAAGTGTTGAATTGTAAGTGAAGTTTTTTTTAATATGTAGTGCATTACTTAATAGACTGATTTAATAAAGTCAGTGGTCATTGATCTGTCATACGATTATAGACACAATCTTCCTCTTGATGTGTTTTATGTGTTTTTTCTACTCTTCCCAAGGTTTTACTCCCAACTAAATGCTTTGTCCCGAAATGGAAACTGAAGTGACAGTGTCCTCCTCGTCCAGAGTGGTCCCATCTTCCACTCCACAGACTTCAGCCACTCCAGCCAACTTGGCAGCAAAACAGAGGGACAGCAGAAAGACGACCCCTGCCTTTCTGTCAAATCTGGGGAAGGCCACACTGCGTGGTATTCGCAAGTGCCCTCAGTGTGGCGTCTATAATGGCACCCGTGGGCTAAGCTGCAAGAATAAAGCCTGTGGAATTTCCCTCAGGAACGCATCAGCAGGGGGCAGAAGCAACAAGAAAGGGGCAGTGGAGGTGGTCAAAGTCATAATAGATAGTGAGGACAGAGCAGGGAAAGAGCGTGAGGAAGGGGGGGCCATGGGAGGTACTGCAGGTGGGGGTGCTCAGGTGTTTTCCGTGTGTCACAAAGGAAGAGGAGCCACAGCTACACAGTTGGGTTTTGTTGAACTTGTCCCCACTGATACTGCAATAGCAACTGGTGATGGAGCCACACTGCTTACCAGGATCAACCTGGGCCGTTGCTTTTTGCCTTCTTGCAGACAGGGTCAAAGGTCAAATCAGGGCCAGGCAGAATCAGCAGGTGTTAATTCTAAACAGTCCACTGACAGTCTCTGCGTACACATTAAGCAGGCTATAGAGTGTCAGAGCTGTGCAACCCCACTGACCTTAAAGAGCTCAGTCCTGGAAGGTTTACAGGTCTCCATTCAAGACAGGGAGGAGCTGTGGAGGTTGGCCACAGAGTCTCCTGGGCCTCTGGTGCAACGTGTCGCTAAAGACATGCTAGTAGTGAAGTGCCATACAGATTCACACCATCCTCTGGGTCTGCTGCACCTCACTGTTGGTGCAAGTGGGCTATCTGAGGTTTTGAAAAATGAGAGAAAGGGCAGGGAGCCACAGCAGAGTGCTCTCTTTCACTGTGCCTGTCAGACCAGCAACAAAAGGTCTAAACCAGGTGTTGATGGGGCAGTTGTGTCCACCAACTCTCATCCTCCATCAGGTCCAGCCACACCACAACCCTGCCTTCACTTCTACGCATGTGTGTGTGCCTTTGCAAGTGATGAGAAGCTGGCTTCTGAGTTCGCAGGTTTCATCAACTACACCCCCAATGGTAACAAAGTTTATGTCTTATTTTACCTTCATGATTCTTCCTGGTTTTCTGTTAATACTTAAAAACTGTAAATTCAATCATCTAAAATTTAGGTTTTAGAATATGTCAAAGATTTATAGTCTCAGATTTACAATGTATTCCAACTATCTTTTATTACTGTGTAATAACCTGAAATAATAAATACTGACTAAATCATATTTCTATAATAACTCATGAATAACTTCTTTTGAGAGGATTTTATAGCAGGTGTCATCAAGGCCATTACCTACAAAGTCTGACTGTGGGTCAGAGTTAAACAACAAACACTAGGTTAAAGTGAGGCCTTTGGTGTGTGTTACAGCCACTGTCATAGAAGGTGAAATGAAGGGCACCCTGCATCATTGCCACTGCTTCTAGGAAATACTGGAACTTTAAGTCTGTTTTTTGATAGATCTTGAATTAGTTAGAGTATGAAGCTCTCTATGTCATACTGATAACATTGATTATAAATAGAAAAGCACTCTGAGAGTGCAGACCTCCACCACCAAAATGTAATCATTTTGTTGATCTCCCCATTACCACCATACCCTGTAAATTTAATCAAAATCTATTCAGAAGTTTTTGAGTTATGTTGTACACAAACAAACCAACGCTGGCAAAAACATTACCTCCTTGGTGGAGGTAATAAAGATAGAAATTAAAACCCAACATGCAACAAATAATAATACTGTGAACTGTACAGCCTGGTCAGAACATTTTGTAATAGGCGCTGGTGGAATTTGACGTGTTGTGTTTATCGAAATAACAAATTAAAGAAGTAATAATTAATGTTTCTTCTGAATGCAAATACATTTAAGAATATAGAATTGTGGGACTTGACTCATAATGCAATTGATTATATTTGAAAAATCTTAAATATTACTTTAAACCTGTTAATATAGTGTGTACTTTAGACTGACAGACTGCTTATAATCTATTTGTGTTGGCAGGTGTGCAGCAGAATGCTTCTTGTATAGATTGTCCCAGTGAGAAGTCTTTGCAGTCGGTTGAGCCTGTTAACTCTCATCATAAAACAAAGAGACATCGCGCAGATGAGTGTGTTTCTGGTGCATACTTTTATTACTAAATAATTTCAACATTTTGAAACATTGAATTCTTTGTGTTGTGTGTTTGTCTGTGTCTTTCATTTTTTCCTGTCTTTCTGTGTTATGTTTCTCAACCTGTCATTCTTTAATTTCCTGCCTCTGTCTAGCCCCCTCAGTGGCCTCTCCCTCTGGGGTGGTGAAAGACGGAGTGTCAGCCTCCGGCCTCAGAAAAGCTGGTCAGAGGAAAGCTCTTGGTGCCAGTGGGTCGAAGGCTCCAGGTGCTGCTTGTCTGCCTGCCTCTCTTGCTATCTCACCCACCCTTTGTTGCCTTTTCATCTTTTTTTCTGCTGCTTAAATCTGTCTCTGTTAAAGAGCCTTACACTGTCTTAGACATCTGTGTCTATGTTCATCACTCCTCCCTTTAATCCTGCATCTCTAATCCTGATCTACTGTTGAAAAGACCAGGGTCACACTGGATACACAGCATATTTTAACATTTAATTTGTGATGAATTAACATTTCCAGGCCTTTTAATTAATGTGGACAGGCAAACCCTAAGCAAGCTTTTAAAGAAGTACATATTAGACAGCTGGTTGGTGGGTGGCCATCTCTGAAACACAGGAGATAATATTTTGATAGTAGTTTGTAGTGCTATTTCATCTTCTAATCTGCATGTGTGTCTCGCAGGGAGTGTCCAGGTCGTGGATGAACGTACTGTGAATATGAGCTTCCATTACTGGCTGGCCAGTGTCACAGAAAGGATCCACCTGGCAATGCACTATCAGTTTAATGGTAACATACTATGATCACTACATTGTATGATGTTTTAAAGGAAGGACTAATCAGACTGTTCTACATTTGTAGTTAAGATTGTTGCTGGAAATGTTATTTGTTGAACGTCATAGTCAGTGAAGCCAATTGTTGGATGATGCACATTTATCTATACAAACACACACACACACACACACAAATGTGTGTGTGGGTGGGTGGGGGGGGTTATTGCGTTAGCATGACACAAATTACTACAGTGGTAGGCTGTTTGCCCAACCTGAAACTTAATTTTACTAATTCCACCAGCAGTAACAATTTATACCATTAGCATTATCATACTCACAGATTCCAGTACACACTTCCAAAACAGCCCAAACTAATTATTATAGTCTTTCTTTCTGCTCCTTTCTACTCATTTCACCCACTTCCACAACACATTAGTAGCAAACAATCTCACATTTTCTATGGGCTCTGTGCTAGTTGAGATTGATTTTACAGACTAATTGGTTAATCAAGTGAAACTGAGCTCTATCTAATAAGGAAAACTATGTGTAGTACTGTAAGGCTTAGTTATTAAAACTGCATTATTTAATAAATAATATCAACCAGTGCTTCATAAATGAATCAACATCTACAACATGTGGATTGCTGGGTAATGGAAAACACTGTTCAGTTTGTATTGTTATAGGACAGATATAGGAATTTTTCTTTGGTGATTTAACATGTTTATGTCATATTAGATAAAGGTGACTGCTGAGCACAATGCTTTTGACTTTTTATATTTTTGTCTTTAACAAATGTCCAACTAGTATTCACAAATATATGCCAGCAATCATAAACATTAGTCTGTATAATTGTTATTAATACCATATAAATAGTAATAAAAAGTAGGAGATATAAATCAAAGTTGTTTATGAATTGACTTCATAGCCATATGGTGAGGTTTACTGATCCCCTATTACAGCATAACTTCAAAACCATAAATAAGTTACTTAAATTAGTACAAAAGTGTCAGTATCAGTATTACAGTATCAAATCAAGTATCTGTAGAATGACTGTTTGTGGATGTGTTTCTGTCAGGTAAACCGGATCCTCTTGTGTACCACATTCCTCAGGAGTTCTTCAATGCACTACAGCATCGTTTGTCACTTGGATCAAAGAAGAGGAGGCTGCCCAATTTTACAACAGGTGGGACTGTTCAATTTATCGTTTACTGTTCTAATTCACTTTACTGAACTACTCAGATTAACTATCATAGCTGCTAGCTGAGAAAGCTAGAGTCAGCCTGTGACGGAAAGGCTACTGGTTTGATTCCCCAGACTAAAAGAAAGTTGTTGGCTAATGTGCCCTTGAGCAAGACACCCTGGGCACTTGATATCGCCAGCCCATTGCTCCTAGTCTGTTGTGTGTTCTGGATGCTGCTGTGATGAGTTAAAAGTAGGGCTGTCAAATGATTAAAATTTTTTATCAGATTAATCACAGGGTTGTTTTGGATAAATTTTGACTGATCATGATTTAATTAATTCTTCATTTAATTCATTCATTCATTTTTAATCTATATTAATTAAAAAAATTTTAAATGAACAAACAGGACTCAATAAAGACGGGAATATATTTGCACTCACTGTGTTTGTTGTAAACTGGATGATGCATAAACCTTGCGTGAGCAGAATTGTTGATAAATGTATACTTTATGTTAATGTGGTATTTTAAGATGGGAGCGATTTAGTGAAAAGAAAACCACCAAAACACTTTTCCCATAAAATGCAAAAAAACACATAAAGAAACAAAAATGCAGAGAAAAAAAACCCCAAAGCATGATATAATCCACTAAAATTCTCCCCAAAAAAGTGATAGAAAAAAATCCAAAACATATTCAAAAAGTCTTCTAGAATACAGAAAAAAAAAATTAATTAAAATATCTAAAACATATGAAAAAATATGAATATATATGCATTTAATGTGCTTATTCAACACCTTCAAAAGTTTCAACAACACAACTTGAAATGAAGCACCTGTTCCATTTCATTTTGTTAAAACATTAATCAGATTAATAATGATGTTGGATTAATGTGTGTTCATGTGTTAATTTTGACTGCCCTAGTTAAAAGCAGAAGGTCAGTTTTGGTATGTGGAGCATGTCTACTGTATACGGACAAATAAAGAATCTTAAACTAGTTTTTAGTTCACTTGCCAGTAGGCCATGAGCTTTTCATCATTTTCTTTGAACATCTTCTCTGACCAAACTACTGGTCAGATTAATTTACACTATACGTATTTCTAAAAGGTATTCACATATGTGCCTAGACTTGGCAGAATGGGATGTCAATTTTGTATATTTCAAGGCAGGTGAATCAATACTTTTGATAATATAGTGTATAATGTAGTTTCCTTGGGACAGTGTCTATGAAGTTTGTTCACAGTTTTGAGAAATTTAGATTCTTGACAAAGTTTTGATACGTTAAAATGTTCTTTACTTAATGGTCCATATTTTCTAATGCAATCCACTACATTTATATGGCACATTTAAACAACAAGTACTTTCCAAAGTGCTACACATCATAAAAACAATAAAACAAGTACAATAACTACTAAAAACAATAAATGCATAAATTTACAACAATACTCTAAATCAGACAATATAATCAACCAGTTAAAAGCAATACAAATAAATAGATAAAAGACACAGAGTGCCACACAACTCACGCTGCATTAAAAGCCAGAGAATAAAACTGGGTCTTACTAGAATGTTAACATACTCCACCGTGGGGGGTTGTTTGAGCAACTACAGAAAAAGCCCTGTCCCCCTTGGTTCTAAGTCTGGTCTTGTCACCACAAGCTTAAGCAGGCCCTCAGACCTCAGTGCTCACCCTGGGGTATACATTTGGAAGAAGTCTGTGATGAACTGTGTCCTTTCAAAGCTTTAATTACTCCACCAAGGAATGGTGGAGTAATGTAATCATTGGGGTTTATCTGTTTGTTGGCATCCATAATTCAAAAAGTTATGGATGGACTTGGCTGAAGATTTCAGGAAATGTTGATACTGACAGAAGGAACATGTGATGAAAGTTTGGTGGTGATTGGTGGGGGATGGGAGGGGGCACAGGTGTCTCTTAGGAGGAGGAGGGGCTGATCTGCCTTGGCGGAGTCTGCAATCTCTGAGTGATTTTCCAATTTGATGATAATTTGATGGCTTATAACGTTACATGCTTAGAAATATCAGTATAGTTCCTATTGAGCACTGATAGGAGGTCAGATATGGACTTTCTAATTAATTAGTTGAGTTATCCTCCAGTGAAAGCACCACCCACTTCTATTGGGATATTGATCAGGACTCTAACATAGTGACAGAACCTGAAAACCTTACAAATTCAAGTTGTTATTGATAGACCATGCTGGTGAGGTACAGTGTGTTAGTCAGAAATGGATACTCTTGTGCAAAAAATGAATATGTGCTGTAATAGGCCCTTGTGTCTTTTTGTGGATGTCAGCATTTGTAAGGAATGATGGACTCCCCCTTGGCTCTTTCTCTAAGTACACCTGGCACATTACAAATCCCACGCAGGTCAAACGTATCTTTGACACTCCAGAGGTAAAATCTGTCTCTGTTTGTCTTTAATATTTTTTCCCATTTTGTGAGTAATGTATAACTCCTCTAAGCGCTTTATTTCTTCCCCTTCTCCTTCAGTTATCTCTGGAGCTCACCCAGAGTTTTGTAAAAAATGCAGATGGTTCCTACTCGCGCTTTCACTGTCCTGAACCTCCACTTGAACTGGAAGTACCAGAGGGAAGCAGGACCGAGCGGCCGCAGGCTATACGGCCCATGGAGCTCCGCACATTTCTCAAAGTTGGTGAGTGGAGTCAACATGAAATCACTCTGGTCAGATTCCATTGTGAATACCTATAAGGGTCTGTGTGTTTGTGTGTGTGTGTGTGTGTGTTTGTCAGGTCCAGGCTCTGCAGACCAGAAAGACGCCAGTCCCTTTGTAATCGAGTGGATCCCAGACGTTCTCCCTCTGTCTCGGGTGGGAGAGCTCAGGATTAGCTTTGAGTTTGGACATCAGCAGAGCGGTCAGCCAGACTACTGTGAGAAAAACAATCTGAGTGAGAAAGGAGGACGGAGCAAACTCGATTCTACCCAAAGTAAACGCACGGTGGCCCTCGAAATTGTTCAGGTAGTTGTCTAGTGACACTCAAGGCTGCTCATTTTTATACAGAAATCAGTGTTGAGAGCAACAGCCATCAATTTTATTTGCTTCTTTCAGATGTTATAAACCTCCAGACTGATGGACACATACCACATTAGAGATCAGTAAAAGTCAAGTGGAGCAACAAACCCTTTTATTTGCTTAGGTCATCCTGAAATATGGATAATCAGTGGCTATATGAGTAAATATTATTAATAAACAGGATTTTTTTTTAGCATTAAATTTCAGAAGAGCATTTTAATCCTTGCTTATAGTTAAACGTTTGTGAAAAAAGTTGCGCTTATTTTTGTAGCGCATGATCAGAAAATGCTACTTGACATACAATCATTGACTTTTTGAGTAAACAAAATAAAACGTATACTCACCAAGTTTTCAAGGACAAAATGTATGCGTTTTAACTTGTCTGAACAACTACTATAGGACATCTTTTGTCAGAGAACAATGAAATGTTCCCTATTTTGTTGGCTGATCTTGTATTCTTTTATTGAATAGCGTATGTGCAGTAAAAGTGTTCACCAGCAGGTGGCAGCACAGGCATGTGTCAAAGTTGAATGGTAGCAGTGGCAGAGAAACATATAAGGACTATGCAAACTGTCTTACTTTGAAGATGATCAGTGTGACTCACGCATCATTGTACTTTTTTCTGTGTTTGAAAAACTACTAATATAGATTTAAAATGAGGTGTATAGTTGATTTTTATGCTTTGGCTCCATCTCTTTTCCTTTCCTTCTGGGCTTCACAAAGCAGGATTTCCACACTTGATATGAGATGTGTCAGTATGAACACATCACACATGCTTCCAAAATGTGTCCAAATATTCATGAATTAATTAAGATTACTAGTTAATACCATGAGAACACCATGCCAAATTGTATCCACTTCTCAGAATAGCAGCTTGCACACTGGTATCTACATCAGGGGTGTAGGCGTTTGAGAACACTGCCAGCCCCCGGCCTCATTCCTCCCTCACAGGCCTCCGGGACATCAGTGTGAGCACAGCCTCTGCCTGCACAGGGGGCCAGGCTGCCAGACAGCTCTGAGCCACGCATTTAGCTGTTTATGTAGTCTGTCAGTCAAAGAGACAGGAGACGCATCAATCTCTCCTGGAAGGAACAGCACACATGGTTTTTGGATGGGCTTCCGCTGTCGACTCAGTGGTAGAGGCTTGTGAGTAAAATAGTGAGACAGATTACAAAAAAGGCATTACTCCTTTAGACAAATGTGACAAGCACATGCCAGGTTATGCAGGACAAAATTCATGGCAGAGGCAAGTGTTCCTCTACTTCTCTTATTACATGACTGAATGAGTGGAAACAGTCAAAATACAGCCACTATGACTACACGTCTGTCAGCACCAGAAAACAGACACTCAGTGATCCGACAGTTGTCTTCAAATGCTGTCAATCCACATTATCTGCACAGAACACAGACTCTTTAAATTTAATGCGGCATTTAATCCGGCACACAGGTACTGATCCAACTGAACCGTTCGCTGAATTCCTCTGCATTAAAACAGTTCGGAGTTGAGAGCATGTTACATCATCACAGATGTTTGATTTCACTTAGAATGTGTCCTCTCAGGATTAGCTCTCATTAATCACAATCCGCCTATGCTCATTAACCTACACTCTCATTGCCCATTGCTTTCATCATCTTGTAATGTCATTAATGTCAAATTGATTTTAATGTAATACTCGTCACAATAAATTTATACAATATCAAATAATGCAAATGTAAACAGACAGCCTGGTTTCATTCAGATTAAAAGACTCTGCACTGTTTGTAGAAATACAATAAATGCTTTTGGTTGCGAACTTACCTCTCCATGGTTAACTCTACTTATTAGATGTATATTAGACTTAATGTAGTAGCAATAAATAGAAAGATCACATAATCTTAAGTGCAGCTATGAACATAACTAAAGCTCCCAGGCATTAAGAAAGACCTTGCATATACTTTGAGAGGCCTATAAAATCATATTATTTACCTGAAGCATAAAATAGGATCCATGTTGACCAACTACAAATGCACTGTTGTTAAGTGTACACACATTGACCCTTTCATATATGCCGTTCACTACAGTGGGCAGCTATTCTACAGTTGTTCTCTTGTATATTCCTGGGTTTTGTTGTTTGCATATCAGCCAAGACAGTTGGCACTTATACACCTTCCCATTGATAAACATGATCTGCAGTAATATGTCTCAGTATAAGTCAGTTGCTAATTGTTATTAGACTGTAATTAACAGTTTTCTTAGTCAAAAGGTTGTTCTTTTTTGCATATTAACTCCATGAAGAGTTAGAATTAGAGTATGTTAAAATGTAAGAAAACATCAGATTAGTGACATGAACAATATTTTAATTTCATAGTTGTTGTGCAGTATACCACTGTGATACATAATGATAGGTTATAAATGTTTCTTTGAGTCAAAACTAAATGCATGTTGTCCAGCTGAATGGAATTTTGTAACTCCATGAAAAATAGGATCATAAAAAATGTCAATGACATTATTTTTTTTCATACTTAAAGAGGAATAAACTTGGGATTTTCTGGAATACAGTGATTTCAACTGAAGAACTTTATCAGAGGTCCAACTTGACAACTTTATCCTTTGAGATCAAAAGACGAAGATGGCGCTGGATTGGTCATGTACACCGAATAAATCCTGACTCCATACCAAAGGTTGCAATGACATGGACACCACCAAGAAAAAGAAAACATGGCAGGCCCAAGGAAACCTGAACAAGATCAGTCGAAAAAGAAATGAAGGATGAAGGGTGGACCTGAGGAGGGATAGGATGCTGGGCACAAGAGCTTTTTGGTTAAGGCAGTCATGTCCAAACTGTTCCACAAATGCAGGTGTGGCTGCAGGGTATTTTTTTTTCCAACTAACCAAGAGTTCACAGTTTGACCAATGAACTGTGAAGACTGAGATCAGTTGATTAATTGAGTCCAGTCTGGTGTGCTGCTGCTTGGTGGGAACAAATATCTGCAGCTACACTGGCCCTTTTTAATATAATAATAATAATAATAATAATAATAATAATAATAATAATAATAATAATAATAATAATAATAATAATAATAATAATAATAAAGAGGAGTAAAAACCCTCAGGTAAAAATGTTGAGTATAGGGTTCTCATAAATCATGCATGAATGGGTTAGGGTATCAGTAATATACACATAATAACAGATACTTATATTTCACTAACTGGGAAAAAAACAAAAGATACAATACTTTAAAGGTCCTATGGAAGATTATCAGGGAAATAGGAGGATTTCAATTTGAAATTAGACGCAACTATTCCTAAGTTTTCATTAGTGTATAAACTGAAAATAACAATAGGGGCATTTTTTTTTATTCTTAGATTGAGGTGTTTTACACTTCATATGGAGCGTGCTGCCTTTTATAATTTCTAAAACTATTCTGAATAAACTTGCTCTGCTTTTTCCATCTTATGACAGATCAAATACAGTGTTCGGGTATAATTTGAAACAGTTAATATCCCCTAAACAAAGAAAACAGACATTACTAAACACTAGAAAGTAACTTTTAAATGTTTCATGACTAATGTGGAATTAATTAAATTACAGACTGACTTCACTTCTTAATGTCACTAAATATTACAGATTGAACCTTTAATATCTCAGAAGCATCTGTGAGGAATAACTTAAGTCACTGCTGCAATTTAGATAGATAGATAGATAGATAGATAGATAGATAGATAGATAGATAGATAGATAGATAGGTAGATAGATAGATAGATAGATAGATAGATAGATAGATAGATAGATAGATAGATAGATAGATAGATAGATAGATAGATAGATAGATAGATAGATAGATAGATAGATAGATAGATAGATAGATAGATAGATAGAAATGCAGTGAATAAAAAAGGTCAGTTTTTTTTGAGTTTGTCAGTATAAGTTATCACCAAAACTGTTAACACAAAGCAGCATGGTGTAAAAAACCCAACTATGAAACTAGGGCAACAACAGCCGGTAACAGGCCAGTTCGCAGGAAGAACATGTTGTACTTTTTGCTAATAACAACAGTCTACTTTTTAAGTCAGTGCATATGTTTGGTGGTACCACTTTTACTTGTTATAGGTAATGGATCATTTAGCTCATCTGTTATTTAAAGAAAACTGCATAAATTGTACTCTCTTTTGTAAATCATCTACTCATTTCCCAAATTAACTCTTTACTGAGTCCAAATCTCTGGAAAAAAACATGTTGACTGGAATTCACAGCTTCAGCGTGATCTGTAACTGTGTTAAGATACTATAATAAAAAAGGTCAAAAGGTTTGAACATTCTGCACGCAATAAGTAGATCTTTGTATTCTGGCTAAATGAGTCTATTACAGGGGGAAAACCTAGAGGAAACTCCAATCATCATTTACAAAGGTCAGCAGTTTCTGGGCCAAATGAACAAGGAAAAACATATTATGTGTGTCTGCCCAGCAAAGACACACATATTAGATATGCATACTCAGTCCACCTGCACGCAGCAACACAGGCCTTCATCATATGTGGTGCCCTTCAGAGTAGGGCAGAGGGAAATAGACCTGCCAACAAGTAGTCTATCTGCCAACTGGAAGAGGTAATCTGACTGACAGGACTTGTCAACACATCCGTGATGACTGAAGACAAACCGTGTCATGAAATGTTTCTATAGCCTCGATACAAATTCCAGTTGGCCTGCTTCAACAGAGAGTCGTTAGCTCATGGATAGATTGTGGGAGGACCAGGCAGAGAAAGTGATCAGGAGAGGAGGTCAGCTTTGCAGCTGAGACAATGAGCCTATAGACCACTTGCCCAGTGACCTCCTAGGCCTGAGAGTCAATCTTTTAGTTAACCAACCAAGAGCAATGTCAACCCCTTACAATCAACAGCTCAATCAATGACTACACTACAATCCATACTGACTTATATTAGGAGGGTGAAATCATCTCTGAATGATGGATGGAGCTGTGAAGTGAATGTCCTGGAAACTGAACCTCAGTCAACTTCCATCTTTATTTGGATGTGTCCTATTTTTTATGCAACCACTACAATATGCCTGACCTTGCAATCTGTTTCAAAGCACCCCAAATCATGATCCTTGTGGTTTTATCATACATGAAAACTTTCTCCTCTCTCTCTGCCCTCCTTCTGATGGCTTCCTGATTGTTGTGCTGAGTGGAGTCATCATCAGATCCATCAGTGCGGAGTCATTGCCTGAGGAAACACGGGCCAATTATGGCCATAAATAATAATGGGAGCGTGCATCTGGCATGATGACTGATGGGCCTCTCTCACAGCTCATTTACATGGCTTTTGTGTGGCCATCAGCAGCTTCCCTCTAATGTAATGCTCAGCAAATGAGGCTTTCAGAGAATATTGTATGATTCAAGGGTAGAGGAACGACACTGCATAACATAGACTGAGAGATGCTACGCATGAATTTTAAACCAGTAAAGACTGAGCAGAAAATGGGGAAAAAAAGCATTGAAACAAGCTACAGTTCCAGAAATAATGTCTTTTGTGTTCCTGTAGCTATACATCCAGCTGCCTGTATGTGTTAATGTTTAAGCTTGTGGCTTGTTTGAACCTGTACTTAGATGTGTTTTAGACAAAGAGAAGTCCAAGTCCATCCATCAGCATCAATTACTGGTACAAGGAGGAAGATTGATTGTGTCTGTGTGGTCAGGTAACAAACCAACCAGCTCACACTCTTTAGCAGATCCCTTACATGTGCCCGTCAGACACCTGCCTGCTTACCATGTCTCTTTTATGCCTTTTATGTACACTTACATATGATAGAGTTACTCTGAGACACAGATTGGTGGTCAGTTTTTAATTTCTCAGGATAGGTGTCTGCTGTGTTCAGAGAATCTTTAATCTGTCCTCTGGGGCCCGTAGCAGCGTCGAGCCAGAGAACAAAAGGCTGCAGCATGCTGACGTGTGTCCCGGGAGCTGATAAGCCTGGTTGTTAATGGTGTTAGGGTAGATTTCATTACCCCCTCCAGACTGCTCTCATTAAATAAACATCCTCCTGTCACATCCCTCACCCTGTGAGTAGAGGAGTAGCCACAGCAGGAGGAGGAGGAGGAGGAGGAGGAGGAGGAAGAGGATAAAGGTACGAGCCAGATAGACAGTGAAGTGGAAAGCTCATGGAGAAGATGCCAATCAAAATCTGATCATTTGCAACACTTGGACGGGCATTTTTGCAGAACAGCTTGCAAGGTTGCGTATTTTTTATAGGTCAATAATGATCTGAAAGTGATGGAATGTATTTTACAATTGCCTGTGCAGTAAAATCTGCAAGTACTGTAGCTGAATGACGTGTTAGTCCTCCAGTCATCTACAGTGTCTCTACAGGCAAACCTGTTTAGTTTTTGTTCCGCTGTATCACTCTCTGACCCTTACTGAGTTACCTATTTTCCACTCCATCACCTCTTCAATCAGCCTTTCCTCTGGTTCCACTCTCCGTCTGTTTTACCTTCCTCCATTAGCTTTTGCTATAGTTTTCTTTGCAGCTGACCCCTTCGTTACCTCTACAGACCTGACCTGACCTTCTGTGGACTCTTTATCCTCTCTCACTCTTCTCTTCCCCTCTCCTTTCCTGCACTCGACTCTGACTAATCTCTGCCATCATCCTCTCTTCATCTATCAGGGTGCTCTCATTGTTTTGACGTCTAGTTAATTCTCAGCTCATGATTTATCAAATTCTTATTACCGCTTGCTGAAAGCCTCATTCATTGTCCTGATGTATGGTAATGATAGTCCCGGTGTGGCTGCTTGAATTGCAACAAACCCACTCATTTTTTTTCTTCGTCCTCCTCTCTTCTCCCTCCCTCCCTTTATAATTGCCTTTCCTTTACAAACTGTTTTTCTTTTAGTTTGCCCTTGTGGTTGTCTTGGTGTGTCTCCTAATATGCATGCAACCCTTTGCATAGCTCTACGCATGAAACTAGAGGTACTGGAAAATCCCCGTTTTTGACACGTTTTACTGATATACATTAGTGTCATTTGAAGCAGGTTGTCTATGAGCTGTTATTCATATCTCTGGGCAAGACACTTCAACCTCCTTGCCTCCAGTGCCAGTCACACTAGTGTATGCATGCATGCAGATTTTCGGTGGTGTTTGGAGGGGCTGTAGGCATGAATTGGCAGCTATGCTTCCATCAGTCTGCCCCAGGGCAGCTGTGGCTACATAGGTAGTTTACCAGCACCCAGGGAGAATGTTAGAGCAAATAAATAATGGATCACTAATGTAAAGCACTTTGGGTGTTTT
This sequence comes from Siphamia tubifer, assembly GCA_020466265.1. Classification (NCBI taxonomy): domain Eukaryota; kingdom Metazoa; phylum Chordata; class Actinopteri; order Kurtiformes; family Apogonidae; genus Siphamia; species Siphamia tubifer. Next base: position 50,407,726 of record CM035794.1, on the reverse strand, counting down.
AAAAACGGTTATAGAAATCTAATCTATTATTATTATTAGGGTGCAGAGAGCCCACAGGACTGTGGGATGCAAAATGCAAGCATTCGCATTCCACAGTTTCAGTGGTGCGGTGGAACCCTATTCTAATTGTTCGGTTTTTATTAGAATTTTCTCTGTTAAAATTGTTACTGCAGCCTAAACCGTGTATTGTTTGAAAGAGATCTTTGGGGTCTGGTGCAGACCCTGGCACATAACCTAGACGCAAAAATTGACACATGTACGCCAGAAGGTGGCGCTATACCAGAAAAAAACATTTTTGGAGCTATAACTCGCAAATCGTACGTCACACATTCAAAAAACACACATGCACAGATTCTCTGAAGTGTACTGCATCACATGGGCTAGGCCACACTCATTTGCCCCTTGAATTTTTTCGAGTAAGCATAAATCATAAATCATTGTAAACCACAATTAACTGTTTGGTTTCTTCAATTTTCACTTGTGAAGGAAAATCAGCCTTGAATCTTAATAGAAATATGGATTTGACCTTTATATATTGATGATTATTCTCGACTGACATGGACATTGTATATACCATATTTCAGATCAGAGGGAATGGGATGTCCTCTTTTAGCTGTTTGTGATGCATCTCAGTGTTTTGGTCCATATAGTGTACTCTAGGTTGGTTCATTTGGATTGATGTGTGTGTAAGGCATTGCTTCATCGTCTCATTACACTATGAGAGCTTTACAGTAACTAGACCATGGCCACCCTAGAGCTGGCTGATCCATGCTAGATGTCAGACAGGTAAGGCACTGACATGGTGATGTATTTCCAAACTGATGCACACAGTGTACAGTCAGTTTTTCTTCTCTCTTAATTTCTGCTGCTACAGAAGCTCTACAATACAGGATCAGATGATTTTATGGCATCTAAATGGATTTCTGAAAGGCTTAACTAGGTTTTTACTGAACAAATCTTATATTCAACCAAGGTATCCATAATAATTCAAGTGAAATCAACACCTATTTGTGGATATTATACAAAAACAACAGCTAATAAAGAGGATCACTCACTGTCTTAGAAATAATATCACCCTCTGCCTTTTTATAGCAGTGCTAGATGGATCCTAGTAGCCCTCCTATCCACCATGTCCACCATGACAACCACATATCAATAACCTAGTCTCACCTCCACAGCATACCTGCAAAAAATGTAATCTTACCAAATGTGTCTTTCTCATTTCTGGTCAAAATTTCATCACACCTAAAATCAGACATAATCACAGAAAGAATATATTTTCAGTGAGATATAAGAACTTAGGCCTTGAAAATTCTATTTGAAGAAAGCATGCCAAGATCATTTTCACTTGTTCCATTGACAGATTTATTTATTGTTTTGCTTAATTCAAGGAAAATATCTGCCAATTGAACAAGTGAAGTTTATTTTGGTAAGATTTGTTGAAATAAGATTTTCCATATCTATTGTTTCAAAACACATTCTTATATCTCACTTTAGGTGATTATGTCTTCTTTAAGAGTGATGAGATATTTTGACTAGAAATGATCAAAACATGCGTCGTAAGATTGAGATTTATTCCAGTGAGAAAATCAATGACAAATTCTTAGTGACTGTAAGCAGATCACAACCCTAAACAATTATGGTGGCTCCAAAATTGTGATTTTATCTATTCTGGGCTAGTTGAAGAGATGTTAAGTCTGGCCCATACTCAAAGAATGTATGTGACTAGGAAACATGCACAGCAAAACATGAACAAGTACTCAGAGAATGCCTAATCTTGCCCCTATTTTGTGCCAATCTCAAGTTTCTATGACAACCCATTCTTGAATTAGAGCCAATAATATGATTTTGACCTTTCTGTTAAATGCGACCTTGACCTTTCATTATATGTATATATGCATCAGTGTATGCACTATTCTGATAATATATCCAGTATTGATTAAGTTATTGCGTGATATGTCTATGCTTGACACATACAAACAGTGTTACAGAAATTAATTTTGCGATATGTCACCTTTGACCTCCAGAGATCTCAAAAACTATTGGTTGTAAGTGATAACACCAATTGTTAGAATTATAGAAATCTTCATTCCGCACTGTTTAGTACCAATCTGAAAGTTATGTGACCCTCCATTCTTGAGTTATAACCAATAATGTGATTTTGAGCTTTTAAAGTACTTTATTTGTCATTATACATTGGACAATGAAATTTGTCCTCTGCATTTAACCCATCCTTCATGCCGTTGGGGCACCTGTAAGGAGCAGTGGGCAGTCATTTGTGGTGCCCGGGGACCCATCTCCACCTGTGGAGCCAGGCTGATGGTCAGAATCACCTGGAGGATTTTGTCCTAACAAACATGTTTTTGGGTGATGGGGGAAATCGGAGCACCCGGAGGAAACCCATCCAGACACGGGGAGAGAAACATGCAAACTCCACACAGAAAGGCCTGCATGGGAATCGAACCCGGTTCTTCTTGCTGTGAGGCAAGAGCGCTAACCGCTCAGCCACCGTGTCACCTTTGACCTTCATTACATCTGGTGCAAATTAGCTATATGTATATGGCCATGTAATTTCATGGGGATATCTCAAGTATTCATTGAGTTATAGCATGATATGTCTCTGCAGACACACACATATACACACAGACAAATATACACACACACAAAGTGATTACAATAATTTCTCCCAACCAATGTTGGGCAAGATTAAAAAATACAAAACAAAACAAAAAATCCACTTTCTACAAATACACTCCTAAAGCACCAAGGACGCATACTTTTTTCAGCTTTTTTTTATTGCAGCAAAAAAGGAAATTATGCAAAGCCAAAACTGTGCTAATATCATTATTAAAATATTTAAACCAGAAATGTGATGATGTAAGTAGACTACTCTACAGAAATTGGAGTGTTACTCACAGCAGCTGTCTCCTTAATGCTGCCAACAGCGAGCCTCCACACTTTTCCTCGACAACCATAAACCGAGTGGCAATGTGCCTGGTACATCTTCACACATTTTAGGGAAAGGTAACCTATACCTTTCAATATATAATACATTTCAATACATTAGCTCCACATATTCAGTCCTATATAATAGAAATGAAAATGAGTGAAAATCCACAGGTGATTTTGCAACACTATAAATAAAGCCTGCACATATAAATTAATTAAGAAAAGAAATGTTAGTTTTCTCATGAAGAAAAACTCTGATCTTATTATATAAAATAATTTATACTGCTGGAATGTGCTCATCCAATGCCACAAGTCAGTTATCCACCCCTGAAATTTTATCCAAGGATTTGTCCTATTTTTTTTTTTTTTATTATTACTTTATCTACTCTTTGCTTTATTCTTGTTGCCTTGTCCACCCCCTTCATGGGTCTGGATGAAGGACAGGCACCAGGGTAGAAGAGGTCAAGCATTAGCACAACTATCTAATCACTACCTCTCCTCTTTTTCTCCTCTTCTCCCTCTCTCCTCCTCTTTGCTTGACAACTCATCTGTCAACAGGCTGGCGGCTCCGGCCTCTCCATTAGAGCAGTGGCACCTGAGTATTTCTCAATCCTCCTGTGCACGCACGCAAACACACACACACACACACACACACACACACATACACACATGCATACACTTTTTCCATGCATCTCCCTGCTCAAGCACCCCCCTCATGGGGTGGAGAAGGGGGGACGATCAATGCTGCCAGCCCCATGCATCATTTGTCACAACACTGCCCTCTCTTTAATGAGCGTGTCTGGCTTCAGCTCTTTCTTCTTTTTCATTCTCCTCTTTCCCTCCTCACCTCTCATCCCTTGTTCACATGACTGTTTCAATCTATCTCTTTACTTGGCTCACCTGCATGCACAATCACTTTCTTCCTACTTGATCCACTGTCAGCTGTCTTTGCCTCTCTCTCTATTTAGGTAATGATACAGGTTGTGTGCTTTAAAGATGGTGCAGATTATTACAGCAGTCCTGTGTGTAATAGTCTCAGAGTGGTGTTTCTCTTCTTTGATAAATGCGCGATGGCAGTAAAACTTGCTTAAGTAATGATGGTAGATGAGTAGTTTTCATGAACCTTGAGCAGCTAATCTGTCTTAAGCAGTCCAGATGAATCACCGTATACTAGGCGTTTTGTGTGTGTGTTTGTGTGAGAACTGAAAGAAAAAAGGGAGGAAAGAGCTGCGGTGACTCTATTAACAGATATATGTAGTGCTGCTTCTTGTGGGTCTGCCAGGAGTCACCTTCTGTGTCCAACAAGAGGTGATGTATGAGTCCAAACATAACATCTCATCAAGCATGAGTGCTTTGTTTTCACAGTATGTGCTAGTCTATATATGCTGTGTAGGATGTTGATTTGTTAGGCTCTAACTATAGAAAGTTACGTTACGTGTGACACTAGTTTGTGCTACATTCAATAACAGCCCTTATTTAGACTAAATACTCGATATGTGTCTTTCCCAAACTTAGTCAGGACCTAAAATGGTTTATTGAGTTGTTTTTACTGGGTTACCAATATTTTGTGAGTAAACTGCATAAAACTAGTATGATATGTGACTTAATTCTCCAAATAAGAACAGTATTCTCTGGAAGAGCTTATACATTATGTTATGATATGTAACCAGATGAAAACGATGTAAAAGGTTCAACATAAAAATGTGATGCTTTCTTGCTGAGATGTTTACCACGAGGTACATCAACATTTATTGTTCAAGGGATGCAAAAAGAGAGTCCCCCCCCAAAAAAACAAACACTAATTAACTAACTGAAAAAAGAGCATTTCTTGTTATGTTCACATTTTACATCAGTTTATACCATCATGCAGAATCACAGAGTTGACTTAGACAAAGCCAGCTGTAAAACCTGATAGTATTTGATGCTCACTGTAATATCTAGTGACAGCGATATCACCAAGTGGATTTTTTCCCCATTTGTGAATATCCTCTTGTGTTTATCAACAATACCAGCAAATGAATAACCACACATTTTCTTAATATGCATGTTCTCCTCTTCTCTGCATGGGTTCTCTGCAGGTACTCTGGTTTCCTCCCACTGTGCCACGACATTTACTTAATAGGTTAATTGTTCAATCTAAATTTCCCATAGTTGTGAATGTGAGAGTGAATGGTTGTTTGAACTGATGACATGTCCAGTGTGAACCCCACCTTTGCCTGAAGGTAGTCAGAAAAGGCTCCAGAACTCCTGGAAGGATGAAGATGTTAGAATATGATTTGAACTCCACTTTGGCAGATTAGGCTTCTGTTATTACAGAAACCACATAACACTATTTTAGTCCTGATTGAATCAGCTACGTCAGTATTTTAGTGTCATTGCCTTACTGACTACTTTTCTGATCATGGAAACTGCAGTCTGAGCTGAGAACACAACTATTAATAACAAAAATATTACATATAGAATCAGGAATCCACACATTTGTAACATATGTGATTATATTAGCTGGTAATGTCCTTGTTTAATGCCTCATAGTAGAATTATACATATGGAAAAAGGGGAGGAAAACACATTTCTGGATGTGAAGGACATCTATTTTTATTTTATTTTATTTATATTATTGTTTTGTTTTGTTTTTTATCTTGCCCCAGCTTATTTCAAACATTGCTCCTCTCTTCCAGGAGGGAGTGCACAGTTTCTCATAATCAGTGCTTTCCTTCAAAGAAATATCCATAGTGTCTGCTATGAATTATGACAAAATGTTTGGCAGGTACACTTTGTCACTGCCCTGCAGATGTCACTGAGTCTGCACTCTTTCACCTTTCTGGCAGTTATTGCACTTCTGTCATCAATTATAAATTGAAAACTGCTCAACTGTAACTCATGTAACACGCAAAAATGAACCCTTACAGCTCACATTTCTATAGCTCATTCAGACATAAATTGTGGCAGAGGAGTGCTTATGCCAGAACATTTAAGTCCAGTTCCAAAGAGAGAAAGTCACGTCTTTATAGGCCAAAGTTATTAAAATCTAGTTCAGTAACACACTTTACACACACAGGACACAGTTAAAGGGCAGAAAGGGATAATTAAGGCCAGTCAGCACTCTGCTCATCCTTCAGCAGGTGTACAGGGGTAAGGATAGGTCTTTCAAAATAGTATTTTGTCCTAAACTTTTACTTCTGAAGTTGTCCAAGAAGCCCAGGCCCGGACTGGCACACGGGCCACCGGGACGTTTACCGGTGACCCGTCTGCTCAGTGTCCTGCCTGGTCTGACATGCCCCCCCTCTAAAAAAATCAGCGTGACTGTCAACTAGTAACGTGCTCGGAGTCAGAGCAGTAGGGATTGGTAGTGTGTGTGTGTGTGTGTGTGTGTGTGTGTGTTCTTTTTAAAGAAACTCATTGTGATTGGTTAGTCGATTTATTCTCTGTCGTGGGCCCGCCCCTGTAGCGTTAAGCTAACGCTGACCATAAAACAGGTCGATTTATGCAAAAACGAAACAATGAATGACGTTGAGAAAAAAGGAAAGGTGGACACCAGAGAGAGTTGGGTAGAAAAAGGAGGTAGCTCGAGGAGGAGAGGATGAAATGCCAGAAATTAACGGACTTGTTTGTTAAACCTAGCAGCAGCCAGAGTGACACTGCTGCTAGCTCTGCGGCCGCAACAGCATCACCCAGTGAGTTTATAAACAGTTTTCACAGCAGACACCCCCAGGCCAAAATACATATACATATATACCAGTGATGCGCGGGCTGACCAGAAGTGAGCGTGTTCCCGCAGTCAACCACAGTTACGGGTCATTAAAAAATATTTTCGGGTTGCGGTCGGTCGGGTCGTTTGTCGTTTCAGACAACAGCTAGCTTAATACCGTATTAGCTTCAACAACATACCAGCATTAACTTATGCACAGATAAACAACACACCATTCTAATATCTATCTGAACTGTACTGTGTTATTAATGTCACCATATGGCATTTACACACAGTAATGAACCAGGAATATATGATTAAAGAGAAAAAGAAGGCGAGATGGCTATGTTGGCATGGTTACTGAGCAGCGTGCCTAAACACGTTCGTGGTGCTGGGATATTTGAGAACTTACGGAAAATGAGTTATTCCTGAATAAATATAATTAAACAATCAAATAAAAAAACTGTTTGGGCTCTATTAACTGAATTTCTGTGAGGGTGACGTACAACATTGGAAGTATCCTACGGTATGTAGCGAGAAAGAGAGAAAGTCAAGTTAGGAGAATGGCAGCTCTGGAAATATACAAACAAAAAAGTTAAGGTTTAGGACACATTCATTGAGATTTTAAGATGATTTATTTTCCGTGGTAACTGGGTTCAAATGTCTCTTTGGCTGTCACAGTTTGTTGATCCCAATGACATCGGATTTTAACATGGAAATTAATGCAGGTATGTGAGTAAGTCATGTGATGTTCATAAAGACCATTGATTAAATTTTTAAAATGTGGGTCGAGTGCGGGTCGGGTCCATTCTTTTCAAATACATTTATTGCGTTCCGAGCTGTCGGTGGTTAAGTTAAAAAAGTGGTCGGGTGCGGGTCATTTATACATCGACATGCGCATCACATGCGCATATATATATATATATATATATATATATATATATATATTGTGTGTGTGTGTGTAACTATATTGCATTTTAATATTGAGTCAGGGAGAGAATGAGAGAAAAGTACTGTACTGTACTGTTTGTCATGCATTAGTTTAATAGTGTAGTGTTGTGTCACAGCCAGTGTAATAGTATTATTTTAATTGCTGTAAGGAAATTACAAAAGGTATTTGGAGGGAAAAAAAACAAAAATTTTGCCTCCGTGGTGCTGGAAGTGGCCTGGATGCTGTGGGATATTCCCGGCCTGAAATCCTGATCCAGTCCGGCCCTGAAGAAGCCTAATTAAAGCTGCACGCATCGAAGTAAGTGACACCTGCCACTCAACAGTTTCATCTATGATAGTAATTGCACCACTTTATTCACTTTAAAATGGTTGAATACTGCCCATCTGTTGTTGACAGTGCAGATTAGTTTTAGGCAGGTAAAGGAAAAACACTTTCTACATATTATTTGTTTTTGCTTTTTTTAGTTGACCAATATCAACTAGGGTACTACATCATCTAGGAAGTGGTGCCATCTTATTACCATAACTACATTTTGTCTTAGCCATTCTAATTTTTTTAGCCTTTTTTTCCCCATCTTAACAATGGGTCAGCAGTATTTTTTACTATTATCTTTGACCCATACAGAGTCAAACAACCCCAGAGACTAAAGCATCTAGTGTCCATCCACTAATCTTATCAATACATGCCAGTAATTGAGTTAAAATGCAATTGATCTTTTCATGATCATCAGATATGACTTATTTGGATGTTCAGAGGTAATCAATGTGAATTTACTTTGACCTTTTATGAACAGTTACATGATCAGTGCATTAAATATATATAATGTACATTGTTTACACAAAAAACTGCAAATTACAGACAATAACATTATTATAAATGGTGATTGAATTTTTTTTTTTTTTAAATTGTGCAAAAACAGTTGCATATCTTTAAGGGGTACCTAACCTACTCAGCAGGTTATGATCACTCACATGTGTCTGTCTGCCAGAGCATGAAAAACCTACTGCATCAGTGTTCATAAAACCTGGGGGAAGAGTATAAACCAAGGATGAGACCCATACATTTCAGATATGTTTTCATTTTTAGTAATGGGGAGCAGTTTCTCATTATTTGTGGTTTAATAATATTTTGTGATGAAAGTAAGACTGGACTATTGAGTTTCATTTAGACCAGGGGTCACCCATCCTGGTCCTCGAGGGCCCTCTGGTCCTCTTCCAGCACACCTGATGGTCATTATTAGGCTTCTGCAGAGCTTGACAACAGACTTATCATTTGAATAAGGTGTGTTAGAAGAGGAAAACATGCAGGATAGTGGCCCTCAAGGACCAGGATCGGTGACTTCTGGTCTAGACTCTCCATATCCTCTACTACACAAAAAGGGGTGAATTAATATTTTTATACCAATACAGGATCACTGACCACTGGTGTTCATGCATTGGGGACTTACAGTTAACATTTCCTTGTGTAGAATTTTCCACAGTGTACCTCATTCTGGTAAAGGAAAATCACCTCACCCCTTAATTAAATTTATTTTATGGATAATACCATATATCAACTGGTATATCAATATTTTCAGGTGCTTGGTTGTTCATTCAGTGTACCAGCTTCATGATGTTGTTGTCATCCATGTAGATGGTAGATGTAAGGCATTATAGAAGTTACTGAATTACAGTCATAAATTGTTGTTCTTAAAGTACATTTATCATTGTGATAAATAAATATAAACACTACATGCTGTAGTACTGCCAGTTAACTTACATTACAACAGACTGTCATCATGGACTGATGGCTATTCTCATAAAACATCACAATGTTGTCATCTTTTATCCTTTAATCTGTGTGTTTAAACAGTGGGGTAGGCCCCCCTGGGTGAGGTGGGTGGGTGGGGGCACGGAGGCTAGTCAGGGGGTGCTTTGGATCACTCTTGCACCCCCCCCTTCAGGTTCGAACATGTGACAGTAGTAGCCCGCCCTCGACTCATTTAAGGATGTGCAATAAAAGTGCAATGTTTCTGTTTTTGCACAGCTTGTAGAGTTTGCACTTTAATGCAGTCAATGATATTGTTAAAAATGTTCATCTTTGTTACCAAAATTTGTTTGGTGGTCTAAAACACTGTGCTGTGTCGTGTGTATCAGCAGAGCTACACTTGTATAATTTCAGAATGAAGGTGATTGTAAAAACAAACAAAAAACAGACTTTTGCTTCTATCCTCTTAGGTACTGACCCCCCCCCCCTTTTAGGTGAGAGAACTGTTATAGCAGAGAGAGAAGCCCAAAAATCTGCTCCATGTGTTAGGAACATAAACTGGTTTGGAGTAATGCAGTACTAATGCCTTTGCTATGTATCTAGGTCGGTCTTAGACAGTTTAGCTTAAATTCCTCAAAGTCTTGATCTTGTCTTGTCAGTCAATCCTTGGTCTTTGGTTTCATTTGGTTTTAACAATAAGCAATCACAGACACCTCAGTGTAATATGTGGAAGATGCCATAATGTATTTATTTTCTTCATATATATTTTTATGTCCTATTTATTGTGCTGATTTGATCATTGGATTTCCATTCAAACCATAAACAGGCCTCCGTTTATCTCTTAGATGTGTATAACCAGATTCTAATATTTTACAAAAACTGCTACACTTTTGACTAGATGTTTAGCTTTGGAAAATAAAGATCATTCAATGGAGTCACATGCAAAGGACTTCCGTTATGTCTGTGTCTACTTGTGAGTCTCACTGCTGCCCCTGTCTGGTCTTCAGTGACTGTTTCCTCCTAATGTTTCTCCTCCTAGTCCACCAGCTGGTCCATTTCTCAATGTTATTATTGGATTTCATAAAGCCGGGAGGGGGCATATATCACATCTCCCTGTGTCACCCCCTCCCTTCATTCACACTCATTCTTTCATTCATCTTTTTCCTTTTTAATAACTCCCTCTATGGTCTTTGGCCATTAATAAAGATGAACTCACTCCGCTGTCACCTTCTGCCCTCATCTCCTTCTCTTTCTCTTTCTCTCCCATCACTCTCCTCCCAGCCTTCTTCAGTTCCCCCGCAATTTATTGACCCTCTCCCTAAAAATCTCACCCCTCCTCCTCCTCCTCCTCCTCCTCCTCCTCCTCCTCCTCCTCTTCCTCCTTACATTTTCCTTGATGTCTTTTATCTCTCCTCCATCTTTCTCAGTCCATCCTCTTCCTTCTGGTCTGCCCTCTGTGAAAAGCTCTTGTCTTCCCTCCATCCCCTCACTTCTCTTTTCTACCTCAATTTCTCTCCCACTGACACAGCAGTCCATCATGTGCTGGGATCTGGACACTGGCCTCCCCCTGACGCTCTCATTCATCAGGACTTTGAAAAGCAGAAATCACTCTCTCCTCTCCTCCGCTGGCCGCTGCCACTTATTGCGCTATCCATCACACCTGGCGGATGATCAATACGTGCCCTTCCCCTCTGCCCCTGCTGCACCCCCTGCTTCTTTTCCTCCATCACATTACCCACCCACCCCTCCTCTTCTAGTCCTCACTGTATTTCTTTTCAAGTCTGGCTCACTGCAGTCGAGGCTTATGTGGGAAAACAGAGCGTGTCAGTTCTTTTAGGTAGTGCAGACACACCTGGAACAAAGAACAAGACCGGAATGTTATGTCAATAGCAATAGATTTCCACCAGCATGTCATTTACAGAGGAACTGTTGAGGCTAAAATGTACATATCAACACTATATTAAATGTACTTTAAACAAGCTTTTAGAGGTGGGTGATATATACTGTAAATCTCACCTAATATTACTAAAAATATTATAAAAATTAGACATGTCCTTGTTTATTTGGTTTGCGCACCTGAGGTTAAACCATAGACTGGCACTTTAATTCAACACGACTCATGTTAATGCTTCATCAAATATGACCAAGGAATAAGTATAATAGCCAACTTTTTATTGTGGAAGAACTTTTCACAGGAACTGACTTGTTTAGGCAGTGGTCTGAATTGATGGTGTTATTCCACCAATCCCTCTTCAGGTAGGACCCAGTAAATGAGGGCAGGCAATAAGGGTGGCAAACAGTGGCTATAATTCTGCTGAGAGCAGCTTTGCTTCGTAAAACTGATTTGCTCAGAACAGAGGAGTCGTTAAGCACCACGGCTGTGCCTCCCAGATCCTAATGCCTTTCTAATCTCCTTTGGTATCACTAATTCTTTTCGTTCTACACCGCCATTAAACTTTTCCACAGGTTCTTGGCAATGAATTAAATTACACTGGATGTATTGAGCAAACCAACCATAAATTGGCCTTTGCTGGCCTCACTGTTGTAGGTGGGATGCTGAAAAAATAGTAGTTAACTTGCTGCAGGTGCAAATGTAGTAGCATAACAAATGTGAATGGTACAGGAAATGCAAAAACTAAAGGTAAAAATGTAGAATGTTTCACCTCCGCTGTAGTTATTAATATCTTGTCAGTGATTTTTTTTTTAAGTCGCTATTTGGCCTTACTCTGTTTTTTAATATATATATGGTATCAGACATATTTCTTCATACTTATGTTAATGTATGTCTCTTTAAATACAGAGCCATTAAGTAATATTGAATTATTTAATGTGTACAAAATTAACAAATAAATTAATGCAATTTCAAAAATGGATATATCATAACTTATCCGAGCTTAGACACTGGTTTTAAAACAAGAGAAAAGAGTACATCTCAAAATTCAGGCTAATATAGATATCTTAAAGTGTAATACCACTAGGTATATGCTCCACCCCCCACCCCCCCTGGCTCCCATGGACTAATGGTGAAGTTGTCTTTAAAATGTTATTTCAGTATCTGTTGTACAAGAGTCATTATCTTTATTTGGACCCTTCAAAAAGTGTTGTGGTTTATCTTTGAATAATACCTTCAATAGTAACATTTTAGAGCTAATAGAAAAATAGTTTCTACTTATTGAAATAATTTTTTTCTGACAACTTCACTGTAGTTGTGGTTAATAATTCACACTAACACGCCTGTGTTTGATGTTATTGTATAAAGTTAACCTTTTGCATTATGTCACCAACTACCCTTTGTTGTCCTGTAGCTTTGTCGTTTTGTCTACTTGGAGTTGCTTCTAGCTCTATAGAACCACAACATTGATGGCCAATATGCAAAGTCCTTGTGAAATGACAGTTCAGAAACCAATACAAGACAATTATGTCGATCTGTCCACTTTTTATATGTTGTCTATGATTAAAATGACTCAGGTTTGTGAAGTGACAGCCCTTTAAAATTTGCTTAGCTTTTAGAGAAAGCGTTTTGACTAGAACAGCTTTGAATATGTATATGCTTCTGGCATACATCCATGGCCTTGGCCTCTTCTAATGCAATCCAAACTAACATGAACCCTGTTGAGCCACAGTGAAAGTGTTTGGAGACCCAGATCTAGACATAAAACCAGCCAAACCTGCCTGGAGCTCAATTATCTCTCATTAGCTGGGAACACAGGCACAGGGTAATTTGACAAGCTAAACTAATGCCCTTTCATAGAGGACTGCTTCATTGGACCTGAGTAAATATATTCGTAGGCCAATGCATTTAAATAAGAGCTCTGTTTGAACAGCTGAGAGAAAGTGAAAGAGCAGGAAAAGAGCACAGACAAAAATAAATGGAGGCAGGAGTTGATATAAGCCATGGAAATTAAGATACATTTTGACAGCGTGGACAGCAGTTTACCTAAATACTTTGTGTGAGAGGTTTGTAAGTGATGATGTGTCAGTAGGTGACAGTGGGTTAATCTCCTCAGGACCCTTTTCCCCCCTGTTAATGCATGTTTATACAGATTTGGGGCTTTTGAACTAAAATAATCCTGAGGTCATAGTCTGTCTGTTCCAGCTGTCCTATCTCTTCAGTCCTCTTAATGATTTATTCATGATTTCTCTGTGTACTGGACAACAGACAGGTGTTGACATTAGCACTCAGTCTTAACCCTCTTCCCTGTGCTCCGGCCCCTCTTATCTATCTGACACAGTCAAAGCAGATTTTCCTTAAATGAAAGGACAGACAAAAAAACACATACGCCTGCCCACAGAGTAAGAGATGCATTACTTGTGCCATTCTTTGCCACCCTTGCTGGCCCACGCCCTCGCTGTCTCTCAGCTGTCAGGACGCTGAGTGAGGAAGGACACCTTTGTCGGACACATGGGGATCAGTGAAAGGTGCCGGGAGAAATACAGAAATCAAGTGACAGAGAAACAGGATGTGACACAGACACAAGCAAGAGGTGTTTCTCCATCTCTCATCACCTGCTCATCCTGTGAGGAGCCGCTTGTTTGAAAGTTAACGGAGAAGACACAGGGAGAGAACAGTCCAAATGGAGAGTGTCATGTAGCTGAATGAGGTGTAACTGCTACTAATGTCTGGCTCACATTTTCATTCACCTGATACAAACACTGGAATATATTCAGGGTAGTAGCAGTTGATGACACCATTTAAGGTCAATAATCCATAATTACAGCCTGACTGAACCAATACTAGTATATATTATTTCTTCGTTGAGAACAATATTGTCTTCCATAAAAGAATGAATCTATAAACCTATGAATCTATGAAATTTATTTAAGTGTAGTTGTCATAAATAAGTTACAGAAACAAATAATGGCAGGAAACGTATTTCAGCAAATGTGTATTGTTTTAATGTCCATATGTTAGCAGTTTGTATTAGTTCAACATTTTACATTCTCATTTTGTCCAAATAGAACGCCAAATAGTCCTGCCTTTTAAGGTGCTGCCCATTGGACTAAAGAATCTGAAAACAGATGAATTGTTCCACCTTTTACACATGTGATGTTAGTCCATTTAAAAGACACTTCAACAGTTGAGAAAGTCCCACTACATACAGTAGAGTTAGGATTTTCAGTTGTAAGGCCAATATATGATACGCATCTCGATATAGCATCTATGATCAGATATATGTATGAAAGATATGAGTGGCACCTCATGATGCAATACGATACAATTCACTCCCAAATCACAATACAGAATAATTGAGACCATTCTGATGGCATTCAATGAACTGGATTATTTTTTTTATCTATCAAGTAAGACAATGAAAGTATCTTTCATTCAGGTTCAGAAAATGTGCCTCACATATAGTCAGTGAAATGTTAGGAAAGGAAAAAAAAAATCTCTACATATTTGTAACACTCAACATCTTGCTCAGGATCAATTTATAATGTAATGTAGTTGTAATGCAGATTAAATAAAAAAAAAAAGGTTCAGTCACTTTAAGAGACACCCGTGCAAGTTATTCTGGGATGTGCTGTTTTACACATCACAGAATGTCTAATATAGACAGAAGTGCCACTCGTAGTGTATTTACACATTCCATTTGGAGTGCAGATTGAATCCAGTAAAATTCAAGTAAAGCAGAAAAATAAAACAGTATATATTGTCTAATAGTTAGTTTTATAGGTATATATTTTACAGTACGCACATTTTGAGACAAATGCTAGTATTTATGAACATTTGACCTTGCCCAAAATATAATTATGCAAGTTAACCAACGTTGGCATGAATCACTGAAAAAATAAATTGCTGCAAAAATAAAATATGTGTTTGTATGTCATATTTAAGGGAAAATGTTTTATGTTTTTTTTGCATCCAAAAATGGTTTGTTTACATTACAAACATAGCATTTAAAGGGTTAAAAAATGTGAAAATTATTGAGCTTTTGGTATTTTTTATTTTACACTGAAGTTGATGAAATAGAAACAAATATAAAAGAGCAAAAGCAAACTGTATGAATTTTTATTTTATTTTATTTTTTGCATTATTCCACAACTATGCTTTTTGGGCACATTAGTTGCTTTAAAAGTGTGGGAGGGTTACCACATATAGAATATGTGTACCCCCCCCCCAAAAAAAAAAAAAAAAAAACAAAAAAAAACAACTGTGATTTATTTCTGGCTAGTTTTAGAATGTAACCCCACAATAACCACAAATCACTACACACACACACACACACACACACATATATATAGTTTTGGTTAACCCATAATGACTCTGTGCTACTTATGTGGAAATTGTAAAATGTTTTTTTCCTCTATATCTAACTTTTCTTAAGTGTCACCGTTATAGTATCCTCTAAATGTTTTGTTTTTTCAGTACAATAAAATACAAATACAATTTAACTATACAATCTCATCTTGTCTCGTCATCTGAACCCACTTTATCCTCACTAGGATCATGGGGTCACTGGGGGTCTAATCCAGCTACAATGGGTGAAGGCGGGGTACACCCTGTATGAGTCTCCAGTTCATCTCAGGGCTGAACATATATAAACAAACAATCACTCTCACATTCACACCTATGGACAATTTAAATAACCAATTAACCTATCAGTGCATGTGTTTGGATGGTGGGAGGAAACTGGAGTACTCGGAGAAAACCCACGCAGATATGGTGAAAACATGGATTTCCATTCTACTGTACAATAAACTAAACACAATAAAACATTATAAAGATAAAAAACACTAAGATAAAACACAATGAAAGATAATAAATAAATTAAAAAAACAAATAGACTGTTCACCCCAGATAAAATATCTGTGCTTATAAAATTAACATCCTATGTAGTGTAAACAGTCAAGAAGAAGAAGTGGGTTTGAAGAAGACCTTTAAAACCTGACAATGATAAGACCTGTCCAGTGTGCAGCAGCAGTTCCTTCCATAATTTTGGAATGAACTGTCTGAGCTTCAGCCTGGTTTTCAGAAACCCTTAGGAGCACCAGGTCAACTGACCCGAGAGATTAACTGGGTGTGTCGGGGTGCAAGGGCTCAGAGAATTTAATCCTACAGGTTAGAATGGCAGGTTGGTACGTATGCCTGACATCCATGCACTACACAAAACCAATGGTAATTCATTTCCTTCCTCAAATAAGTTTGTCTTCTTTCTTTTTCTTGCTGCTGATTGTATAATAGTATCAGCAGTGACTGTGTTCAGGTTTACCTGCTGATTCTTATTGTCTGTTTACAGAGCCCTGGGCCAGTCCCCAGGTACTGCCACTACCCTGTATTTCACCTGTTCTGGCATAAACACTTTATTTATATGCCTGGGAGTGAACTGGATCTTTCTGTATGTTGACCAGTATCAGAGTTTTTCCACCCTTTTTTTCTGAGAACATGTGGCATCAATCGTCTCTTTGGCTTGATTCAGCTTCTTTAATCCTTCTTCTGGTGGGACAGAGTGCAGAGAAGAGAAAAAGAAAGATGGGAGTGTCAGTGAGGAAGCACACGGCAGCTGAGGGTCATTAATCACTGTCATGACAGAGAGAGAGACGGAGGATGAAAGACATGAGAAATGGAGCGCAGCAGACATGGCAGGAATCTCTCTTCAGAGATGAGATGAATCAAACCTATTCAGTGGCCTTCGCTTTGTTGTTGATATGAGCCTATGACATCACATCCTCCTCAAAACCGAAGACTGAGGGGCTCCGAGTCAGTGAAGCAGGAGTGACCAGTCAAAAGGCAGGGGAAGCGAACACATCATACACTGACCGACAACTGCATATGGATTATGCATTGAATTACTGCCTGGCTGGCAACTCCCAGAGGCCCCAAAAGTCTCGTGAAGACAGCTTATCAAGCCCAACATTGATATGATGTGCATGTGAATGTATAAACATTCCCACTTCCCGTGCAGATAGAAAGTCACTCAGGTCAGAAAGGTAAAATAAGAAGTTTGAAAGCAGGAATGAAGTGGAAAGTACAGGCATGAGCGTGATGCTAACGCCTCTGTCTTGCCCACATTTCATACCACAGCTCTGACCCACTGTGCTGCGGTTGTTTCAGCAATATGAACCAGATACTCGAAATCATGATACTTTATTATTCTGGTCATCCTGCAAATCTATAACATCCCCTCCCTTTGAATCTGGAACGTGCAGTTTGCATGTTCTCCATATATTTTTCTTGCCTTCAGCTGAGACATTGGGCTGGAAAAAAGTTAAGAGTATGATGAATGTGTTCTGGCCAGAGTAGAGTGGGTGGTCTGTATCTGTCAGCGCTGCTATTATAGCAGACAGCAGAGTTACAGGCCAATAAGCCACACTATCATCACCATCATCAGCAGCAGATCCCCTTACAACAGCTCTCAGCTGTCCACATCACAGCCCTGACAGCCCAAACATGTACTTACCCTGAAAGCTCTGCACTTGAATGTTGTACATTAAACAACATTTGGCTCTTTCACTATACATTCTTAAAGGGCCAGTTGTTTGAAATGATGAAAAATGCATGAATTTTCACATACATCTGGAGTCCAATCTAGCAATACAGATTGTGGTTTTATATTAAGTCAAGTTTTGACACATCTGTTCTAGAGGTATATGTTTACACCATAAAGTACATTGGAGTTTACTTTGCGTTGCTTTTATTTTAGAAAACTACAGTTTAAAGGTACAATTTGTAATATTCAAATGTTTATGTTTACATGTTTGTGATACAGTCTGCGCTGGAAAGGAATATTAAGAATATTGCTGAGAAATCTCACTTAAAATAGAAGAGAATAGATTCAACTTTATTGTTATTGCAAAAACACAACTATACATTGCAATGGAATTTAGTTTTATTCTCCATAAGGGCAAAATAAATACAGAAAGCAGTTATAAAAGTAGTAAAGAATAATACACGCAAAAAGTCCAATATCAATAGAAAATATGCAGTTCAGGTGTTATGTTCAGTAATGAGTTCAGTTGTAACTGTCAAATATCCTAAATAAATATAAATAAGCACTGTAATTGATATTTATATAGATGCTTTCCATTATTATTTACAAAGTATTAAGTCAGTTTATTGACTGTAACATCAGGCACTCATGGAACCCAAGTTAGGTGGTGCTTTTCATACTTTGGAACTAAAAGTGATTAATAAATGTAAAGTAAATATGTTCATATATGTGGTTTAGATGTTATACCTTCAACAATAGAATTTCTTTCTAGAAACATTGTTACGAAAAGTACATTTAATGGCTGATGAGATGTGTCTTTGGTTTAGTGTTAGAAAGCACAGCAGCTGCACGATCAGTGAACAGTTAAAACACACATATCAGTCAAAGTCTCAGTCTACTTATTCACCGTAAAATCTTACTTATGGAGTAATATTTTAAAGATGGATGACCAGACTACTTGTCATAGGATCTACAAAACATGAGCAAGTGTCTGACACTTTAACATACGTACATATTGTTTGTCTTTCTGTCTCTGGTTTCTCTTTCCTGTCGACAAACATTCAGGCTGCCAACAGTGGTGAACTATATAAGAGGTGCACTTATCAAATTACAAGATGGATTTCAATCTATTAATTCAATGAAGATGTCACTTTTAAGTATTTTCTATGAAACATAGCAGCAGGGTAGAGAAGTAGAACAGCTGATGAGGAAACAAGTGACAACACTTAACACCTACACAATTTAGTTGAATAACATCTTTTACTCAGTGTTATGCACAAAGAAATAAATTAGTCCATATTAACAAGGTGTGTATGAATTGAATTGAATTGAATGCTTTATTGTCATTGTACATTAAAACAATTACATTTAGGGTGCAGCTCCAGTGCAACAATAGGTCAACTCTAGAAAACCTGTACATTATAATAAAAACCTATGACACTAATATAAAACCTGTACATTATAATATAAAAACCTATAACACTATAATAATAAAATCAAACAATAAATAATTAAAAGAACACTCTGTAATTTACAACTGATAAATCAAGTAGAGATGCTTTAAAGTTGGAAGATGGATCTTTAACCATTCATCTGGAGTAGAATGATGAAGATGATGATGCCCTAGTCAAAATAATATGAATACTTTTTTTCAGTATTTTGTGTTTATACAGTCTTTTTAGACTTTGGCTTCTATTCTATGCTATTCTATTCTATTCTACTCTATATTTTGCTATACTGTTTTTATTTCTCTGTGTTTGGGGCTCTTGTTGACAGATGAGCAGTGTTTGCGCTGGCAAAAACTGATATTTCCAAAGTGACAGGGCTTTAAAAGGTTAGATTTGTGTGCATCTCTGTCGAAAACAAAGAAGGAAACAATGTCATCACATCATATTTCAGTCATGTCTAATGCAGTTTTGTAGTGTAGTTCTGTAGAAATACACTGTTAACAGGCATGGAGTTGTATTGTATAGACTTAAGGATTGAGGTCAGTACAAACACATTTAGGAAACAGTTTATGAACATTCAAACTTAAGCTCAAACCAACACCTATGGTCACTTCCAGTTGTTGCTCCACTGAATGGCCTGTAGTCAGTTTTCCACTGTAATGTGGACTCAGATTTTTGAAAAATGGTTGTGTAGGCAGACGATTTTTTTCTTAATGGGGAGAATTATGTGCTTGGCAAAGTATGTGTATCAGTGCAGACGGGGGATGACACCAGATGCAAGAATATTTTAATATTTCCAGAACTACGTACTGTTTTTTTGAGAGTGGTGATGTTGGAGTTAGTGGGTGTTCTGTTCCAAATTTGTGCCCTTGCCCTTTATATCAAAGTAATGTATTACATGTATAATGTTACTGAAAAGGGAAATCACATTTTTACCACTGTTTATAACCGTGGATGTGATACTCATTCACTAGAGTATTTATGGTGTAATACACAGTGCCATAATTACTGAGCTGAACTAGAGTGGGCTGCTATCACAATAGTGACTGGTAGTTATGATTTTGCTGGTGCTGATTCATGACTGGGAAAACAAGCTACACACTCACACACACTGTGCACACACTCCCGAATAGAGGACAATTGCATCTAATGCAGGCAACACTATGTTATCTCAGAGATTGGAGAAGAGAGTAATGGGGTCACCGATGAGCCAATTCCACTGTGTTACATTAATGAGGTTGCTGTCTGCCACTGTGGCCAGCTATCAAGGACACACAACCACACACACACGCGCGCACGCACATACACTAGATCACCAAGCATTATCTGTCCTCTGTCACTTGGCCTGGCACCCATACTGAGAGTGTGTGGAGCAGACTGTACCACTGCTCTGTTTCTCTCTCCAGCTCATGTTAGACCCTCTGACAGCACAGCATTGATTTATGACTCCTGCACACAGACACAGCCAGCAGACACTGCTGAATAAGCGTGCACACGTTTGTGTGTTTTGTGCTAGCGCTCACGTGATTGATTATCCTGTCTGTCTTGTCTGTGGTATTTTTGAAATGTAATCTCTCTGAACAGCATGAAAGGTGTGAGACCCCAGAGAAAACTGCCCCCCCCCCCCCCCCCCCAATGCCTGTGCAGTCTCTATGTGTATCATTGCCTGTATTGTATTAGCATACCTTTTGCTCAGGCATGCTAGGAAATTGAATTCCCTCTCTTCCTGTAAAACCCTCTCTGGGATTAAACCGTCACTGTGTGATTTACTGTAACCTTGGTATAAACAGCGTCATCCCTCCATGCAGCACTGATTGATGCACCAGGAAGTGTTTTGTGTTGCCACATTGTCATGCTATCATACATTTCATTTCGCTCAATGCACAGTGACAACAGCATGAATACACTTGAAGATGGTAGCTTTGACAGCAGTACGTGAAAATTTGGGGGATCAATAAGGTGTCGCAACCCTAGATCGTGTTGTCTTATTTTAGTAATAACTTTCTAGCTGGGATGTTATTCATCCTGATAGTATTGATAATATTGTTAAATGCTGCATTTCCTGGCAGGTGTTTGAGCCTGGAAGTCACAACAATGTTCCACACAAGTCGTACTAAACTCCCTGACCATAAGGAATTATGGTAGTTAGATGTAAACAAACCACCATGGACCATACGCAGCTTATGCTCATTTACAGTTATTTCTATCCCAAAGAGGTTTGCTCTTTGCTTATATTAGGGTAATAGCAGAAGAAAAATGGTGCATAAGACAGGAGAAACTTTTATATATTTTAATATTATTTGTATATTTGATTACATATTTGGTATTAATGTATTGTTACCCTCAATGGACTAAAAACTAGGCAATGCTAGAGCAGCTGCTGATTATGCATAACATTTGCAGATGAATCATTTTAGAGCAATACCTTGCTTTAATAAACAATTTGGCATTAACGCTATATCCATGGATTGTACCTTGTCATTGTTGCACTGGCTATGTGACGTCAGAGTGTGGAACTGGGAGTACATCGATCTAATGCAAGTTCACAGATGGGAAGTCATGGGTTTGACTGACATTCCAGTGCATTTTTAACTGTAGAAGTTTGGAAAAACACCTGTTATGAGTTGCCTGGAACACAGCATTAGATGAAGTTTCTAATAAAATTTAATGTGGATGAATCCAATTATATTTCATGTATTTGTAAAGCCAATCATCATGACATTTTCTACAAATTTTATTGAGAAACGTATCTTGGGCACTTCTATTAATCTGATAGTTTCTCAAACAATGCCCACTCAGTGTCATATAAGGTTTCCATTATTATCATGTATAATACACACTGATATTACTCCCAATTTTCTTTAACAGCTAATATGGGACGATTAGCAGTAGTTTGCTTTTTGCACTGTTTTCATGTCATTTTTTAATAATGTTGTTTGGATCAATTGTCTAAACTGTTAAACACTTGTTTTATTCTCTGTCTTGTTGAGTTGCCAGCTCATTCCAAATGTATTGTAGTGTGGTCTTCATATTTAGACCTGAGCAGTTATTCAGAGGAGCACCACAAAAGGTAGAAATGATGGTCAAAACTGTGCAAACAAGCTAAAAGTTCCTATAAACCATAATTATACTCTAAAGCCTGCACTACACTGATGCACTCCCAACAGAAACAGTTCTGCCACTACTCTTCATTTTTCTTCTTGCTTTCATGTGTGCGTATGCCTCTGTATAGCTGATGATAAATGAGCCTAGCAGATCCTTGGAGAGCTTAGAGAGGAAAGAATAATGGGTATTTAAGCACACTTGTAAATTACCAACACATTTGTCTTAGACTGTCCCCTTAGGGATGTCTGACAGCAAAGCACACAAAGTATATAAAGCTCACATACATCTGTTCTGCATAGCCTTATTGGATCTGCTGACATCACTTAAATACAAACTGTCACGCCATATACCATAATTCATACTTTGACAAAGCACATAAAGCTGTCTTTACTGTCTTTGCACCTGCATATGTGTGTGTACATGCGTGAGTGTGCATGTGATCGAGTCCCAGCAGGTGTGTGCTGGGTCACGCAGAGTGCATGGTGATGTTTATCTCTAAGTACCGCAGACAGGCATGCTGGACCGCCTGCTGGGAAAATGGGATTACAGCTATCTGTTCCTCTGCAGCGTGCTGTGCGCCAAGCCTGTGATTTTGCAGTTACATGCTTCCATCAGCGGCACATATGCCATACGTTGCATTGTCGTGCAAAATTTTTGACCTTGCCTCAGAGTTTGTCACAGGATCAAACACACACACACACACACACACACACACACACACACACACACACACACACACACACATAAAGAGATGATGATGAAATGTTTGGCATGTTCAGTTTACAGTTTTCATTTGTTATTAAAATGAGAAATAGGAAAAATTAGTGAAAGTGAGAAATGGAGAAATCAATATTAATTATGAGTTGAAGAATACATCAGATAACACCCATTCAGTTCTGAGTTTCATGACTTTGCTTTGACTTTTTGTTGGACTCCAAGCTGCTAAACACAGAGTTGTTTTAAGTTCTCTGCCAAAGAGCAGATCATAACACAGCTTTGTGTTTCTCTAGCCGCAACCTGCTGAACGGCTTCCAGAAAGCTCCAGCTCTCCAATTCATCATCCTCATTCATAAACAGTCATTAATGTTTATGACAGGTGTCGTGACATGTTTATGACAGCATTATGTCTGCTTTATGAGACCACTGTCAAGTCAGGCTTTATGACCGTGGCCCTCGGAGGCAGCCTGGGGACTGCTGGCGGTGCGTCCAAGAGGTTCTGGGATGTTTAATCAGTTACTTGAACACACTCACAAATAAAAAGCGAGAACAGCATTTGGCAGGGAAGTCAGTCTGTTTGACAGGGGTAGGCATCAAACCTTCTCATTAAACTCCCCTGCTCTTCTGGGCCTTTATAGGAAAATCACTATTCTCAATTTGCTAGCTGTTGTAAAAGTTGTGTTCCAGGTAATGTTTGTGGGTTCTGGAGGGGGTTAAGCAATAGCACCAAAGCCCCGCCTCCTTTGTTTTATGACACGTTGTAAAGCTGTTGGCAGGTCGACAGCAGCAGTATCTTTTATCCAGCTGCTAATTTAAGAAAGGGGATTAAGGTTGTGAATTACACTCATGGTATTGAGTTTTTTGTATTTAGTGACAAAGGGTTTGATTTAAAGTATGAGCATGATGCAGAGCTGCTTTTCATCTTTCAATGTGATGTGTGTGTGTGTGTTTAAAGAACACTTTATCTGAGGTTTAATAGCCACACCAATAGCCATGACGTACTTTAAACATATTTTTATCATTATATTTTTAGAATTTTTCTGTTTAACAAATGGCAGAAAAAGGGAAACCATTTGTAGAGGGTATAAATCATTTTAAAAAACAAAGCACACACAAACAAACCAAAAACACCCCCCCCCCCCCCCCCCCCCCCCCCCCCCCCCCCCCGCGCTTTCTTTGCTTAAGTCTGCAAAAAAAATAAGCTTAACTATGGAGATGGCACATTAGAAGAGGAGCTGTTAGGGATTGTTTATGTGTTTATTTAATTCTTTTCACTATATATTCAATATACAAACAGCCATTGTCAACATCCATTATCTTGTAGTTTAAAACAAAAGGCACCTGTAAGGTTTCATTTAACAGATACTTGAATATCCTATAAAATATTTATTAGTTAGGAATCTAAAAAAACCCTTGATCTTCTCATATTTTCTGCTCAGTGTGCTGTATGTAAAGTGAATTTCCTGCCTCCTTTACTGAGGATAGAAGTAGTCGTCGGAAGTGTAGTTTAGTGTCAGGATTGGAGGCCAGGGTTTCAGAGTTAGAAGCACGGCTCTGCAGCAGAGCAGGGCTATGTTCCTTCGTATCATGATCCACGTTGGTGGTAACAATGTCCGACGGAGACAATCTGAGGTTCTTAAACTCAACGTAGCATTGGTGTGTAAACTTGCAAACGTTGCCTGACACCGTAGCGTTCTCTGGACCCTTGCCTCATTTGGTCAGTGATGAGCTGTACTCTAGGTTCTTATCATTTAACCACTGGTTGTCTAGATGGTGCTCAGAAAACGATGCTGTTTTCATTGATAATTGGCGTATGTTCCGGGGGAAAGCCTGGGCTCATTCACAGAGGTAGCATACATCCCCCTTGGGAAGGTGCCTCTTTCTCTTAGCATAAAATATAGCTGCTAAATTTAACATGTCAAAATGACAATTCAGAGTGTGGGCCCGGGTGCAGTTGTAGTGTAAAACATTTCTCTGTGCATCATCAACTTCATCCTGAGCTGTCACAAATCCAGTATGTAGTAACGAATGTAAAAACTGTGTCTATCCCCTGTGTAGTTAATAGTAAAGCTAATATTATAAAACCTATAGGAGTGAGATCAAATAATCTAATAAAAATAGTTCTCGGTAATAATCAGATTAAAAGAACACCTAACAAATGTATTCAATGTGGACTGCTCAATATTAGGTCACTCTCTTCCAAATATCTATTAATAAATTACCTAATTAGAGAAGATTGATATTTTAGCTCTGACTGAAACCTGCCTACAACAGGATGAATATGTCACATTAAATTAATCCACGCCATCAAATCACATGAACTATCACACAGCCAGAACCAGAGGTCGAGGTGGAGGAGTGGCAGTAATATCACACTCCAGTTTAGGTCTAAGCCCTAAAATTAATCACACTTACCACTCCTTTGAAAGTGTAGTTTTACCCATCACTTTCCCCAACTAGAGAAACCTAAAACCAGTCCTTTTTGTCATAGTTTATCGCCCTCCTGGTCCTTATTCACAGTCTTTATCAGAGGTCTCTGACTTTCTATCCAGTGTAGTGTTGAACTGGGATAGGATTATAATAGTTGCTGATTGTAACATACATCCTAACAGCAGTGACTCTCTTAGTAATGCATTTAGTGGCCTACTAGACAGGTTAGGCTTTATCCAAAATATCAATAAACCAACTCACATTCACAGACACCCCCTCGATCTGATTTTAACATTTGGTGTTGAAATTAGTGACCTGGTTGTTTTTCCCCATAATCCCATACTCTCAGATCACTTTTTAGTCACCTTTCAGTTTATGCTCGAGGACATTTCAACCTCAGTGATTAAAGCATGAATGAAAAGGATACTATGTTGTTGCACTGTCTCAACTGAGCGAATGAGACCTGTCTCTGGATGGGCCACATTCGAACCTGGACTCCCCCCCCATGTCTGGCTTGTGCTCCCACTGGGCACATTTTCTCCGCAGTGGTGCACCGCAACTGGTGGGTCAGGAATGGTGAGGTGGCTTGCGGGTCCGGCTGTCAGCTTTAGACTAATAGACAACAGGACCCTTTGGTGACGTCCAACCCCCCCCTTCAGCAAATCACACCCAGGTTATATGGTTGCATTAGTATCCCCCTGTATTTCTGAGTGGAATCAATAGGTCCCCTTTGCTCTTTATCTGGTAATTGACTGTTTTTGGTCATTTCTGCATATATTAAAAAGACAGTGATAACAACAATTCCAGTGAGGACAATGAGTCAACAATATCAGGTTAAATGTGGTCTGCAGGGTCTGTAAGGTCCACCTCTGCATGAACAGTGAATGTACCTGCTTTGATAGGTGCCATGAAGTAATGGTACTAATGTAAAGAATGATGCTCAAAGGGATAATGTGGAGATGGACAGGGGTCTGGAGCAGTACTTATGTTGGTTTAACATTCTAACATTCATGTTCCTTTCACATTACATGTACATACATTTCTATTTTTATATAAATTTCTTGAAATATTTCACAAAAGTAATGAGGTCTTGTTATGTCTTCCCAGGGCCATTTCTAGCTATGGGCGAACTAGGTGAATGTGAATGCCAAAGCTGTATGTTCAGCCTTATCTGAGGAGAATTAAAATATCCTGTCTTCATCTGTAGCAGTCTAATGTGTTTATTACATCCTTTAGATACACATCCCTTATATATTTAAAAATTTTTGTGGAATTGTTAGGCCATATCCTTTGGACCACACTGTCACACAGTTAATAGTGGGCCCACCTACCATTCCTGTTAGTGAGTGTATTAAACAAAACAAACTCTGTAACAACATAAAAATTAAGTTATCTCAGCAGTTGTTGTGTTTTCTTATTTAAAGTAAACATTTTTTTAAAGGTGTCATTCCACTGAAAACCACTTTTCCACGCTCCTTTTGGAATCTAATGGGTCATCTCAAGTTACCAACACATGCTGCCTTTGAAAGTGGTTTGTCACCTCCACTGGCTGCATACCGCATTCACATAAAGCGGCGAGAGGAACGAGGGACCCAGAAAAAGCTGGTCCATCTGACATCAGATAGACTTTAGCATCACCCACGTGGGATTAATCCAGTCCCCCATTGCAGCAAATATGAAGTAGCATTAGCATTAGCATCTACATGAGAAGACGGCGCCACAGTAGCTGCTGCACAAACTTGAAAAAATGGCGGATCAAACTGGTTCATATGCTCTCTGTGGAAATAAAGCCTTGTTTTTTTTCCCTTCATGTTTTCAGAACAAGCAGCGGCACGAAACCTAGCTGGATGTTAACACACATAGAGAGCGAGAAGGGGAGGGGGGAGTGTTCCTTCACACATTTGGAGCCAATCAGAGACGCCTCGTCACAGCGTCATGGACATGTATAAGGAAATACCGGTAAACTCTGTTGTTCAGCCTCATGTCATTTTTCTACCGTGAAAACAGCTTGAAATAAATGAATCCGGATATTTTTAAAAAAAAATATAGAACCAACACACAGTGTATTCAATAACAATGGAGAATATAGCAATATTAATGAAATAACCATGGAATGACAGCTTTAAATAAACATTCAAAGTCAGTTTTACTTATTGACATATAAAGGATTGTTATTTTCCTTGTATTATAGTTTTTTTTGTTTTTTTTGATCAGTTTGACTTACCTGAGTGACCTAACTTAAGAAACTTAATTTTAACTGTAGCCTGTTTTGCTCATGAAGTAGATAGTGGCATCTTACTAGACTATCTAAAGGATTTAGGAATCTCTTCATAGTTTGACAAACTAGAAGCGTCTTGCTTAGTGCCCCAATGGAACTCCAAATGGCCCTGTGTCCTCTGATAACACACTAAGGATCAATATTTTGAGTACTTCTATGAGTGTCCTATAAAGCATTAACTCAAAAACTTGCGTACATCACATAGAAGGATTCATTGGGTTGCAATCTCTACATTAAACACTAGATATAATATACACCTAACCATTAAATTAAAAAAGTGTCAGAAATGTTTGTTCTTTTAAGGAGACCTTAAAGGTATAAGTACCAATACAATATCTGCATCTTTGATAAGAGGATCCATCAGTATCAGTATCACTGGCAGTTATTCATTGCTTTATATTTTACAACATAAGCACTCCGAGAATATGACGGTTACCTCTCTTTAAATAGTAACAGTAGTGGTAACTACCATTGTTAGGACCTGGATCTGCAGTGCCCTTCTTTGCGCCCCAGCAAGCACTTTACAAACAAACGTAAGCACTTTTATTGATAGGGTAATCCTAGACTGATTAATGGCCCAATAATCAGCTGTAACCTGCAATAAATCAGCCGCTGATCAATACAGCCTGTGCTCTCCAGCCGTGGCTGGATCATTACCATGTCACTGTATATATACCATTAGCGACGGAGGGCAGTGCCGCAGGGAGGGAGAGGAGTGTAAGAAAAAGTGTTTCCTATCTAATGTGTTGGAAATAGGATTGATACAGAGGTCATTTTTTGATTTCATTTGTCTGCCCTCCCTCCTCCATCGTCTTTCAGTCTGATTAATCACTATATGCAAAGGCAGTGATAAAGATGAAGAGAGGTGAGCAGGATGTTAAATTATGATAATGGCAGCACAATTAATGACAGCTCAGGAGATTATTCTTCAGCCTTTTGGCCATAACACACAGCCGCTAATGGTGTTGGAGCTGTGCAGCCTGTTGAAGTTGTTGAAAGAATAAAATTAAGGATAGAAACTGGAATTAAAACGGCTCTATCTTTATTCTCTGCAAAGAATTAGACGTGAAAGTACATGTACTTTTTGGCCACATCTATTGTCTGACATATCTTTCTATAAAACTGAATTATAGCTATTAGGACAAAATAACAACTGTTTGAAACAAAAAGTCCTCTGAAGCCAGAATAAATCAAAAGCATTTCTTGGGCAACTGGAGTGAGAAATTGTCAAAACTGCGCTCTCAGCTGAATTGGGAAATCTTTATCGCTGGATCTGCAGCCTCTGATGCCTGAGAACTGGGATCACACAACTTACCGAACATGAATCACTCCATTGGACTGTTTATTTGTAAAACCATAAACTGAGTCTGCCTGCATCCATAAACCTTTCCCATATTCCTTCACACACAGTTGTTATTGATGTCTTTTTGTGCATAGTTCATATTCCATCCTGTGAGTGTGTTGTAACAAACTTTATTAAAAGTATTAATTTACCCATATATCAGCAGCAGTAACTCAACACAGTGACATTTTTGAGATGATCCACTGGTTATTAAATCAAGTCCCGAAAGATATTAATATTCTGTTTCAGCAGAGTCATCCTCACCAGTCAGGTGTTAGTTTGCCTTTAGCAATGTCAGCCTAAAACAAACATTTACCCAAGTGAAACACTAAACAGGACACGGAAAAGGAGATGACATGTCTGGGTGAAATGGATACACCATATTTCAATGAGGTGTCTTTGAAATCAGAGATCAGATTAGAGGTCAGGACTTGGTCAAAGCTCATCCCAGATCCACAGTGGAGATCGCTATTGGCTGTGACAGATAGTTGGGAGCAGGCAAGGGGCAGGGTCACGAGGCTGTAGGGAAATAAGGAGCAAATCAACTAAGTGAGCCGAGCTGAGAATGGGCCAGGTTAAAAGGAAGTGAGGATGACAAGGTGCAGAGGAAGAGCATGTGGGGAGATAAGATAGCGCAGATGTAAAGAGAGGGGAGGAGAGAGAAAAAGAAAGGTAATTTGAGAGAGAGAGAGGTAGAAGAGGTTGAGGCAGGGCTGACAGTGGGCCATTCATCCTCCATGCTAGAAGAGACAAACTGCTGGCAGAGGAAGACAGGGCCCATAAATCACTTGGCAGCGCACACATACCACACACTCAGACTCTCACACACACACACACACACACACACATATTCATGCACGCATAGTCACAGACATATCCATGGCAGAGATCCGTGTGTGAACAGAAAACACACAGCTCATTTCAAGAGGTCTTTTTTTTTTTTTTTTTTTTTTTTTAATTTTGGCCATCTGGGTGTCTGACCCTAAGTCCTAAAAACTTTCTTTCAAGCTATGGTTGCTCTATTTCTGTTGACATACAGCAAGACAGTCTGAAAACAAGAATGAGTTGTGAAGGATAAAAAAAACAAAAAACAAAACTGCAAATATTCCTCCAACCTTTGCATTTTCCGCTCACAGTCCAGTAATACTTAGCAGGCGGCGGCGTGGCTGGGGGTGTTCTTCTTCTCCGTCTCTGTGAGTGATCAGCTGTGGGTTGCCGGCCTGTCTCTCTCTGTGGGCTCTGTCAGTCACAAACCTCCAGCCTTCCTCCCCCACCCACAGAGGGTGAGGAGTGCCAGTTCCTCTTCACCCAGCTCTAACCCCTGCGCTGACATGCTTGGCGTGTTTTGACAGCAGGCCACACGCTGACCACGTCTGTGGGGCAGGTTGGGGATTGGTCGCCCGTATGCTTTAGCTGGGGAATGTTTTTTTTAGTTGTTATTTCAGTCATTATTAAAGTCAGAGTTTTTTTTACATGCATCAATTAGATATTGTGAATGAGGAAAGATGTGTGTTATTCTACCTTAAATTATTTGAGGTAATCGCTCCATGAAACCCAAACTTACATTTTTTATCATATCATCTACTGGGGGGGGGGTATTGGGAATTCTGGTATCAATCTGAAACCAAGTAAATACAAGGCTAGTATTGCCAGTATAAATACTAATATTGATGCTTTTTACTTTACTCCTTTAGTTAGTCAATTATGATTAAACACAACAATATACAACTATTTAATAATATAAAAATAATAAAATCATTCTTCTTTTAAATTTATGGTGTTACCGTAGTGGCGAATAACTTTATTGCACACATCATATGTGGTAATTTCCCTGTCAGCTGCAGTGAGTAAGCTCTACACAGTGCTTCTCTTTCTCTCCACCATCATAGGCTGCTCTCAATCACTGCTCTGACTCGCTGACAGTGTGGGGGAGGCGGTTGTGCCAAAGAGAGAGCAAGAGAGAGAGAGAGAGAGAGAGAGAGAGCGAGAGAGAGAGATGCACTGTTGACACAGGCTCAAACAGAAGCTGCACTCACACTCACACTTAGAAAATTAGAGAAAGTTGCTGCATATACAGAAGAGAAACTGCAACAATTGGGTTGGCATGGTGGTGCAGTGGTTACACTCGTGCCTCACAGCAAGATGGACCCTGGTTCGAATCCCACACCAGACCTTTCTGTGTGGAGTTTGCATGTTCTCCCCGTGTCTGTGTGGGTTTTCTCCAGGTACTCTGGTTTCCTCCCACCATCCAAACACATGCACTGATAGGTTAATTGGTTAATCTAATTGCCCGTAGCTGTGAATGTGAGAGTGATTGTTTGTCTATATATCTTCAGCCGTGAGATGAACTGGAGAGTCATTCAGGGTGTACCCGCCTTCACCCATTGCAGCTGGATTAGGCCCCCAGTGACCCCTGTGACCCTAGGGAGGATAAAGCGGGTTCAGATGACGAGACGAGATGAAACTGCAACAAAAGTACTGAGCTTATCATGCTAGTATCAATCCAATACCAATGCTCACCTTGGTATCGATACTATTGATATTTAGAGTGATATGCCCTGCCCTACCATCTTTAACTTTAGTGTCTCTTAAACCATGAAAACAGTGTTGAATAAATTCACTTTTTGTTTAATCACATGAGTTGTGGCAGAATGTCTAAATATCAAATAAATAGATACAATCATGTAATGCTTCGAACACTGAATAATAGGAAAGACACATAGGAAGCATATATTTCACTGGAAATTGTTTCCTGGTTCAGTGCCATGTGCTTTCTCCACTATTCCACCTCTGTAGAAGTCAAGAGACTTTGTCCCATTTTTTCCAACAGGAGATTTGCCACAGATTTCTACTGATCTTTTTCCTCAGTGTCAACAATTATTTTTTCTCTTATAGACACTCTAACATTTAAACAATGTTAGTTAAACACACTGGTTAGAAGAAAATATGCATTTTTTTTTAGTCCTACCTCATTCTCAATAACAAGCTCTTGCAAGGTCTTGTAGTAGTCTACATATCTAAGGAAAAAGGGAGTGAGAAAATAGAAAGGGTAATAATGAGGAGAAAAAATGTGATTCGCCAGTGCAAGATATTATATAATTTACTATTTAAATTTTTCTGCAGTATGTTTTTAGCCACTTCAAACACAGGAAGTAAATTATTTCATTAGTGATACATCCTTATAAATGGAGGATCTTTGATAATAGCACAATTGGTTAATAAGGAACACAGTAGTCAACTAACAAAAATGCATAATTCTAATGCCATTATCCCTAAACAAGCACGTAGGTTAGTGACATTTTCTGTAATATCTAAAAGCAGGACTTGTCCTTTGTCCAAGTTCTTCATTATAAATGTTCATTACTGAGCACCTCTGTACCATGAAACACACTGAGCTATGTCAGATGCATTAGTTAAACAGAACACTTTCCTTCTCTTTTAATGTGGAAAACAAACTTTATTTTGCAATGTTTACTTTCAGAAGTTAATTGATTTTATATTATACTAAAAAAAGCCAAACTATGACAACAAAACCTGAACTGGAATAAGTCATAAATATAATTTATTTTTAGCTATAAATGATGTGATGTATTGCCTACCAGTCGCCACAATGTTGTTCTATCCAGTCTAAAAACAATCCTATGAAATGGGTAAGATAATATGATGTATAAACACTCTACAAACACAGAGTGAGTGATCTCTGTCCAAACATTAACTACTTAACATAAAGTATTCACCATGTAAGCACCTATGCAATGTGAGTATATGTTTTTTTCCCTTTTTTTTCTGAAGCTGCTGTGAATAGTCCTATTATGTGAAATGAATGGAGACAGTGCTGAACAGCTGGTGTTTTAATGGTGTAAAATATGACAGGGCTTGTATGTGCACAGTATGGTGGCTCTCACTCATTGTGTTTACAGCAAACACAGGAAATAAATCATTAGCGTGACCTGAGTCTTAACCCCAGCCATATGTACTGTACCCTTAACAGACCACATCTATAGGCAGCAAGTGAGGAGAGATCAAATGTGACTCACATTAGCACTTCTGCGAACAGTAGAGGACATTGTACAGCTTGTGTGTTTGTGTGTGCGTGCTGAGAAATAATAATAATATATATATATATATATATATATATATAAAAAATCCTTGCAAAATGATGTATTTCACAACAACTGAAATAAACAAACAGAAACCCAAGGGACCGATGAACAAACAACATAATTGTAGTGAAACAATAAATCCATTAGGGCTCCAGGATCTTAAGATAGAACCACATAAATTGCATTGCATGTGATTCATCACTGCTTTTCAACCACATGTGCAGGGGAATACCGATGCATATTTTTAAAATGAAGGGGGAAATAAATATGTGTACCATTATAGTTGTAGGAAAATATCCATTCCCTAAACAGGCTTTAAAAACAAACATTTTTAAAGCAATTAATCTTCATCTTCTTTGCTTCGTAGCTAAGTTTCAATCTCAACTTTGTCACTTTAGCTTGTGCTTAATTCACTTCTTGACCCACATGTGAACTGGTGAGATTATGAGCTCAACTCTCATTAGAGATGTGTTTTCTACTGTCACCTGTTCTGTTGTCCTACTCCTACAGCTGATTTGATCATCAGTCTCAGTTCTGACAATGATTAAAACAAGGCCAAATCTGTTTTTCAATATAGAATAATTCACATTGACTTCCTTTAATCCCTTTTTATGATGTAGACACAGACTTCATACAGATATAATAGCTGCAGTGAAATAGCTCCTATTAGACACAGTCTATATGGAATATTTTTTACTTTAAAATATTCCAAAGTGACATAAGTTTCATTAGAGGATTTGAAATAAAGAGTCCTGGGTTATACCAATGATGCTCATGCACTGGAAAAAAGTAATCTTACTAAGTACATTTTTCTCATTTCTAGTTCAAATATCTCATCACACTTAAAATAAGACATAATCACATAATCAGTGAGTAATTTTTTCAGTGAGCAATAAGAACATAACTTTGGACAGTACATCTTTGAGATGTTATTTACATTTTTTTTTTATTTTTTTTTTTTACAAAGATTGTTTTCACTTCAAATGTTTCCTTGTTGCTTGAATTAAGCAAAATAAAATCTGCCAATGGAACAAGTGAAATGTATCTTAGTAAAAGTTATTAAAATAAGATTTTTCAGATCTATTGTCCAAAAATGCATTTTTCTATCTCACTGAAAAGTTACTATGTCTATGTCTTATTTTAAGTGTGATGAGATGCTTGGATTAAAATTGAGGAAAAATACACATAGTAAGATTTCAATTTTTTGCAGTGTAAATTTGGTTGTAGAGACATGAACTGAATTTCGCCCCACTGATGAGTATGGTATCTATGTGACTGCTAGAGGGAGTAGTGAGATACTCTGTTGGTCTCCATTGGTGATGAAAACTAACACAGGGTCTTTGACTAAAACACAAGAAAGTGATGAGATGGGATGAAAACAAATTTTAAAGTCAGAGTGTGTGTGATAAAATCTAGAAGCTCTGTTGTTGTTTTCACCACTGGAAATATATCTAATTGAAACTAATGGAGATTGATAGTAAATTCTCTGTGTTTCTTCTTCTCAGATGAGTGTCTGTTAGGCTTATGAAGGTATAAAGATATTATCTAACACTATTATATTCGCCAAGTTTCTGGTTGTTGATCCAAAGTTAGGGTTAGACTAAATTTGAGACAGTTCTAATGTTGTTTGTTCCATTCCAAACAAATCTTTAGTGCAGCTATTGGCAACACAAACTGTACAAAAAATAGATTTGGGGTTTTTCTGTGTCTGTGAGCTAACAGAACTGTAATGAAAACTATTAGCTCATGCATCCTGCGAAGATTACGAGATACAGTGTCATTTTGACCGACTAAGAATAACCAGTATGGGTTTTGGTTGGAAGGAGAAAATCTGATGAAACCATAATACAGATGAGTGTAAATAATGAGCTTTATACTTTATTCAGTGAGTGATACAGTCTGTGGATACATAGTGAAGACATGTTGGTAGTTTTTATCATTTTAAATGTGCTCTGGTACGTGGCTTTACCCTGTTATGGAGAGATTGCAAAACTTAAATTCATCTAAATATTTTGGTTCTAACAGTTAATATTGAGTTTCTCATCTTGAGTTATTGAGTATCTTTTAGTTTTGGACCGAAAATCGTGATTTCAGACGACACTATTTTGGGTGCATCAATGTTGCATTTTTTTTGCATTGCTCCTATCTTTGTTTTGTCAAGTATTTTATGCCTTATACAGATTTTTTTATTTTTTTATTTTTCCTCAGCTTTAGCCAATTACCAATGGCCGCCAATATTTGGCAGCCAAAACTGATCCTTTTTTTTCTGTCAAATGAAAACAAATGTCAGAAAATTTTTAATTACAGTTAGAAAATATAAATAGTGAGAGCTAAATTGAAAATATGACCAAATGTACACCCTCCATTTTTTCTTCTTTGTGTCCCCCTTTTTTGTTATTATCTCCTTTTTATATTCTTTTTTTCTTCCTTTTTCCTATTTTTTTTTTTGTAATTTCTTTCTTTTTCCCTTCTTTTTTCTGTTCTTTTTTCCCCTCTTTCTTCCACCTGTCAGTAGATCATGGCAGGGTATGGCATTTATTGTGTGAATGGTATAGTGTCTGTGATGTTTGCAAATGTTGCTGAACTACTGAAACTTGATTTGAAGAAAATCGGGAATTAAATTTAAAATTGCTATATCTGCCAGAAAAATTACAATTAAATTTTTTCTTAAAATCATTCAGCCCTACTCAAGAGTCAGCAAGATTTGAGGTGGTTATTTATATTTATATGATGATATGTTCTAGATTTTTCATTTCTTAATGTTTGTTTATTTCTTTTTCGACTTGGCAAATGCCTACCTTTAGCAAAGTCAAAAATATTACATTTCTAGCAGTGTCCAGTGGTTCACTGATCCTGTAAGAAGGATTCATCTGCCAGTGTTATCTGTATATAAACCATTAAAACCTAGAGGCTTTATATTCATGACGAACTAAATGTATATTGTATGTATAAGCTATCAGTTAAAAATATTTCTTTTGAGTTGAGCCAAATCAAGTTTTGAAACCATTAGCTTTCTTTTACACTTTAGCAAACAATAGCAGGTAGGAAAGACTTTGTCATTGTTTGCTATTTTGCAGTTTTAGTCAATTACAGGTCTCAAAAGGCGAGGCATTAATCAAACCTTTAGTAAGGTGGCAGACATCAGATTGGAACATACTGCAAAACAAATATGTCACTGTCACTGAGGCCATACAGCAGGCATTTAGGGGAAGGTATTAAGTCGGTGGCTCAGCTGAATAGTATGCTAAGCTAATGTGGAACAAGGGCCTCTGGAAAGTATTTGCTTAACATGGTGGGAGGTGGAGGGGAAGAGACGGAAGGAGTGACAGTGCCTTCATTCTTTATTCTCCAATCCCTCATTTTCTATCTCCTCTTAATTCTCTCTGTCCATTTTTCAGGCTTTTGTCTATTTTTATTTAAGCCGACAGGCTGAACTAGAGGGCGTGGGATGGCCAATGGGGGAATAAGGATGAGAGAACAGTGATAGCTGGGAAGAGACAGATACAATGAGATAAAGACAAGCACTGGGGTAAGATGGAAAAAAGAAAGCAAACAGACGGAAGTCATCTTAGTGGGTCAGTATTTAGTTATATGGTCTGAATGGAAATAAAGGGCTTTTACAATCTTAGTGAAAACTAAATTAATAAGAGCATAAATGTAATTATTGCTGATTAGTTATGGTAGAATAAAGTCTTTTCTCATGGATATTTCAAATGTCATCTTCCCGTTACCTCTACCATCCCTTTGTAGTTATGCTTGTGCACAGTGTCACGATTCATTTTCTCCACAAAACTCTGCTAACGTATGCACTTACAGAGTGCTTAATATTATGCCCTTGTATAATAGGCTATTCCACTAAATGTAGCAGAATATATGGTAGAAAATCTCTTTCCTTGAACTATGCCCATGTTTTGAAGTAGTTCATCCATTAATCATTTCAGTTTTCCAAAACACTAATGTAAATGAACAAAAAAATCCCAAATGCATTAGTGTCCTCAAATCTAGACTGAAGTCATGGCAAAAGTATTAGTGGTTTGTTCATAATTCAAAGATTTTTGGTGTATGATGGTGATTATCGTCAAGTTATTAACAATTTACTGTGACATATTTATGTAGCACTCACTGGACTTGAATTAGTGATTAAATGAAAGGATAAAGTCTGTACCAGTGTTATCACCTTGATGACACTCAGTAAGGACGGCAAGGAATGAGTCAAAGAGGGAGTTTATGGATCAATAGCTGTCGTAGCTCAGCAGTCCTATGATCTGTAAAGCTGCCTGTTTAAAAAGATTATGACTGCACTGTGGGTGTTGGGCTACTGCGGTTATACAGTGTGAGTGTGAGTGTGTGTGCACGAAAAAGAATAAATTACAGGGTAATGATATTAAAAGCACAAAGTCGTTAAGATGCCAAGTTAAGACACAATAAATCCAGTCATGGCTTCTACAGCCTGTCCCCACGCTGGGTAATTAAATTAGATTTATTAGCCATATTACATCAGTGCTAGATACTTCATCCACCCTCAGCTCCTGCACCGTCCCTCCATTTTGCCCCGCTTTATTAGACGACCTGACAGCCAACGAAAAATATGGTGGAATGTTCGGGTCCCGGGCTGCGAGAGCTCTGTGCCGGGCACTCTGTCTTTGGTGGTGTCAGTCGTGTCCACTGATAATATATTAGGCGCTCCACTTCTCTGCGGAGCACAGCAGCAGCAGCCAGGCTGCCTGTGACCCAGTCAAACAGCTTAATCATCATCCAGTCACTGCTGCTACCCCCCCCTCATCCAAACGCCCTCCTTCACCACACTCACTGTTTGAGGACAATATGACATCTTAGGCCATGGTTAAACACTACAGAGACAGTTAAAGGGAGGCTTTTTTGCA
Source organism: Siphamia tubifer (assembly GCA_020466265.1). NCBI lineage: Eukaryota > Metazoa > Chordata > Actinopteri > Kurtiformes > Apogonidae > Siphamia > Siphamia tubifer. The sequence continues at coordinate 50,369,656 of CM035794.1, read as the reverse complement.
TTTTAAACCAAACTTTGTTGTTTATATGTTCATACCTCATCCCAACACAGAGCTAAAGTGAACATCTATTGGCTGTTTAAGCAGGAAATGTCAAAACAAAGTGAAAAAAAATCACCCCACCATGCTGATTTTTAGACAAATACTAAAACCCCCAAAGCTAACATGTCATATTTCTGTTTATAGCAGTTCACACATCATTTCTACTTCCAAATATGTGTACATCATCCATTTAAATAGAAGATGACATTGGCTAATATGTTATTATGATAGATGAAGCAATGTGGGAGGCCACTAATCTACCAGCATCAAAGTGATTTATACAACGCTAAGTGTAATAGCGAGTGAAAAATATTATTACAATTGACATTTTAGATCTCTCAGAGTAAAACAGAAGAAAGCTACTGAGGGAGGGTAGGCCAGGAGAGAGGTAGTGATAAAGTGGAGGCAGTGAAGAGGCTAAAATGGACTGAGTTCAGTCCCGTGTGGTTGATTTTAATGAGCTGTGGCACTTTTATTATCATTATTAATTAGCAGTTTTTTAACCAGCAGGGTGTGATCAATAAGGTGGAGTGAAACAAATTTCAATGGGCCATTGGAATCAATCAGAAAGAGTTTTTATCTACATAACTGCCACTAAGCCCCGCTCGTTTGGGCTAACATTAGGAGGTGAGAGATTTGCAGCATTTTTAATTGGAATGACATAACCGAGCAGCTATTTGTCTTCTTCTCTGCTCACTTTAATCTCTCCAGCTTTTGCTTTCTCCTTGTTACCCCTGTATTAATACCACTTTTCTCCCCTTTTCAACCAGTAATCCTCCTAACGTGCACACGTGTGGTATATTTTACTGGAGCGAGAGCACACATGTGTACATATACATGCACAAACACACCACACATACTGGCTCACACCCTAATCCTCCTCACCTCTAAATCAGACAACCATTAAAATGGGATTAGACTCTATCAGCTGAAATTCCACACTTCCAAGTGGGAGATGGTGTCCTTGTTTACTAAGCTGCGATTTTCCTCTTTGGAAAGCAGTACAATCCCTAAGAGTTGAGCTATGAATGGTGTATTAGACCATTTGGGCCATTTCAGGGTGGTTTCCCTGGCATTGTAGGCATAAAACTACAGCTTTTGCACAAAATGGCATCGTGTACAACAATTAAAATATGTTATATGAAGTATTACTTTTACAAAAACATCACAAAAACAAATTTCTCATAACCAGAACACATTTAGTATAACAAAAAACATCAGTGAATCAATGGTCTCTTTCTACAGACTGTATCACTCACTTAAATACGTATGAAGCTCATTGTTTGCACGCATCTATATTAAAGCATCATAACATTTTCCCATAATCAGTTATTTTGAAAGTCAAAATAACATTGTTCCTTATAATCTCAACACGCTGCATCCATTGATATTTTACATAATAGCTCTGTTAGCTTCGCTCTGTTTTTAGACTGACAACAACCACAGTAAAACCACAAATTACCTTCATTTTCTGTGTGGTTTGTGTTGTTAATAGCTGCACTAAATATCTGTGTGGAATCATCCATACAAGGTCAGAACTGTCACAGTTTAGTTTGAGCTGTGGATGAACAAACAGTGAACTTAGGGAAAATAATAATGTCCCATAATAACTTTATTCCTTCATAAGCCTCGTAATCAAACTCACCTGATTAGAAGAAACTTTCATCATCAAACTAAATTGTTTTCATTCAGAGGTATGTCCAGTGCTGGAAAAAAAATCTTCTAGGTTTGTCACTTTGTTTGACTTTAAAAGTTTTTTGTCAGTAGTTTTCATCATATCTCATCACTTTAACTCTACAGGCTAATAACTTCAGAGTTTTTCATTATAAATAGTCCAAGGTCAATTATTACCCTGACAAAGCAAATGGGAGGCAAGTGGTATTGTTTTGGGTTCTGTTTGTTTGTTTGCTAACATTCAAGCAGCTAAACTCTCGTCATCTGAACCCGCTTTATCCTCACTAGGATCATGGGGTCACTGGGGGTCTAATCCAGTTACAATAGGTGAAGGTGGGGTACATCCTGTATGAGTCTCCAGTTCATCTCAGGGCTGAACATATATAGACAAACAATCACTCTCACATTCACACCTATGGACAATTTAGATTAACTAATTAACTTATGCATGTGCATGTGTTTGGATGGTGGGAGGAAACTGGGGTACCTGGAGTAAACCCACGCAGACACGGGGAGGACATGCGAACTCCACACAGAAAGGTCTGGTGTGGGATTCGAACCAGGGTCTTTCTTGCTTTAAGGCATAAGTGCTAACCACTGCACCACCATGAGCAGCTAAATTATTGGTTGAATTCGTACCAAATTTTTAAAATACATTTTAACCCCCCCCCCCCCCTTTAAACTTATAATTGACGACATTTCAAGTGTGTGTCGCAGCAAAACCATTGATTTAATTCATACCAAGTGGCCCAGAATACATGCCATTACGTTTTGGGAGCAGTAAGTCAAAATTTAAGCCTGCTTTTCCACACCTTTTCCCCATTTACTTATAATTTCACATGTCTGTATCAGCAAAACTATATAGATTGACTAGTTTATCGATTAGCAGAATAGAATAGACGTGATTACATTTTGGGAAAAGTAGGTCAAAGTTAAATTTTTTAAATGAATTTTTAAACTATTTCTTTCCTCCCATTTACATATAATGGGCAACATTTCAAGTATTTATAAAAATGTACATTTTGTTTCAACATATAGATATAGAGGCAATTGATATACTGACATGAGCACACATATAGGTCTGATGGCATCAGCTGGATTAATGCCAAAAAATAAGTTACAATATGTGTGAAGGACAGGGTTTGTTGCATCTGGCACCATTTATCATTTAAATATTTTAATATAGAAATACTACATATAGCCCCTTTAAAAATCAGTGCCTTTTGTTGTATTTTCAAAGACAAACGAACTACTTTGGCATTTTCCTGCAAAGGAGAGGGCACTAAATATTTATGAAACCCTTGTTGTTCTGGGATTTACCATCAACTTCTGATGCTTTACATGGCATAAAAACAATGATAAAAGAAGCCCTCTTCTTTTTAACAAGCTGACAAAGTGTTTTTTTATGGTAATTATCTGTTTTGTTGTCTTCCTCTTTGCTGCATGTTGCATTGTTAAGTTTGCACTCCTTCACGCTTTCCATTGTTAGCACCTATTCCCATCAGACACCAAGTTTATTTCAACACCTGCTGAGTCAAATGGCAGCGCTATATGTTTGTCCCACATTGTAAGAAGAAGAGAAGTTTTTCCTTTTTTGGTAACTAGGCTGTAAAAAAAAGAACATTTCTTTCAAAAAAATGAGTTTGATTAAAAAAAAAAAATTGTACATTACATGACTGTCAGTCTCCTCCAGTATGGTTCTTTATTACTTTTCATTTCCCTTTTCCTCTCTCCTCCCCTTTTCATGGCAGTCAGCAGTGGAGGGCTACTTAGCACACAACAGTTAATACCTGTCTAATTTATTAGCCTCCTGCCCCAGCCCTGAAGGGCCATTAGCAACACACACTGACACAGCACACCGGCCTGTGTCGTAATTTATTGTCTTATTACAGTGCTGCAGCGGCATCAATTAATTATCCATTAAAGCGCTGCTGTCCTAGGATTTATGGAGGGGACTGTGGGGACTGTGGGAGATACAGCTGGAAAGGAATGAGGGAGAGAGTGGGAAGACATGACGATGGAAAAGAAGAAATGTGGGAGAGCATCAAGGATGGATCATGTACTTCGGTTTAAAAAATGAGGGTAAAAAATAAAGTTAGCCGAAAACGCTCAAAATAAATATAAAAGGTGCAAGAGTCTGCTAATCGCTGTTGTTGTTGTTCTTATAAACAAATACTTTTAATTGTGGGATTATAAATCACATTTAGCTGAAATACACTGCTAATACTTTCATTTCCCACATGTAATGCATTATTAGTTGCTCTCCCCTCTCACAGCCCAAATATGGCTGGAGAGTAAAAAATATGGGGGCGATGTGATGCTTAAAAAATATGTGCACAGGTAGAAACAAGCTGCTTTGGTCCCCACTACTTTTATAAATGTTCAAAGGTATAATAGAATATCAAGTATGGGGTACTTTAACACTACCTTCTATCCTAGAAATTACTGAAAAAACAAAACAAATTAAACCCCTAAAACATCACAAACATAATATTTCATTGGACTTTTGCTTTGATCATGTGACACATTTGCTATAGCATTTTGTTATACAATGCTAGAATGTCACACCAAATTTGCATTGGTAGACACCTTTTTCCAAAGGAGCGATTAAGCTCCCTCGACTTCTTTTGTAAATGACTTTAAAACAACTACAGTGGACCAAAGAATCATTTCAAAACAAAACAAAAGAATAAAATACAAGAGAGAGGGTTAGAAAAAAAGTCTTAAGAACATTAAAGACATAAAACAGCTGTACAATTAAAAAAAAAAAAGTGTCAAATTCCATTTATTTTGACCCATACTGTAGTTACATTCATTTTGCATCTAATTTTTATTGATGGCTGGCCACTAGAATAGAATAGAATAGAATAGAATAGAATAGAATAGAATAGAATAAAGTACATTATTGATCCCACAATTGGGAAATTGTGGACAGAATTTTCACAATTGTGTCCAAGAACCTAGTGATGCTAAAACTGTCGACCATCAGACACTAACCAGGTCAAATAATTTGCCATTTTATTCCAATATAACAATGTAAAAATTGGCATGAATAAGATATAAGATACCGCACTTTATTGTCATCATACAATTGTACAACGAAATGTGTCCTCTGCATTTAACCCATCCAGTGGACAGCCATCACCATGTAAGTGCTTTAACAAAACACTATTCCATTGTGGGCCTGGTTTGGTAGAGAAAACCACTCTGGTAAACCATGATGTTGAAAACAGAAAGTTATTTAAGAAAAGAAAATAAATTATTGCATGTCTTTGTGATATAAACATTGTACACCCCACTATAGCAATAACAGTATTTTTTCCTTATATATTATGCAGTCCTAAAAAACACACGTCTAGACTTGGTCATTCAGTTTACTTATATCATTATCATTATATTTGTGCTAAATACTTAACAGTGGATGAAACTGACATTTAGTGGAGCACATATCACATAGGCTGAGGACTTTCACAGCAACTGGGTTTGTCTCTGGCCTGGATCCTCTGCTGATAAACAAATGGATGAAATATGTTAAGCAGTTCACTTGTAAATGCATGTCCAATCCCACTTGAGTCCAGTTTTGTTTGAGTGATGTAACCTCTGTGTTCCATGTCTTACATGAGAACCAGGTCTTAGAGACAGTGGGGCTAGTGTGAGTCCTTACCATCTCTGTGCACAAACCAATCTCTAAAGCTCCTCAAGGCGCTGACAGAAATGTGCTTAGGTCCAGAACATTAAGTGCAATGTGAGCACAGGCCGACGGGGAAGTTTGGAGAGAGGACAGTCTTATTTGGATACACTACTAGGCAACCGTGTCTCCTGTGAAGAATACAACCCAAGTGAAAAACCCTGATAAACCCAATGGGCACTTTGTGTCTTTCAGCGAATGGCAGATGGACAAAGCTGACAACAAGCTAAAGGTCATGACACTAGAGATATTTTTCACTGAAACCTCAAATAGAAGGAAACAGAAAACACTGATGTTATGTGCAGATCTAGGAACTTGTTGCATACATTTTTATTATAGTAATCTACCAGAAAAAAAGCCCTTTAAAATATAATTTTTACTTTTCTATCCACTGCTATGTCTGTAAAATCTGTTAAATAATTATTTTGCCACGAGAGGCAAAAATCTAATGACATAATACAAATACAACATAATATATCACAATACGTCATGAAATATATACCATAAAAAAGCAATGAGGGGAGGGGGTTCTTCTTTAAAATTAGTATTATTTTTTTTATTTACTGGAAAAATAGAATTACACCAAAAATATGCACAAATACTAAACTCATTTTTATTTGATCAGAACAGGATCTGATGCTATATCACACAATTTCCTCTGTAAAAACCTAAAAACTTATATTATGTTCATTTGTTCATATTTTATCAGTTCATAACTAACACTGTCAACATTATTTTTTATACAACCTCAAAAAAGGAACTAATATCTGCTTCTGTAAAAACAGTAAAAATTGCTTTTAGGATGCTTCAAATAACCATTATTTAAGAGAGACAACATTATTAATATTAAATAAAATACAAACAAATAAACAAAAATGACCCTCTGCCATATCTGCATTTGGATAAATACGTACCTACCTTTTAAATATTAATACAGTATTGTGAAATTAAATATCACGATATATTACAAAACAAATATTTTATATTATACCCCTACTTGTCGCTCTAACAAGTAGACAGTAGAGACATAATCATACTATCAACCACAAGCAGGAATAGATGAAAGTAATTTAGAGTTTAGCATCTGAGTTACTTTACAAAAACACAAAAATTTATGTCCATATTGACACACATAAAAATGCAGAACTGCAGTGTTTTTTTTTTATTGTTTTTTTTTTCCAGAATAAGTTACCCTATAAGATTAATGTCCATACAGGTACTATACATCATATAAAGCAGACTCACTATATGCGTGTACAAATATAGAAATGCTCCTGTCCTCGAAACCTGCATATATAAGACATACCCACGGCCAAATCTCCTTCCTCTTGTTCCATCTCCACTGTAACCAGCTTCTTCCACCCAAACACAATTTGTACAGAAAACAAAGTGTTTTCCAGCACTGACAGGGAGAATGGATTGCTTCCATTACACCTTACAAGAAACACATTCTGCTGAGATGAAGGGGTTGTAAATTATTGCAGAAGGTGCTGCTGCTAACAAGTCTTGTGATCCGGGGCTAATGGGGTTCACATTCACTAACTGCATCTCTGCAAAGTGACAAATCAAACGCACCCAAATGAGCATTGTCATCATAGTGTGGGTAGGATGCTGAATCATAACAGCCACAGCGATCCTTTGCTAGAGGAAGAAATCAACACCGAGATTTACATGTTTTTACCTGGCTTTATTACAGTGAATAAACTGTTTTACCTCTTCTTTCTTTTGTACCCTGTGGGGATGTTCAAGAAAATGATTGACGTGATAAGTCACTGTGGGCCTTTGGGTGACAGGTGAACTTACGAGCATGGCGTTGACAGTGTCACATCACTGTGTAAGGAAGTGTTGGCTGACTCGCCATGGCGACTGCTGAGTGACAGGCAGAGCAGGTGAGACTGAGCTGTGACACACACTTGCTTATGCAGACAGACAGATTCTGTGTGTACACAAAACCAAACACACAGTTGAAGTGGAGTGTATGAGCACAATGTAATCACACACACAGAAACACACAGTGGTGATAAAACTGGTGTTTACAGTTTGGAAAAGTTCTTTCTCCCCCTTTGTTTAACTTTCAACTGAAGCAACCCTGACACCAACAAACCCATCATCAGTGTTTCCACGACAACAGCTTTATCATGGTCAGAGTTCACATTCATACAAATGTGATTCCTGTGCCATTGTAATCCCTTTTCATCAAATAGTCGTGAGTGTAGTCACAATGGATTCACACGTCCTTGGGAGGAAGAATATATCCAAACATAAAAAAAAGTGTGATTTTCCTTCACACCTCCGTTGTGCCGTCGCCCCCTGGGTGGTACGGACAGGAAATGGGAATGACTGCTTCCTGCCCGGGCCGGCTTTGAAGGCAGGCTATGAGGGACGATGTCATGGTGGAGCAATGTTCCTGTGTTTTCACCGGGCTCTTTGTAATGTCTGATTTACGGCTTCCCCCCTGCTGTTTCATCTGTGATTTAGTGCTTCCCGGTCAGATGCTGCTGCCTTACATGTCCGTTCCATTCCTGTAGGGCGCTGCATGGAAAAAAGAGACAGAGGAGAGCTTTAGGGACAACATTTAAATAGAGGCAACTAATCATGGTCTACTCTGAGGTTAATTACCATCTCCTTAATTGCAATCACATATAGTTCTGTGGAAAAGTCTCTCAGATTTGTTGCTTTTCCAGGTTTGTCTGATTTTAGGGTTTTCCTCTTGGTTTAGGGAGAAATTAGGTGTTCTGATGGACATTACTGTTCCATGACTAAATACTATTGATTAACCAGTATGGATTTTTTTTCCATCAGCTTTAGCCATTGACCAATATAAAATGCTGATATTTCAAAGCTGATATTTGGAGCTGATACAGATGTTTTTTCTTCTGTCAAATGATAACAAATGTCAGAAAATCTTCTTTACTTACAATTACCAAAAAAAAAGTGTGACAATTAATCTCATAAATATTACTGCACTAAAATGTATTTATTTTTGTCAGTGTGGACAGCAGTATCTCCAAGAACATGGAGATGCCGTGAACTTTGCCTCTCAGTAAATCATGGCAAAAAGGAAAAAAAAAACCAGCATATTGACCAAGACAACAGGGTGATACAGAGGCAAGAAAAACATATAAATATTGGCCTGATATATCAGCTGGCCGATATATATTTGTCTATTATTACAAAAATCTGGTTTATATATTGATGATCCCATATTATAACAATAGTTGAAAAATGACTCAAGAGAAATGACAAGTCCACTTGGGTAAATAATACACAAGCCTATTACTAAAAGAAAACAAGTACTCAGAGAATGCCTAATCTCACCCCTATTTTGTGCCAATCTCAATTTACTATGACAACCCGTTCTTGAATTCGAACCAATAATGTGATTTTTGACCTTTCTGCTAAATACAACCTTGACCTTTGACCTTTACTCAAATGGACCATTGCATCTGATCCACATTAGCTATATGTATATGCCCATGTAATTTCATAGTGATATCTCAAGTATTCATTGAGTTATAGCATGATATGTCTCTGTGGACACACACACACACACACACACACACACACACACACACACACACACACACACACACACTGATTACAATAATCTTAAACAACACTCTCTTCTCTTCTGGCTAAAATTGTATCTTGACTCTTTGGAGTTGTAGTGAAAACAGTTTGGTTTCCTGCGTTTTTCAGCATCATTACAACAGACAAATCCCTGATATTTATTTTGTCGATCTGTTTATGAAAATATAACATTAAATTACAAATGAAATCTATGCTGAGCACTGAAAACACAAATAAGTAGAGGTCAGTTGTGTCCTCAGACAGTAGTGGGTAACCACTGCTTGCGTGTTCTACATGTTTATTCCACTTTCATCTGCTTTTAATTGTCTCACTAATCTTGTAATATTTACAAAAGTTCCTTCAGGACTTCTTTAGTCATGTTTTATTCTAAAATTATGTATTTCCTATATATTCCCACTATTATGATAGAGAATGTGAGATATGTCATAATTTTACAACAACTCTAATGTTCCAAGAGTTTTATTTTATTATATTGGTTGTTCCTTCATATAGTAGGTTGCTCTAATGCCATTTGATGACAAAATGTTATTTTTTCAGTATGTTTTCACTTTGTTTTTTTCTTTTATTTCTCAAACTTCTTTGAAACATAAAATTCATCCTTAATCAAAAATGTTAATATGTTAGATTCAAGATGTCTTTATTGTCACTGAGCATTTGCATGTCAGTTAGATGATGACTTCCCTCATATTGGGCCAAACTAAATCACATCTCCATTCTGTTTTATTAGGAGATGAAGCTAATTACCCAGGACCCTAGGGGAGGATACGACCCCATACTGATATGACTGGCCATGATAGTTCTTTTTTTCTATGATATGAGCAACTCATTGAATACAAATCCCCATACACAGGTTTTGGCTCTGTTAACTGTTAAAATAAAAATAATAAAGGACATATACGAAGCATAATTAAGAGACAGTTTACATACAGAGCCCAGTATCTTTCTAATTTATCCATGAGGTTTGGAAAATTAAGCAGATCCACATTTGTGCAAATTGTGCTTCAAGCCAGTTCAACCTGAAACAAAACCATAAAGGTCCAATTATCCATCCAGATTTTATTTAAAGTCAGCACTCTTTTTCCATTTATTTAATTTTCATTTTATTTCAGGAGAAGAGAATTGTGTCTAAAATTATCTGTAGATTGAGATACTAAAGTCTGATAATTAAAATATTAATTAAGTATCCCATATTTCCCTGTGATACCATGTTAACATTTGCTACCCGCTAATGTGGCTATAGTCTGAATGTTTTCTTTTTCTGTCTGTTTGTTTCCAGTGCACCTTTCACTCCTCTTTATTTCAACACATTTCATACAGCCTCATTTTGCTGCACACACATGTTCCTGTTGACACACTGCACTTTCCCTGCGCTGACCTCTGACCTCGTCCCCTTCCTAACCTTCACTCTTACGTTAGCACCAATCTGGTCGTAATTCTCTGAACTTATAAATCCTTGACCAACCTCACATAAAAGCTTGAGGTAATTTAGAGTTCAGCCCATTAACTGTCAGCAGCAACTTGTGTATTTCCTTTATCCATTGTGAATTGTATTTTTTGAATCAAATTAAAAGTGCTGTAACATTTTTTCTGAGACAATATACAGATTTTATTTTGAAATTAACTGGGCAGCAAAGAATTCTTAATTAAGATATAAATTAGCTGACAGTAGTATCTGTGTAGCAAAGGTTTTCTGGTGGAAACTCACATTTTTTGTGTTGTTTGTCAACTACATGACAATAATATAAATAATATCTTTTAATCATTACACCAACCTTACCGGATGTTGATTTAATACTAATTAAAAGTTAAAAGTGTAAATGTACCGAATCTAGATGAAACTCAAGAACAGTAAATATGGGAACAAATACATAGTTGTTTTTTTTTTTGTGCACAACGTGTCAGCTGAGTTCGGTGTTAGCATCCTGTTTCCTTTAAATCCTACACTTTGATTTCAATTACAAAAAATGCTTTATTTAAATATTACAGTTAAAGAAGGAAACCTGCCCAGTGCTATTTTAATATTTAAATAAGACAGTGTTCAAATGTTTAGGAAAAATAATCTGGGATGAAATATTTATTCATTATTTAAAGTTTGCCAACCTCTTTTCTTTATTCTTTTTTTTTTTTTTTTATTTTAAATGTGTATCATTCTTTCATGGGGATGGAGGGAATATGTATTTATTATTATTTATTATTTATTATTATTATTATTACTACATTTAAAAGTAATAATTATTACTTGTAGTATATTATGTCTCTGTATAAAGTGTCTGCTACAGATCTGTCCTTGAAACTCTCCTAATGTGAGGTCATAGTTCAATTCAGTCTTTACTATACCTGGTAGATAATTTGTTTTCCATTTCCTGTGCATAAGATTTGTGGGGATTTTGGAGGATCTAACCCCAGATATAGAAAACAATATTACCCTAAGACCACATGCAATTCAAAATAGCAAAATAGTGTTTTTTTCTACATTATCCCAGTTGAATATCATTCCAACTTGACTTGACACCAACACATCATATGTCCTACAGGTGAAATATGCTATAGTCAGTCATAATAAAAATAATCATATTGTGATATAATTATTAACAAGACTTCGATGCAGTTTCATATAAAGTATCATTATCAAAATACTACTCGTTTTAGGAGTTTTTAAAGATACTGCCTACTTTAAATAAAAGGGGAAAAAAATGCCTTTGTACAACATTATCAGTGCTTGCATTTTAACATAGTGATGATTCTAGATTGAGCTGTGTTCTGTATGTATTTAAAAACATTTTTAAATTAATTGATTAATTAATGTTAAATCTTGCTTTGGTCTGCTTGGATAATCACTGCTGTCATGTATTGGAAACACAAATCAGGGTGTGCTGAGTTCAGGTAAGTTGAGTTGGTACCATAGTGCATTGCTAGAATGTATTCAATGAGGTGTTCCATAATGGGTGGTTATCGTGTGCGCTTATTGGCTGCAGAGACTGTTATTTCTGACTATCAACCTGAGTTCACCCCTGCACCGCAATGAGGCACATTTGAAGAAATGGGCACTGGTGTGGATGCTCTGACTTCCACAGGGGGTTTAGTGAGTAGATGCCCATATATGCTCAATTTATCTACGTAGTTATGTCAGTTTGAAACATTTTCAAGAATTATTACTTTTTTACTTCATTGCATCCATTGCATTGGTATGTGTTGGAGCTATTTGTCTATTTATTTTTTTGTTCAAAGTTAATTTACTTTTTGCCCCCGCTCCCTGAAAGGGGATAGAGGTATTGTTTTTAGTTCAGTTGTTTTGTCTGACAGGTCTCTTTGTTACCCCACCCCCCCCAAAAAAAGGGAGAAGGGTATTGTTTTTGGTTAGTTTTTTTGTCTGTTTGTCAGAAACTTTACACAAAAACTATGGGACCAATTTCCATGTGATTTTCAGAAAAGGTGTGAAGTTGTCCAGAATAGATCCCATTAATTTTGGTGAATGTAGGTCAAAGGTCACAGTCACAGTCACCACCATAGTAGAGGTAGGGTGTTAGTGACACTTCAGGACACTTCAGAAGAGGTGTCTTGTTCTACCAGGACAATGCTCCAGGTCACACGTCAGTTGTCGACATGGCTGCAATTCATAAATGTGAATTCATGCAGCATCCACCCTGTTCCCCAGATCAGCCTCCATCTGACTTTCATCTCTTTCCAAACAAAACGACACCGTGCTGGGACCCATTCTGTGAATGACTTCGTACAGGAGCAGAATCAAACCTTCGAGGAGAGACTACAGAAATGTGTAGACTTCCAAGGGGATTATGTTGAAAAATAAAATAGTGTTGAAATCTACTATGGCTTTTTTTTTTTTTTTTTGTTCATGCTCAGAACTTATCAATCACCCCTCGTACCACCAGAAGAAGGTTTTGAGTTTGATTCCCAGTTTGACCCAGGCCTTTCTGTATGAAGCTTGCATGCTCTCTTCATGCTGTGCAAATTGCCCTTAGGTCCTTCCAATTATCATGCTATGAAAAACATGTATGCTAGGCTAATTTTGTCATTGACACCCTTAACCAAAGCTAAGATTAGCACTCAGTCCCTGGGCTTCTTCACAGGCATCTCACTGATGTGCATTAACATAGATAAAACACGTCTATTGAATTTCCCTGCAGGAAGAGGAAAACAAACTTTTATTTTTTTATTTCTAAAGTTGAATTTTCAAATTTCTGTAACTTCCTATATTACAAAGTGTCACTCATTGAACCTTTAACTGTTCATCTTAAGTTTTAGTTTTCTCTGAGGCAACTTTATTTAACCCATAAAGACCCAATTAGCCACTGGTAACAATATCTGTTGATTCATTAATCCTATCAATACATTTAATAATTGGTGTAAAATACAATTTGTCATCTTTTCATGGTAATCAAATGTAACGAATTTTGTTTTTTCGGAGGCTCTGTAGTTACCTTGGAAACACTGTCATCTTCTACAACATTCATTCACCAGTAAAACCCATGTACATCAATGAATGACAGTTTTTATGTTCAGTTAATGATAAACGGTGTGTCTCAAAATGTTTGCATAATTAATTTGTAAAAATGAATTAGCTCGTTTTGTTTAAAATTGTGTAATTATTTGTATTGTTCGCTTTCAGAAAAAGACTTGTCACTTATTGCAACAGAAAAGGCATCCTGTGTATTAAAGTACACCCAAACTCAGTCAAATGAGAATATCCATCTTTGTTAGAAAATTTCATAAATGAGCGCCAACAGCAAAGCAGATTTGGATGTGGCAGAAGAACTTTCCAGGGGAAATCTGTTTGTGTCAGAAAAGAGGATCTGGATGGCTGACAGTTTCAGAAGAGGTGGTTAAACCAAGTTCAGGAAACGTTTAGTCAGAATCCAAAGAAATTGGAAATGGAAATTACCATACCCCAGAATTTTTCATTTGAAAATAAGTCTCATTAAGTATAATTTCTCCCTTCCGTGTAGTCACTCTGATATGGACATTTCAAATTTCTTTTGAGACATCCTGTACTATACTGGAAAACATTTTCTCTTTTCTCTGCTTTTGATATAATAATCCTTAAATATAATATAAAAATGGTGATTTTCAGTAAATTAAGTAAAGAAAAATACCAGACTTCACTGAAAAAATGCAAGTTACAGAGTATAATACTGTAGTCTATGGTGATAAATCAGTTAAGAAAGGTTAAATATAAAGAAAAAAAACATTTGGAAGCTGACATAAAAGTATCCTTTTTGAGTTTTTCTGGGTTAATGTTGTATTTATTTCACACTGTAAATAATATAATTATTGCAATTTTTCCATCATATTGACATATACCATACATTTACATGTTTTTAGGCAAGATAATTCTATCTTCTGATCATGAGAATTCCTTCTTCAAACGACACTGAACGCTAAACCTTAACCATAATTAAACCCTTAACTCTTGTTTGGGAGAGGCCACATTAGGTTCACATGTTTCATCCATTTGGTTCTCATGGGTAGATCTCCAGACTCGCCCACACCTCACACCCAGGCTACAGAGTGGACAGCTCTTAATGAAACCCTGTCAGAATCAGAGGAGAACAAAGTGTGGCCCTGGGCTTCTGTCTCCAACGTCTATAACACACACTCTGTCAGAGTGGCTTTTCTGCTTTTCTTCTCCACTTTCAAATCCTCTTCCTTTTCCTCATGTCCTAGCTCTTATAGCCACCTCCTGCTCCTTTCTTTTCTTTTCTTTTCTTTTCTTTTCTTTTCTTTTCTTTTCTTTTCTTTTCTTTTCTTTTCTTTTCTTTTCTTTTCTTTCTTCTTTTCTTCGTGTCCTTGTTGTCATTCTTTCAGCTACTTGTCCTTCCCTCTTGTCACTCCTCTCCTCCCACTCCTTCCTCCGCTGAGTGAGATACTGTAGGGATAGGGAGCAGATGGTGTGTTTGCCATATGCTGATGCGGCCTGTGCTGCTGAGTAAGTTTGTTTTACTCAATAAACATTCAACAACTACTCCTCTAAGTCATAATTGCATGACCAGAATAGAAATCTCACCAAAAAAAACATACTGTATCTGTAAGAGTGTAAGCATATTCACCACAGAGAGATTATATCGATCCAGTGTGTGTACAGTAGCCCATACATATATATATATATATATATATATATATATATATATATATATATATATATATATATATATATATATATATATATATATATATATATATGTGTGTACATATATCCTGTGTATGTATTTCTGTGCATTCACATGTACTTTTTTCTGTGAGAAAGTCCAGGGCCAGCTTTGTCCCAATCCCTCCCTCTCATCACGGCAGTGTCTGTTTTTAATCTGGGCCGGTGATTTATGAAGGAGCCGGGACTGTGTATATCTCCTCACTTCCTTTCATTTCTCAAATGGTTTGTGCACCGCGGGATGATAGATTTATCTACACACAACCCCTGCATGACTAATTAACTCTGAAATATCAGGGCCAGATGTGGAACTGAAAGACGGACCCCAGAGTGCTTTCTCTCCCTCTCTATCTTGCTTTTTCATTTTTCCAACTGTTGCTGGTGATTTTTCTTCTTCACTCTTTGTCTGTTTTCAATGTTCAGCTGTAATTTTCTGCTGATCATACACCACAGTGTTTTAGGTGAATGTAAATGTTGCTCTGGGTGAAATAGCAAGTCAGATTTGGCAGGTTTTAGCTGGAACTAGTGAGTGAAATGTTTTTCTAATCATCTCAAAAACTCTGATTTATCCTTCATGTCCTCTGTTGTAACATCCACTGACTCATTTTTCACATGCTTCAGCCTTCAACCTAACTGGCCTCCTGTCAGCGTTTCTCAAAGTTTAGTCATCTCAAATCGACAGATGGCAGTTTGCCTCTTTCTTCGTCTGTTTTCCTCTCTACTGTTTAGAATGGATTGGAATGAATTGAGTAAGTTAAAGGTGGTGAGAAGAGGTGATGGGTAAAAAGCTCTTTTGGGCAGATCCACAAAAAAAAACAAAAAAAAAAACCCAGAAGGCCCTTTTGACACGTTGACGCTGTTTGCCATAAGTGACGTGTGATCTGTACAAATTTCAGGACTAATAAATCTACCTGTCAGAGGAGGGAGACTTGAAAGCACCGCTGCCCTGCGGCACAGCTTAAATGCAACTGCTGTTGATGAAATTCTGTAGGCTGGAGAATTACAGCTGTCAGGAAAAAACGCCTACATCAGATGTGACGGCTCGTCTGGCTCCTTTTCTAACCTGTTCTCCGTCTCACACAGCTACTCGCCTCCCCCTTCCCCCCCTCCTTCCCATTCTACTCTTCTTTTTTCTCTGGTTTTCTCTCTGTTTTAGCTAATCCAAAATATGTGTGACATGAACTTTTAAAAACTGGCGTGGGAAATTATCTATCCATGTGTGCAGCAGGAAAATTTTTCAAAATGTCCTTGTTTGCTCTTCTTTTCCTCACAAAAAAACCCAACATCAAGTCAGGAACAAAGCTAAATCATATCTCACGCAGCTGTTTTGTTTTTCTATTACTTTCAGCACACTCTATTCTCACAGCGCTTTGAAGTTCAGCTGGACTATGGCCAGTAAGAGACATATTCACTGCTGGTCTGTGACAGCTATAAACATCAGCGCACCCATTCCATCATCTGAAGAGCGAGGCATAAACCAGCTGAGTGCGTTGCTGTATTTATGGGTAAACGAGTGGAAAAGCTATTGCTCTCTCTAATCTGTCATAAAGGGGATTTATGGATGTGTGATGTGAGGACCTTGTTGAGAGTGTGTATTGACTCATCTCATGCAGGAAGACTCCATGTGGTTCACTGTTAGACTCTACATCAGTGGACACAATGAAAAAAAAAAGACACTAAAACCACAGAGAGATGTCTATTCTGTAATAACTACTGCAATATTCTTCAACTATTATTCTTATTATAATTCTTATTCTTATTTGAACTCAATTGTGTTTTATTTATATTGCAACTTTGAGGCAAACATGCAGCACCTTAAAGAGCTTCATGGAACAAAAGTTGAATGGACAATAATTCTGCAGAACAAAAATAAAATAAACTTAAAAGATGAAAAAAAAAAACATTCCATAAAATACATTTCAACATGCTGTTAGGTTGAATTTTATATCAGCATATGTCTAAAAGGCTGCACAACCCTGTTACCTCTATTTAACCCCTGTGAACTCTTTGTGGCTCTGCTGTCCATCAAAGTGACCTCTGGCCCCTAGTTTAACTCCCAGCATGCCCCCAGGCATAAGGTTCACGCCTGGGTCTAGACTAACAAATACATTCAAAGGTCACCCTGTTCTTTGCACTCATCTAACAGTGCATTTGTGGGTATCGAGAGCTGTGTTTATCATGGCGTCTTCCCTCCATTCTATCCTGCTGTGAGAAGTAAATGAAAACTCTTGCATTCACTCACCTGGTCCTGATTTTCTACTTCATGCATCGGCTACATGTGTCTACTTAAACGTGTAGACATGTGAACTCAACATGTTCAGCCTTTACAATATAAATGTGAGTTCTGCATATGATCCCAAACACTGTCAGAAAACAGGTCCAACAAATCCAAAGAATTTGACCTTCATGACAATTGTGACTGCTCAGCACAAAATCAGGCATAAGTCGTGCTGACCCATTCAGAGCTACAGCCAAATTTAGGCTGGAAGGCGATTCTTTATGTGTGTTTACATATTATTATTTTCAGTTCCCATGGTCATTACATTGAAATTCGATCAATAAAGGTGTTTATTGAGTCAATTATTTAAGCGGCGACAAAAGTTCAGGGATTACTGAGCAAAGACAAAGCCGAAAAAAATGATCTCCGTTCCGTGGGTAAACACCCAAGTGTTTGGTACGAGGAAAAAGCCTATATTGAATGCTCTGTCCAATGGCGTAAGCCAAACGATTGTAATACGTCGCACTTCTTTCCTATTATTATAATATATAAAACTCCTGTGACATGTCCATCAGAGTGTCCTTTAACATCTGTGAAAAATTTGTGTCAATCGGATACAAATTATTATGCATTGCTAAGGACTTCCTACCCCAAAACAGTCCAAAACTTTGACGGACAATTTCTCAAAAATGCAAATTGCAAAATATGTCCAAATGTGGATATTAAAATTACCATTACTTTGGTTCTACTGTGATAGAAACATAATTTTTTCACCATCTTAAACCTTAGTTTCCACTCTACCAAGCTACACAGATAACTCACTTTTGATTTCCAGACACTTATGCCTGGTTTCGTGGTGGTGGGTCACAATTACTACATCTTGGCATATATAAGGAAGGAAGTTAGGTTGTATCTGTTATTTACATTTTTATGCCTAATATGATTATTTACAAAGATGTGTCTGTGTAAATAGTTACATTTAGTAACAGTCATAATGATCAAAAATAACAATGTATATACTTTATTTTCTGAATTTAGGTACTAATAATTAATTCAATACATACATTAGGTTGAAACTTAATGACTGAAATGGGAATTAGAGCAGCAATAACATAGATATATAGTAGATTTTTAAAAATTTCATCACTACCAACACATTTTTTTGTACAACACCGACACATTATGACTTCTACAATTTCAACCAGTTGCCGTTTATTGCATCATGCATTGTGTTTTGGCTTCTACCACCTCGAGAAGCATAAATGAACCTTTAGCTATTGAGCTAAGCACTAGTTTGTACTGAGCTGGAATAATCGTGCCAATGGGCGACTATTTTGATCTTCACTCTCCTTCCTTCCGTAAGGAAGGAATATCATGGCTTGCTTTTGCATATGCCCATGTACATGCACAATCTGAACAACTTTTACACCTGTTTTATTTCCCCAAAAACATTACTGTAGCCTAACAAACCGAGGAGTTTTGCTCCTGTTCCAGATAGATAATGTGCAAGTGATAGTCACCAGTAGGCCACAGTGCTATAGTAATAGTAAGGTTTCTGATGGGTCCAACTGTCTGAGACTGTCCATGTGCTACACATCTGTTAGTTCACATTTTGTCACTTTGTTTCTTTGCAATTTAGTAAAGGGAGGGTATAGAAGAAGCTTTATATCACTGTTTTTTTGTTTTTTTTGTTTTGGGGTTGTTGTTTTTTTGCATACAGCCGCTGTTTGCAGCTGGAAACATGTTGCAGGCCCCAAAAACCACATCTCAAACTCAAACCAATATCTGGAAGGTGCTTAGGGGTGGGGAATTTCTGAGCTGGATTATAAACACTGGGATTTACATTTTTTCTAATTCTCCTTTGGTCCATTGAATATGTACTGTATATATTTTGGTGCAGGTTTGAGTGTTGTCTTATTTAATGGCTGCCAAATTGAGTCAGATGACTTTATATACAACAGTGAATGTCACATGTGGGTGGTTGTATATGTATTTGCATATATATATATATATATATATATATATATATGTATGTGTGTGTGTGTGTGTGTGTGTATGTGTGTATATGTGTGTGCATTACCCCCTTTGGTCTGCATGACTGAGGGCTGGTTTTGAAGCTGTGGCTCAAGCTTCTGTGGTTGTTAGTGTCTTCATGTCACTCTCAGGTAAGTTATGATTTTCAACATTGCAGACTCTCAACCACTGTTACTTATGAACTCTACAGGAATTCAACACACACACCCGAGGAGGTTATAGGGGTTGAGGAGTGCGTGATGGGACTGAAACAAACTGTGAAATTTTGGGATTTCTACTATAAACACACGTTCACATAAATGTAAGACATTTTTTGTTTCTGTTTCCTCACTTACCATAAGTAATTCCAAAGTTCCAAATGCAACATTTGGGTCGCTGCCACTTTGGGTATAGGAGATGAGAGACACATTGAAAGCATGTGTTTTCACTCTACATGGTGACCTGGGGAAGTCTCCAAAATCCCCAGCACAAGCCCCAAGCGCCTGCCACTAAGCATACAGTCAGTGGCCTGCTCCACGCCTTGCTTTAAACCAGATTTTCTACTTCCTGTGCCAAGCTGCTGCCATATCCCATTTCTCATCAAACCTTGATGGGCCTAATGTGGGAATCCATTATCTCACCCGCACTATTCGTGGCTTCTCTTGGTTCTTTCTTCAGCCTCATCTACTGTCATGGATCCATAGCGTTTGCCTCCAGGGCCCCCAGCACCCAGTCTTGTCCGGCGTGGGTCATCCTCCGCTTTAGTCCTGTTCACCCTTGTCAAAAGACATTCTCTTAGTGTCAGTACACAGAATGTGAGACAGTAGCGTCAATGTAATAGGCTGAGATCTAAATAAAAGAAGTTTTGTTGGATAGCCACACTTGATTTTTCAAGGCTTTGAATAGATGTGCTTGTGCTACAGTTAGCTGACCTCGTTGTTCTCCTGCCTCTGAACAGTCGCTCTAGTGTTTCACAAACTGTCAAGCTCTCAGATGTTCTTCAGCTATAGTTAAGAGTTATACCACTTTACATAAATGTACAGTAATACCAATGACTGCTGTATGTATTCTTGTCTTTGTGTCTTTCAATCACACAGTGCGTCTTTCTCTCAGTGAACTCTTCACCCCATCTTCAGCCAGAAGGCTGTCATGCTAAATTATACCTAAGTTGTTTGTCAGCCCCTCCCTTTGATTGACAGGCCGGCAGTAAGATCAGAGAGATACAGATTAACTTGTTGTTTATGTTTTGAAAATTTGCTTTCCACACTTGGCAGCCACAGATTACAACTGTTCTGAAACACCAGTAGACAGCAAAAAAAAATCTCCTTCATCTTTAGTTCAATGGCAATTTGCTGAGACGAGTGTGGCACAAACTCACCATCTGTAAGAGCTGTGGTTGAATCAACGCACCTCGTTTAAATGTTTTCTTCCTTTACAAATAAGGGCAGGCATTCTGTCTTATCTTCAGGCTAAAATTGTCTTCGCCTGACATGTAAGTATTGGGAATGACAGCAATAGAAGATCAGATTTATTTAACAATTGCATATGTCTACAAAATGGATCCTATGTTACAGCCAGTTAAAGAAAAGTTCATTTTAAGTCAACTCTAGTTCCTCTATAAAATGTGTACACTTTTTCAGTCAGTCTATCACAACTCTACATCACATGATATCTTCTGTATATGTCATATGTTACATTCACAAACTGTAGTTTGTTGTAATATTTTCATGTTCCTTCAGGGGGATGTCACCAGGTTTTATCCCAATCCTTTTGACAGTTTAAACAGAAACATAAGTGAGAACATGGTAAAACAAAACAGTTACTGTAATAAAACAACAAATTGTAAAACAGATAAATGATAACAGCTTTGTCCACTCTAGAACGTCCTATTCTAAAATATGCTTTTGCACACATATGTCCATTAGCGTGTGTATTGGAGCAAAATAAAGGCTGACATCTGCCTGTTTTTCTCTCAGCCAACACCTGCTAACTGAGTGTGAGGTCTCTTGGATTATGTCCAACCTTTGACCATCTCAAAGAACTGTATTAAACTGACTTAACTGCTGCTTTGTCATCCCCTGCAGTATGAATGATTTACAGTGAACATGCACCCTTTGTGAAGTTTATATTTATTGGTTTCTTCTCAGAAAAGCACATCGAGATGATTACAATGAAGGTACAGAATAGCTCTTTTGTTAGGTCAATGGAGGGCATATGAAGGTATATGAAGACACTATAAATAATGTACTCAAACACTTAATGATGGGACAAGGGAAGTCTTTATGCTACAGTGATGTTTCGATATAACATTTTTCTTTCTGAATGATCCGCTTTATTGTGTCGGTTCATCCCTCTTTGACCTTTTCCTCTCCCCTCACCCTTTTTCATCCACTAAGGTGTTAAGAGAGGTCCTGATTTGGCATATGAAGCCCTGAGAGACAGGCCTTAGTCTCTAAATTGCTCCCTCTCCCTCGGGACATGTTCATGTGAGGATACAGTTTAGGGTGTGACAATGAGGATCATCTGGCTCAAATCAGCCCAACTGTCATGGTTCAGTACCCTCAGACAAACAGACAGGCAGACGAGTTGGCCCAGACATGCCATAGATAGATGCTGACAGAGCCATCAAGGACAGTCCCAGTCTGTGTTATCCGTCTTTATATTCCCAAAGATAAGAAGACTCTGAATTAATTATGCTACAGGAATCTCTAAAATGCTGGGTAGCTTAATGCCTTTCATGTCAAGGCGGCGCTGACAGCAAGATGTTCCTCCTTGTTGTGCTCACCACGAATCTCCTCTTCAAAGGTTATCAGACGAAATTCCAAGGCAGGAATCAGAGAGACGAGGAGGATGAAATAGATTTGAAGACAGGCTTGCGATGAAAGAGGCTTTCAGAACACAATATGCTTCCCCACTCCACTTCGTTTGCTTTCTCTCCCTGCTGTCACTCTCCAAGATTTGTCAAAACACACACTCACACACACTCTACAGCTGATGTCAGGCTTTAGCTCTGAGCTATGAACCCAAACCGGCGTTGTAGCAGATTTCATGTCTGAAGCTGCATGCTTGTCTCTACCCATCTTGCCGTCTTTTTCCTATTGAAACATCTGCCATCGGTGTTGTGTGCAGACTGTGGACCATCACCAGCCTCCGCAGCAGACTTTTAATATCGAGAACATGAGAGATGTGAGGAGTGATGAAAGGAGAAAGAAAATAAGTAAGATGTCATCTTTAATGTCAAACACCAAATGTGAGCTTTCATTATTTTCAGTCACCCCACCCCATCTCACCACCCCCGTCTGGCTCTGAAGCAACGCTGTAACATTAGCCATGTTGCTTGGAGCGACACCCTGTCAGGTGGAGTTTAGAGAGTCTGACACAGTATCCAGTAACCCCTTGTTAGGGTGAGTGTGAGCCAGAGGAAAACAGCGACAGAGACAGACAGAAACGGTGAGAAAGACACGCTGAAAGAAGAGAGGGGATTGATCGTGACAATGTGAGCTGCTGTTGTCTCATGTGACGGACCGCTGCAAAGCAGGCCAATTTTGAATTGTTTAGAAGATATTTCATCAATGTTTTCACAACACAATAACTGGGGTCTGGTTTCAATATTATCCATTATTATAAAACATATCAAGCCAGGTCACTTTTTACATCACTCTAATCTTTCCTCCTGTCTGTAAAGGCTCAGGCTAGAACTTTAAATGTAAAGTGTTTGACTTAGGTTGAACTTCTTGGAGGGCATTTGTGCATCTTAATCAAATGCTAATATCCCTGTAAAATAAATACTGTATCTCCACGGTTGAGTAACCCCTTATATTTGTACTTTAAATGTTAGATTGTTCCTTATTCCATAAATATTAATTTACGCATTTAATCCATCCTTGTGATAATGAATAATAATCCACCAGCATGAATGTTACATGTATTACATACACGAGGTACAAACAGTAGATTCTGCTATGTGGCCAAAGCAAATCAAAATGCTTGACACTGACAGTAACAAATTGGATTAGAAAGTAACATTACATTACTGGAAATATGCAAGCCAGTGTTGATTGATGATTATAAAATGCTAAAAGAAACATAATGGACTTGCCACTTGCATGAACTGTTTTGAGGGATCGGTAATTTTTAAATGATAGACTTTTGTGGCCTTGGTTCACTTTGACCAAATCCATCTATTGTTGTTGATCCTGGCTCAGTCACCTCCCTCCTCCTCTTCGTCTCATACGGTACGACTTATACTAAGTCTTACTTTCTGTGCTTTTCCACTTCACACTGAGCTGAATAGCTTTCCTCTATCTCTGTCTATATAATAGTCTTCTGTATTGTGGTCTGATATGAGTCTCTTCCTTCTCTCTCTCATTCTTTGTTTTCTGTTCATTTTGCTGCCTGTGCACAAACATGTCTGCTGTCTGCCTGCCTGGCAGGCAGCAAGTTTGAGGCCTATATTTAATCACCACAAGGCTTAACTCCCTCCGTCAGTGACGGCTCATTTGACGTGGCGGCCCTGGGCTCTCTCCTCCAATTCTGTGCCAAATACAATAACTCCTCTCCTTCGTTACTCTGCTGTATTTTATAATTTCACTATTTTTCAATGTCAAGTCCAGGCCTTTTGAAGAGCTTTATTGAATTTCCTGCTGGACCCTGATGCCGGAGCCATTTTTTCTGCTTTCACCATACTTTCTCTATAACAACTGCTCTTGCTTTGCATTTTCTCCTTGTTCTGCATTTGCCTTTTCCCATGTTCCTCATTGTGTGTCAAGAAAAAGACAGAAGATTTGCATGACATTTCATTACACATTAATGGGTATCATTTTTACCACCCATCTAACAAACCACAAGACTGTGGACATTCTGTTGGCTAGACTGTGCAGTAATCCTCTGCATATTTACTATTAAGGGTTCTTGTTACCCATCTATCTCCTATGGGTAATATTATCTAACCCTCCTCAGTTACATGTGTTCACAATTCTTAAACATTATAAATCTTCTGCTGAGCTGTCACGAGTGTCTTGAAAGCATTAAAATGCCTGTTGTTTGACCAAATGGAAAGAGAGTAGATTCAAACAATACTTCACTCTTCCTGTGTCTGAGTTCACAGAAGTTAATGCGTTTGGCAGTAGCAGATGCTGTTCTCTTCTGAGTTGTGTGAAAGAATGTCACCCAAGTCTAATCAAATTATGGCTGTTATAGCATACGTCAAACCTTCACTTTAAATTTTAGCCCCTCGCGTCTGACGGTTCATGCACTTTTTTACTGCCTTTTTGTTGTGATAAAACAAAGATAAAATCTCAATGAGAGCATGGATTGTGTGGTGTGCTCTTTAATAAGGTGGCTGTGCATCATATGGTTAAAATCAGTCTGTGGAAAGAAAAGCCTAGGGTTTGTATTTGTGTGTGTGTGTGTGTGTGTGTGTGTGTGTGTGTGTGTGTGTGTGTGTGCGTGCACGTGTGTGCATGCGCATCAGCTCTTGTGACCTCTTAATATCACATCACATGTCTGATCTTATTCTTGTCTGCCATCTGAACTCCTGTCATGTGCTCCTTTTGCCAATCTGTCACACTTAATCTCAGCGGAAAGAAAAACTTAAGAGGAGAGCCTCCAGTGCCCCAGGAACGCTTGGGGTTGGGAGAAAAAAAGCGAATATAGAAACAAAGAAGAAGAAGGAGAAGAAAATCACAACGGCATAGCATTTCAGGGGCATGAATGGCATCAATGATTCGCTAAGGGGGATAAATGGGTAGAGAGAAAAAAGGGAGAAAGATGAGAGAACAATATATCTGTTGTTCTTTAATCTGAAGTAAATCATCTGTCTCTCTCTCTGTCAGGTGTTGAGCTCTGCTCTCATCACACAATGCTTCAAGGGTTCGCCCGATACAGTGCTGTCCTAATGGTTTAGTCAGCGCTCACCCTTTATCTCATCTTCCTTTTTCAGTGTCGTCTTTGGGTGATTTTATGAAATCTGATGCCCACAAGGGACAAATGTTTTTCCTGAACACCAGACATGTTATTAAATAGGAGCGGTCATTTTTAGTATCCATATTTGATGTCTAAACATCCCACAACATTTCCTGTGAGGAGAAAGCAAAACATTTACAGCATTAAAATAGCAATGTTCTCACCAGTTAGCACAAATGATTTATAACTTTCAAGTAAAGTCTCCCTGGATTAGTTTTGTGTCCTTGAAAAATCACGAGACCAGTCAAATGTTGTCAGGTTTAAGTTGTTTCAGACATCATTTCTCTAACACAAACCATGAGCTTGCTTTGTGCTCGTCTGCCAGATGGGACAGCTGCTCAGTGTGCAGCTGAGCTTCACTGCACTTTTCTGGGTGAAAAGTTCATTCCCAAAATGCCATAAATCCATGTGGGAAAGCAGTCTTACCTGAAGTTCATTATCTAGCATTCCCTGACAAATACATGCAGGTATTATTTGCAGGCAGATAGGATTTGTTTGGATGTTTTCAAATGGGCAATTAAAATAAGGGCTCTGAATATTTTGTCTAAATTACTTTGCTGTCTAACAAAATTTGGATATACGTCCAAATTAGGTGTGTGTGAGTAATGACTGTGTGCACTATGTTTGAACCTATGAACCCTTGAAATATATATATATATATATATATATATATATATATATATATATATATATATATATATATATATATATATATGTATATGTGTGTGTGTGTGTGTGTGTGTGTGTGTGTGTGTGTGTGTGTGTGTGTAAAGCTGTGTTCAAATATTAGCTTTAAGCAACTTGTCAAGAGTAACAGTTTATTTTAGGATGGATCAACATTAAAGGAATCATCTTACATATTGGAAAATTGCCTTGTTTCAATTTCTGGCCAAGAATTAGACAGGGAATTCTTTTTGGGTTTCTCTCTCTTCCATTTCTTCCCATTTGTTTGTATTTCTGTGTATGAAGTTGGAGCTGTGTTAGCTTAACAACAAAACCTTATAGACATAGTCAGCCTTATGCTTACAAAATCAGGAAAGCCACACCTTTAAAGCTCATTAATTAAAATATATACACACCCTAGCTAATCCCACCCTCATCTATTTCACTGAACCCCCTTTAACTTTATGTCATGAAATCAGTTTCATTTCAGTGAGCTTATGCAGTGTCATAACATATGGTTCCACCATTTTAATGCTGCTGAAACTACAGCTGACCAGCTGAAGCAACCCCAGAGACTTGTACTGTAGGCATGAGGCATGATGGGTAAATTTTTCATTAACCTTTCCTGCAGACACTTTCCCTGATGCACCCATTTCTTTGGAACAGGTTAAATTTGGACTCCTCCCAAAGGGTCACTGAACGGTCCCAGATGGTATCACGATACCACCTGGGACCCTTCCACAACCAGTCCGTTTTCAAAGGAGGGGCCTTATCTAAAATCCTTGCATGTGATTAGATGAAGAATCTGTCCATCATCTTGACTAACGCACTGCTTCAGCCACTCACATTGAACTCAAATCATGACTCGGAGCGACAGTTGGAAGAAGAGTCATACTGTAAGCAGACCATCAAAACAAAGGTCACAGTATGGCTGCACCTAAACGGACCGCTGCGTTGTTTGTAAATGACCATTGCAGGGAAAATCTGAGGATAAAAGACAACATTGGCAACAGCCAGTGGATATTTGTTGAACTTCCCTATGGAAACAAATAGACTAGCGGCTTGTAGAACTTGGTCTTAACATGTCAGATGTTCCAGAAAAATCCTCTGGCATATGTCTGAAATGTTTTCCTTGGTTAAGAGAACTGTATAGTACTGTGGCCACTGTAAGGGAATGAAGAGAACCGAGTGCCCAATAGAAGACGATGACATCAGCCATGGCATAGACAGACATAATGCTGCCCAGTCATGGAAAGTCACACCCTGCGACACTGATTGGCTCCTTCATTTTTCAGAAAAGCCTGAACTGCACGATACTCAGATGGTTACATGAGCCTAGTGAAATGCAGCAAGATAACATGAGTCAGGTTAAAATGTTTCCACCCTGAAGGTAAAGATGATTGAGAGATCAATGAGGGAAAGAGTATGACTATCTTGATGAGCCTCCCCATTCTAATTGACCAGGGTTTCAAAGGCATAACATGTGCACAAGGATCTCCTACACATTTCCACAAAAATTGCTTTTCCAAGGCTCAGGAGATTATTGAGGAATTGGACAATTTTTAATTTTCGTTCGTGGTCACCCAACAATGTCCATGCTGTGTAACACGGCCCTTTCTAGTTGCTTAGTTAAGATCAGGTCAGAACTATTTTTCCCCAGGTTGTGTATGCTCACACAGTGATTCTTGAAGAGATGATACAACTTTGATGCTATTTTCAGCCTGTTTTAAACTTAGCTCACTGCATATGTTCAACTCATCTCATCTAACTCAGCAAATCAGAAGGGAATTAATTTAAGTATAGCTAAAATCCAGCCTATCCATAGCACATACACATCACAAAATAATAAAATAGTCCTGTCTTTTTGTATTAGCAGTTGTGTTTCAACTAAGAGTTGAATCACAGCCAGGAAATTGAACAAATGGAGCTGTGTATATGCAAGTATTTTCCCCCCACAGCATTAGTTCCCAAAGAGACAAAAAAAAAAAAACATCTCGATTATTATCACAACGTTGCTCCTTTCAAACCCCAATTAAATGTTTTATGAGAGGAGCTTAAGTTATGGACTAAAAACTGAGAACATATGGCAGCATGTGGAGCTGTTCTGTCTTTGACCTCAGCTATTGGCACCAGCAATTCACATTAATATGTCAAATTAAAGCAGCAGTACTGTTGACAGGGATGCTGACAGACTTGTTGCATTGTGGTGCAATATGATGTGCTGTCGTACCAATGGACAGATGATGCTCCAATAATATAACTCTCCATCCAAAGCGGTTTCTCTTTCAACTGCATTAGCACTTTTAGACAATGTCCTTTTGGTTTTTTCACTTTTGCATGACTGATTCAATAGTCACAACAAAACCTGGGCCTTTGGTTGCCTCATTTTCTTGCCTGTGTTAGCGTGGTTGTCTAGTGCAGCCCAAACTTCGTCGTAATATGCATATGCTTTAAGAGCCTCATTTTTTTAGAGGTCCTATGTAGGACCTATATTAGATATTCATGTGGCCAAACTTTAAAACTTCAAACCTCAAAATAAGCAAAAAACTGATTATTTTTACTGACAATTTCAGCTATCTTTAATATTATATAGTTTAGTGTATGGTATTTCTTGGTATCAATAGGCAGACATCCTAAAATTACTTTTCAGCATGTTATTATTTAAGTTTCCTCTGCTGAAACAAGGATTCTTGCATGTCTTCTTGTCTCACCCTATAGAAACTCACGATCTTCATCATATGGTTAATCTCCAGTGATGCGTGGGCTGACCCAAAGTGAGCGGGTGCCCGTGGTTAACTGTGGTCACCCACAGTTAGAGGTCATTGAAAAATATTTTTAATGATATTCAGGTTGTGGTCGGTTAGGTCATTTGAAATAAACATTATAAACACAGCTTTATTAACTGAATTTCGTTTTTCAGAAAGCCTGAACTACGCGATACTCAGATGGTTGCATGAGCCTAGCGAAATGCAGCCAGATGACGTGAGTCAGGTTAGCTGCATCCCCACAGATCACCACCAAAATTTTATTTATTGTGCCAGAATCAACATTTCCTGCAAATTTGATCAAAGTCCTCCCCCAAATTTTTTTGATATTTTCCTAACAGATAGACAAACCCTAATGAAAACATAACCTCTTTGGTGGAAGTAAGTAGTGCTGTGTTTCCACTAGTACCAGCTCGACTCAACTCACCTCTGGTTGTCTTGACTCAGTATTCTGGAGAGCATTTCCATTATAGGATAGCTCTGACTTTACAATATCTGAACATCATCGTGGTGTGGCAGGTACTTCTGCACCGTTTGCTCGGGGATTTGCTGATAAACTTGCTTGTTTCATGTTGTCTCGTCTGAATTTTTATATTGGCCACCAAGGATTGAATATCTACCAGGCTATGCATGTACAGTTAGCTGTAAAAATAGAGCCATCCAGTTTACACAGGCTTCGTACAGAGAAAACTTCTGGACCTGACACTGACTTTACGCCAGTCTATGGGCAGCGCCATTGTTTCTGAGTCCTGGCTGCGCACACATCCTTGCAGCATTCTGTTAGTTTACATACATGCAAAGGGGTCTATATAGTGCATTTTATACACCATGGTGCTCAAAGCACTTTAGAATTCCTCACATTCACCCATTCACACACACACTCATACAGCAGTAGACATACAAAAATCACAACCTCAGAGCATTGCGCTTGGATATGAGTTGGTCACATCATTCATCATAAATCTGGCACTAGTGTGGCAATCAGGCATCCCAGATTACCCTTGTCAGGTCATGCTGTTTCAGTGTACCGGCAGACAATCATAGCGTACCATTTGAGCCCTTAAAAGCGCCTGAAGAGCGTTGTCTGTTGTAACAAAAATACATGAAAAATAGATGGAACACATCGTGCTAACAGTAAACAGGTGTGCCCTGAAATGTGTGTGGCAGACTGTACAGTGCGCTTGTGTTCGTGTCTCCTCCCCTCTGTGGGTGTTGATATGTGGGCCTCCTGTCGCTGAAGAACACTTCACAGAACTCCATCAAAGAGAAAACAGAAGAACAGAAGAGCAGAAAGGGAGAACGAAGTGAGGGAAGCATCAAAGGCCGATTCTCCCCACTGTTTCCACATGCTGCAACATCCCAGTGGTAACAGCTGACAAGCCCCTCTATAAACAGTGTGCTCAGATCCTGCCAGCAGGATGCACCCATTCAAAAGCATTTTGCTCCCTGGGCTTTGTTTATTGAAGTGCTGCCTGGACAGCAGGGCAGCATGGGGGTTGAGAGGAAGGCTGAGTTAAAACAAAAAGAAGTATAGGGATATGAAAGGTAAGAAACACAAAATGAGGTAGACTCAGGATTTTCATCTGACTGCAGACACAAATAAATTCCCCAAAATGTAAGGGCGTTCCTTCAGCTAATGCACTTTAAATGTACCTCTCATTGAGATACATCTTGGTTGTTATCTAAACTGTCAAACAAGCACAGTGAAAACTTGTGACGATTTTGTCCTCACATTGTTTGTCATGCTGTTTGATGTTGCCTATTCAACAAAAACTTGGTAGATTTTCAGGTAAATATTTCCTTCAACCAGATGGATAATGTTTTATTGTCAGAGGATATGTGTTTTCCATAGGCCTTTTTGATGAGGGTGAATATTCTAACATTGTACACTTTTTCCTCACATCGTCTCTACTTCAAAGATCTATTTTCCAGTTTAGCCAAATCTTCAGTCATTAGTCCCTTTTACACAGCACTTCTGTTATGGGAATATTTCACCATTATTCCAGAGCAATGTCTGTGTAAAGGAAATGGTCGATCATTTTGTCCCACCTTTATTGTTGTTCTGTAACATCTCTGGAGGTAGTAACAGAGCCATAATGAAGGCAAAGGCAACGCACATTTATTTGTAAAGCACATTTTGTGTACAGGACAATTCAAGGTGCTTTACATAAAACATATAAGAAAATGAAAATGATTAAAATGTATTAAAAGACAATTAAAATAAGAGACATATAAACATTTGGAGAAATCTTGACTCTGGAATGCTATGAAAAGGAAGACTTCTTGTTCTACAACCAAGGTGTGAGGTTTTGGTGTGTGACATCTGTGCTGGGGGAGATTTGAAAATGAGCATGGGCAGTGTACTGTACTGTACTGGGGAGACACTGAGATCCACGAGCTGCTGTCACTTCGGGCAGAGGGCTCTATCCATGCTAACATTTGTGGACCGGTGAAAGTTGGATAGACTGAAGAGGTTAGCAACACTACTATGCTCAATTCTTGTCCAAATATGTCATCAAACTTAAAATAAGCCACAATCACCTAAAAAGGACGTTTTCAGTGAGCTGCAGGAATATAAGAACTTATTTTTAGACAATAGATCTTGAAAATCTTATTTTTAAGAAATCTTACTAGGATTTTTTTTTTCACTTGTTCCTTTGGCAGGTATTTTTTATTCAATAATTATTATGTAGGGCTTATTATTATATTATTATTATTTATTCAAGGAAAAAAAGAGTATGCCCATAGAACAAGTAAAAATTATCTTGGTAAGATTTCTTGAAATAAGATTTTCTATTCTCTAAAAATAAGTTTTTATATCTCACTGAAAAGTTACTTTTATATAATTAACTTATTTTAAGTGTGATGAGATATTTTGAGTAGAAATGAGAAAAATACACTTGGTAAGATTTGGATTTTTTGTTTCTTTTTGCCAGTGTATGCTTTCTGCTCTACACTATACTTGTTGCATCACCACCCATTTAATTCCAGAAGACAGGTATAAATGTCCAGCCTGTCTCACCTCTGTTTCTCCTTAGACTTGGCTGTGGAAATCGGTCAGTGGTGGAAAAAAAAGTTTGGATCACCATCTCACCTTTTTACAGGATCTCAGTATAAAAGTGTCTAATGTGTCAGCAGGTTTTGGTCTTAGCTCTGTTTTCATTTGTTAACCTCTACTTTTGTGTTTATTTCTTCTGTCAGGGCTTGCATGGTGTCACTCTGTTGCCTCAGGTTTTGTTGTAAAGGAAGAAGTGGATGAGCACAAGACAGCTGGAGAGCAAGGAAGAAGAGGTGAGAAGCAGAACAAACAAACAAGGGAGGGGTGTTCATTCCAAATTCCATTTCTTATTGCAGGTTCTTTCTAGAAAAAAAAAAAAAAATCAGCCTGTAACGTCCAGCTCTGCCAATGCTACTGTGAGTTTTTGTCCCTGTCACACTTCAAAGATCAAAATGGTGAACATGACACAATGACACTGAGTTGCATTCCTCTCAGGTGATGACAGCGATAATCCACAGGCAGTCTGGATTCAGTTGAGCATAGTTGGAGTGACACACTGACACACACCGGCACACATTACCTGAAACACTCCTATTCGCCTCAGGCCCTGTATTGGAAAAAAAAAAAAAAAGTGGGTCATGGGTGTAGACACAAGAATATACTCACAAATCTCTGCATCTAGCGCTCTAATCCTCGCTGTCAGACTTTGTGACAACATGATGGACAGGTAGAGGGAGGGAGTAAGTAGCGTTCAATGTTAAGTAGCAGGGTGACAGAAAAATGACAGTCTTAAGGCAACACACATATGCAGCGATGGAAAAACAATAATCACACAATCCCTTCACACTGCTTCCTGAGTGTCTCACCAGTACCATCTGACTCACATAAAAATGATTAAAAAAACACCATAAGCCACAAGAGATTCCTCACAGAAGTACAATTTATAGATCCAGTGTGACAAGATTTACAGGGATTTAGGAGGAGAAATGGAATACAATAGCTATAATTATATATTTAGTAGCATATAACCGTCTGGACATATGAAGTGTTATGTGTTTGTTACATAATAATGAACTGTTTACCTGTTTTTCCAGTTTAGAACATATATCTTCTGCTTTTTTTTTCTAATTTTAGACTGATATATAAATTATAAAGACCCAGGGTTACTTTTGTGGCAGTTCCCAAATTAATTTATTCAAAAGTGATTTGTCACCATTTGTTACAGTATTATTCTGTGGAGTTTGCTTTTTTTTTGTGTAAATCAAAAAAGAAAAAGAAAAAAAGAAAGAAAAGCAGACTTTTTCAGCAGATATCAATGACTCGACTTAAAAACAAGCGTCAACAATTTCTCTCATTTGTCCAACTCCATAGGCTTTACTGATGAGTTAAACTTGTAGATGATGACAGTGTTTCCATGGAAACTACAGAGCCTCTGAACCTCCAAATGGATCATAGTTGATGACCATGATAAAATGATAATCTGTATTTCACACCAGTTATTTCCATGTGTCGATAGGTTTCATGCATCAACTGGTCCATATCAGCAGATGGTTTTGGTCACTGGTGGCTGTTTGAGTCTTTCATTGCTATCACCGACTGTTTGAATTTGGACCAGAGATAATATCCACTTAACTAAAGAGCACAGAACAGACAGAACATTGGCTTTCACTCTGACCTTTTAGATACTTTCGTGGCCACAGTTGGGTGAAGTTGACTTGAGGGCAGAGCAAAGAAATCTGTAACTTCACCGCTGCATGTCACTGATGATTACACACTGAACCTTCTTTGGGAGGAAGTTAAGATCTTGAAGAACTGTTCATATTGCTCCAAAAAGATCTCACGGTATTGTCTTTAAAAAGTCAAATTGCAAGTTATAGTTCAACTTTGTCAGTGCGCCTGTTTGTCTGACATCAGCCTGAACCCTTTGACTTTGTGAGTCCAGACATTTCCTTTAGCACTAGTTTTTTTTGTTTGTTTTTTTTTTAAACAACATTTTTGGATTCTTTGGTCTGAGAATGTGCACAGATATTCATGGTTGCCAAAAGATGATTTCAAATTATGATTTCCCTCACATGCAATTCCAAATTAAAGACAAAGCTGATCAAAACACAGCAGTTAAAAGAGTCTTGTTTTGTCAAGTTTTTTCAAGTCAAGCATCTACAGAGTAATGTGAAAAAGTGGGGTTCATATATTCAAATTTTATATAAAACCATAGACCACAATAAGCATGTATTGATATGTCCAGTAACATGTGATCTATTGCAGCGTTCCCTTATGGTTAGGGTCCTATTTTTTCACCTGCTAAAATGTTCCCGCAACCACTTTTATAGTCAGACAGTAAATCAAATTCCTGCACGAACAATAGACTTCAAAACTGATGATGCTTAGAACCCTAACCACTCTGGTGATCCCCTGACTATTTGTTTGAATAAAATGTTTCCACATATTTCAATGAATTGGCAGAAAATTCAAAGACATCATCGCCATCAACTACAACTACAATTTGTGGTTTCCTGGGGGTTTTTTTTGTTTTGTTTTTTAAATCCTGTTCTAAAATGTAAAACTATAGGGTTACTAAGTGTCAACATTTTAATTCTTCATATGTTGGACTTTAAGTCTAAGTATCACTGTGACTGAACCAGGGATGTAAAATATTTACCAGCCAAAGTGTCTGATCTGGTCCAGTCAAACTTGGGGGGGGGGGGGGGGGGCAGTAGCACAATAATGTAACATAAAATCATTTAAAAACTCCTGTTTACTCTTTCTTGTAGTCCAAAAACTACAATTACATCATGAAATACGTGAAAATCGAACTTCTTAACTTCTTATCTTCTTATCTTCTTCTTAATAAATGTTTTGTGCATTTGTAGTTCCACTTTAATCTGTAATTTGTAAATGAAAAGCTGAGGCATAATATTGTTAAAATTGTACTTTTACTTTTTTGTACTAAAACAAGAACATTTTATAATTATTTATAAATTATTATGCTATATTATTATTCTGGTCTAGTCCGCTTGCGATCAAATTTGGCTGTATGTGGTCACTGAAGTAAAAGGAGTTTGTCACCCCTGATCTGAACCATAACTGTAAAGAACCACCACATCACCATGGACTAAAGTATCTTTTTTGACTTGGCAGTTTCCACTGGCACCTCAAAAATTTTCAACCAACTTACTTCAACAATTGCTGTTGTCCTCACATAACTGCAGGCCATTTCCTGGAACCAGTAGCCAACTGGGAATGATAAAACCTTTAACAATTCCAGTAAAGCACTTGTGCTAGGAGCCACAGCTCCCTAATACCTTGTGTACTCTCCACATGGGCTGATGTGCCAGAGGCAACACCCTCATTTGTCACTCTGTCAGAAATATGGCTGCAGCAACGGGGCTGGTGGAGATATGAAAGGAGGCTGAAACAATCTATGCTTCTGAAGGATGAACATGGAAAACGCTTTGATTTATCTTCAGCTCACACATTTGATTTCACAAGATCAGAGGTCAAAACAAAAATACAGGGTCAATCTGTGATGTCAACAGTGAAATCGAGACTAATCTAACTTGCTTATGAATAGCCTCTGTGTGTGTGAAGTAGCATCATATAAGGCTACTGGTAAAAGGTTTTTGCCAATGTAACAGTTTTCAATAATGAGATTATTGTCAGGATATAAAAAAAAAATGAGGAAAGGCACATTTTGAATAGTCACACACACACACATACAAACACAGATACACACACTGCACAACCCCTCTCTTGTTGTATCTTGTCTACCCCCTCCCATCATCTCTTCTCTTCCTGCCAAATCATTTCCACCAAATCCGTTTTGATACGACATCACAGCACCCCACAAAGTGAAGATAATCCTTGACATTTTTATCATTCACCCCCCTTTTATTTAGTCTGTGCTCTGCCTGCCTGTCTTGTTTGCTGATAAAATCTGCCACCCGACACAAGCCTTTTGCGGATCATACATCAAAAAGGTCCATTTCCCCCCGGAGGGTGACGACGTGTCAAAATAATATTCCTCTGTGTGCTCCGGGTGGCAGCCTAATTTAAAAACTTCATTTGATGATTGTAGCCATTTACATGTTGTTCTAGATTGTAATGTCTGGATCCCCTCCTGTTCTTATACTGCATGACAATATAATTAAGGTTTTTTTTAAGAGGAAAAGTTAAGGACAAATAAAAGAAGTTTTAGCAATAGTGAGGGGTTTTGTTGTTTGGTTTACAGTTTTGGTATTACATAGGCTGAAAAAGTGGTCCAAAATTCTGAAATTAATCAAATGCAAAATCAGTGTTTTGAGACACTTTTTCACACATTGCTTTTTTTGTTACCATTTTAACCTCTATGAGGTTAACATATATTATATTTGACATATAATTTAGCATAATTACAATTTGGATGGGAATTGTAAACTATTATGCCAATATTTTTTGACATATTAAATTCCACCGTTGGTCTCATCATTTGGATGTAGCACTGCAGTAGATGTGTTATATACACTGTCTAATATAGTCTGATATTTATGCAGTGTTTCTACAACAATATTTAAACTTCTCATCAACTTCAACT
Source organism: Siphamia tubifer (assembly GCA_020466265.1). Lineage (NCBI taxonomy): Eukaryota > Metazoa > Chordata > Actinopteri > Kurtiformes > Apogonidae > Siphamia > Siphamia tubifer. Next base: position 50,333,310 of record CM035794.1, on the reverse strand, counting down.
TAAAATATTTAGCATGTGAGTGTCCAAACAGACTACTGTTATAACAGACTGTGAAAAGTTTACAGTGTAATGAGGACATGCACTTGTAACAGGAAGCGCTGCAGGACACAAAGCCACTCAGAAAGTGCGTTGCCAAAAATTCACTCACAGCTTCAGTTATGACATTCTGACTTTGTGATCAATCTTAGATGTCTGTTTCAATGCAGTTTAAGTTCCTTTGTGGAAGAAAATATTATAGTTTTTGCTTGTCAGGCCACTGTTTTTTAACATTTGGGGCTTTCCTGTAATAAGGCACAAATTTTCCCCAAATGGTTCAATGGAATGAACAGTTCTGGCCAGGCCATGGTTTTGATTTTACTGCAGTGAGCACAAACACTATAAATTTACAGTCACAAGAGAGAGTTTTTTAATAGGCACTCAGCTTTGAAAAGGCCGTAATTCTCTCTGTCTTACTTTCTCTTTCTCACATGCTCCCACTGTTTGCTGAGGTAGCCGAGGCAGCTGGCAGTGCTCAGTGCTCAGTCTGACAAGGTGCTTTGAAATACCAATCACCAAGTTTATACAACGGGGAGGGCTCGTAAATGTGTCGAGCGGGGAAATATACAATGCCATACTTCAGTTTTTTCTGGTAAAGAAGGAGAGTTATGGTCTCAGCAGTGCATACACCTTACAGGTGATATAATATACGCTCAGTCTTATTCTGAAACTCATTCATCACAGATGACAGTAGAGGAAAGTGCTTTTAGTTCTCTTATCCTCGTGACAATCCCCCATAACCTCTTGCCAACACCACCCACATGTATACATAAATACACATACATGGATACATGAGATGCAGCACAGCCTGGATGTGACCACGCTGTGAGTAATTTACAGCACCATTTGGCAGGAAGTGAGCAGAAAACTTGCACTTTTACCCACCGAATAACACCTCAAGTGTAATCCTTTTACCAGATGTGTCTCTTAGTGCAAGTTATGTGTTATCAGTGACTCAGCCAATGAGCTGAGTGACACTCAGAGGAGGGAAAATACATCTCAGATGGATATGAGCATCATAGACGCAAAGTGGGACTAAAACAGCTGGATAGACATTAGAAAAAGAACTGATACTAATCAATATTTCCAAAATATTAAAACAGATCTGTATTTATGATTCTATGGAAAACAATGACATTATCTCAGCCTCTAAAGTTTGCTGCACATTTGAAGCTGTTGGGGAAACTGTCCTACTTCAGCAGAAATCTGAGGTCAGAGCAGAAAATATTTCACAGCATGTCAGACTGCTCTGCACATGGTGAATAATGTTCAACATGACAAAGTAATGCTTGTTCAGGTGAAAAACGGTTCCCTCCACAACTTTCTGGGGCAGCGGTAATAATATTCCATCGAGGTGTGCATGTGTGTGTGTGTGTGTGTGTGTGTGTGTGTGAAATATGGCACTACTTCACATTCATGTATTCATCCTGGAGAGATAAATTAGACCCCAGACATTTCAATCTAACTTCCTAAATAGAGCACTTTGTCATCACAAACTAAAGGGGAGGTATGCTGGGTAATCAACAGAATAATTCATGACCCTTTACATTTTAGCTGTTGGAACATTACGCAAGGTGACATGTCTACACATGATCCTCAAAATTAGGACAAACATGCCGTAAAACATTACTTTATATAATCACTGTGCACAACAGGAAGACAAAACACTGCTTTAATTTGAATTAATTCCTCATCCTCTCCAGCTCACACTGTAGCCGAGCAGTAACATGAAGTGCATCTTTTATCTTGATCTCACCAGTCAAATATCATGCAGAAAATAAATTAGACTGCTGCAGTCGGGTGATCATTTGTTTGAAGTGACATGGCTGATAGGCGTTGATTTACTTACACAATAATGGCCTTTTAATTGAGCTCTTCCACCCTTTATAACATCAAAGCCTGACAAGTGGTTTGACAACAGCGCTTTCTCTCCCCGTGTTCTGACTGACAGGCACAATATGGCCGCCCTCATCCCTCTCAGCTTCTTTTTTGCTGTCACAAGCTTGAAACTGGACACCTTTAGCCTAGAGGATGTACTGTATGTCAAACTGAATTTGAAATTAAAGCGGTTATCTATTTGGAAAACATACAAAACCTGTAGGTAGTTTGATAGTTTACGTGGCTGTACATCGGGGGGACTGTGCAGCATGCATGGTTTTGGTTTGATTTATTTGTACAGACAGAAATACAAATAAAGAAAGCAATCTCATTTACCACCTTCCAGTATTGCCATAGTCTGTTAAACCACAAGTCAAGTGTTATGACAGACTTTGTCTGCTGTGCTGGCATGTCTTTAGGGAGAGCAATGGAGGCGTGTGGTGTGTGCAGAGCGATGACAGATGTGGGACGAACGTTGAAATGCATCTCTTGCTCTATAATGGTGTGTTTTGGGGTGAAATGGCTGCTGCTGACCGGTGATTATGTGGCTGTATGCATGCAGGAACACAGCCTATGTTAGGTGTAGCTCACATTTGGGTTTCTAAATGGTGTGTGGATTCAATCTTGACATTTATGAATGAGGATTGTGCTCAGGGTTAAGTAAATAAAGCCATCAAAGTGGGGAGCATGTGAGAAACAAAGTGTCACCCTTGCTGCTTCCTCTCACCCTCTTTTATTTTCTTTTCCATGTTGCTCTGTTTAAATAACCCACAGGGTTTTCTATCAAAGTAACTTACTGAACAGGGAGCGATCGATGGGTGACATGGATCCTGGTCCTGCACTCTGTAACAGCTAACTGCTTCTTCTTTGATTTTATAGACAGTTTGAGGATTAATGGGGATCCAGTATGAGAGCAATTGACTCCTGTGTTGCCCTCTTTTTCACTACTGACATCTGTGTGAAATGACTCCAAGGGGAAACATTTAACACTAAAAGACTATCATTACACCAACTGTGTGGTGTCACATGTATTGTTTTATTTGAATGGAAGGCTATGGTGAAATAAAAGAACATGCTACCATATCTTAATGGCAACATACAGTACAGTCCCTGAATGTCTCTTGCAGCTATGCATTTGTCGATTTATTTAAAAGGGTGTTGATTATGTGAGAGAAAGGCAGAATGAAGGGATGGTTATTAAATCCATGTCATGAACAGAAATGTAATTTGGGGTATTTAATCTGCTGTCAAAAAAACAACAAAAACAGGTGGGTTAATAATTAAACCAATAGGCCATTCGCTGGTTCTTTGCTCTCCATCATATTATTGTAAGTTGGTGGTGGAGGTGTGGAGCAAGATTCCATTGTATAAATCCTAATACCTCCTTCTCTGTAAACACTGATATTTGGACACACGTTTCCTGCCTGAAAAAGATATTTGGACCGATGTTGCATGTTGTGAAATTTCAGGGTTCTTCTAAAATGTTCTACTGGAGAATATTAGTTATACTTATATTAGTTATATTAGTTTTTATAGATAAAGATGTACCATTGCATTGTATAAATCACACCCACTATAATAGAACAAGATGGACAAGAATATGTAGCACAATTTTGATGGATGTATATTTTCAGCTGACAAATGTGACAAACTTGCCCCCCGCTTTGCATCTGGTGAGGTGTGTGGAACAGAATAGAGATCAATGGTAAATGATTGCCTTGCTACTGTGCAGACTGAAGGCAACAGGGAGCAATGGAAAGGTTTGTTTAGCACCTCAAGGGCTGTGCAGTCACAATCAATTTCCCTGCAACAGTCAAAAAATGGTCCACAAGATCTATCCAATGCCCTGAAAAGTAAAACAGAGAGGAAATGCAGAGTATATTAATCTGTAGGAGTTAAAATAAATAAATAAATAAATACAAAATAATAAATAAATCAATAAATCAATAAATCAATAAATTAAATCAAATCAAATTAAATCAAATTAAATGAAATGAGATCTGATTATTCAATCCAAGGTGGCAATTTCAATGAAAGCTTTTTAAGAATAAAACACATAACTACTATTGTGCCTATGCCCCTATATTTATTTATTTATTTATTTATTTATTTATTTATTTATTTATTTATTTATTTATTTATTTATTTATTTATTTATTTATTTATTTATTTATTTATTAAATATCAGAGTCCACAGTAACCAGTAAGCTCTTCTGAACTTCTGGAATAAGATCATCCATAAAAAGCCAAATATAGAGGAGTGTGAAAAACATCTTTGAAGTCACATGAAATTTTACTGAACACCATAGTACAATCTGATTGCAGCCTGGCATCCTCTGGCAGCCTGAGCTCTGTGGATCATTTCACCCACAGGACATGTAAAATGCATCTGTGCCACTGGGAGTGTGTTAGTTCAAAAGAGCTGGAAAAATGATGGAGTGAAGGATGATTTAAATATTTGAGGAATCTGAGACGGAATGAATAATTAAAGTGGAAACATTTGGTAAGTATTGTATGTACATTAACTGACTGACCCATCACTGCTGACGGGATATAGCTTCAACAGATTTATGTTTATCAAAGCCTTGTTATTAGATTAAATTTGTTGAAATTCATTAATTTTCTTTCTTTTTTTTATTTAATCACAAACTATAGTGAAACATCAAAAGGTATGTTCATCTCCACAGGGTTATAAGTGCCTCCTTACAGAACAACATAAACAGACTCTGCTTGTTTGTACAGAACAAAAACTATTGATGATTGGCTGTGGGAGGAGAAAGAAAAGACCAGGATAATATAAGGGAGGACTGAAGAGAAGACAGCCAGGTTCAAATACTGGAAAAGAGGTCTTTTTAAATAATGGCGCTCTTCTTAATAACTGCTCAAGTCACCTCCCATAGACTTTTCTAGGTTAAAAGTTTACAAGAAAATAAAAAGACTATGTGTCATATTTTAAAAATGTGGGATGTTTTGCAAACTGGTGAAAGTCAGATGCTTCAGAATTAGAAATTTAGCAAATATGTGACCCATCTGGTTTGTGCATCTGTCAGCTACAGGGCCTTTGTGACATTTTCATTTGTTGTGTGTTGTGTCAGAGAATTGGGAACAGATTGCAGAAGTTATAGTCATAATGTATGAATGAGAGCTTAATAAAAGTAGTGTATATTAGTCTGAGGAGGGAAACCTGGAGCAAACAGGATATAAAGACATCCCCTTCATCAGGGTCAAAACTGAATAAATGATTAGACAGTGACATTCATCCCTATATGACTGCCATTGCATTAAAATGAACATAACATTTGGAAACAATTTTAAGAGGGAAAATTTTGAAAAAAAAAATTTGACCACAGTGACCCTTTGAATGCACTCATCTGCTAAGAGGGTGAAACATGAATTATGTGAATAAACATCATGTTTTTATTGTTCCCAACTTTGCTCTAAACACCATCAGACCATCAGAAAAATCAATTCATTTTTATAAGGAATTTATTCACTGCACTAAAGTATCACTGCACTAAAGTATAATGTTTCTCAGCTCTGATGAGCTGATATAGCAGGGGGAGTCCTTAGAAGTGTTTCTTTCACTTCAGCTCCTATTGTTTTTTTTCCCTTGTTGCTGCTTTGATTATGTTTTAAAGATAAGGCTACAAGAGGAAACACGCCTTAAATTAACAGGAACAGGAAAAAGTAATCAATCACAGATGCAGTGTCACATCTTGTTAATGACCAACTTCAAGGCAAGTCCTGAGTAGTTATGAAGAAGAGCGTCATTGTTTAAAAAAAGCCTCTTTTTCAGTGTTTGAACCTGGATGGTTTCTCTTCAGTCTTCCCTTATTTTGTCCTGGTCTTTCCTTTTTCCTCCCACAGACTTTTCTCCTGCCCATGTTCTCCATCCTGAAAACATCATCAGAAAAACACCTCCAAGCTGAGTCACACTGCAGAACCTCTGTATATTCTTGTTGTGAGTGAGTTAGTAAAAATGATCCAACTCTGGCTTGGACCATGTTGCTGTGGTCAATAATGAATTGGGTATTGTTAACTATAAAAAGCTTGACCTTCTTGATCAAAGTATGTTTGTCCATACATTTATAATTCTTTACATGTTCCATGCAATGACTGGCATTTTCTGAAGTGAAGTGTGCAACATTAGCCATTAACTATCTGGCTAACATCAACAAATGTGCAGTTTCCAGCATAACACATACTATAAAGAAATGTACAGTTCTCTTATCGCTTATTAGTTCCAAAACACAACTTAAATTAATATTTTGTATAGCTTATATAAAATAGGTGAGCCCTATCCCCAAATCTGTCTCCTATACATGACTGTTATAGCCACACCTAATAAATATGCATTATACATTCACAAGAGACCCTTAAGTAAATCACATACAGATGCACATGCACAGTATACTTTTGCATATTTTTGTTTATGTGCTTTATAAATCCACTGTTTCAACCCTTAATAGGGCAAACTAGTCATTCTGTTGTTGCTGTGTCCTAAAGCCATACAAGTCATGTCTGTTCTATGGTGGTGCAGAGTCTGACCTTGTTTCCTGATGAGGTGCTGCTCTATCTCTCTACTCCTTATCACAAATGAGACATTGATGGATTGCTGTGAATGGTTGCTCTGTTGTTTAGGGCATGAGGTTAAGATGACAGTTACTTTATACAAATGTCTTTTGCTTTTTTGAGAAACACTGATGTAATACTGTTTGCAGATCACAGTATAAACAAGGTCTGCATTGAGTTGCATTTTTTTTTTATCAATAAACTATATATATATATATATATATATATATATATATATATATATATATATATATATATATATATATATATATATATATATATATATATATATATATATATTTGGGGCGGCCATGGCTCAGTTGGTAGAGCCGATCATCCAACAATTGAAGGGTTGGTGGTTCAAATCCCACTCTGTCCTAGTCAGACAGTTGTGTTCTTGGGCAAGACACTTCACCCTTCTTGCCTCCAGTGCCACTCACACTGGTGTACGAATGTGGTCAGAGGGGCTGTAAGAGCTAAATGGCAGCCACACTTCTGTCAGTCTGCCCCAGAGTAACTGTTGCTACAAATGTAGTTTACCACCATAAGAGGGAGCATGTGAGAGTGAATGGTGAATGAATAATGGGTCACTAATGTGAAGTGGTTTGAGTGTGCAAAAAGGTGCTATACATATATATATATATATATATATATATATATATTTGTGTACAGTATGCACATACACAAAGAGAAGCTGCTGTTTTTTGGATCATGCTTATATACATAAAATTAATGTAATTGTCTTTATTCATGTTTATATAGGACCTGCTCCTTTGGAAGACTAAGGCAAACCCTGTGAGAAATGTGCAAATATCCATCAGCTAATGTGCATTATGCAGCCTTTTGCCCACAGGTTATGAGGGATTAGGAATGATTTCGCACTCAATTGAGTCGGCAAAGGATTCAGAGTACAAAGCCCTTCAGACTCTGACTATTTTGGGCTGCTTCTAATAGTTCTTGTCAGCCATAATTTTTAAGTACTTTAACCAATTCATTGTATAATTAGGTTAACAAAATTAGCTCATTGCAAAGTCAGTCAGCAGGCGGTAATGCAATAAAGTTATTAACATTCCAGATTTATAGAGCCATTAATATAGAGATGATCTGTCTTTATCACATTTGTCTTCACTGGTGAAAATGGCATAAATTAATAAAAGAAGAATGGCTTAAGTGTGACATGTTCTGTATACTTTTAGATTTTTGTTGTTCTTCATGTCAAGCTAAATGTAAAACCTTAATTATCTGTCAATCCACCTGTCAAAACTCAGAACCTGAAGGTTTAGGTTAAAAGTTTACAAGAAAATAAAAAGACTATGTGTCATATTTTAAAAATGTGGGATGTCTTACAAACTGGTGAAATTCAGATGCTTCAGAATTAGAAATTTAGCAAATATGTGACCCATCTGGTTTGTGCATCTGTCAGCTACAGGGCCTCTGTGACATTTTCATTTGCTGTGTGTTGTGTCAGAGAATTGGGAACAGATTGCAGAAATTATAGTCGTAATGTATGAATGAGAGCTTAATAAAACTAGTGTCTATTAGTCTGAGGAGGAAAACCTGGAGCAAACAGGATATAAAGGCATCCCCTTCATCAGGGTCAAATCAAAATGTAAAAACTGAATGCACTTTGAATGCACACATCTGCTTTTTGATAACAGGGTGAAAAATGAGTCATGTGACCAAACATCATGCTTTTATTGTTCCCAACTTTGCTCTAAACACCATCGGACTCACAAAAATCAATTAATTTTTTAGGAGTAATTTATTCACTGCACTAAAGTATAAAGTCTCTCAACTCTGTTTCATTGGCTGAAAATTATATGATTCCATGTTTGAGCAAAGTTCAGTTTCCACATATTTATGATTGTTTGGCTTCATGTTAAACTAACCTTTAAGTTGAAAATGAGTCAATTTTTCATGGTTTTACTTAATGTTTACCATAAAGTGTAGTTTGACCAACTTGATGATTCAGTGTGCATAGTTTGTGGTTCGTGAATTTTAGCTGTTGCTCATTTTTCTGACTGGTGTAATGAATAGCACCACTGTCATAAAGTTTAGCAGTTGGCGTAGGCTTTGCTTGGATGGGTCACTTATGCGTAGGGTTTTAAGCAGCTCTCTATCTTTATTATTTATTGGTCTAAAATGTTTAAGAACTTTTCAATCACTTATCTTATCAGTACAGTATCAGAATTCTCAGCTTTTCATTGTCATCACATATGACCCATGTGAACGTTCAGAGGTTTTGCGGTAAACATGGAAACACTGTTATCTTCTGCAACATCAATTCAGCAACAAAATCCATGTATTTTGCTAAATATATATATATATATATATATATATATATATATATATATATATATATATATATATATATATATATATATATATATATATATATATATATATATATATGTATATATATATTATATATATATATATATATATGTATATATATATATATATATATATAATATATATATATATATATATATATATATATATATATATATATATATATATATATATATATATATATATATATATATGTATATATATATATATGTATATATATATATGTATATATATATATATATATATATATATGTATATATATATATATGTATATATATATATGTATATATATATATATATATATATATATATATATATATATATATATATATATATATATATATATATATATATATATATATATATATATATATATATATGTATATATATATATGTATATATATATGTATATATATATATATATATATATATTCAGCTAAAACGTTTAGCATAAGGCAATTTTATATTTAATTATTAATATTACTATCCCTTAGGGACTGTTATACACATTTTATGTGCTTTTGTTCACATTTTAGCTCTAAATAACCTTGTGAATTTTTGCAAGGTTCATTTTTATTAGATCTCGTGATTTTTAGCTCACCTTTTTACAGTAAGTCTAAAATACACTGAACAATCAAAAGTCCCAACATACTATTGTTGTGACTAATATATATGTAATAACACATTAAAAAAGTCCTAACCAACACTTTTACTGTTTGTTTTCCAATTAATCTTATGAACCCATACAGACCCAAACCACCAATAATCAAAACCATCTAGTTGTACAACTGTTTAATAACTGCTGATGCATTAGTTCTATCAATGATTGGTGTAAAATATAGTTTGTCATTTCTTCCTGGTCATCAGAGATGACCCATTTGAATGTTCAAAGGCTCTGTAGTGAATGTGGAAACACCATCATCTTCTACAATATTCATTCACCAGTAAAACCCATGGAGTTGGATCAATGATAGTGGATGGACACATCTTGTTTTTACGTTCAGTTAATGATATATTTTTCTGAAAAGGTCCTTTCAGATTCAGAATAATTATTGTCATTGTCATAAAGATTAACAAAACTTCATTGGAGTATCCATACATCCAAAGCAAAACCCACGCAATACAAACAATAAAATAAATAAATACCCAGAAATAAACCAAAACCTATAAATAACCCAATGTAAACATTAACCAGTATGGACAAAGTACCACAGAAACTTAACTGCAGCATATGTCAATGTAAAGTGCAATAATCAGTCATGTCAAATGGTCATCATTCACTGGGAGGGAGCAGTGAGTAATGACATATTGCAACAATGCAACCGGTTCAGTTATTATTAGTTGGTGGGTGTGATTATTGTCATAAATGGGGAGGCAGAGAAGGGACAGGGGCAGAGTTCAGTAACCTCACAGCCTGTGGATACAGACTGTCGGACAGTCTAGATGTTCTGGTCTGTATGGACCGGTATCTTCTTCCTGTGGCCAGGAGCAACTTTGATATACCTTCAACATTAATTTGAGCTTTTATGAACAGCTACATGATTAGTAAATTCACTATATGAAAATACCTTATTTTTACAGAAAAAAAGCAAAATACAGAGGATAATATTACAATAACTGTGATAAATCACTTTTGACAGGTTCAATACAGAAAAACCACAATGAGTCAGAATTGTAGTTTCACATGCTTATTTATTGTTTTTACATTGTTTTATGTGTTTTGTTGTTTTCACAATGCTGTGTGCATCACTTTGGAAATGGTGATTAAATATACTACATAAATAAAGTAGATTGGATTGGATTTGTGGGTTAAAGTTTGTAACATTTAGCACAATTTTATTTCTGAGGCAAATAAGTTCTAAAAAATTCTAGACCAGTGAAATGAATTAATATTTTATATAAATAATCAATAATAAAAACTCAGTGAAAGGACGTTATAGCTTAATATTGATCTGTATTATTTTTCAGAGCTTATTTTTAAAAGCAGTTTTTGTGGTGTAGATTTGGAAGGATTTTTCTTCTTCTACTTGTATTATTATTATTATTATTATTATTATTATTATTATTATTATTATTATTATTATTATTATTATTATTATTATTATTATTATTATGCGGATGGGGGGCGTGGCATGGTGGGCTGAGGTGACTCCGCCTTACGTATGTGGCCCCGCCCCCTGGCCACCCAGCGGACAGCGGCTGCTCTACTTTGAAGTCTGCCTGTTGTGATCAGTGAGCCGCAGAGGTCCGGAGCAGGCACACACACAAGGATTTTCTCAATCCACTTGGAAACTATAAAGTGCTCTCCGTCGACTTTTTTTCGTCTATTTTGTTCCGGCATACTACAGCCGAGTGACTCAGTAACTACTATCGCCGTGGAACCATTGTGAGACGTGTTTGTGTGATATTAAAAACTGGAGTCGGAGCCGTTATAAAAGAAGATGCTTCAAACCAAATAACGCACCGGACTGAGAGCCCTGGCTTCTCTGTCCCCCGGGGACATTTACGGACGTTGAGCTGTGTTTGTTACCGGTACGTATTCATGGATTACAATAGGATTTGAAGTCGAAATGCATCAGCTTTAAACACTGTCCGGACTAAATTAAGGTACATCCCGAAGCCCACTCTCCAATGAAAGATTTTCCTTCTGTGACAGCTACGGATCCATTAAGTGAGCGGAAGGAGAAAACTGAGAGCAGTGACAGTAAAAACTCTCGCCCCCCTGCCGTAGTCTCTCTTTTGACCCCTCTGGACCCCATTCGACAGGCTAAGAGACTTCCTATCCGAGTTATCAAGATGTTGACTGCGCACACTGGACACTTGCTACACCCGGAGTATTTACAGCCTTTGACGTCCGCACCCGTGAGCATTGAGGTATGTACAGTTCAACACCAGGACAGACTTTTCATAGACTTTAAAAGACGCTGCCTTTTCTCGCAATAGCCTCTTTGTTGTGTGTTTTATCCCAGCGTATGTTTTGTATTGACAAGACAGTGTAGTGAAAATGTTCAAATAGCTTTGAAGGCGCTTTACTTCCATGCGCTGTGAAATAAAGTGTATAAATTCCATTGTTGTACAGAAGTAGCCTTTTTAACTTCAACATAAAGAGCCATTAAAAGAAAAATGTTCCACAAATGATGTACATGGTGATAGCATTTAATAGCATTTATCAGATGAGTATGTTAAGTTAATATGGTTGGAATGTTAACAGTTTATAGTCATGGTTAATTATAGATCATAACATGTTTCATACCATAACTAGAATGTTCTGTGTGTAATTTAAATTTTTCTGAGCTGATCAGAGTGTATTTTTTATTGTAGCTGGATGCCAAGAAGAGTCCATTAGCCCTGTTGGCACAGACCTGTTCTCAGATTGGTAAATCAGACCCTCCGTCCTCCAAGCTGGGATCCTCCTGCAGCCAGGGGGACAAGGAGCCCAGCAGCCGCTCATCCGTTTCCAGCCTGAAGCTTGGAGAGCACCGCCCCTCTCTGGACGACAAATCCAGCTTCAAGCCCTATAACAAAGGCACCGGAGAGTGTCGCAGAGACAACAGTAGCAGCACTAACGGCAGCTCAGACAAAGTCGGGTTCAGGGTGCCCACCAGCAACATTACCACCAATGGTAATTCGACCAATGGTCAGCCGTCATATCCGCCCCATGCTCACTCACCCAACTCTAGAGTCAGCAGCGACACCCCACCAGGACACACACAGCAGCAGCAGCAGCCATCTCACAAACAAAGCCAGTCACCTAGTGGACAGCCTGCATCACACCCCCACAGTCAGAATGGAGAAATAGTACATGAGCAGGGCAGCCCTAGCAGCACGAACAACAGCAGTACTAGTCATCTCAAAAAAGATACTGAGGTAAATAAGGCCAGCTCGGAAAGCCCGCACCTTGCAAACTCCAGCCATGTTCGAGCTAGCACAAACTGCAGTAACGGCAGCTCTGAGAGCCCTTCCAACCACGAGGGAGGTAAATCTGAGCCTGCTCAGCCGAACCTGGGCCCTGGACATATTACACCCATCTCTCCCTACAAAACAAGCCAGCCTCTCTTTCCCCTGCCTTCTTCCAACATGGGCTATCATGGATCTGTAGTAGGCGCCTATGCAGGCTACCCATCCCAGTTTGTTCCCAGTCTGGACCCTACCAAGTCCAGCCTCAGTGTGGGAAGCATGGCGGTTCCTGGAAAGCACCCAAGTTCCAGCCCACTTACAGGGGCCTCTCCTCCGTCCTTCATGCAGGGTTTATGCAGGGACCCCTACTGTTTAAGCTATCCAAGTGTGTCCCACCTTGGTGGAAGCAACTGCAACTCCTGTATCCATGACCCCTCCTCCACCCTCAAATCAAGCTTCCCATTGGTGTATCCTTCCCACCCACTCCACTCCCTTCACCCTAGCTCTTTGTCATCCAGTGTGACGTCCTCCCTCTCACACCCGCTCTATACATATGGCTTCATGCTGCCCAATGACCCCTTGCCTCATGCATGTAACTGGGTTTCAGCCGGAGGGCCGTGCGATAAGCGCTTTGCCACCTCAGACGAGCTGCTGGCTCACCTCCGCACACACACGGCCCTGCCTGTGGGAATGGACAGTAAACTGCTCTCAGTTTCCTCCTCTGGACCTGCCTCCTGTCACCTTCACCTCCCCCACCAGAGCAGCCCCGGCTCTATGCCCAGCTCACTCTCTCTCAGGGCTCCCCCTAGCCTGGGTCTGGCTCGTTACCATCCTTACAGTAAGGTCCATCTGCCTCCTGGTCCCTCTTCCATTTCTCTGCACTCTCTCCCCACCACTGGTCCATACTACCCCCATTATGCTCTCTACAGTCAAAGACTTGGATCTGCCTCAGCTCTAGGCTACCAGTGATGACACCATCCACTTATATTTTAAGTTAATACTTAAAAAATAGCAAGTTGCTGCTTTCTCTGTGTCAAGACTGCATTCTAGTGGAGCTAGGATGAGAGCTGGAGTCCTGGATTTTGACTTGAAAGCTCCTTCACACTTCCTTTATACATTAAATAACATAAATGGAGTTCCTATTCAGGCTGAGGTCCACTCTTAAAGATCAGAGAACACATGGCTTGGCTTGCATGTCAGCACATTGCTCGGATACTTTTGAAACAGACATGACTTCCCCTTGGTGACTTCTGACACCCCATGGGCTTGGCAAATTGATGGTTGGATGCAGTGTAATAGTTCTTGGATGTTCAGGGTTTCATTCTGCAAGTGGTGATTTAGTGCAGAAAAATGTAGTGCGGCAGGGATGACAATAATCTTTGGCCCTGTGTGCTGAAGTAAGTCTGTCCACAGCCGCTTTTCTCCTGCGAGACATGCATGTAAGCTTGACACAGCATACACACTTACTGTTTATTCAACGCCATGCTTTGTAATGATTTATGTTTTGTTTATTCCTACTGAGAAGTTGTATTTATTTTATACTGGGAATCTGACTTTCATGTTTACCCCATAAATCTGCTTTCATTTTACAGATCTGTGGAAAGACAGATGACAGGTGTTGAATATGTTGTGTCTTAATACTTTTTGAATGAATGTTAAAATCACATCTCTCTCTCTGAACTCCTCAGAGTTTTGACTTTTTATTGTCATAGCAAATCAATAAAACTGAGATGTGATATTTTTTGTAAAATTGGAACACCATGTGGTGCTATCCGGTGAAATGGGAGGTCATATTTTGTTAAATAAATCACATTGAAGATTTATTTCCTGTTGTCCTCATTTTGTTCGATTTGAGCATTTTTGGGATGTATTTTATTAGCTCAGTGACATGAAAGATAGACAGTGGTTTCCTTTAATTTCATGTTCATTTTACATATAACCAAAGTCTTAATGTATATGGTTATTACACATTTGCATATTTGCAGTCTGGCTCATTTAGAAGTCACTTAACAAAAGCTCTCTAAAAACAGGACTATGTTTCGAAATCAGGCTAACATTTTATGACCATTTACACTCTTTTACAGGTCTCTAAAGAGGTAACTTGAAAGGTAATTGTTGGTTGTCAGTAGTCTATACATGTCATCCTGAGTGGTTTTGTACCACTTTATATATTTGTTGCAATATAATCATATGATTGGTGAGTACAGGTGTGCTTCACTCCTATTAATTTTCTGTTGTGTTGACTGTGACTTGTGAGGAGACTACAGGCCTCCTGCTCACATTCTTCCATACCTCCATTCTGCTGCAAATGCATTCTTAAGTTAAAGCCGTAGCTTCTTTATTTGAAAGGTTTTTCTTCAGTGTTGTGGCGTGTGTTATCAAAGCAGTGACATCATTGGCCGCTGAGGTAGTATAGAAATGTCAAGACTGTCAGGATGTAATTTATCCATTCTGTTGGATCTTGATAAGCATCAAGCGGCCAAAGAACTGCTTCCAGTGTGTGTTCAAGATGGGGTCCTGACGGTTGCTCAAGTTACTGAGGCTGCAGCATGATTGGCAGCAGTAATATGCCATTTCCTAGCAACATGACACTCTGACACCCTTGGTGAAGTATAGATGACCCACACTGGTCACTCACAACTCTGACAAGAGACCCACAGGGGTCAAAACAGCCTGTCCTTGTTGTAACAAGAGAAAGCGCTCCTGTTTCAGTGGTCTGAGATGCTGTTATGGGGCGCCTGAGTTCGGCAGCAGGGCATGAGATACTGTACTGTAGGCCCACTCTGGAGGTTTCACATTGCCCGATATGGCCCAGAAAACACAGAAGCACTTAGTTTATTAAAACTTGAAATGAGTGGCTGCTATTGCTGCAGTGTAGGAGGTGGTGCAATGAAGTCATCAAAACTTCCCAGTCACAATTTGGTTTCTAGAGTCCGGATTTAATGTCTCAGTCGAGTGTCTTTATTGTAATATAACAGATATATTGTTGGATTGGGATGCCACCTATTGGTGACTAATAAAGTATTTTTTGTTATATTTAAGGACTGTGTGAAAACCTCAGAGTGCACTCGGGTTCCTTTGAAGATAATATCATAGTATCATTAACTGACACTTTTATACAAGACGCAGATGTACCATTCATGTCACTTCTTTTATGTTTTTCTTATACTAATGAAGAAGTCGGGCCAGTGTTTGCTGCTTAAGGGCAAATTCCAGCTCTTCCCTGCCACATTTCCCTAGTTGAGCAGAGGTTTTGAACTTCTCTAATAACATGGTTACAACAGACATTTTTAGCTCTCTAAAGGCATGCATAGAAAATGTTTTTTTCTTTCTGTGATATATAAAAAGTCCTGTATTGTTCTTGGAGGAGAGGGCTCTCTGCCTGGTTGGTCTGAGTGAGTCTTTGGTCCAGTTTGACAGCCCAAGTGATTAATGATGACAGACTGTGGAGCTGCTCCTTCATTACACGACAAGCTTTAACCTTTCTACCAGCCTAAACCTTTGCAAAGACGCCAAAAGAAAAGAGGGAGGAAGGGAGGAACTGAGTGACGTATGAGACAGAAAAAGTTAGTAAATGAGTCTTTTTAGTGTCACGCAGGCATGGACTGAAAATATATCCGTAATAATAATTTATTGTCTGGTTTCAGGCCTAAAACCAGATCAGTCTGCATTTTTAGACATTTTGTTTTTCCTTCAGAGATAGCGAGGTTTCTTGTCTTTAAAATCATTCAGCTCAGGACACAAATTATGCACATCTGCCTTGATGCTTCTTCTGAATTGTCTGTGAGTTACAGATCGTACAATGCTTCCCAGAAATGGAGTCCTCTGCTTTCATTTTGCCTTCCTTCCAACTTTATCACTTCATCCATCATCCTACCATGAGCGCTTTTCAAGTGGTCCAAAAATAAAGAGGACACAGATGTCAGCTATGCTATACTGATGTTTCTAAACCGCCATAAACCCATCACTTAAATCCACCCACAGACTGGGAGAAATGTTGAAAATACACTTTTCTCACTTACAGAAAAACACTCCACAAAACCACTGTCAAACCAGGCTACACACAATATGTTGATCTACTACAGTGTTCTGTGTTAAATTACCCACATCCAATAATAAATCAGCCTACACTTGAGCAGGTATTTTCATTTCTAAAAAGGGAACTCCTCAGATCTGTCCCACCTTTCTTTCCTCATACTTCAGGCCTGTCTGTTGCTGTGGAAAAAAAAAAAAAAGTCGACATAGGGAGTTCAGTGGTGTACAAGAGGGCAAACGCAATTATGGTTTCTCTACTAATGTGCATGGCCCCAGCTTGTTTTGATTTGGCTGTACTCTGAGGGCTCCGAGCTCAGTTGTCAGCTCTCATGCATCACAGACCTGGTGCTTAACGGAAAAACGTGCTTTGGCAGCGACCAGCAGAGGCCTGGAGGCCAGCGGGTGCTAGCGGGTTAGCCACACGTGGGGGTGACACCATCCTCTGCCTTCCGCATCTGGATCTCCACCATCTCACTCTTCCATTCCTTATGGTATTTTTCACCCTCTTCGTGAACGTAACCCCGCTGTAAATTGGCCAGCGTGACCTCGAGAGCAGACGCCACGCCATATAGACTTGGGAGGTCAGAGAGAAGTTCCAAAATACACACACATGGATGGCAGGAATAAGAAAGAGAGTACAAAGCAAAATGAGAAAGAGATGCTTGCATGGAAACAAGCAGACATGATTACTCAAATACAGTCATTAAGGAGGAAATGTTGTTTTTCAGTCTGTCAGGATGATTAATGAGGTAGAGAAAATCCACTCAAATGCTGTTGTTTAGTCTTTGCAGCAGACCTGATCTCTGCCACTGACTTAGAACAGACAGGATGTGTGAGTGTGTGTGTAAAATCAGTAAAAACAACACTGAAGGCTAAAAAGGAGCAAGAGAAGTAACATGGTGTTAGCAATTTAGAAGGTAGACTTGTTACTGAATTGTGGTTCACTGTGCGTCATCCAAATGATTAATTACTATTATTAATAATAGTATGTAAAGAGGCCTGAGAAATCATAGTTTACAATGTTGCCTACAATTTAATTTTTATTTTTAATTTAAATTTAGATTAACAAAGTTTTCCTGTCATCTTTTTTCTGGTTTTCTTCACATCCACCTCATTTGTTGTAAAGTATTTTATAGTGCAATAGATCATCTGATGTGAGTGTCAACACATTCTACAAAATTAGCCCTCTTTGTGAATTTTCCAGCCCACGCTATGCCAAAATCCTTCAGAAACTCCAGATGTTTCCCAAATCACGCTGGAAGGCTGATAAGGAATCAGCTTTCAACAGATGTCTTGTGCTTGGACTTGGTGATTTAGTAGCTGTGAATGATGAAACAGTGTTTCAGTGTCTCACAGCCTGACTGGCTTTTATCATTATGCAAGCAGCTGTGAGTCTGGCTGACGTCATGTCAGCGGATGGGAACAAGAATGAGATGGCACACTACAGTTTTTAACATTTTTGTGTCTTTAAGAATTTGATGTTTTATGACATGAAGCAGACATCTGTTTGCTGAAACATGCATGAAATCACGTGAAAGTAGAATTCAAGTATAAATGAATTGTAGCTGCAACTAACATCTTCTGAGCATGATCTTTTTTCTCGACATGTAGATTAATTGTGTAGCTTCACCTTGTATTTTGCACAGTATTTTAAATTGTCAAATGTCTATGCAATGACAGTAAGATAGAGTTGAAAATGTTAAGAAATAAATCTGAGTAAACCTTACATTATGACTCTTTTATAGACCTATTATTTTCACTTGAATGCATTTTCCTGTCAGTTAATATACTGTTCCATTTAAAGGTTTTTGGTCATCATTAATGGGATAATAATCACACGAACTGTTGGTTTTTGTAATATGATTCAGCCATGATATATGAGAAGTATGTACATCAGTAACATTATAGTGTGTCTTTAGTCTTTATTGTGACGTCCCTTTGCACTTTATATGTTTTTAAGTCTTTTGTACAGACAATATGAGATTTAACTCTGATTTATATGTGTATTTAAGAGTATACACATATATCTTATATTTTGTTGTTGTATCTTAACAAAACAGACTGAGAAAAGATGAAAATTTGCAAAAACACCAACAAAAGCTAAAGCGGTCTATGTACTGTAAAAAGTGAAAAATGCAGTAAAAAAGACACATCTTAAGTTATGAAGTTATTGAAATCATAGTGTCAGATTACAAAAATCATAAAAGCTTCTATTTAAGAGGCTGGAACCACAGCACAGTTTGTACTTTTGTATTAAAAACTATAATTGTTATAATGAGTTGATTCAAAAACATCCAATATTTAAACATCAACCTTACTCATAACCTGTTTTACCCCACGCCCTGAACAAAGCCTAGTTGTATTTTCAGCATAATCTGTGTGGAATCGACAGTGAAAACACACTTTAAGTGGTAAAACCAGTTAGTGTGAGGGGTATTGCGGTTGGTCAGGAGGAGGAGTGTTTGACAGCCCAAATGACTGACAGAAACAGTGAGAGAGTTGGACAGATGAGACCCACAGGCGTTGGGAGCGGAGAGGTATGAGGGTCAGCACATCGCCTGTGCACTGAGTGTGGCCCGGCAGCTGTATGCATAGGGGAGCCTTGGCCTCCTGCTCTGCATGTCAGGGGCCATGATTAATGACCTGCAGGCCTTGCTCTTTTACCCCACACCCCACAGAAGTCACCAGCGCCGCTGCTCATCTAGCTAATGGACACAGCCAAGGACAGACATGCACTGGAGCCCTGGGTTACCAGTGCACATACATGTATGCAGGCAGACATGAAATGAAAGCAATTTTCCTCTTACAAAATACCACAAAACCTTTTCCAGGCTGTATGTAATTTCAGGGCAACAGCGCTGATTTCTTAGATTACTGTGTGTACATGCCGTGTGTGCACGTCTGTGTGCCTGTGCAGTGTCGAGGCTGAGAGGGTGCCCGTGCCTGTGTACTGGTTCCCAGCTTGTCAGGCAGCTGTCGAGGAGTGATTTATGACCACTAGACTCCAACCTGTCTTCACTGCCAGTTCAGTATTGTTACAACTGACAGCTAATGAGGCCAGACATGCTTTCAAGCAGAGCACTTAACAGGACTTCAATCTTCCCCCGTCACAAGTACCATTTTTGCGCTGTCTCTCCCTCTCTCTCTCTCTCTCTCTCTCTCTCTCTGTCTCTCTCTCTCTCTCTCTCTCTCTCTCTCTCTCTCCCCCCTCTCTCTCTCTCTCTCAGCAGCCTCTTTTCTCTATGCCTTCCTTGTTCTCTGTCTTTCTGTTGTGGAATATCTGACAGGCCCTGAAAAGGCTTCTGCCTACAGAAAGGGATTTCTTAGAAGGCAAAGGCAGCAGAAAGAGTGCCACTATTGCAGTCACAGGCTGGATGTGGACACATCATTAGCTGGTGCTTCATTTACTCTAATCATTTACTCTTTTGTGGCAAAACAGACTTTTACTTGAAGTGGGAGACAAGCTTGGCATCAATATAGATATGATTGTCAGTGTCAAAAAAAGATGAATTTCACCACAGACAATTTGTTTATTGGCTTAAATGCATTTCATGTCTATTGACACAAATCTATCATTTTTATTTACATGTAAATGCAACAATAAAGTGCAACAGAGGAGTGATCCAGTAAAAACACCAAACTCAATGTCTCCCAGCTCCCGTTCTCAGCGGATAAGCAGGCTCCATGAAATCAGTAACAGAGTCTCTGGCAACTTTCCCACCTTTAACCCTAGTTTCTTGTCAGCCATGATTAATGGCAGACCAACCAGCTATGGCTTGCACTGCTGGCTGTGCTATTGTCTCCTGGAAACTTAATGAACTCTGACAAGTCTTTTGCCCCCTGTACTGACATTTCCATTAAATGCTGCAACAGCGTCTTCTGCAGGTAGAAGAAAGAAACTGGAGATAACAACAGTTGGACGTCTGCATCTGCTGTCTAATGAAATATATTCAGAAACATTTTCAGCTTTAGCTTTTTATGGCAGAGTTTAAACAATATAACCCCCCCCCCCCCATGTTTTTCCCCCCAAATCTCTCCTCTAGTGATAAGACTCCTCTGAGTTTTCTAGAAAGTTAAGTCTGTACTGTGCATGGTGTTCCTGTACTTTATCAGAATCAGAGTCTGAATTATTTTATTGATCCCTGGGGTAAATTTGTCCATTATAGTAGCATCAATACAGTTAAAATAGAACAAAATTACATTTACAATATTCCTGTTGGAATGTGTATTGAAAATACAAGTGTGCAAAACTTACACTTGTTATAGATCTTTGTGGATCTGAAAAATATAGTTCAGAGAGAAAAATATAATCCTGCATGGATTATATATCAAACACAGTGTTTTACACTCTGAGGGAGGAGTTATAGAGTTGAATGTGCACAGGCAGGAATGACCTCCTGAATATATTGATATATTGATAAGGAAAATGTTACCCTCACTGGGTCAAACTAAAACTTGGATAATTTAACAGAAATGAATGGTTTTACAATATCTTTTCAAAGTAACAGAACAACTAAGTTTTCATTGGAGTATCATGTTAATATTTTTGTAACCTTTATGTTAGGAAAGATGTTGTGTATATATATATATATATATATATATATATATATATATATATATATATATATATATATATATATACACACACTGTATATATACAATTACCCTGATGCAATCATCTTGACCCCCCAGTGTTCACTTTAGTTACTGGGGTTTTATTTGTATTTTATTATTGTATTATTAAATTCCATATTGAGAATATCACTAACTTTATTACTTTGAGTACAATGTAATGGTAATAAAGGTGCTTTGACTTTGACATCACATTACTTTATCTGAGTCTCCATTTTACATTAGTTTTGTTCCATTTTGTAACAAAATTTTCCTCGTGTGTATATATATATATATATATATATATATATATATATATATATATATATATATATATATATATATATATATATATATATATATATATATCATGGATCCTGTGAAGACATGAAGTTGATGTTTTGGGTGTGTACCTGCAGTTTGGTGTCCTCTTTGAGAAGCTGAACTTGTCCCATTTCCTCAGCCTATAGTCCTGGTCAACTCTCTTCCGCCCTCTGCTGGACATCTGCGTCTATCACATTTTGTTATAACACCGTTATGCCAAATACTTCTCAAGTTGAAGTGGCAAAAGCAATTTATCATTTGCAACAGTGTCTGTAAAGACAATATTATTCTACAAAATAAACCTGTATGTGTTGTGTGTTTCTGTGTGTGTTTGTGTGCTCAGAAGTGCTCTAGGAGTGTTTGTGTAAAGTTCAGCTCAGTATTTGGACACGTTTCCTTGCACTTTTATAACGGGATGGTGGTAGATTCTACTCCAGCTCCACACACATGATAGAACTAAGTTTAGGTCTTTGTTTCCACTCAGTTCCTGATGTTGTTCCTGTTGCTCCCTCCCCCTTCCCGGCTCCTCCTCTGTGTCGGGCCTCTTCTCTGGGCCATCGCTCCAACTTTCCCGTACAGTTTCTTCCCGAAAACTCCTCCATTACAGGCGAAACAAAGGGACCCAAATGGAAGAGCCGCGACGAGCAATGTGACATATAAACCATGGTGCTAGTGACCGAGCAGGCGGATCGACCCCTCACCCCTTTATCTTGCACTGAACAAGTTTCCAACAAAGACTCCCGTGGGACTCGGTAAGTGTGGGTAAGATGGAGAGGAAGGGCCCGCTGCGCTTTAAACCAGAGGAGCAGGCGATGCAGGCCTGGATGGAGGGAGGGACACTGGATGTTTGCACGGAATAGTTCAGAAAAGTTGTTCAAAAGACAGTCCCATTGCTATTACACTCGTAATGTATCTAAACCTGGTGATTTACTTTCATAGATAGTTACATGTCATGTGCGTAAAACTAAACGCCATAGGACATTTATAACAGAGTTAACGTACAGTAATAGTTTTGTTCGTGTGTGTGTGTGTGTGCGCGTGCGTACGTGCGTTAAAGATGTGAGGTGAACAATGGATTGGAGAGGAAACACAGGAGGCGTGGACAGTCCCCCACAGACCACCAGCTGTGTTTGGACACGGAGTCTGAGCCCACTGAGAGCAGGAAGAAAGCAGCAGCCCAGAGGTGAAACAGTCTGTTTGTGCCAGACTTAGAATGACTAATATAAATATTCCATCCACAGGTTGTTATCAGGATAATAGCTGACTCTGACTTTACAGCTTTAATAAACATAACATATGTCTGGTCCTAGAAATAACATTATTTTTGCGTTGTCAAAATATGGTATTCATGGCAAAAGAGTGTCCATTACAAGCTCACAGTCTTTCCAGTATTTACTTCAACATTATTTTATATTAACAGCCTTGTAAATTATATATGGATATTTGTTAAAACGTTATGGTATAATGATCCAGACTGGATTTCTGCTGAAACATCGTTATGCTGTGGAATGTATACCTGCATGGTCTGTGTTTACAGTAATTATGTTCTTGTACAAGAGCGTGTATACCCACCCAACCTTTGGGTTAGGACCCCATGTGAAGTCAACTTAGAATTCAAATGAGGTCGCCTGAAATTTCTAGTAATTGATAAAAAAAAAACCAAACACCTTACTAATAATAAAAAAAAATGTTAGTTGAGTGAGGCAATGACAAATTGTGAAAACTGACAAACACAGATAATAAACTGTGAGAGTTAAACTGGAGCACTGTGCTACTGTTTATCTGTCAAATGTTCACTGTGGTCAATTTCAGATCCTGCAGCTCTTTCTTAATTCATAGTGTGAGGTATTGTTTGTTTAGTATTAATTGTCAGCCTTGTAAATACAAGCTGGACTGACTGTACATATCCTGACCAATGATATAAAATTCTCACTTTGTGTTACACCTGGATTTTCTGCCACTCTCAAAATATTACAGGATCAAAAACTTTCTTTTTTTTTTTTTTTTTTTTTACAAAATAAATACCTCTGTTTTGAATGTCTGCAGTTGCCAGAAATTTGTGATGTTAAAATGTGGTCACAAGCCAAATAAGTTTGGAAACCACTGGCTTAAACTATACAAGAGAATTGTCCTGGAGTATTTTCTTGTTTTTGTTAAGACAGTTTTATATGTGCTATTATAGTGTCTATCATCCTCCGAATGTGGTTATTCTTAGCATAGCCGTCCTCCTGACCCATCTTTCTCAGGTGTTGCCAGGCTACTTAACCCTAAACACTGGTATTTTTATTCAGATCTAAACCTGTGGAGCAACTTTCACAGATCCTGAGTCCAACTGACTTTGAAACTAAATTTGACAGGAAAAAATCCCAACCAAACCAGGTAAGAGACTCATGCCCACCCAACAAATCTCACAAAAACATTTGTGCAAAAAGTTTTTCTTGATGAAAATGTTAATCCTTTCTCTTTCAGTTGTCAAAGACAAATGCACACTATCATAAGTTGTTCAAAGAAGTAAACAAAGATGAATTACTCAAACAAAGTAAGTCACACTGTGATCAAATGATCTTTTTGGCAGCGAGTTTGAAGCCAGTTAAAAGTATGCATGACTTGATGTGTTGACAGGTTACACTTGTGCTCTGCAGAGAGACATTTTGTACCAAGGCAAAATGTTTGTCTCTGACAACTGGATCTGTTTTCACTCCAAAGTCTTTGGCAGAGACACCAAGGTATAGTAATAAAGTTATCATTCACCTCTGTATTCTCTCTCTCTCTCTTTTTTTTTTTTTTAGATTTAATTAACTTATTTCATGCAACCACATTTTCTCATCTGCAGATTGCAATCCCAGTGATATCCGTCACATTCATCAAAAAAACAAAAACCGCCCTGTTAGTGCCAAACGCCCTTGTTATTGAAACTACCATTGATCAGGTGAGCACAATGGGGTGAAGGTTTTTTTTTTTTTTTTTTTTTTTCCAAATCTGACACAAAGACATGATCACTGACTGTGAATGAATCTTTTCCAGCATGTGTTTGTGTCCTTCCTGTCTCGAAACACTACATACAAACTCCTGAAATCCATCTGCATTCATCTGGAGGTAAATACCATACTCTATGTAAGTTAGAAGATCATATGGCAACCCATAGAAATGTGGTGTGTAATGTATTTGTCATATATGTACATTTATGTCACAATAATGTATTGTAGTCTATGTGAAGATTAACAGCAATTTAACCCCTTATAGAGCACCCATAGAAATACTCTGACATTACCTTAGTGTTAGTGGTGAACATAATAAGATTGTATTGTTGATGAATGAAGTTGTCATATTTGGTTTCTTACCTAAGTGGCAAAAATTCCAAGACGTATATCTATAAAAACACTAGAGAAACACATGTAAGGTGAAAGGAACATGTATGTGGACTTTACAAACCCTGTAGACCACTTTGGACCTGAGGTTGTTGACTCACTGTCCTCACTTGAACTGCTGCTGTTACTGTCTTCCAGTGTATGTGGAAATTACCAAAACTATAGTCACTTGCTGAATAAAGGGTTAAACTTGAACCTTTTTTTGATCATGTGACACCCTATTGATTCTATGTATATATCTTCTAACTACTGTTGTCCATACAGTTGAAATATATTTTTGCCTCTCCTCATGGAAGGATTGTGTGTCATTTATTCTTGATAAATAAACTCAGTGAATCTGGCAAATGTCATTATTGATATCTATAAATAGGAATGAGGAATAAGTCTGAAATCAAAATAATTTCAATTTCTTCGGTGACAGTGTATAAGTAAAGAGGTTTCAGGGTTAAATTATGTGCATATCAATAGTAGTATTTGTATTAAATAAAGCTTTTGTCTGCTGTCCACTCATGTCCATTGTGACTGCAGGTGGATAAGTCTTGCAGCAGCCCCATCATCTCCTCTTGTGAAAACAGCTTCAGAGTCAACTGCCCATCGTCACTTCCACTGGTCAGTCCAGGGGTCTGTCCGTCCCTTTTATGGGGGTTTGTTTTTCTGTGCAGGACGTGTTTATATACATGAGTAGAGTTTGTAGTGTATATGTATTCTGTAATTTCCTGTATTTGTGCTACAGCATTTTTCTGGCGACTTCTCCGAATTTGATGGGGTTGTACGTCATCGACGGCAGGAGATGATAGAGAGCAGCAGCTCTGGGTCCCAGACTCCAGATTATGATAAACTCACAGGTATGTGCTTCCCCCACAGTGCCCTCTGATCATTTTATTACCCGCCCCCCAAAGAGCCAAGGGGGATTGTTTTTGATCTAGTTAGTTCCTTTTTTTTGTACTTTTGCAGTAAAACTATTGGTTGAATTAATATCAAATTGGTTTATATTTTGCCAGTGACTCAGAATAAATGCCATTACATTTTGGGAAAAGTAGGTTAAAGGTCAAACACTTTTTAATGAATTTCTTTTGCGTTTTAATTACAATTGGTGTTTAAGTTTTTCACTAAAGTATCTAGCATTCCATTTCCAACTTCAAGTCGACTGTCAGCGCGACAGCAGTGACACTCGGAATAAATGTGAAGCACAATAACAGCATTCCGTTTTTTTCCGACCCACTTAATAACTCTCTTGGATTTCCCTCTCTGCAAAATCAGATGATGACATCAAAGGAGGAAAAACAGGTGGAGGAAGAGTCCCAGCAGGATATTAATGTAAAAAAGAGTTAATGTAGCTTAAAGTCTGAAATCAGTTACCAACAAATAGTGCATGAACATATGTAATTATGTCCACTTTCACAGCCACACATCAAAACCAAGAGATTGGTGATGATTGATCGCAATTTTCGCCATTAAACTATTACATGTTGTAACCTCAAGTATTTTAGCCTGTCCTGTGGGAATGAACAAACACTAGGACAGGTCCAGCCTGTCGGTGTCAGCTGATGACAGTTCACCAACAGCTGATGCAGTCAGAGGCATCAATGAGCCTGGACCCACTTATAAATGTTCTGACAGATATTAACAAGTAATAGATTTAGTAACAAGTGAAGTTAGTGTCCCTGTCTCTTTATGGCTGAAATGTACTGGGCTGATTGGCATTGATGGGTGGGTGGTCTGGTGTTTATGTGTGTGTGTAGGTGTGGGAAGTGGGTAGTAGTATGGTGTATCTGAGAAAGTAACATTCATTCATTATCTGAACCCGCTTTATCCTCACTAGGGTCGCGGGGGTCACTGGGGGCCTAATCCAGCTACAATGGGCGAAGGCGGGGTACACCCTGTATGAGACGCCAGTTCATCGCAGGGCTGAACATATATAGACAAACAATCACTCTCACATTCACACCTATGGCCAATTTTAGATTAACCTATCAGTGCATGTCTTTGGATGGTGGGAGGAAACCGGAGTGCCCGGCGAAAACCCACGCGGACACGGGGAGGACATGCAAACTCCACACAGAAAGGTCTGGTGTGAGATTTGAACCAGGGTCCTTCTTGCTGTGAGGCACGAGTGCTAACCACTGCACCACCGTGCCGCCCTGAGAAAGTAACATTTTCACATTATTAACAGTTTCCCAATATCACCTGTGTCTCTAAAAGTTCTAAAGCACTAAAAATGTGCCTATGCCAGCTATGGAGTTAGCATGGAGAAGCTAGTGTGTAGAAGCCTACATTTCCACAGTCACTTCACTCTGTACATCTGAATGTGAGCATTTAAAGGGGCATACTCTATGTTTGCCCCAACTAATTATTATAGTCTTTCTATCTGCTTTTTAAAAAAAAACTCATTTCACCCACATCTACAACACATTAATAGCAAACAATCTCTTTTTCTACGGGCTCTGCACTAGTCATGGTAAATATACTGTCAGACAGTGCAAAACAACCCCAACTGGCATTTTTCCTCTCAGGTAGCTTCAGAATGACAAATTGGATTTCACATTTTTCAAAGGCTTTGCACCGTGGTAGGGGTAACCCTCTCATACACCATGTGGTATGTCCTCATACTACATTTTTCTTTAAAAAAAACTGTATATAAGCACAATTTCAGATCATGTCCATCCCTTTCTGACGCTACTGTAGTTTAATCTGCCGTAGACATTTAGAATATTTCCTCATCTTGCTCCTTGGTGTCAGGTGTCACTATGGCTCAGATAGTCTGTGGTTTGGACTGTAGCCAAGTGAAACTTTAACCACACAAGCTTCGCTTTTTGTCAGAGCAAATATAGGTGACACCAACCCTGTGGGGATCCATTCAGGAACACCTAGTTAGCACTATTTGCTATTCTTCTGGTATTTATTTAGGCCACTCTGTCTTATTTGAACAGAATTCCCTGGGCTGCAGGACACTTTCCTGAGTGCAGTGAAGGGTGGAGAGGTTTCAGTCCATGCAGACATTCACCTACAGTCACCAAGCCAAAAACATGGAGCATCCATGAAAAACGGTACTGGACATTTTTAGTCAAAAAGAAGCAAACTCTAGCCTGCAATTCAGTGTCTTATATATTTTTTTCTATTTGTTTATAGCAGCAGCACAGCCAACACGGGGGGTCACGCTCAAACACAAACCAGGACAACCTGTTTCATTAAATGCCATCCTCTTAATTTATTTGTTTCTGTGAGTAGTTGTTATTATCTGTAATATCAGTCAATTCATGCTTGTCACTTTGAAAGGTTATCATGTTATTGTTCTTTTAATGTTGACTGTTGTCTTGCATGTCTGAACAGAGTAAGTGTTCTCGTCTTGTCTTCCTGTTACATGGCGTTCAAGATCGTAGCTCTTGAGCACCGCTTGAATTCCCTGGTGTCGATGGGAGAACACATAAGGTATGTCTGCCCTACTGAGCCTCTATTATTAGATCTCTAAACTCATATGAATATTGTTCCCACAGAGTTGTGTGTGCTGTTTTATGTTACTTTAGAGTATAAGTGTAACGCAGTTTGGTTTGTTTGCAGAAATACCATGAGTCACAGATCCCAGGATGCGTTGAATGCAGAGATCTATGGGGAACTGTCTACGAATCTGTTCAAACTAGAAAAGGTTTGTTATATGGCCTGTCACTGATGTGTACCTTCAGGTTTTCTCTGCCCACAGTCCACCTGTCTATTACATATGTCACGTTTGCATAAGAGAACACATTCTCATACTCTACAGCCAAATAGGTTGATGTTTCTGGTTAAAGGAACATAGCACACGCCTCATCTTGTTTATAGTAGAAAGTTGTGTTGGAAACGGCACTGCAAAAATCAAACTCTTACCAAGTATATTTTTCTCATTTCTAGTCAAAATATCTCATCACACTTAAAATAAGACATAATCGCCTAAAGGGTAACTTGTGAGATATAAAAAAAATATTTTTTGACAATAGATCTTGAAAACCGTATTTCAAGAAATCTTGCCAAGATTTCACTTTGTTCCATTGGAAATTTTTTTTCTTGAATTAAAAGGAAAAAAACTAATATATATATATATATATATATATATATATATATATATATATATATATATATATATATATATATATATATATATATATATATATATATATATATATATATATATATATATATATATATATATTCTAATGGACAAGTGAAAATTATCTTGGTAGGATTTTGACTTTTGCAATGAGTTTGTTTTTTTAACTGACCGAAATTGTGTAGGTTGCAGCTATGATGAGATCTAGTTCATTTCTTGTCAACAGGTCTTGATAGTCTTACATTTTTAAAATTTTTAAACACACATTCATATCTTCACCAACTTTCCAAATTGCAGTAAACACTTGATATCAGTCAATAAATTCAACTTTATTTTATAACACCTTTTATACAGATGAATGGAGTTTAAACCACTTCTCAGATGAGTAATGATCTGAAACACACCATGTAATATGAAAAAGATTTTGGCTTCTATCATTATGAGTTATTTGTACTTGGTTTTAAACAGAACTATATATATTTTTTCTTTCTAGATTCAAAGAAACCTCCGGAAGCTACTTGAAGAGACTTAAGAGGCCTGTTTGGACAGATTTCAGTTTATTTGAAATATTGTTTTACAGCTCAGCAGTCATCAAATTTGGGAATGGATGTTGCCTAAACAAGGATGACTCGAACAGATAGCTTTATCTGAATTGTGTGAACTGTAAATCTTAAATTGTGCAATAATAGTTTTTCTGGTCTTCTCACTCAGGATTGTTTTATGACTCTTTTTAAGAGAAAATATTGTACTAGAAGGTAAAATGAAGAAGTGTGTTAGTGTGCTAGCATTAGTAAAATGAGAGTTTAACTTAATACAGTATGTGCATCTAAAAGCTTTGATTTTGCATTTCATTATGTAGGTCCTATTTCATGTTTTTGCTAAAAAGACATTTCAAATAAATTATATTTAAATAATGTGTACAAATTCACAGTGTGGTATGTG
Organism: Siphamia tubifer; assembly: GCA_020466265.1. Lineage (NCBI taxonomy): Eukaryota > Metazoa > Chordata > Actinopteri > Kurtiformes > Apogonidae > Siphamia > Siphamia tubifer. The sequence continues at coordinate 50,303,214 of CM035794.1, read as the reverse complement.
AACATTTTATGGTCAAATAGAACACACCATTATCATTCGCTTTCATCTTTATCTCAGTTTGAGACGTTTATGGCATTAGACTGATCCAGTGTCAGCTGACATACCAGCAGAGCATAAACAAATACATGCTAATTGATGTTACTAAATGATGTGACTAAAAATGCAACCACAAAAGAGTATCAGCCAGGCTTGAATGTAAGATTTGTACAAATCTCAAGACTGTGTTTTTCAACCTTGGGGTCAGGACCCCATGTGGAGTCACCTGGAATTCAAATGGACTTGCCTGAAATGTCTAGTCATTGATAAAAATAAAAACTTACTAACTTATATGGTGAGTTGAGAGAGACAATCACAAGAAAACATAGTGAACTAAAGCACTGTGGTACTGTTTTAGTTTGAGTTACTGTACATATCCTAACCAAGGAAAACAAAATTCTCACTTTGTGCAGTAATCTATACCTGGCTTTTCTGCCTATGTCCATAATAATATAGTCTAAATGTCACCAAAAAGGTTGGAAACCACTGTGTTAAGATACTGTTTCAGTGTGAATTTCTGCAGCCATTTTGGTAATTTAGCAGCAACAATATAATTGGACAAATCCTTGACATAAGAATCTGCTGTTTTTAACATGGCTAATACATCAGGGGAAATAAATATTGTTCATTTCAGTCAGATGTTTACCCAATCAATGTTGCCTTGAATTGCAATAGTTTTATAACCTCAAATACTTTTCCATCTCTCTTTTTGCAGCATAAATATAATCTGCTTCCGTTCTCAACATCTCTGCTGTCTGCTCCCCAAATGTATTTATTTATTTCCATATTTTTTTGCTCTTTCCTTTTCACTCCCACTCTGTGGTGACTCACTTTGCTCCCAGCCACTTTGTTATTACTCCGCCAAGGAACGGCAAAATTATGTTTTCAGTGGGTTTGCCTGTTTGTCTGTCTGTTTGTTTGTTTTTTAGCAAGTTATAAAAATAATTATGAACAGATTTGGCTAAAATTTTCGGATAATGCAGATACTGACATAAGGAATCCATGATTACATTTTGGTGGTGATAGGTGGAGGTAAGTGGGGGTGTGGGGCACACGTGTGTTTCATTTGGTTGGTAGGGTAAACCACTGCACGCAGAAGTGACATATATATATATATATATATATATATATATATATATATATATATATATATATATATATATATATATATATATATATATATATATATATATATATATATATATATACAGTATTATTTTTTTTATTTTATGGCACTTTTTATTATATTTGCACAGGGTACCTGTAACACACGATTTTTAAAGTACTCAAAAATCTAAATGTATAGGGTAGACAATTAAAGGCAGAAGTAAAAAATAATATTTAAACATCACAATGACATTATGTAATATAGGCTGTATATTATATTATATTATATTATATTATATTATATTATATTATATTATATTATATTATATTATATTATATTATATTATATTATATTATATATCTGTTTGGAAAACAGGTATTAAACAGTTACGGGTGGAGATTGATGCACTTATAGGCAAAGATGAAACCTACCCATATAGGCTGTAAAAGGTGGCTTTCAATGACAATGTCTTATGGATGTTTATTTTGTTTCCACGGAGCCTCCGCCTCCTCGTGGGTTTTGAGCCAATGACTCTCGCGCCTCCACACCTCGTCTGCCTGTCAACCCGCGCGCAGCCCCCCGCATGACGTAACACCCAGTCTGAAAGTGCAATGGCGATATTGGACAATAACAGCCGTCGCTTTTGGGGACCACATCTATATTATGTGGCTAACGTTAAACAAAACACATCCATCCGGCTGCAAAACCAGATTTAATATTGGCACACTGCGCGAGCGTCGCTGCGACCGGGAGGGCGATTTTACAGCCTTTTCACGCGATGACAGTTTAGACTAAATGCTGGTAAGTGCAAACTGGAGTAATAGCAATAGCATTTGCACAGGCTTTTTCCAGTAAATGGTCTCTTGCAGGCAGTAAGCTTGTGATTTGAAAGGGGCGTGGCGGTGTGCTGGGTACCACTTCTGACTAAAGGATGCTGATAGCTTAGCAACAGCGACAAGGAAAAGGAAGGAGCACAGAGACAATGGATGTGCGATTTGTCAGCATCGTTCCCGGGTACGCTGAGGGTGTAATGTTTGATCAGAAACACAGCCAGTTCGCGATCACCACTTTGTGCCAAGTAAACTACAAGGAGCCGCCAAGGCAGACTGGGAATGTAAACAAAGGGTGTGGGCCTTTTCAGCTGGCCTGTGATGCTCTGTCACTGAGAGGAACCATTACTTGGCTTGATTTATAAGAGGATAAGACTTTCCACACACGTGATACATCCATGTCTGACGGCTGCCTGTTTGACTGCTTTTCCAAGAATGTTAGAAGCAGAGAGTAGTCTTGTTCACTCCACACCTGCTTCTAACTGTTGCATCACATATGACGCTATAATATTTGTACCTATATTAAAGAGTTAAGAATCCAACTTGATAATTCTTGTCCTTGTCCAGGTGTGACGTGTGAACAGACACCATGGCCACACAGGAACCGTCCCCTCCCTCATCCATGGAGAGCAATAAACCCGGCTTCCCCAAGAAGATCCTGGGCAACAAGCTGGAGGACAAGCACCTTTGCAACTGCTGTCATAATATTCTCCGACGACCCTTTCAAGCCCAGTGTGGACATCGCTTCTGTTCCTACTGCTTCAACAGGACTGTCAGGTGAGAAACAAATGTCATGGTCTCATAATGACTTCACTGACAGATTTATGAAGCTTGTATTGTTTTTACTGTGTGATTTTTATGTTGTAGTAATGGACCCCAGAAATGTAACGCTTGCATCAAAGAGGATATTTTTGAAGAACCTACATCAATTCTGAAACCGGGATGTGTAAGTATCATGATCCATCAGTAAAATATAGTTTCTAAATCATGGAAGCATGTTTTGAAGCATTCAGTGTAGAATATTTAAATGTGAGTTTATTATAGGAAGGCTTACTTTTTCATCAAAGCAGCAGAAACTGAAATCAGGGAGGAAAAAAGCCAAATTGTGATCATGCACACCTTCAGTGTTCACGGTTCATGGTTCAAAACAATGACCGTCAGAAGTGCAGAAGTAACTGACACTTTTTTTGGAATCTTAAAAGGCAATAAAAAAAAAATACAAATTAAAGAAGTCAGTGAGTATTTCTTGGAAAAACAACTGTAATTAGCCAAAGTATATTATCATGGCCTGCAAACAGGGTTAAGAGAAGATGCAGAAGTCCTGTTTCCATCACAGAACAATTCAGTTACAGAAGGCTAATTATGGATTTTCTGCATAAAACTGCCAAACAAATATTGCACACTGGACCTTTAAAAGTTACTGAGAAGTTAGGGTTTGTATTGGCAAAAAAACACTCGGATCACAAGACAATATATCACAATATGTCGTGATAAGAAGGCAATTAGGTTATTTTTTTCTTTTAAAAAGAATTACTTCTCAGAAGAATTGAATTACACCAGAAATATGCACAAATACTAAACACATTTTTATTTGATCAAACAGGATCTGATGCTATATACATGTTCCTCTGTAAAAGCGTAAAACTTAAATTATGTTTTACAGACACTACGGTTTAAAGTCCTGTTCAAATATTAATATTTTATTCATTCATATACCTAACATTGTAACATTATTTTTGTACAATCCCTACAAAGGAACTAACATCTGCCTATCAAACACAAAAAACTGCTTTTCGGATGTGTCAAATAACCTTTATTTAATACAAACGTATTAACAATAAGTAAAAGTAAAATAACAAAAAGGGAAAATAAAAATTAACCTCTTTCATATCTGCATTTAAATAAATACTTCAAAATAACGATGCAGTACTTTTATATATTGATACAGTATTGTGAAATGAAATATCGCAATATATGGCAGAACCGATATTTTCTTACACCCCTACTGAGAAGTATGAAAATGTGTAGAAAGAAAAGCAAAAACAAAAAAAAAGAAATGGGACATTGTTGTAGTTATTTATGTTGGACAGTCCTAACATTAGAGATTAAAACAGAAACTTGGACCTGACCATAATTATTATTATTACCACATGTATAATAGACTAGAACAGCTAAGGTATCACACTGTAAAAAAAAAAAGCATGTTTTTTTAATGGAAAAGTAATGGCAGCTGGTGTTGCCAGAACAATGCTGTAAAACACATCAATCTGTAAACATATTTAAGAAGCAACATGCACATTTAACATTGAATGTAAATTATAAATGGACTGCACCATATTTAGATGTGCATGGTGCCCAGGGCTGTATTATAGACTGGGCCAGTGGGGCCAGCACCCAAGGGTCTGGGGGGGGGGGGTATCATCACCATCCAGCACACCTGACATTCATTATCATTGATTATGGCTCTGCAGGACCAGGGTTCCCCACCCCTGCTCTAGGATCTTAAGATACTCACACTGTTACAGGGCATATCTGAAGAGAACCAAAAGAAAAAGGTGATATGAATTGGTCATTCTTCAGACTGGCTCGAATTAAAAATGAGCTCAGGATGAAAATGTTCCAAAATTAGTTGAATTCACTCTCCCTTCTTGCAATAGAATCAGAATTTGTTCAACAGCTTGACTTTGATGACTTAGTCGATGACTTTGCAAGAAGGAAGAGCAGGAAAAAAAATCATTTGTAGAATCCTTAGATATGGTAGGTTGGGGTTCAGAGTCTTGGGGGGGCTTTGCAAACTCTTGGACCCAGGGCCCAGTCCCCCCATAATCCAGCCCTGATGGTGCCCACATTGTTTTCCAAATTCACCAGACCTAAACTGGGAGACATTTAGAGTTCAGTGTCTAAAATATCTGAGTAGTCAGTTAGAATTCAAACCACCAGCTTTTTGGTTACTGGATGATCTGCTCTACCAACTGAACCAAAGCCACCCATCCTTTTTAATACTAGTGCTGAGCCCATAGAAAATGTGAGATTGTTTACTCCTAATGTGTAGTGGAAGTGGGTGAAATGAGTTGAAAGGAGCAGAAAGAAAGACTGTAATAATTAGTTTTGACTGTTCTGGAAGTATGTATTGGAATCTGTGAGTATGATAATGCTAATGGTGTAAGTTGTTACTGCTGGTGGAATTAGTAAAATGAAGTTTCAGGTCAGGCAGACAGCCTACCACTGTAGTGGTTTGTGTCATGCTAACGGAGGTGACACTAATCAACACACAGCAAGATATATTATGGCTGTGAAGTGAGCCGCCAGTTGCTCATCTGACACTCAAATGTCACTGTCTACTTTCAGACTTGAATGTACGAAAAGCAGGAAACTAAGCAATGTGCGTCCACCTACTAAACAACAGCTAACAGCTAACGAATCAAAAATGAATGAAAAGGGTCTAAAAATTGTGGTCTTGTACTTGAAATTCCACCACATTGTTTTTCAATTTAGTTTTATTTTGTCATAACAAGAGAAATACATCATTTATACACCTAAATCTGGTTTTCTTCACATACTCCACCTGTAAAAACTACAGCTACATTTTATTTAATAGTCTTGTCAAACAAACAACTTAGAATTACATTTTCAATAAAGTTTTTTATGTTACAATTTAGCAACTTTTTTTTTCTGTTAATTCAACACTCATTTCATGTTAAAATATCCTTTTGTTTTCACTCGTGTTCCAGGCTTTTCCTGACAATGCTGTTCGAAGGGAGGTTGAAAACTTGTTAGCTGTTTGCATTAATGACAGTTGCACGTGGAAAGGCAGTATTAAAGAATATGAGGTGAGGCTTCATACTTCCTGGTGGCTGGATGTCCATTTTAGTAAAATATTCTGCCTGATGAACTGGTGTGTTTTAGAGCATTTCTACCAACACACTGGTTGTACTTTTTGCAGCAGAACCACGAGGGGAAGTGTGAGTTCATGATCATCCCCTGCCCCTCCTGTAAAGAACGAATTCGCTTCAATGAACAGGAGCGCCATAATGAGCGAGAGTGCCCGGAGAGAACACTCAACTGCAAGTACTGCAAGGAACCATTTCACTTCAAAAATATCAAGGTTAGAAATTATTTATTTGAACATCCGGAGAGACTCCACTCGACGCTTGTGCAGCAGATCACAGAAACATTGAAGTAACATTGTCCTTGTTTTGTTTTTTCTTTTCTTTTCCAGGCGCATGATGAGATCTGTCCCAAGTACCCAATGATCTGTGAAGGCTGTGCCAAGAAGAAAATACCCAGAGAGAAGGTAAATCTGTGGGCAACAGGAAGCCAAAACAGAAATATAATCTATCTATCTAATGCTAACTTTTTGGGTAAAATTATGTGAGAAAATACTGTGATCTGCTATAATGTTTATTATTACAATAATGATATAACAAATAGCAGTGATCACCAGTAAACTAGCTGACTTTGGACATGTGAATGCATGATTCATGTATCCAAGCCTTGATATGATTCATCTGGTTTCATAGATACTTTTTCAAGTTGAGGAGTAAAGGAGTGGAGTAGAAGTAGCATTGCTATATAAAAAAAAACTGACTTGAGTACAAGATAGTTCTTCAAACACCTTCCTTAATTGGAAGTTCAAATGTATTCAAAATGTTTTGCACTGAAATATTGCAAGTAGAAGTATTTAATGAAAATACTAATCAACTACTTAAAGTAGAAGTAAAAGTACAAGTACTGTATATGTTAAAGAAAGCAATCAAATGTTTGAATACCATATAGTTTATTATCTCAAACATTAAGTTAAATACAAGCATTTGTGGAGAAAAAACAGCTTGTATGTGTCCCACTTGAGGGGGAGATTCTGAGTAGCTGGTTAAATGTCAAACATGTCCAAGTCAAGCCTAATAGTAAATCTTACTTTTTTCAAATTTAATAGTGAATTTTTGAAGGGGGAGGGGTCACTTTCATCTTCACCCTCACCACAGTCATTTCAAACCCATGGTGTTGAAGCTGAGTTTGTGGATGATGATGGTGGCGTTTGTGGGTCGTCTTCTACCATGTGGTGCATGCTAACGCTAAGCATAGCAGTATGTGAAAGGCCATATGGGAGCCTTATATACCTTAGGCCTACCTGGTCACCCAGTGATGACGAGACAGCTTCATCAAATCTAGTGACTGAGCCATACCGGTCTGTCATTGATACAACTTGTAAGATTTTTACAAGTATCAAGTAACTTTTCAGCACATAAAAATATATTGTAGTAAAAGTATCAAATTCATCAAAAATATGTAATGCAATAAAAGTGGAAATAGGAGATAAAAATAATACTCCAAAAAAGTACAGATAGATTTAATACTTAAACTGATTATCGGCCATAGCTAACTATTGGATCTGAAATTTATATATTTGCAATTACCCGTACTGTATTTGTATTACTTACACTGACTATTCAATAAAATAATTGAGTAGCTACCACTGTGGTTCAGATGTGACCAACCTTTAGTTGATGTTCAAATATTTCTAAATTGTACTTTTTTGCCCTCATTTTACTGTATTTCAACAAGTTATCCTGAAATGCCATGCCAAGATTTAACTTTTTTTTAAATCTCAAATGTATCCAAACCTCATTTATTGGTCTCTGATTACTAATCACTAATGAAATTACGACATGGTTAATGTGTGTTCATATTACAGTAACAATGGAAATAGTTGGTCATTCAGCACTATTAAAGTTTTTTGAAAATTTGTATTATACCTTTATTTAACCAGGGGACAAAAATCACATTGAGATAGATATCACATTTACAAGTGAGCCTTGGCCAAGGTACTGTAGCAGCACACACTTAACATGACAGACAGAAAAATAAGAGGATAAAAAATTAAGAACAAGTGCAGACAGTTTGGAATGCCTCAAACTCATTGATTGAAATAAATGTAGTATTTTCAGTGATCTCTGAAGCTCATTCCAAGCAATTGGTGCACAAAATAACTAATAGGTTTTTCTTGTGTTTTTTAGTATGTGGACCATATTAAGTTTTGCAGCAAATTCAGAACTCCATGCCGATTTCATGTGGTTGGATGTGACATGTCTGTAAGTATCCTGATAGGTTCCTGTACTGATATTTATGTGTATTCATTCATAAACTCACATTATTTAGGCAAATATACTAAACATTTACCTGTATGATTTGTGCTTCTTTTGTCATTTCTTCTGTCTCAGGTGGAAAAAGAAAAGATTCATGACCATGAGCGTGCCTATGCCTACGAGCATCTCAACCTGCTGCTACACTACATTATGGGCATGAAAGTGAGCATGGAGGGCCTGCAGCCCCAGGGACTGGAAATAGCTGGACACAAACTGGTGGAACTCCAGCAGTCCCTTAGGGAGCTCGAGGCCAGAGTCTCCCAGCTCAGCACCACCTCTGGGCCTCCCGTGCAGGGAGCAGCCGGCTCCTCTTCATCCTCCAGTTCTGGACCACCTGTTTCAGCTCCTCTTCCTCCACCACCCACTCTGGCTCCCACTCTCTCTGTGTCTACATCCTTCACACCCCTTCCCAGCTCTGTTGGAGCAGCTCTGGAGCTCCAACTCCACAGTGAGAAGACCAAGGTGGCTGAACTGGGCCGGCGGTGCACTGAACTAGAAGTGAAGTCTGGGACGTTTGAAAATGTGGTGTGTGTCCTGAACAGAGAGGTGGAGAGGTTTGCGACCACCATGGAAGCAAGCAACCGTCAGCATAAACTGGACCAGGATAAGATTGAAGCGCTCAGTAATAAGGTAGAGTTGGAAATTATTATTATAACTGTTGTAGATGTATGTTTGCGTCACTCTTCTTTGGAGCCAACCATATTTCCCTGTGCAATAGTAATATTTTCCTTTTTTTAATGACATTATCTAATAAATTCCATAAAGTTCAACACTATGGCATATTTGTAATGAAAACTGGAGTATGCTGTGTAACTGTTACAAACATCAAATCACTTAGGAATACAGATGTTACAGCACTGTAGACTACTTATTTATACATAATGATATGAATAGCAGACTGTTACTTATAGTCTACATTCTGAACTTGTTTTCAAAATATTATCTTATCCAATATGCAGCCATGTAATAGGTTTTATTATGTGTGTTAGTTTGGTGAAATAAAAGCACTCAGAATGATCAAAAGTGCAACAGGAATCATCTGCCTGTCACGTATCTTTAACTATAATGACATTATCCCTTTCTTGAGGGATAATCCATTAGAAAATACCTACATACGCTTGTCTTTTTGAAAGTACTAGAAATAAGAGGTAATGTATTGTAAATAATTAAGATGTAAAAAAAACTCAGTACTGATGTTTATCCATCTTTTAAACATATAGCCATTGAGTATACAGTCCAATTTTAAAGCAGAAATTACTACATGAATTAAAAGAAGTTCTTATAAGTTATTTTATGTTCTTTTTAATACATTATTTTTTATAAATTCAGGTGCGACAGCTGGAGAGAACAGTGGGGCTAAAGGATCTGACTGTTGCTGAGATGGAGGGCCGTCTCAGAGAAATGTCTGCCACCACTTTTGATGGTGTCTTTGTCTGGAGGATCTCTGACTTTGCAAAAAAGAGACAGGATGCCATTGCAGGTCGAGCCCCTGCCATGTTCTCACCAGGTAGTGCCCCCCCCCCCCCCCCACACACACACACACACACTCACACTCACACATATTCTCCCTCAAGCAATCTGTTCATTGACTATTTTAAAAAAGAGTGATGTTAACCTGTTTGTATCCATTGTTTCTCAGCCTTCTACACCAGTAAGTACGGCTATAAGATGTGTCTGAGGATTTACCTGAATGGAGATGGGACAGGACGTGGCAGCCACTTGTCCCTGTTTTTTGTAGTGATGAGGGGACTCAGTGATGCACTGCTCAAATGGCCTTTCAACCAGAAGGTACAAGATTTGCAAAAATAAAACATTTTCATATTCAGGAGTGATTCTCAACTGGTGGGTTGTGGTCTTGGGCCTTTGTCTGAGCAAAAAATAATGGTAAAAAACACAAGTTGCACTTTATTAATTGAAGTCATTTTGCATGAAAACACCAAGTTTGTTAAAAATGGCTGCTTCCTGAAATGTTCTAACTGCCAATGTCAGCTTTAAGTTTCATGCTGACTGAATGCAACTTTACTTTTTTTTTGGCTAAAATGTACCTAATATCATGTTAAAGGGAATATTTCCTTCTTTGGCATCATCACCTACTGGGCATTTTGGTTCATCATTAAACTTGTCTTTTGTGTTGCCATGCTTGGATATTCCATATTATCTCAGATTCAAAATGCACCATCTTTTCATAAAATAAATATGAGAAGTTTAACTTTTATTTAACTTTTATCCATTTGGGTCACGACATGTCACTGTGGGGGGTAAGTGGGTCCCAAAGCCAGATCAGTTGAAAACCACTGACATAAAGCAACACACATTTTTGAAGGCATTCACACGTTGTTTCCTGTTTCATTTTTCTAGGTGACTCTCATGCTGCTGGACCAGAGTAACAGGGAGCATATCATTGATGCCTTTCGCCCTGATGTCACTTCCTCCTCCTTCCAGAGACCTGTGAGTGAGATGAACATCGCCAGTGGTTGTCCACTCTTCTGCCCTCTCTCCAAACTTGACACCAAGAACTCTTACATCCGTGACGACACCATCTTCATCAAGGCGATAGTAGACCTCACTGGCCTTTAGGCGATACCACACAGTGGTACAGTTTGGCAACCAGGCAGCTCTTTGACCACTAAGGCTTTATTTCAGCTCAGTCATGGTCCTTTTAGGGCTCTGTTCAGGCATCTTACTGTCCCTTGGAGCTTAAGGGAGGCAAACATGCTTGCAACTGTATGCTGCATGTGGCTGCAGTTTGCTACATCCAGACGGTGCTGGCATTGTCATACCCGGTGGGACCTAAGAGAAAACCACTGTCATTGCTGTACATTTTGGGTGCAAACTTTCAGGAGTTTTTCTTTTTGCCATCACAACACCAGTCCCATGGTGATACAATGTTACTTCAGGTCTGCACACAAGTTTTCAGTTCCGAGGCACAGAAGTAAGCACCAGTGCAGCATGGTCAGTGCAGTGATTAGTAGAAGCACAGTGGTGAGGATCAAATAAAATGAGTGAACAGTATTTTTCATCATCTCCTATTTCTGAAGACGTGCAATGTTACAGAACATGCAGACTATGTTAGAACAGGATTGTAGTTTATGGATAGTAGACGTGATCATTCCGATGTCACTGTAGACAGCTGGCTTATACTAGAGTTTGAGTGGCTTGATGCAGTTTTTGCTTTTTCCTTGCAGATTGTGGATATTGTGAGCTTCTCAATTCCAGTGTTGAGTGAATTTGCATAGACAAACGTGGAGTTATGTTATGAATAAGATTACAGGCATTTTTTGCGCAAAGTGCATGCCGCTTGCGTTTTAAGTATAAAGTTGCTCCTCATTTCGATTGAGTTTAAGAAGGTTCTTTGTTGTTGAACTTGTTTGTGAATTAGCCATCCGTGATGGTGGACATTGCCTGCATGTCTTTCAAACCAGGCTATTTTACATGTAAAGTTAGTGTTGCGTATGTGTTCCTATTAGGGGTTGGTGGTTCTGATTGGTGGTTTGGTACATCTGTGGAAGATACAGTGGAGTTACCAAGGAGTCAGGGCAGCTTGCCAGTCAAGCCTGAGGCATAAAAGCTTTGTGTGTTTTTGTCTCTGACAAACATACATAGCTCGAGTTTTCCCCAGGATATGCTCACTAGCTCACATCTCAACACATAGTACTGTGCCCCACCACAGATTGAGGTCAATACAGATTCCACAAAATGAGGGAATTGTTTGTTCCTTGTTTCCTGTCCATACTTTATACAGTGCATACATGTATGTGTTTTTGCTGCTCTAAGATAGAATACTGATGTGAATTTACTATATATGTTGGTGCAATTATACATGAAGTACTTGTGAGGTTGAGAGACTGAAATGAGGTATCAAAATTTGAGATTGTAACACTTTGTTGTTGGTCAAAGGCCATTGTTGATATTATTTATTGCAGATTCAGTGCAGCCCCAGACAGAATTATAAAGTGTTTTAGCTATACTAGTGTGCTCTAAGTAATTTCCAATAAGGCATCGCAAATATTGTACTAACACAAGATTTACAGTTTGGCTCAATCCAAAATGTTTCTGTAATTTTTCCATGTGTCCACCAGAGATTGCTGTTCTACTTACTTAGCATGCATGCTGAGGTTTTTAAGGTTCACGCTGGCCTGTTTGAAAACCAGTCTCGACCTGTATTGAAACCTCTCTGTGCATGGGAGGCTTCAATTCACATTCACTATAGAGTTTCACATTGGTTTACCTTGTGGACCATGTGTGAAAGCATTTACTTGTATTTGTTTGGATGAAAATATGTAATCATAGAATAGTTATTATGTTATATCCGGCTGAGCATCTGTTCAACAGACTGCCAGCCTATATTCATAGCAATTTATAAATATGTATCTTTCATATCATAATGTTGAAATAATCTATATATCGATGTTAATATACACAAAATGTTATAACGAACATAGTATTACTGAATACCTTATTAATTCTATATCTATATACCAACTTTTTGTTTGTCAAGATGGTTTGAACAGGCCAGGACAACCCCCTTTGTGCAGTAAGGACTTATTATTGTTTCTCGAGTGCAATATATGATAATGTCTGTTAGATTTTAATGCTATTTTGGCTTTAAGGGTTTACAGAGGTCACACGCAACTTTTTTGTTACCATTTCATTACACCACTCATCATAGTGCTAAATAACCAACATTGAACTTTCCAAGGAAATACAACACTTTCCTTGTCATTTTTTCACACACTACTATGACATCATTACCATGAGAATCATTAGCTACTCATAAAACTTACAAAGTAAACTGATGTTTTTTAAAAAAGATCATTTTAATAGGATATTCATGCTACATATAGTCAGTGTGTTTCTCTTCTTAACTTAAAACCATTCAATAAAAAATGGAGTATGTAATAAGTAGAATTACATGAACTTTTTAAACCTTGAGTGTTCTTGTAACGTGCCAAAATGAAATATTACCTCCATGTACTAACAATGTTGTATCGTTTTAATTTATGTTCTATGCTAAAACATGGTGCCAAATATGTTTATATTTCAGTTTATAAAGCGTGTATGGCTGTGTGAGTGTGCGTGTTTGTGTACATGGACGCATGAGTGTCATTGTGGTACAATGCATGGGGTCAGCGCTCCTGGAGGCAACAGAGGAGAACATTAAATCTATCCCATGAAATGGTCCTCAAACTAAAGACCCTCGCAAGGTTATTTCAAGGTTCTTGAATGTAAGCTTTACAGTAAACTACAGCAGTTCTGTCATGTGATGCTGTTGAGTTGGCAATACTTTATTTGTGCACTTTGTATCAGTTGTTTGTCAAAACAGGGTATTTTGAGTTATTTATGTACCTTGACATTATATTTAATTTATATATATATATATATATATATATATATATATATATATATATATATATATATGCGTGTGTGTGTGTGTGTGTGTGTGTGTGTGTGTGTGTGTGTGTATTCTGACGTTGATAATTGATGTGATTATGCTAAAAAGACATGCAGTGTATAATAAATTTGGTTGGTTTCGGTGACTTTATTGTCTTTCATTTCGAGTCACTCACTAGGGGGCACTATAAATCTTGTCATGAATAAAAATGAAAATAATAGCAACTATTGTACTTCTATAGGCTGTGTAATTTAAGACCAATCTACATTTTTAGACTTACCCAATATAGACCTTCCTTTCCTGGAAGTGAACTGAAGGAACCACTGTGCAACAAATTGAGTAAAGTGGGCACACGGGGCACTCAACTGACCCACCAAACAATACTGAGCGTTGTACACAGTTAAGTCTTTTCCACATGCACATTTAGAAAGAATATGAATATGTCTCCTTTAGCTGCTTCTCTCCATAGCTATCTCATACAATGTACTGCAGTCAGTCATCAGTCAGATTGTCTTACTTTATAGAATATAACAGGGGGAAACATTGAACCATTTTTGTGCAGTGAAATAAAGAACTTAGAGAAGAGGAAATAATTTACAAATACATTAAAAATCGTATGTGTTAAATCTGTTAGTAATATTAACAATGGCAAAGTATGAGCTTTTAGGATGAAGACCTACATCCCAAAAGACCCAGAGTCTATGAGGACAGATGAGCATGTACATTGCAACACACATGATTTCCCACATCAGACAACAGTAAAGGAGCTATATGTTAGAGTTATGTTCCCAGTAATCACAAAATAGCCCTTAATGTTACCAGACATTAAGGAATCACGTTCATTTGAATTTCAAATTTTTCTTTCTGCCACCTTCTGGGTCGGTTCATTCCGTCACAATGTTGGCAGCATCTGAACACTGATTGGCTTTTCGTGACCCGGCGTCACACAAATTCACCTGAAAAGTTCAATATTTTCAACTTGAGCGTTTATGTGTATTTGCGGCACATTTCTATGAGCAGGTTAACACTTCTTATAGAATAAAGCACATTATTATTATTATGATTATGATTATTGTTATTGTTATTGTTATTGTTATTGTTATTGTTATTGTTATTGTTATTGTTGTTATTATTATTGTTATTATTATTAGTAGTATTATTACCTTCATTTAAGGGACACATGAGCAGGTTAGTGCACATTCTAACATGAAGCACATTGTCCCAGTCAAGTAGGCAGGAACATTTTTTTACTAGTTTTGTGGTTTAGGACAAGGAATTTTAAAATAGCCCACTAATGCCAAATAAGAATAATAGTAATTTGTAAAGTTTGGTAGCACTAACAGCTCATATGTGACTGGATCTGGACAGAAGGATAACTGGAGTTTGAAAGGGCGTTTTACAATTCTGCCTTCTTACACGACAAGACAGGTTCGTGGCTCCGTCTCAGTTTCGGTTTCAATACGCATAATATTACAGGCCTAATAGATTCCATTAAATTTTGGTGAATGTAGGTCAAAGGTCAAGGTTACCAAAATACAATGATAAGAGACAGGGCACACCAGGTCAAACCTTTGTGAGGGGGCATGATTTGTTTCTTTACGAGCTAATTCTTTTTGGTGTTTTTTGTTGTTTGCTGTCCCACTATTTTGTTCTGTGTTGGTAATGAATTAACTTGTGGAGTTTGACAAGAGGGTAGGTATGGGATAAACATTTGCATTCTCCCTCTGATACTCGAGTGGATTGGTGCTGAGTGGAATAAATGACACACTCCCCCACATGTCAGTGTGCTTCAGCTGCTCTGTTGTTTTGGCTCATCATCAATGCTGACTGAATCTCCACAGAGATGTTCCAGTGTTGTTGTCTGTGTTGGATGCTGTTTGGTTCCCTCAGTTCCTCCACAAGTCTTGTATTATTTTTACATAACTGCACAGCTCTCCATGTAATTATCTAAACATATTGTACTTGTTGTAGCATGTGGACTGTAGATGAATGTTCACTTTTGGCTTCTTCATAATGTATTTCAGATGACACCTGTTGTTTTGCAGATTATGCAAAAGATTGGTTTGGGTCACCACCTGTCGATCAGACACTTTTTCTGTATCAAGAAAACAGACTGGAAGGTTTCCTTAACCCCTCATGTGGATCTGTGATGCAGTGTATGTTACTCCCTTGTGCTTCTTGGGATTACTGCTGACAGGAAAACAGATGGAAATTAATACATTTCTGACAGACAAATTCCTTCTGCTTCCTCTGTCAGGTGAAAGAACTGAAACAAATAGAAACAGGGGTAATAATATAGCTGAATAAAATATGATTATATTTAATCTTTGATAACACTGATAAATAAATCAAGTTTTCGTCACCTTGTAATATTATCATGCATAACACAAGAATTGAAAAAGACTACCTGCATTGAAAATAAAAAGAAAACATTTTATTTATGTGTCATGGAATCATTGCTTGTACATTGGCCACGCATTCATATGATTTTACCCAATCAATATCCACTTTGTCCATCGGTGGCTACTATTAGGTTAGGTAATACACAGCCAGGCCAAAAAGGCTCTTCCTGGATTTAACGTTCAGTCATTCAGTCAGATAGATAAACATGAAGAAGATGAAAATGGGCAAATAATCCAGTTTGACAGCCTGGCATTCCCACAACTGGGACTTTTTGTAATGACAATGGCCAAGCAGGGGGCACAAGTTCTTTTTCTTTCCGGTAACACTCTCTTTGACATTTCACTTTATTTTTGTTTGTATCTTGATAGGAATGAGAAATAAGATAGATATTTTATGTTTTTTTTTTTTTTTTTTTTTTTACTGTTCACCATGAGTGCAATTGATCACATCCTTCACATTTTTATCATAGATTGTTATGGTTATCAACTTTGTCAGAATAAAAAATGGGAATGGTGTTCTGTCCTGGATCAGTCCACTTCTGCTGTGTTTAGTACCAGTGACCCTTTCAGATCTTTTAATAAAAATACATTTTACTTATCAGCGTTTTTCAAGATTCTAAAGGTGCTTTTGCAGAGGACTTGATGACCTGACATCAGTGGTGAATACTGCTCTGCTTTGGAGTCAAATCAAACCAAAGCAATAATTCGTACATATACTAGACCCTGAAAATGACAACAACGTATTCAAGAGCTTTTATACCTCACTGTGTCTGGAGCATTCTCTTTCAGGCATGCATAACGTGCTGATGCAAGCTGCATTTCTCAGACTAAACAAAGTAATGAATGTATTATTTGGTCTCTTGGAACACACTGCAGCGCTGACCCTGCATTCAAGTTACAAGCTTTGGGACTTGATTCATTGTCTGTACAGTGTATTAAACTTTCCATGTAGATGCTTACGTCACACTAACGGAGTACATGTTTTGTATCTGTGGAGTCTAAATGTCACCTATTTCAGGACCTACAGAAAGCTTTTTGATTCATGATTAAGTGTTCCCAATATATTGATTGTCCTTTTGTTCTATTTTCCACAGCTGTGGAAGCTGGATTTTATTGATTTAATGTGGCAGTCATCTAATGTCTCTCTTGATGACAAAGAGCAGGCAAGGTCTGGGTCTGCAGACCTCGTGCTGTGTTTTTACTCTCAGTCTCATCCTCTCAGGTCACCCTAGTTCTGCTCATATACTACAAAGTAGAAACAGCTGAATCTGATGACACCACTGACAGAGCTCTGCATAATACAGCTTTAAACACAACAGAAGCTGGAGCACCCAGCTCATTTCACAGATATGTGAGTGTTTGAAAGACTGTGGTCAGAGACTAATGGTACAAGTGCCTTCATTAAATTGAAGTGTGGACCTGTTGGACTGACCAGACTAGGTTTTTGTCAGGAAAATGCCTTCAAAAGCGACACTACAAAGACTGTCTTGGCATGTTTTTCTCTGTCTCCTCCAGACATTCCTCTTAATAATATTATGTATTCATAATAATCTAAACATTTACTTGTGCTGTCTTGGCAGTTGCATGTTGGCCTTTTCTCAGAAAGATGAAGATGTACAGTATTTGCATAATGGCAAACATGTCTGGTCTCCAATGTTTGTTGGATTTTACTCAAGGGGATTAGAAGAAACACCTGCAGTTCCTCTGTTTATTTAGTCTTCATGCCTCTGAAAGTCATATGAGTTTTGAAGCACAAGACTCTCCAAAGATGTCAGGAAATACTTGAGTCAGTTGTAAACAGCTTAAAATTAACTTAAATGTGGTTTACTGACTATAGCCACAGCTGAATGGACTTTTTAAAAGATGGCAATTAGACTTATCTGGTGTAATTAACAGTCACCAGTGGAATGTTGGGTGATCAGCACAAACAATAAAGCTGTAAACAATTTTCAGAGCAGTAACTTGGTGACCCTGTGGTTTTTACATGAGCCACAGTTTCCATTTCCGTTTCCTGATTATTATTTTTTTTATAGTAGTGACTCATATAGTGCTTTACTAAGTTAATGAAGAGAGCCTTGGCTGTCATGCTACAGGTATGATGGGTTTGTGACAGATAAAACAAAACAAATAGACATACTTTTTGTTTATTAACAAAATTAATTGAAAGAATCTTGGTGCCACAATATTGAGCAGTACTGCTGTGTGTCTGAAAAATGCACCCCTATGTGCTACAGCTATTGATTTTAATACCGATTCATCAGTTTTTACCCAACTTTACTTTATGTCAGATGGTTGAATGGTTGATTTTTTTTTTTGATTCTGAAAAGATTACTTAGTATATTTCAATTGATTAATCTGTACTATCGATCGGAAAGAGTGCAGGTAAACATATTGTGTTTATGAATTAAAGTATAACAATGAAACAGGAATCCTAATTAAATATTATCACATTATCAATGTATGCAGATCATTTTATTTCTTGTCTAGTTCATTAATCCATTGATCATTTCCTCACTAATATCCTCTCATTCTTCAATAATGTGCATCACATTGCTACTGAATGAACAAACATTCCTTTGACAGCATTCGTTTAGCAATCAATAAGTAAAAACATTAATCCCTCACAGCCTATTTGTACCTGGTGCTAACTGTAATCCATCTGGTGTAAACTACTGGAAAAGGCTGGCTGGACAGTGAAAGAAACGGTGTGCTCAGGTCGCCAGACAATAAAATTTCCCCCAAATTTTCCCCACAGCAGAGTCACGGTTCTAGTTTTTATTGAGTAACACCTCTTGACAACTCTATCAGTTCTTTCCAACTTTTGTTAACTCTCTTCAACCCTTCCAGGACTTCACAGCTACACTGAAATAGTCCAGAAACTCAGTACTGTTCACTGCAGGGCTATGTATATTACTCAAGAGATACTTTCACTATTTGGCACATTTTAGGATGTCTGAGTGAGCCTTTCCACACTAGATCATTTTTATTCTTGAGGGTGTTTATACTGATGGATTCTCTGTGTTTTACTGTTGACCTTCTGTTGCTCAGTGTGTTCACAGCATTTATACTGTTTACTGAAACTAGGCTGTTGATGTCGGTTACTGACTGGCCTAACACTCAAAATGACTCTGGCCTTTGTCTCGTTCTAGATAACTTATAATGTGATTCAGAACTAGGGGTTAAAGAAAATATTGATTGTATAATATATCATATTTCATCTCATAATACTGTATTAACATGTGTTGTATTGCAATATTTGAATGTTACTAAAAATGTCCATACCAACTTTGAATGGAAAATTACACAACATTTGGGACAAAAAAGCTAAATTTTTCCCCTCTTCACTTCTGCCTCTGAAAGACAGGGTGTCATTGGTGAGGACAGCCTCGCTATATGTGATTGGCTGACATTTTCTGTCTTTATAAAAACCTGTTCAGACCGCAATTCCTTTTCTCTTCTTAGCTCTTGAGTTCAATACATTTCCTGTAGCACAGCATAAACCTCAACATGCAGTAATAACTTCCGTGCTTCCCTTTCCCATGTTTCTCATTTTGGAAGGGTGGAATGTATCACAGTCTGACACTTTTTACTGTCTTAGAGGCAGATGTTGTATCAACATTTGAGCAGGACTTTAAACTGTAATGTCTGTAAAATGTAATTTAAATTTTTGTGATATAGCATTAGATCCTGTTCTGATCAAATAAAAATATGTTTAGTATTTGTGCATATTTCTGTGCAATTCTGTTCTTAAAAAATCTTATTTTTTAAATACACAAAAATCACCTTGTTTACAGTATCATGATATATCATAATTCGATTCTCATATTCTGATTTTTTATATCACCAGATTCTTGTCAATACACCCCTATTTATAACACTGTGAAGCTACTAACGAGTGTCTTTGTTCTGTGTAATGAAACTAAAACATCAAGAAACCATGACACAGGTCTATGTGCTCTTTACGCAGTGTTGACTTATGTTGTCTGATAAAATGACAAATGCTTGTTAGCAAAGAAACTGGGTCACTCCCCGGGGTCTGATCAATACATAATTAAAATACCGGATACAGACACACTGAACTGTTCAGAAGTTGTTGAAAATACACATGCAGTTATAATTCATCTCTGGGAAATGTTGGTGATCTATTAAACAAATGATTGATTAAAAAGTATTTTGCAGTATGTTGAAGGTTAAGTTTTTTGGGAATAGGAATCAGACTGCTTTTGTATTTGCTTTTAAAAATAACTGTTTAAGCTGCATGCTGTTTGAATAAAGCTACTATTCTTTACTTCAAAGGGCTAGCTAGCAAGCTAGTTATCATTTAATGTTGAAGGTACCTTTAACTAAACCAAATGTTAACTATGTATTAGCTATAATAGTCAGTCTGTAAACTGGCAGTTGTGTGAATTTACATTAAGTTGGCAGGGAATACTTTTAATATCAATGGTTTTAAGATGAGTCTACTCATAAAGGCTATGCTAATGTACCTGCTGTTTAGGCACCCTTTTGGAATTATAGGTAACTGGAAGGCTCTAGAGATTATAACACTGTAATTAACACACAGGTATTTATTTGCTTAGATACAGTATCTGTGAGGAACCTTCACATAGACAGCTACTCTGAGGCAGCCTGTTGAATTGTAGATAACTTTGCAGTTGTTGCTAGATAACTGCAACGCATAGACTTGGGGGGAAAAAACACTGGTAGACTTACTGACTTGATCACTGTAATAGAACCTACCTCATATTTGAAACAGGGACAGTGCACATTAATAACATTGCTGTAAATGCGCCAGAATTAGCCAAGAGGCTATTTTTCATCTGTAGTAATCTCATAGACAGCCTATAACTCACAGTTATCTATTTCTTACTAGATAACTGTGAGGGACCTTGAATAATTTCCGACTACAATACAAGCTACCTCTGAGGCAGCCTATAAATTATAACACAACACAAATGCACATTAGCATCATATGCAACCTGTAATGATGCCGTTCTCCAGACGATGTCATTTTGAAGTTAAGTTCCCAGAGGACACCCTCTGACTGCAGTTGTTATAATAGTCAAGAATGAGATAGTGAACCTTCTCTGGGATGTTGTATCTGCTCAGGGACATTTCCACCAGCTTATGCAGAATCGACCCATACGCATCGGCAAGGTCAAGCCGTAGGACTG
This sequence comes from Siphamia tubifer, assembly GCA_020466265.1. Lineage (NCBI taxonomy): Eukaryota > Metazoa > Chordata > Actinopteri > Kurtiformes > Apogonidae > Siphamia > Siphamia tubifer. The sequence goes on along the minus strand of CM035794.1, from coordinate 50,282,129 downwards.
CCAAGTCGCCTCTGTTCTCTTGCGACTCCCAAATCAGCTGAATTACCACACCTGTGTGCTCAAATATACCCTGGAACTCCTGGGACTCCTCCCTTCTGAACCAAGGTCTCGATGTAGGTGTTCTTCTGTAAAAATCCCATAAGGTGGTTCAAAATTATCTTGAAGAAAGTCCTGCACTCAACACTAAGGAGAGAGATTGACCTGAAATGCTTGATGTTCTTAGTATTCTCCTCCTTGGGAATCCATACCCCCGTACTTCCACTGCTGAGGTACCTTCCCTCTTCTCCAGATCACCTTGAAGATCTTCCAAAGACACTCCAACAGACGGAGACAGTCTTTGAAGACCTTGTACTTGGACTCCACTTGGGCCTGGCGCTAATGCTGTTCTTGCCAATTTAACCCTTGTGCGGTCCTTCGTAAAAAGGCACACTGGCTGTGTCCTACAATCGGGTCTTAAAAACCCAGATTCCAAAGTTCAGTTCCATAGACTCATCACCCCACCCCCCAAGGATATATTACTGTTTTCAGTAGTAAGCAATGGCATCCTACAGTACGTATAAAAAGGTACATTTGTGAGCCACCGGGTCTCTTTGACCCGAAGGACCGCACAAGGGTTAATGGCCTACATCACTTCCTTCAAGGTTGGTTCACTGGTGTTGAACAGGGTGTAGGGCTCTGGTGGGCATATAAGGGCTGCACAAAGGCCAAGGTCTTGCTCTCTCCTGCTGTCACTATAGATGTTACTCCACCAACCCCATCATCAAACAAATCTTGGCAGAGCATGCAGTCCCCAAGTGGTTTTCTAGTTATCTTTGCTAAGTTCACTGTTTGTTGAGCCACACTTCAGACCAAACTGTGACAGTTGTGACCTTGTTTGGAAGACTGAACAACTATATTTAGTGCCACTATTGAATTACAGATACCTAGTATACAATATATTTTAAGTGTTACTTTCACTAACACTGTTTGGTTTGTGGGTGGTTTGATACTACCATAGCAAAGACATGCATAACAAGCTTTTATCCACAGTTAATTATGAGTTTGACAGTCTACGGATGCTTGAAGTGTTAATCCATGTATGATTTTGGAAGCAATACGTGCATTCTGATGTGTAACACCCCCTTGCTATTAATAGGGTGGAAAACTAATACTATATATAAAGTATTACATTAAGTGTTACTTAATAAATCTAAATGAGTGAAGTATTATAATTAACTCTTTGTCAGTGAAATTTGTAAACCCAAATCAAAATGACATAACAAGCCTGGCTTTTCAGTTTTTAAGTCAGTTTTTACTACAGTATTGTGCATTACATTGTCAAACTTTGTCAGACCTATATTATTAACTTGTAGTAGCGGTGCCTTTTGACGGATTTCATTTAGTAGCCCAATTAATCAACCATATTGCTGTGTAATTCCAAAATAGCAGACTTGCAATAAAATAAATGGAGGGTCAGCATTAAGTGTTAAATTCTTGGATTAAGTAGTCATGTCATGTTAAACAATTTCCTGACAAAATCTGAGATCTTCCAGGGCCTCTTGGGGTTTTGTTGTTTTTGGAAAAGCTCATGGAGAAGAAATTGTTTATAGTTTGAGCTTTTATATCCATTATATAATTAATGAGGCTACCACAGGACATCCTAGTCTGACTGATATTGGTGGCTTGATAAATGTCCACAGCAGCTTGGAGCATCTTGTGGAGGTTTCGGTGGACCTTAGGTAGTCTAGCTTTGTAAACCAGTGCAGTGATCTGGGCAAATTAATTTTTTCCACTAGTGTTTAATTGTTACATTCCTAACAGTTTAGACCATACCCTGTACACAGAATAATAATTGCATTCATTACCTAACTGGACCATGCTCATTAACATGTGGAGTGTTATAAAATATCTGGGATTGAGTAGCTGTTGAAATGTGTGAACACAACTACGAACAGTTTAATTCATACTTTTCACACTTATTCTAAACCGACATGTCTCAGCTTCTCAACTAAACTACTTGGTTCATCAGTTTGTTATTACTGTGGGATTGATGGCAGTTTTAATTTGCATTTAGATACTGTCTGCGCTTAGACTTCTGTTTTGTGTGAGTGTTGTTTGAAAAGAATGTCATTGTTTTATTTAAAGCTATAAATCACAGTCCTTCATTGAAGAGCCAAAATACACATCTGTAACAAAATACCAATGATTAGAGTATGTGGGGTAAGACATTTTTGGGAATCAACTCTGCTACTGCTGGCGTCCATCCTTTGATGACTTATTTCAGCAGTGATGGGAGCTCAGATTGACCGTGTATATTATGACTACTCTCATCCAAACAGGCTGCACTCATATTATTAGTCTAAAAATGAACTGATCAGCCAGAAGGATGACATCCTGAAAACCTGTACTAATGCACAGTCACTAGTTTCCCTAGAAACAAAATATTTAAAAAGGCCCAGAAAGTAGACATGCAGACAAGTCATGTAGTTTGATGAACAACGGCTGGTAATGGATAAAGGACAAAGTAAAGGTTTCACTGACCTGTTTGTTCATGAAACGTGTATCTAATCGAAACAGTTGGTACTGACAGTCACAGCTAATTGAAGATAGATTTACAGCAAAATTACAGATTTGATAAAAATACAAAGTGCCTTTTAAAGATGTTCATGATTTGACTGTTGTATCCCTGATCAAATAATAATGAAATGGATTTATGTTGTGATTTTCAAGGCACTCAAGACAATTTTCACTTTATTTATACAAAACTGCACTGCGAAAGGCTAATGGAAGCATAGATGACAGTCTGTGACTCCAAACATTAGCCTACACCAGTGCGAGTGTGTGCATTATACTGGAGGTAATGTGGATGAAGTGTCTTACCCAAGGACACAACTATAGGTTCCCTGTTTTCTTAAAACATATGAAAAATACTGCACAATATGTAAGCACATATTAACAGTATGTGCTTGTTTTATAAGAATGATCAAATATTAGCATAAAATTAAATATGAAAAAAAACAGGCGTGACTGCATTTAACACTATTATGTTTTTACAAAGGAAATGGCTACTGTAATTCTACTGTAATTGTATTGGGAATTGCACACACCTCTTACTGCACTGTCTCCATGGTAACTGCACAAACAAGTTTCCACATAGCTGTAGATGAGTCCACTTGTAGTAAGCTGGCATGTCTGACTACAGCTAATCAGTGGAATTTTACTTATCTGGAACATGAGTTGTAGAGAAAAAACATGATGTGCTACAAAAAAAATGACTGCAATTTTGGAATGAGCATGCCAATTTTCGGTTTAATCATCATAAAAATCTAACTCAATGTAATAAAAAAAAAGTTCCCCAGTGTTATTAAGAAATACAAACGACTGAAAATGCTTAACGCCAGATCCAATAATGTTTCGATTCTTACTCCATTTACAATCCATCTACAAAGAGAGTATCAATGGGTATGTATTTACATCCATGTAATTACAGTGTAAGTCTATTTAATATGTATATGCTGTAAACAACTTATTGGTAAAATTCTAACTCCCAGAACTCAGTGTGCTTGTCATCTGAGCTGTTAATCCATTCTTAGCAGCTGTGGTGTTTGCTCCAGAAATGGAGAGATCACTGGGACCTGTATGGATGTTAGACTGTAGTGCTGTCATGACTAATATGTGGAAATTAGGCTAAAATGTGGCCAAGTGTTCCTTTTTAGGAACATTGGGTCAACTGATAGTACACAGGAGTAACATTTAATACCTACAGATGTCAGGAGAAAGAGGAAAACTAGTAAAAAAAAAATTTTAAAAAAGGTTTACTTGTCATCTTCAAGTCTCCAGATAAGCCCTGAAGCGGATCTTCATCCAACATTTACAGTGAAATGGGAAAATTCTTATTTTGGTTTGGAAATTACATAAGCGTTTCCCCTGGAAGAAAAGGCTGAGGACTTCACAGTGCATTTTGTTTGTCATGACCAACATAAATCAAACACATTTTCCATGAATCTTTTCAGGGTAATACTTAAAGAAACAGATGAAAGACGCCAAAAGAGGTCTGTTTCATGTTTACCTCTGACCTGCTAACTATGTGAACACATAATATTTATGACAGATTTAACATTGGACCTTATAGAAGAATAATTTAAATGACACCTTTACTCAAACACAAGAGTTATGTGTTCTTAGTATTTTCTGAGAGCACATCCACTCAAAGGCCCACTGGTTTGTGAAAACATTTGATCTTGGGTCATGACTTCTTCTTTTTTATTTTTTTTGTTTTCATAAATCACCTGTGTTTCGTTTTTATTTAGCCTACACTGGTCATGCAACTTGTTTCACTTTTGTTCTGTTTTTGTAGTTCAGACTATTAATTAGCTAAAATCATTATTTCAGTAATGGTGCAAAAGCACATTTGACCAAAGTTGAATATACATATATATATATATATATATATATATATATATATATATATATATATATATATATATATATATATATATATATATATATATATATATTAAAATATAGCAATGAATATTCCCAAAATTTGCCCTGGAACATATTCTCTAACACTTTGAGAAAAAAAGAAATACACAACTTTCTCCAGTCATAATGAATAGGTAGTTATAACTTTAATAAAACAAACTTTTAGATGCTATCATGAGACTTCATAATACTCCTTAATGAAAAAAAGAGTGATCATATACATACATACATACAGCTCTGGAAAAAAATAAAAGACCACTGGAATTTCCTGTGAAATCACATGTTCATTCTATTCCTGTGTCTGTTGAATTCCAATACACACACACCCTATTCTATTTAATAAACAGTTGACCCATGTCTTATTTAAAAAGTAGAAGTATAAAAAACACTATTGTGATGATCACTATCTTCTCACAATAGGCAAAATGTTATTCAAAGTTAATTGAAGTCAAAATTAGTAAAGTAACTTTTATCCAAAGCACTTTACATTTTTAACCTCACATTCACCCATTCACAGATGCACTCACACACAAGTAGGCAGCTGCTGCCATGCAAGGTGCTGCCAAACCTATTGGGAGCAATTCAGGGTTCAATGTTTTGCCCAAGGACACTTCGGCACAAGGATAACCAGAGTCGGGATGCGACCCAGCGATCCTACTGCCCAATCATTGGATGACCTGCTCTACCAACTGAGCCACAGCCATTATAGGAATTCAAAGTAATTATTGAAAACTACTGACAATGTTCCCAAACTCCGAGGACTGTTTCTTCTATCAGGACGATGCCTCCTGACCTCAGCTAGTTCCATAAGTGTGGATGACAGACCACCAGATAAAGACCCTGTCATGGCCAGATCAATCTACAGACCTGAACCCACTTTGAAAAGTTCTGGAGGAAGAACAGAAGCCATCAAACATATCTGAGTTTCTTGAATTTCTCTGCCAGGAGCTGCAGAGAATCATTCAACAGCAATGGTGGAGAGCCAAGACATATGAAAGCCGTCATTGAAAATCAGGGTTATTCCACCGAATACTGATGTCTGACATTTTCCCAAGTTAAAATGTTAAAATATGCTCTAAATAACAATATTTGGAATTCGGGAGGAATGTTGTCAGTAGTTTAGAGAATAAATGAAAATTTTTATTTTATTCGAACACATATCTATAAATGGTCAAACCAAAGGAAGTGGTCCTTTTGCAGTGGACTCTTGTTTTGTTTTCTTTTTTACAGAGCTGTATCATATGACCTAACCCTAACAGGGTGAGGTTTAGCCTTTTTGAAGAGCAACATCAGAGCAACATCAAACGTTTTCAAGATCATCTTTTCAAACTCATACAGTCAAAGTGCATCCAATAAAAGTGAAGATGTTTTGTAGTGAAACCTTTGTCTAGATACACGTTCATACTGCTGGGCCCAGATGAAAATGCCAGCCCTAATCTCTCTCTGTCTGGAAGCACTGACCTCTTTTGTTCAGTTGACGGCTTATTACCATTATTGATTTTGGCTCTTTTATTTTACAGACTTCCTGCAGGGAGGCAGATGACACATGCACATATCACCTACTGTTGGCTACTGCGAACACCAGCAAAACTGTATCATTAACTTTATGCTCAGGATGCATTTATTGTATATGCTGGTGCACATCTCTATATAATGATGCAGACAAAGGGATGAGAACATAGAAGTGAAACCGTCCTGATGGTTTTGGATTTATTTTTTCCACCCCCCCTTTCACTTGCCGTTTCATCAGAGGACATAGTTTCTATGGGATCCGAGCAAAAGTGGTCTACACTTCTTATACTGTGAGTGCAACAACGTGCTAAATACTATGACTGTTATATATTATTCATAGTTGTGGTGTGTGTGCATATATATATATATATATATATATATATATATATATATATATATATATATATATATATATATATTTATTTTTTTATTTTTTATTTTTTTGCATTAATGTCAGTGGTTTGGCTGGAAGTTAACAGTATATACAAACAAGCATAAGATTGTTTTAGATTTTTGGGGGGCTTTTTAAAAAAAATCATTTTACCAGTAGATTCTTTTATTGTATTCAAAATAAGAATGATTTGTACATCATCAATGCTCTTTGGGGTGGATGGAGTTCCCTGGATCTACTGTGTTATTGATTAACAGGGTAAATGATATCCAGGGGCAGAGAAAACACATCATATTATTCCAGAGCACTGGCTCAGACGTTCATTTTAATCCAGTGCAGCAGTGATGTTTTCAGATACATTTAGTATTTTCTTTTTTTAATGGAATGTCCTTTGCAGTAGAAAAGGAAAGCTAATGAAAAGAGGAGAAAAATGCATTGCTCGGGATCGAGAGGATGTACTTTAGTGTCTAACAAACTGTAGTGACCAGTGGCTTCTTATCTTATATGGTTTTCCTCAGGTTTTATAGAATAGAATAGAATAGAATAGAATAAAATAGAATAGAATAGAATAGAAGTACTTTATTGATCTCACAACCCGGAATTTTTTTTTCAGTTGCTTGGCACCATCTGTGCACTATCTGCAGTGTATTCCCTACTGGTTTTTTGTTTTTTTTTTTGAAGAAGAATGTTAAGATTTACCATTTCGCATACATGTTTTAACTGTTGTTACCAGACTTGTGTCACAAATTTCAGTGTGAGTGATATCATAAATTGTGTACAGATAACACACCACTTTTTTTTTTTTACCTCCACTGGTGTTGACATACAAAGGTAGAAAAAACTCTGGATATGAACAAATAATGTAAAATATCCAGTGTCCAATGTTTTCCAAGGAATTTAAGTGGTGTTTTTGTGGTTATTAAACTTACAGGATAAAGCATATGTTGTCTGCAGCTGTAATGTAAATGTGTCTGTTGTTTGAGTCCTCAAATAGCAGCTGGCTGATTTGTCAGCACATCTGGTTTAGACAATTCACATCCACTGTTCAGACCTCCTGCTTCAGTGAGCTTTCCCTCTAGTGTGGTCTCAGTGTGTGAGATGTTTGTGTTTTCCTCACCATGGTTTTAGAAACAGTCACACTTTCTTGGAGATGGATGGTTGTTTGAGCCGAACAGGAAACGGATGTCAGATTCAGCCCACATAATATGTCGGCATATGAACTACAGGGGTCAGAGGTCACTGCCCTCAGTGAACACAGTCAAGATTATGAGAGTTTGTCATGGCAACAGAGTAGTCACAATGTGTACACTTTTACAGCATCAGTGTAGGATAGTTTTTTTGTCATCAATGGACCAAAAATCACTGAATTATTTTCATTATTACTCCTCCAAGGAATGGTGGAGTTATGTTTTGTTTTACATTTTTCTGTTTGTCTGCCTGTCTGTGTGCAGCATAAGTGAAACAATTATGGATGGATTTGGCTGAAATATTCAGGAAATGTTGATACTGGCACAAGGAACACATGATTGAATTTTGCAGTGATTAATATGTTTCAGCTGCAACAAGTTCTTTAAACCATAACTGATGTGGAGAGAAACTTTTCATTAGTTTGATAGAGAGCATAAAGGTTGGGGAGTTAATCAAAGTGAGTACAATAGCCAATGAAATACATAAAAAAAACAATAAAATAATGAAACACATAAAACACAGTGAAAAACAGAACAAAATGAACAATTCATGTTGTGTCAAAGACTATGAAAAAGAAGTGTATTTTTTAAATGTATTTTTTAAATGTATGTAAATGTCATGTAAAAACTGTCTGTTTTTACATGTCACCTAAAAGGCCTGACCTCCTCTGACCTTCAGATCTCAGAGACCCCAACAGAGCATTACGGTCAAAGAGTTGAGCTGGAGGAAGACCATTAAGATATTTGGAGATAAACAACAGGATTCTGTAGCACATCAGTAGCAAATGGAGAGAAGGAAGAAAACAAGAGAAATGTTCTGCCATTGTTTTTCAGTTAATAAACTAACAGCAGAATTCTAGATGAATTGAGGACAATGAAGAGAAGCAGAGAAAATGATTAACTCCAATGAAAAAAAACTCATAATATAGTTTGAAGAGGTTGGAAGAAAAACATTCTGTTTTTCTGAAATCTTCTGGGTGACATGAATCCCATTGAGAACTTTTATGAAGAGATGGAGCAGATTTGATGCACTGGGTTGATTCTGTGATTATTAATAAAAGAACTTTGTGGAAAAACTAATGGAATAGAATGGAAATACATGTTGTGACATTTATTATGGTGTTGCATTGAATAAACAATGCCAGAGGGAATGCAACTCAGCTAGAGACAATCCAGTGAAGGTGTGTGTGTGTGTGTGTGTCCGTGTGTGTGTGTGCGTGTGTGTTGGGGGGGTGGGCTTTTTGATTTACTGGAAAATCTCCTCAATCTGTCATGGCTCTTGTGTATGCCATATAATTCACATGCACTACATCCACAAAACTATTCAACCTCCCACAGCTCACCACATTAGAAACTACTAGCTGGGTTGTCATGGTAACTTGTTTGTTTATGATTGGTTTGGGTGAGCGAGGCTGGGTTTTTGTTTTGTATTTTTCTGAGTGGGCTCTTCTCCACTTTGTCATCAGAACTGTTTCCTCTAAAAAAAAATGTAGCTCCCTCTGTGACCTTATGTGCAAGGAAACTCTTTAATCAAGTTAAACATCTGTTGCACTCTCTGAGACAGGAAAGGATATTTTAGGTACAGATAAAGGTGAAGTTATTAACTCAATAATATGACATTTGCTATTAAAGTTGAAAATATAAAAGAAAATATGAAAATATAAAAAACTTGAAAATCATATGGAGTCTTATCATGGAAGAATGAATCCAAGTTGTGATAAAAACATCCTATCGCACAGCATATTTTAATCCTTTGAAAACATTTGCATCATATTTGTTACACCTGTGACACTATCAGAACTGGAGTCTGGACCTAAATGCACACCTCAGAGAGGTAGCATGGAGAACAGGGTTCAATACACAGGTAATTAGACAGTGAAACAAACAGGATGAATGAGGGACAGACAGCAGACATTTGGGTACACAGGTGGGCTATCAGCAAATCAAACAGATCCAAATAACAGCAAGCAAAAAAACAAAATCCAAGAGATGGGGGCAAGGTTCAGGAAACTGGAAGAGGCTGAGGAAAACATGATTCTTCTTGTGTAAAAACACAAGAAGAATCGTTGGAACGTTTAACACATAGTCAGGGATGAAGTGGTCGAGAAGACAGAGGAGAAGAGAATATGGAGGAGAAAGACAACAAGACACTGGTGGACAAAATGAGGGAACAAATGAGGGAAACTAGGGAAAAGGTGAAATAGAGAAAGAGAAGGGAAACACAATGAAGTGAGAATCTAACAGAATAAAACAGGAAATGAACAGAAAAGACAAAACATGAACTAAAAACATGGCTTGACAAGACATATCATAATAATTCCAAGTTCTGAGACTTCTATCTAATCAACAAGGGCAATACTTTTTCTTAAAAACCTGTTGTATAGCACCCTCGCCCCTTGTTTTTCCACTATGGGTGCAATCATTAAACCATCTACACATTTTCTGCAGGAACAACTTTGGTAATTTTCCAGATGTTATATTAAGCGGAAAAAGTGAAATTGTTATTAATAATTGATTCTTTGTTGTACTTTGATTTTGAAACATAGGACTAGATGTTATAAGTTCCTTGAGACCTTCCATGCTGAATGTACCACCGCCCGAAGTTTTTCTGCTACCGTTGATATGGGCTCCCCTCTGATGTAAAAACTGTGCTCTGTTAGTTTCCCTTTCACAAGCCAGATGCTCCTGGACTTGCTGGGGATAATATTCATCCAAGTTCACTTGATGTTATCCTGTAGCTTCCCCAGGAGCCATCTGGTCGTTGTGAGGTCGTGCATGTATGCCCTGATGGGAGGGAGGTTCTCCCTGAACTACCCAGAGAGATGCCCAGATGATCACTTCCATGGCCATGGTGAAATCTACAGTAGTGGGGAGATGGTGCATCCGGCCATAATTCCTACCTCCAGGGGCTGCCATGCTGTTGTGCACAGGCAGAGTTGTATATCCTAGAAGTAGGCTTGGACAAGATTGGTCATGGCTTCCCGTATGCCGACGTAGGAAAAAGCAGTCCATAGGAGGTTGTGTGGGACAGAACCAAAGGCGTTGGTGAGGTCAAGAAACACGATGTGGAGGTCTCTCCCTTCTTTCCTGGTGGATTGTATTTGGTGCCAGGTCATTGGCAGGAAGTGGAGAACAGAGGCTACAGTAGAGCAGGACTCTATGGTTACGCCACAGAGTCCTGGTGGGAACAGTGGCCAGAGGACGGGCTGGTCTAGGAACTGCTGCTCAACCCTACAAAATGTGTAATATTAACACCATCAAAGGAATTGAGCATTATTGTGGTAATATGTAGCAAATGAATAATTTGGCAAGTGTTAGAAAGTATTTAGATGTTGCTAAATGTTGGGGTCAGAATCATTGTGTTTCCACAGCTGCACATACTGTATTATTAAAAAAACATCAACAGTGTCAGAATAATCATAGACTTACAGTAACACCACTTCAGCCTGGTACAGACTGTTTGGGAAGTGGTTAAATGGTCTGAATCATATCTTGTCGTGTTGTGATGTTTGTTTTCAGTTCAGTTTCATGAGACTTTTTTGTCCCTGTATGAAAAGCTGGTGTACTGATCTCCTCCACTAACACTTCAGCTTGCTAAACACATGACTTCATATTTGGACAAACTTCAGTCCTGTAAAGATGAGATGGTTTGGTGCTCACCACGATCGATTGTTGACTCCATTTCTCTTTCCAGGAAGGTTTGATTTGGCTCTTACTAATGTGTTAATTGGAACATCAATGTTTTTCATAGTTGAACTGTGTCGGAAAGCATGTTTAAAAATGGCTGCCCCACACGGGTTATTTTTATGATCTGACATTTCCTTTACTTACCAATAAGTACATTTACATAGACAAGTTGAACTGAATAAACCTTTCTCTGCATTCTACTTAGCATGACTTTAGCTCGGTTTTCCAGCTGGTACAGTAAATGTTTTCCGAGCATAAAGTCTTCTGTGTTTGAGCAAACAGTCATTAACCAACTGAAATGAATGCTACCGTATATCATATGTCTCTATAATGGTGTTGTGTCTCCTAGAAATGATGAAAGTGTCTTCAGTTTGGTGTTAGATACATAAAATGGCTCTTCAAGTGACAGCTCTCTGGTAATATCAACAATTTGACATCTTAAGGCTGTTTGAAACACTAACATTGGTATGTTGTCTTTTGTCTGCTTGGCCGGTTTAAAGGAATTTCTCTTGACTTCACCAATCTTTCCACAAGTGATTTTGACCAAGTTGTTTGGAAGTGATGGAGGACAGCTGCATGATGATCTTATGGAAATACCCTCTCCTGACTGATTTTACACTTTTTTGTCGTGTCGATGACATGAACTTGTGGTAAATATTTGGTTGTACCTTGTGTATATTTACAGTGTTTCTTGCCACATTTATACAAATGCAATGATGATTTTAAAAAGGCTGGTTTGTCACACACTTGCTGTGCTGAGCCTTGTGTTGAATGTCATGTGTAAGAATCACTCACATCTAAAACTTAAATATATTAAGTGCACAAGAACATTCAAGCACATATATAATACATATATATATATATATATCAAGACACTTAAGGGGTTCTAGTGATTGCTGGTGGACCCTGCGCTGTGTTAGTTTCGCGCCAGAACAGTACAGTTTGGCAGACCGCGATGCGCCAAAATAGGTGTGGCCGTGCACTCATGGGAGGTGACCACTGACCCCGCTTTATCCTCACTAGGGTCACAGGGGTCACTGGGGGCCTAATCCAGCGGTACACCCTGTATGAGTCTCCAGTTCATCTCAGGGCTGAACATATATAGACAAACAATCACTGTCACATTCACACCTATGGGTGATTTAGATTAACCAATTAATGTGTTTGGATGGTGGGAGGAAACCGGAGTACCTGGAGAAAACCCATGCAGACACAGGGAGAACTCCACATAGAAAGGTCTGGTGTGGGATTTGAACCAGGGTCTTTCTTGCTGTGAGGCACGAGTGCTAACCACTGCACCACCGTCCCACCCCACTGATTCAGCTGAGCTGATTTTTTTTTTTTTTAAAGTTATTATATTTATAAATGCTTATTTCCTGATTGCATTCCCAGTAGGTGGTTTAGTGGTAAAGTCTGGGTAAGTTAACCTAGAGGTGGTGGTAAACCTGATAACAGAAGAGGCTGGAGACCTTATTCTTTTAACTAGAGAAAGCTAACAGGCTACTCTATTAGCAGGTTTATCACTTCCTCTGTCTTAATTTACCCAGATTAATCACTTAACCACCTACTTGGATATCCCCCATAGCTTTCTCTTTATTTTCAATATGTATTTCCTTGTAGGCTTGGGTCATGCTGCAGCAGTATTATTCAAGGTCCAGATTGTGGTTAGAATGGGAAGGGCAGAGAAAGGGCATTCCTGATCGTGCTCTCATCTCAGTCCACGCACTTAATCACTTGTAACCACAGACATCATCAATTTATTTTTTTTTTGAATGGGTGAGATCCAGATTAAATTCTATACAGTTTAACACTGTCCTTGTAACAATTCTGACAACTGATAACACAACAACTCGGCATTTCTAGCTATGCTTTAGGTCTGTCATCTATATAAACAACAGCGTTTCCATGCAGTTTTTTGAGTCCGCTCTTCCTCTTATGTTTGAATGATGTTTACTTCGAAGGGGTCTGTAGCCCACTTTTATACAGAAATAATATTAAAACATAAAAACACAAAACATAAAAGACATCAAACAAAACAAAATACCTATGCCTCGAGGAAGATCAACATGAGGAGGACGAATTAACACCAACATTACAGTACCTATACTATGACTATGTAAAGGGCCCACTACAGGTCGTCACACCCCCTACAGTGAACCAAACGCTCCACTCCTCATATTGACTAACACTAACCCTAACTCTAACCATTTGGCACGCGTAATGGAAACCCAACCTGAATTAATTCCCAGCTGAAACGAATGAGCTATCATCTCTCTCAACCAACCACCAACAGCCTCTGCATGAGACACTGAGTATATATTCAGCATCTCTCATCTTAGAATATTCAAAGAAAGACAGAGACAGAGGGCTCTAGTTTCCCAACGCAATGCATGGTGCTCAGGCTGGCGGACCCTGCACTGGACTGGCTTATGTCAGGTCTGCGAAACTAGAGCCCAAGATCTTCAGATATTACACTGTCACCAAAATATAATAGATTCATTCACTGGGGTGGCAGAGGATGCTGGAGCCAACTATTTAGGGGTGAAGAATGTATCAGACCTCATGATGACCTTTTCATTACAGCTGCACTGTAACGTCAGATACATTTTAGTGTCTGAGTTTGTCTTCTGCTATGAAGTCTAGAGACTGTCATGCACAGCATCTAGAAACACCATGTCCTTGTATGTATGTGAGAGAGTTGGAAGTGGGACAAATGATGTGTTACATTGATGGATCACCTGCAGATGTATAGTAACTGTAAACATGAAATGGAGCTTTAACTTTCTATTGTTTTAAACCATGTGTTTGCCACATTGCACACAGACTTGGCCTCGATCCTTAATGACAGAACCAAACTCAGTCTGTCTTAATTGACACAATATCCAAGTTGCTCTATATATTTTCATCCCACTTTTATCATATATAAAGGGTTCTTGAAAAGCTAATGACCAGTTGCAGATAACTATGTTCTTCTTGTCAAATGCAGTGAAAAAGCACACTGTGATGGCACTGTGCATCCTGACATAAACTATATTTGACTGATGCATTTATTGTAATATTCATTATGTTCCATGTTCCATTGTTATACTGAAGCATTTTCTTTTTTTTAATGTAGACATTTACTTTGTAACACGCACAAAATGAGAGAAAAAAACAAGCAATGAAAAACGGCTCACAGCCAGTGCAAATACAATTTCACCAAATAACATATATAAAATACAAAGCACAGACATTCATCAAAAAAAATACTAGGAGTAAAAGCAAAGTTGCCAGAAAAACAAACACACAAGACATTTTTTTCGGTACAGATGTCCAAAAAGAAAAAAGAAAAAATTTACTCAAATACTGTACAGCAATCAAGCACTTCCACCCAGCCACTTCCCCCTCTGCATTTCCTTCCCCCTTTAAAAAAAAGCTAATTTTTTTATCACAGAAAAGTAACGTCTATAAAACTTTTGCTTTTTTCCCCAAATATATATAATTTTCTCTTATTTCAAATTGCACTTGTACATTACAACTTCAGACAGTAGAATAAAAATAAACAAAACATAACTATATACAAACCAGAGAGATACAAAAAAACAAAAACAAAGTATACAGTATATATTTTCATCCTCTTATGCAAGAATATGTATGTTATTTTTGGATACATGACATCTTTAATTCTTATCATTTAACATTTATGTAAAGACTAAAAGATTAATAATAGCTATTTATAATAAACAAAAGTTCTGGATAAAAAAAAAAAATCCTGGACCTCACAGTGAAAGACATCACAGGAGTGAGAACGATCACGTCATGCTCCCACTCATTTTCCATACATCCCAGTCCAAGTGGAGACCGCACAGTTCCTGCAGCTGTGTGCACGAAAGCGCTGAGTAGCTGTTAACTAAGGCCAGTCTGAGTAGCCTATGGGAAGACCAGTCATCTCCCACAGTGTGGAAATGTCAGCATGATGGAATGAAACAGCTTGAAAAGTCTGCTCGAAACTCAACTAAGAGTACAGAGCATTGTAAGTGGAGTGTCTGTTTTAGCTACTACATCTCAAATTCTGCACAGCCAAGTTTAGTAGAACTTTATTAACTCATAAAGACCCTGTGCTACTTTTGTTCCTAACAGATTTGTATCTATTTTTAACATTTCTTAACTGGTTTGTCATCATTTATTATAAAATAGTCCTCTGTATTTTGCATTTTTCCAGTAAAAATCAGGTATTTTCAAATGTTTAATGTATTTCCTATGTAAATACCCATAAACGTTCTGAGTAAAGATTAGTTGTTATATCAAGAATCAGAGAAAACTGAAGAAAATCTGCTATTTTCATAAAAAAGTATATCATCAAATTAATATAAACCAAATGTGTCTAACCACTGCCATTGATCCAACTGTATGAGTTTTACTGGTGAATCAATGTTGTATTAGATGATAGTGTTTCCACGTTCACTGCAAAGCCTCTGAACGTCCAAATGGGTCATATCTGATGACCATGAAAAGATGACAAACTGTGTTTTATAACAATTATTTATAAGATTACTGGATCAACAGATAGTAAACTATTTAGATCAGTAGTTGATTTCAGTTGATGGTGGATGCTTGGGTCTTTATGTGATAATCACAAATACAAAACTAAGCATGATAATGATCAACTGTTGTGTTTTTACTGAGGACTACTACAAATCATTAAACAACAAAACCTGTGGATCATATTTAGAAGTGATGTGTAATAAAAATATAACTCTTGAATAGCTTGATACCACAAGTCAAAACAGCATGGTAATTATGCTACTTTATTTATTTATTAATTTTAATATACAGTATATTATGCAGGTGAACAATGAGTCATGGCTTTTCAGTTATGACTTTATTAAATTCAATGTCTGGGGCTGTGTGAGTTAAGGAGGAATGTGGGTGAAAATACCAGTTGCTTGGGTCCCCTATCCGTAAACACTCCTGCTTCCTTGGGGTTCCCTCATGTACATCTGTTGTAAACTGTTCTATAATTCTATAATACATTTACACTTTTCTGTTAAACTGTTTTACACTACGCACCACTAGAGAGTTGAGTCTTTTAATTTCATCATACAAATGTATAATGACCATTAAGGTTCTTCTATTCTATTCTATTCTATTCTATTCTATTCTATTCTATTCTATTCTATTCTATTCTATTCTATTCTATTCTATTCTACTCTATTCTATTCTACTCTGTTCTTTTCTATTTTATGTATAATATATTTTTCTCTTTCTGTACATTAATAGAACATCTGAATCTAAACCTGAATGCAGTGAAATATAAAAGGTGGTTCAGGACAGTACCTTTTTCTACAGTGGAATGACTGAGGCTTTGGAGGAGTTCATCTATCCAAAGCCTCCACAGGTCATGGCCGTGCGCTGTCAGACAGAATAGAGTTTAACAACTGTTATACAGGTCAGACCTCTTTGTTGAACAGCTGTGATATTGCTTCAGATTTGTCTTCTTTTATTGCCTTCATATTGTGACATATTGGGTAACTTGACCTCTGTAGGTTCTAAACAGTTCCATTAAAATACATCCAAATTGAATCTGGGACAAGAGGAGCTGGCAATGCAGCGTCAATGAATTCACATATATTTAAATTTCACTTCGATGGGCTGTTACATAAAAGTCAGAAGCACAAATCAACCAAACATGACACGGAGACTTAACAGAATCTCAGTTGGCATGAATGTCATAAACACCCGCAAGAGGGTTACCGTCTATAATGCAGTGATGTAAACAACAAAAGAGACCCTGGCATAAGTGTTCCACATGATATCTGAGTTGACACATTCACATTCACTCTCATTTTGGAAATTTTCCTTATCTGGGACACTGTAGATGCGTATATCCTGAAACCTGAAGACGATTGGTTTCTGAGGGGGATTTGCACATGGTTTTTGGTGTTTTTAATAATGGCACTGTGGTAAAAACAGATGGGTAATCATATTAATATAATGAAACTGATCAATTGATGTTGATAGAAGTCAGTACACACAGGCTATTTAGCTGCAGACACCAATGTTAATGTCGATGTCAGGACCATATGTGGCATTTATGTTTTTAACTTCATTTCCCATCATGCAGCATGGTACTGCTCTTCCATGATTATAAAGCTATTGTTTCCCCAAATTACTAATATCTCAGAAAATATTGTTCCTATCAACTGCCAAGATATTTAATGTGGCTATTCCTCATTGCATCAGCACCAATTGGCCAGATAAAACTACCTTAGTATTTCAGAATTATGCCGACATATAAACAGACACTTGGAGTCCTTCCAGTATTATGATATACATTGGTCTATTCATTTGTATGTTTGTGATTTTGACAATGTTCCGTTAAATTGTTATTTGTGTTTCCATTAGTTAAGAATAATACAATTCCAATGTTGTTTAATTGTTTGGGGGTTGTAGCGATATGCTAATCAATTATCAATATTATTGCCATTAAATACACCAATATATATATATATATATATATATATATATATATATATATATATATATATATATATATATATATATATATATATATATATATATATATATATATATATATATATATATATATACATTTTTCTTAATAATAAATATAAACAAAGACAAACAACTTACATTTATATATATATATATATATATATATATATATATATATATATATACTGTATATATATATATATATATATATATATATATATATATATATATATATATATATATATATATATATATATATATACACACATATATAAATTTACGTTGTTTCTCTCTGTTTCTATTTATTATTAAGAAAAATGGCAAAGACAATCATAGAGAACTGATATCTATAGGTGACTTTTTCCCAAGTTTTTATGGAAATCCTTTGTGTGTTTAATAACCTTTGAGGGACTTTATAATGTTGAACTCACTGAGGTGTGCAGTACTGACAAAAGAACCTGTTAATGCAGTCCACTCATGACTTTTATTTCTTTGTCTATTTTAATTGACTGATGATGTCTCTTTCTGCTCAATAAGACAATTAAGTCCTGAGATTAACCAATCAAAAGGAAAAAAGTGGAACGGACAGATTATGTTGAATGACCTCCATTTGGACTGTGTCGACCACTGCATGTAAGTTCTGACTAAAGCCTGAAGACGTGTTGGTAATACAGTTGGATTAAGCCTCCCAAACTTTGCTACTGATGTTGAATAAAAATTATTCATGTGAGGCTTAAAAGATGAGAGCAGTCTTGTAATTCCTATCAACATTTTGACAATAATGGCAGTGGTGAATGACTGATGACTGATCTTATTGAGGATATTAGTCCATATGGTTGATTAAGCCCTAACTGCACTCAGCCAAACACAGCAGTTAAAAAGGGTCACATTCAGTACAGATCATTCACCAATGTCACTGTAATCCTTAAACTAATGCTTGGATGTGCAGATCCTCTAATCTGTAAAGAGCAGAAGCTCATTAGAGGTTGCCGCAGTCAGACAACAAAGCAAAGCCATCTCTGTGCACAGTTGTAGTTGGTGGTTTTGGTTGAAGCCGCTCTTAGTCGTAACTGCAATCAGAGATTCTCAACAGATGTGACCTGAGTGGGGTGGTGATGCCTTCAGAGCCATATTAGTTCATGTTTGTGTAAGCTGTGACATCTCCTTTCTGCTTAGTGTCAGCACATGGCCTGCCGCTGACTCAGACACTTGACGACATAACGTCATGTTTTGTTGTAATTGTTTGACTGTCACTCACCATTAATATCTTCACCAGTGTAGTTTTTATTGTCAGAGACTGAAATAAATCCATTATCTAGAAGTTTGTCCTCTAACTTACTTTGTTCTACAGATGCGGCTCAGGTACAGTAGTAGGTCATCCTGCAACCAGATGGTTGTTGGTTTGACCCTGGCTCCACATTTAATGTGTTGGTGTCCTTAGGTAAGTCCCTGGATACTGGTCTAATTGTATTTGTTAAAAAGGCACATGATCAACCCATAAAGACCAAATGCTTCTTTTGTGGCAGTTTCCAAATTAAGTTTTCTCTCTATTTTAACTTTTTGTTAGTAATTCATCACCATTTATTGCAATATTATCTTCATTATTTTGTGCTTTTTTTCCCCAGTGCACATCAGGTATTTCCTTAATCACTGATTATGTAGATGTTCAGAGAAGTTCAAATTTAAAGTTGAGGGTTATATCAAAAAGAGAGAAAATTAAAGAAAAGGTGAGTCTTTCTGTAAAATATATCATTAATTGAATATAATCAATCAATCAATCAAACTTTATTCATACAGCACTTTTCATACATAGTACATGTAGCACAAAGTCATACTTTATGTCATTGAACAGACTGTGGGTTTTAGTGGTAAACCAATGTTATAGCAGATGGCAGTGTTTCCATGTTCACTACGGAGCCTCTAAACATCCAAATGGGTCATATGTGATGACCATGAACTGATGACAAACTGCATTTTACAACAATTATTTATATGTATTGATAGGATTAGTGGACCAACATGTTTTAAAGTGTTTTGATCAGTAGATAATTTTGATCAACAGTCTGTTTGAACCCGATACAGGTCTGTGGGGGTCACTGGGGGCCTAATCCAGCTGCAATGGGTGAAGGTGGGGTACACCCTGTATGAGTCTCCAGTTCATCTCAAGGCTGAACATATATAGACAAACAATCACTCTCACATTATCAACTATGGACAATTTAGATTAACCAATTAACCTATCAGTGCATGTGTTTGGATGGTGGGAGGAAACTGGAGTACCTGGAGAAAACCCACACAGACACGAGGAGAACATGTAAACTCCACACAGAAAGGTCTGGTGTGGGAATCGAACTGGGGTCCTTCTTCCTGTGATGCACGAGTGCTAACCACTGCACCACTGTGCCACCCCCCCCCAGTCTGGTCTGTGTCTTAATAAATTAAAGTGTCAGTGAGGATGAATATTTTCCATTTTAGTACCAGTCTGTTATTAAAAAATTCTAAATGTCTTACAAGTTTCCCAAACACTCATTCCTGTGGGCGGTGCTGTTTTGTTACAGAGTTATTGTCTGTCACCACAGTTAATGATGTCATTTGAGACGAAGTGTCTGTGTCTCGCTGTGTTTATGAGATGCTGACTGGTTGTTGATGTTAAATCTAACCCCCGCTGGGTCATCTGTGCATTATTGACAGAAACAAGGTAGAAAGGAATCAGCGTTCATGACCTGATTATTATGATATGTTTGGATTGTCTGGATATCTGTCTCCAATTTACCTACAGTCTTAATTCAGTTATTTAAACAAACACTGCCTTACAGAGTATAATCAGCTCTAATACAATGAGGTTTTTTTTGTCATTTCCCAAAACGTTTTTCAGATATACTATGTCTACTCAGAAAACTAAACCGGGCAGCCATGGCTCAGTTGGTAGAGCAGGTTTGTCCATTCCCGCTCTGTCCTAGTCAGTCTGTTGTGTCCTTGGGCAAGACACTTCACCCTCCTTGCCTCCAGTGTCACTCACACTGGTGTATGAATAAGCATGAATGTTCGGTGATGGTCAGAGGGGCCGTAGGCGCGAAATAGCAGCCACGCGTCTGTCATTCTGCCCCAGGGTAACCGTGACTACATATGTAGTTTACCACCACCAGAGGGAGCATGTGAGAGTGAATGAATAATGGAACACTAATGTGAAGTGCTTTGGGTGCCTTGAAAAGCGCTATATAAATCTAATCATTATTATAAACCCATAAAAACCCAAACATCCACCTGTGATTAAAACTATCTACTGATGTACAATGTGTAATGCCTATAGAACCATTAATCCTATTAATACATGTAAATAATTGGTGTAAATTTTCAGTTTGTCATTTTTTCAGGGTCATCAAATATGACCCATTTGGACATTCAAAGGCTCCATAGTGCAGGTGGAAACACCATCATCTTCTACAATATTGAGATACCAGTAAAACCCATGGAGGTGGAGCAATGGCAGTGGATAGTAATGCTTGTTTTTATCTTCAGTTAATATTGATATCCTTGTTGAATAAGTTACTTTTTCTTCAGTTTCCACTCTTTCTGATATAATAAACCTTAATATATGCTGAGCTATATGATATATGAACAACTTATATGAACAACTACATAATTAGTGAATTCAAAATTGGAAAATACCTGATTTTCACAAAAATGCAACATAAAGAAGATTATATTACAATAAATGGTAATAAATACAGTGAATGATATTAAACATTAAAACTAGAGGAAAATGTGTTTGGAAACTGCCACAAAAGTAGCACTGGGTGTTTAAGGGTTAAGTTGGACCATCCACATTCTCTCCCTCTTGTACTCTTTAACTAGAAAAGATCAAACAGTAAATGTACCTCCTACTGCAAAGCCTCTTGTTCCAGCTCTCACTAATTGTATCTCCAAAATGTAGAAGCTACATAATGAAACACTGCATAAGTTGTCATGTAAATAGTGTCTGTGTATGAAAAAAACTAAAGGACTCATTCATTCTATAAGTCATACAATGTGTTAGTGTGGTTAAAGGTTAACTATCTGGTCTTTGCTGTTACATAATATTACTCATTTTTCTGTAGAAAATACTGTAAACTATGGATTTATAAAAGTCATTCCATGAATACAATGACAACAATTATTAAATAAAAAAAAAAACCCAAGTCAGCATTTGTGTCAGCTCTCTGGAGAAAATGAAGTGGCTGCATTTTCTGCCCTTAAGGTTCATTTTAGGTGAACAGTTGAGCCTAAACTAACCGTGACCCACTGAGCTCCATGATTACTACCTTGTAAAATGGTCAGACAAGTGATGCTTGGCTTTTCTTTGTGCCAGTCTCAGTATGTATTGGATGAATCAGCCATAATTTACAGAAAGAATGCCATGGTTGCTAAACTATCGATAAATATTTAACTTAAAGTTTTAAAGTTTTATTTTACCATCTCAAAGCTTTGATGTTTATATCAAACCAAAAGAGAGAAAAGCCAAATGTTAAATACTCATTTTATCTGAGGCCATCACTGGTGTTTGTGTTTTTGTGATGTATTTTCTTTTTGGAATGTGCTTTACATCCACATTCTGAATCAGAAGTTCAGAGAAAATAAGATTTCATTAAGGTATATCTACATGTGTTCTAAATCAACATTGATCTCAAACAGCATCAACCTGTGTTGTTTTCTGTATGCACATTGGCTTTTAAACATGATTTATATTCATTTCTCGCCATAGTTTTTGATATGAGTTTTAAAATGTGGACGGAGAAGTCTTTGATTCGGATTTAAACATTTTCAGTCGCTGACATGATTTCTTATTTGTTTATTGGTGACAGTAAATCTTCAGGTTTTGATTTTATGAACATGCATAAACTGTATGAAATCATAGCAGATTACAACATAACATGTGTTTGTGGTTGGAGTGGCCTGGCTCATAAATGTTAATGGTTTGAGCATTATCCAGTTAGCCTATATTGCAGTATGTGCAATATAGTACATGTGAAACACATGTGGAGCTCCTGACTTACACAGTGTGACCTATTTACTTAGTTCTGCACACATTTTCTCATTCTCCCAGGCCTCTGTTCAGACCACATCCCTGGTGTGTTCTGAAGCTCAGAAGGAAATTTGATGTGATGAATGGTGACACATTTTATGAGTTTATCCTCCTGTCTGTGAGTGGACCTGAACTCAGCACGTACTTGAACTCCACTGCACATGTGTGTACGTTTTCTGTTTTGCATTAGCACTGACATTTGTTTTCTTAGAAATTTGTGGCTTTGTTTACCAGACTTTGATTCTTCAATGAAAGGTGACAAATCTGCTTCGGTCTGATTTACCTTTAGATAAGCTGAGACTTCACGCTTCAGGCCATTAATTTACGGCTTTGACGTTCCTCTACAAACCAAAAACAATGCAATAAATTAATTCAGCATCATTTAATACATTTTTTTTCATTCAAAACTCTAAAAAAAAAATACAGTCATGGAAAAAGCTATTAGGCCACCTTTGTTTTCTTCAATTTCAATTTCTGTCTGGTACAACAAAAGATACATTTTCTTTAGACAAATATAATGATAACTACAAAAATAGCACAGAAAAGTTTAATTCCAGAGCTTATATCTGTCCTTTTTCTATTGTCATCTCGACAACAACCAAAATCACTTCAGTTCTTACATCAATAGCTATGTACAGACAAAAACAGTGATTTTAGACATTCCATGTTTTCTTTTCTGTCTTTTTAGTCTCATGCTATACATAAGAGTTAGTTCTCCATTGTATAACCATTGTTTTTGATTACTTTTGATGGTAAAATAATTTTTCAGCCACTAACCATTTGAACCTTATATTAAAACAGTTTAAGATTTGATTCCATTCTTTATTTCTGTGTTGATGGACATAATGTCACAATATCTCAGCACTATTGAGAGAAAAGCATGAAAAAGTGATTGTTTTGCGCCCATGCAGATATCCAGCCATGTATCAACATGCAAATACACAATATGTACACATTCAAAATCTGAAGTGTCTCAAATTGCCAATATTCAACCATTTTCCCTTAAAGAAAACTGAAACCTAACATGTTTATGTACTGAATCTGAACTTGTTTCACAGTCTCTCTTTAAAGATTTAAGCAGATACAGTACATGCTTTATCCTCATCTAATCATATTAAGACTTAAGTGTATAGACTGGCTCCGTATGGCAGCACAGTCATCAGGTCCATCTTCTGGCTTTATTCCCAGTTTTTCATCCAGGTTTGGAGGTGACTCCAGCTGATATCACATGGTGTCTTGCAGCTCGCTTTCATTCACATCTAAAATTATTTAGCACAGTTCAACACAGTTACTGGTCCTCTCATCTGTGAATTATATGAAACGCTGTTTGAACAAGGAAACATTTCCTTCAGGAATTTCACTTATGTGTTTTGGAATGTATAACTAATAATAAGACCTCTATTCAGAGCCATTTGCAGCTGCTTTATTTCATGATAAAGTCTCCATCATGAAACAAATTAGAACTTTAGTTGTTGTAGATATCCATCACTGTGGAAAAATGGGGGGAAAAAAATTCACACTGAATGTTTATGGGGATTTGTGTGGATGCCTGATGGAAAAGGATTTTCTCAAATATGACGTACAAATTGAGTGAGTCAATTGAACACAGATTATAGTTTATATTTGCAGCCTTAATCCTGCAGGAGAAAATCATAAATCATTATTGTAAAGTTAATATAGTAAAAGCAAAGATCTGTCTGCTGCCTAAATTCTGACTTCACTTTCCTCTCATTCTCATCTTTCTCACCCTCTAATTTTCCTGCTCAACCACTAGCATGGCTCGCTCTGTCATAACTCTGTGTAACGCTGGCATCTCATTTAAAGGCGGCAGCCGAGCTCTGCATCCATTAGTTACAGTAGAGGGAGGGGAGACAGGGCTGTGGAGGGGAGGGGAGGGCAGGAGGGAGGCTGACGGCTATTTAAGGGTTGGAGTTTAAGAAATGGGGGTCTGACCTAAAACCCTCCTCACACTTTAAAAGACATTTACTCCTACACACTCTCCCTCTCTCCCTCTCGTTCAGTCAGCATAGACAGTGAAGGAGCACAACCTCAGCCTGAGCTGTGAGCACTGAGAGGAGATAAGGAGCTGGCTGAGGGAGAACTGACAGAGCTGCCACCTCGCTTGAAGAGCTGCAAGACAGAGCAGTGGCACCACAGAGGAAAGCATCATTTATTTGGCTTGAGTGAATGTGCAAGGACTCAGAAGGGCAGCTCTTCTTACTTTCAGGGGATTGACAGACAAAGTGGACTGCACAAGTACAGGTAAGATGATGTATTTACAGATGTACAAGATTAATATATATATATATATATATGTTCACCTTTTCACGTACTACGGTCATCATCAAAACCTGTGTGAAAAGTAAAAATAGATATATAGTTGTAGGTACAGATTGATTATGTTTCATTGGTATTGCATTCTTTGTGTATACTGCAACTTCTTCCTCAGCAGCAGCCAATGCAAGGATCTGAGGTGATGGCTGGCTGCTGAGGGAGTGAACATGTGGAAGAGTTATCCACAGCTTTGATCGTTTATGGGCCAGCAGCCAGTGGGTCTTTTCATGCCAAAAAGATTTTGTCAAACTTGTGTCAGGTTGAAGATCAATACTCCAAAAATAAGAACAGAAACGGTCCAAAATGTCCATCTGTGTGTGCGCATGGGGTGAAAATGTGTCTGAGAGGAAGCATCCCTCTGCTGAGAGAGTCTGCAGGTTGATGATTCATCCTAGTACCTTGGGAAATGCAGTTTCATTTATATAATTTTTCCATTATGGAGATGAAATGAAGCAAAAGTGGGTGAGTGCACTGGATTTGCCAGTTGTGGGCAGAGAAGGAAAAAATGTTTCTTCCATTCAGTCCCATTAGCTCTGCTTAATTGAAATCTAAGTTTGGCTGATGGTGGTTTTAACTTTTGATTTATTTTTTTGTGTTTTTGGTTCGAGTCACCATTTTCAGTCCACATTTAGGAGAAATGAGGAAGATTTTAGTTATTCATGTGATGTGCAGCAGAATGTAAATGTTAATTTTTGTTGTTTTGTCTGAAATAACTTCCATCTAGATGCACATTGTGTCATATCTGCACACTTTCTGTGATGATGGGATGTTTCGCAGCC
This sequence comes from Siphamia tubifer, assembly GCA_020466265.1. Taxonomy (NCBI): domain Eukaryota; kingdom Metazoa; phylum Chordata; class Actinopteri; order Kurtiformes; family Apogonidae; genus Siphamia; species Siphamia tubifer. The sequence goes on along the minus strand of CM035794.1, from coordinate 50,256,218 downwards.
TCTATGCTGGTCAATGTGTGTGTGTGTGTGTGTGTGTGTGTGTGTTTGTGTGTCTGCGTGTGTGTGTGCGTGTGTGCAACACAATGAAAAGGTGTCTCATTGAGTAAACCTCTGTCAGAGTGACAGCTGGTTTAGTATCTGGAGCTCCCCCTGGGCTTGTTCTGCACTGTTTCCCTCTTCATGACCTCCTCAAAGAGAGCCAGGGGTTGATCATAACTCAACACCCATCTACCCTCTAATTTCTGTAAAATGTGTTAAAAAAAATCCTGTGTCCTAATTTTCAGAGTTAAGATGATGTCCTGTGACCTCAAAGTTGGGTAGAAAATCATGGTGGGCTTTGCAAAGCATTTATTTACACAACTACACTGATTTAAGTAGGGGTTGACATAGTTTCTTAGTGTATTATTATCTGATTATATAGCCGGGGAGGTGTCAGTATGTCAGGACTTTGACTGTAAATCTGCCAGTGTTTCTTAAATCAGGTGTCAGGTGTGGGCTGAGCACAGATGGCTGCACGTTAGTGGCTGAAACTAGCAAAATAAAATCTGCCCCTCATTTTTCTAATTATCACATCGTCACAACATTTGCTGCATATCTCCTGATATCCAGTAAAGCATTAAATGCTGTGAGCTTGCAGGAAACAGAAAAACACACAAAAAATCATGCCAGCTGTTACACATTTTGTAGATTTCTTCCTATGGCTCCCATAGTTGTAGTTGAAGTGATGTCTGCATCCTGTCTATCTCACCTGGGAACACAATAATTCTCTATTTATGGTTCTTAAAGGACCTCTTTAGCATGTCTGCCATGCAACAAAGGTGAAATTTGTTATCCTTTAATGAGGTGCTTCAATTTCTGTTATTGTTGAATCAGGTAGTGTAACTTTCTGCGCCAATTAAACAGGTTGAGATGTTATCCAGCTGGTCCAGATGCTGTAAAAAATTAGACCTGGTCTTTGCTATTAGTGTAACATTAAAATGATAAAATATTAACACATACAAATAAGCAAATGGACTGAGTAAATGTTTACCAGTGGCCCGAGTCCTGACACGCTCCTGTTAGACACAAATCCGTTCCATAAGTTTGTCCAGACCTGCTGCAGTTATAGTGTTCTTATGGATGTGAATTCTTTGAATTACAGTGTGAAACTGAGATGCTACATTGACTGTGTTTATCAGCAGAAGCAGTCTTCCAGCTGGTCAATTGTGCAGATAAAATGCAATGAGTAAGTAAAGTAAATTAACCACAAAATACTCCATGCGGCGGTGCTTTCACTTTCGTTGAAGGGTAAAGGGGAACTGAGCCATTGTGTGGTACTGCAGCGCCTTTATTCTTTGACTAAGCAAAACAGATGTCCTCATTCAAGGGCCAACATTCCCAATTTCTCTTTTCCATGCGGGAAAGTTCCCTTTTCACTGCCAACACGGGGGAAAAGCACTAAAACTACAGCAATTCTGGATTATAACTTAGTGAACAGGTTATATTTATTTCAATTTTGTCTCCAAATTATCTTCCCATGCCTCATTGTGAAATAGGATGTCCTTGGTCAACCTCATCTGTGCTGTGAATGATGTATTCTTGGCTTCTATTTCTATTAGCAGTATTATTCTTATATAGTTTGCCTGTATGTAATAGGAGACCAAGCTTATAACAACACATTCTGGCAGCCTTGGGTATGAATCATATGTAAATAGTGTTTGTCAGATATATTAGCTGTATTGAGACACATTTGAAGCCAAATGCGTTGAGAGAATCTTTAACACAGGGTGCTAGAGCTGTACTGAGGCTATAAGGATTTAAACTTCAAAACATCAGCGTGTGCCTCTTTGGTCTTTTAAGCCTTCCTTGACAGAGATCTGAAGGCACAGATTCCAGATTTACACCCACTATAACCTGCCTGTACCGTACCACTTACCAGATGTGCAAAATGTTGTGAAATTGAAGCTCAGTGTTATATCTGTGCCCTAACACATTATGTGAAGGAGTAAAAAAAAAATAAAAAATACAAGCAGGGAGCATATGAAGAGAAAAATGTCAGGTCAGTGTCTATGTCAAAGGTCACAACAGTAAAAGGAAGAAAAAGTGACAGATGAGAGTGTTACCCTCATACCTTGGTTTAAAGGGAAGGTTGTGACTGTAGAGGAAAGTATGTCTTTGAGCCATCAAACAAACATGATTTAAAGGTCCAGTGTGTGAGATTTAAGGTTGGACTACAGAAACTATATATAGTGTTCACAATCATATTTTGCTTAATCATTAATCACATGGAAAAGAGAATCATTGTGTTATCGTTAAGTTAAAATGAGTGGGTCAGTGCTCAAGGAATCCAAATATATTACCTCCAAACTTTGTCTTCTCTATTTTTCTATTTTATAGAGGTTGTTATCCAGCTTTAACGTGGTTACCCATAAAGACTCAGTGCTACTTTCCAATTAAAATGGTCTCTCTATTTTACCTTTCTAAAACCAATTATAACCATTTATCATAATATTATCCTCTCTATTTTTTTAAATTTTCTCAGCAAAAATCTGGTATTTTTTTAATATTCAATTTACTGATTATGTACTAATGCTGAGATTACATTTGAGGATTACTATACAGTAAATGAAGGAAACCATCACACACTGAATGTTTAAGCAAAATATGGTAGATAAAAGTTGAAGGACAGTATCCTCTCATCATCGTGCACTCCTCCGATCAGCACAAAACCACCAGATTTCCTGTTAGGCTGAAGCACTACATACTGTCAAACACCAGAGGATGTTGTTCCATAACTTGTCACGTCATGAGTCCACAGTCTTAATCTATTTTATGTATTTTCCCAGATATAAATCTTTGGCATTCCTCACAGGAATATCCATCACAACCTGCTGAGAGAGCTTATAGTTTTGGAGCAAAGAAGGGTACACACAGGCTCGGCCCTCCTGTAAATCCTGAACCATCCTGTCAGTTGCATTAACGGCCCACCTGGTGTAGACCAGACGACAGGTGACTGCAATTTGTCATTTGCCACAAGTTAAGCCTTTGATTGGAGGTCAGAGGTAGAAGTGGGTCTTATTGGATGCTTGGGATTAACAATGTGGTCATGTTTCCACAGAAATGCAGGAAACACCAGCTAACCTTTGCTGACATTATCTGATCGCTGAATATGAGCATTGTGCTAATAAAGTGTTTCCAGAAGTTTTCATAAAATCTCCAACCCAGATGCATCTGTCCCACGTGTCTTTTCATAGTGATCACTGCATGAACAATTCCCTTCTGGAAGTAATTTTTCATTGGTTTGCTTGTGCGAGTAATGTCAACAGCTACCATTAAAAATTTCTAGACAAAATCTTTCACTGCTGGCAGATATACAACCCCTTGAAGTCCACTGGCTCCCAGACTCTGCCTCAGATATAGATGTGAGCTGTGACGGTATAATGTACGTCCTGTCTAGTCAATATTTGCTGGGGTTCAGATTGAATGGAGATGAACAGGAGATGAACAATAAGCGGAAACAAAAACAAACCTGTAAAGAGGTCTATGCTAATATACATGCTGCAATATAATGTAATAAACAGCCAACTTTGAGCTTCCTCAATGAAGACAAACCCACACTTACTGTATTTTGGCTCATCTGTGCATTCACTCTGGACCTATGTATTGATTTCTCAGTAATACACCCATGCTTACTCATATCCTTTGGAAACTCGACAATGACTAATCCAAGGCGGCTTTCCCACGACGAGGAAGAAGCTTGTCATTAGTTCTAGTTTTTCTCCCACAAATTATAGTCTGCACATTGACCAGCTGACGAAATCATCAGAGAGAGATTTGTGAGCCTAAAGTCCTGCATATGCCTCAAATCATACTATATGTTCCATTTTATAAAGTTTGCATAGAATTTTTTAACATAAATGCTGTAAGTACAGCAAACTTTAACATTCAGCACTGACGAAACTTCTCTGTGTTCACAAACTGTGAAATTTGATGTGCCAGCACAACTGTGAATTCTTTGGTATTGACGCCATTCTTATACAATCGTAATATTTGGAGATTGAAGAAATATGATATAACAATGCATATGAGCTGTTTGTGGGATTTCCTCTGAGATCTTCCACTTCCACTATGGTTAAAAATGCATGTTGTATTTTTCATTACCTAGTTTATCTCTCTGTCTGCAGGATTGCACAAAAAAAGACAGATGAATGGCTAAAATCTGTTGTCATAGGGTAGATTATTTACAACCTGAAAGCAGAGTTTAGAGGTGATTTAAGGTTTTCTTCTCAGACAACTTGAATTATAATATGGTGAAAAGTAATGTAAATATTTTTGCCAGCAAACAAGTTTGCTTGAGAGCTTTAAAATAAATAAATAAAACAAAAACCATCATCAACACCAACTAATACATTAGATCTTTGATCTTTATTGTCATGGAAACAGTCAGTAAAAAAGAAACCCATAAATATAGGGCAGAATTTGTGGTTTAATAATACTGTGGTCAGATTACAAGTGGGACTATTGGCCTTGACAAAGTTTTACAGTCTCTGAGTTTCCTTCTATTTATTGAATTTTCTCCTTTTCTTTTCCCAGAACCTTAATCACTGACCAGGATTGGCCTGTTCTCAGAAGGTTCAAAGTAATATTTATTTGGTGGAATCCACATCCCTGAACCAGAATGGGTAGAAGAAGCCTTTTGGGCTGCCTTCTCTTGACTCTTTTGTTCAGCTTTTCTGATGGTGGGCTTGTGAAAAAAATCTTAAGGCACCGGCGTCAGACTCTAGCATCTCCTGGAGAACATAACATCACCCTCCCAAGCACAGACCAACCTGTGGTTTTCAATCACGTCTATAACATCAATGTTCCTGCCAGTTCTCTCTGCTCTGTGGACCTGGACGCCCCAGAGAGCACACAGCTCTACCCCAAAGATGTAGCAGCCTCTCCCCACATCAGTGAGCACACTGTTAAAGGGGAGAACCAGATTGTCTTCACCCATCGCATTAACATCCCTCGGAAGGCCTGTGGTTGTGCTGATGACCTGCCCGGCCTGAAAGATCTGATGAGCCGTCTGGAGATGCTTGAGGGAGAGGTTTCAGCATTGAAAGAACAGTGCACTGGTGATGCCCCATGCTGCAGTGCACAGGTAACAGGTAAGAGAGGCTTATCAGCCAGACTGAGTAGTAAAATAATTCTTTATTAATCTGAATACAGAATGAAAAGTACAACCGCAAGGATGCAACTCAGTCCCTTGAGTGACATCCAGGTTAAAGCACATCTGTTTCATTCATTTGGTATAGTGATCTTTGGAATTGTGTGTGGGTATGTAGTACTTTATTGTGCTGCAGAGACTCTTCAAGGAGCGTTGAATTGAGCTTTATATGGCTCAAATATCATGACACGTAGTCACTTGGCTATGCCAAAAAGTTGCAGTTGTTACTATAATGAGGCAACCAAATGATAGGTTTCATGCATTACACAGAATGGCAGAAATATAAATAGTGAATATAACCATCATTGTCACTTCTTTCCCTAAGGTGAGTTGGGAACTGAGCCCTACTGCAGTGGTCATGGGAACTACAGTGCTGAAACCTGTGGCTGTGTGTGTGAACCCGGCTGGAAGGGACCGAACTGCACCCAGTCTGAGTGTCCCAGTAACTGCAAGGGCAGAGGCCGCTGCGTGGATGGAAAGTGTGTGTGCTTCAAAGGTTTTTCTGGTGGGGACTGCTCATCCGAGGTCTGCTCTGTAGACTGTGGTGTACATGGCCGATGTGTGGGCAGCCAGTGTGTCTGCTCTGATGGCTTCTTTGGTGATGACTGCTCTCAGTCCAAGTGCCCCAACAACTGCCTGGGCCGTGGCCGCTGTGATGATGGATACTGTATATGTGATGAACCCTGGACTGGATTTGACTGCTCTGAACTCATCTGTCCTAAAGACTGCTATGACCGTGGACGATGTGTGAATGGTACCTGCTTCTGCGATGAGGGATACACTGGGGAGGACTGTGGAGAGCGCACCTGTATCAATAATTGCCAGGGAAATGGTTTCTGTATTAATGGCCAGTGTGTCTGTGTCGCTGGCTACGGTGGAGAAGACTGCTCCCAGCCTACCTGCCTTAACGACTGCAACGGCAGAGGGACATGCTTCAATGGGATGTGTATCTGTGACTCTGGCTACCAAGGTGAAGACTGCAGCCAGTTGGCATGTCTGAACAACTGCAACAACAGAGGCCAGTGCATAAATGGGCAATGTGCTTGTGATGTTGGTTTCCAAGGGGACGACTGCTCTGAGCTGTCCTGCCCAAGTAACTGCTTACACAGGGGGCGCTGTGTAAATGGCCAATGTGTGTGTGAGGAAGGCTTTGCTGGTGAGGACTGCAGCATCAGGACCTGCCCCTCAAACTGCTACGGCCGTGGGGACTGCATTGATGGGCGCTGTACGTGTTATGCTGGATTCGCTGGCAAGGACTGCAGTGAGCTGAGCTGTCCTAACAACTGCCAGAATCACGGTCGCTGCATCGACGGCCAGTGCGTTTGTGATCAAGGCTTCACTGGGGAAGACTGCAGTCAGAAAGCTTGTCCCAACGATTGCCTAGCAAGAGGCTATTGTGTCAACGGCAAGTGCGTCTGTCAAGAAGGATTCTCAGGAGATGACTGCTCTGTGCTCGCCTGCCCAGAGAACTGCAACAACAGGGGGCGCTGCATCAATGGAAGATGCACCTGTATCAGTGGATATGAGGGAGAAACCTGTGCAGAGCTGAGCTGCCTCAACAACTGTCACGACAAAGGCCGCTGTGTGAATGGCCAGTGTGTCTGTGATGAGGGGTACATTAGAGAAGACTGCTCCGAAGGTGAGGAACTATGTTTAGTTTAGTGCAGAAATACACAGAGCCTTTTAACAGTTCAGCAGGTCTGAAATGTTCCATGTGTCAACTAGATGTACTATAAAAGAAAATCCAGAGTGATGTAATTTCCGTTTATTCTCAAAATTCACTCACCACTCATCCTGAGGGAAAGTACTTAGTGAATATAAAAGCTTTTTAGTTTCTACTGCCGTTGTCTGCACTTTGTTCACACATATTTGGCACTTCTTCACACTGAGGCCAGATGTAGCTCTGGAGTTTGCATTAGCTCTGCGGGGTGGATACTCAGTGATTGAAGGCATGAGAAACTATCCAAGACAATACCCTCAAGAGTGTTTTTTTTATCTTCTGCTTTCAATTTTCCAGTGTCTCCTCCAAAGGACCTCAATGTTGGTGAAATCACCCCTGAGACAGTGGATCTATCTTGGACCAATGAGATGTTGGTGACGGAGTACCTCGTGACGTATGTACCTACCTTCCCTGGTGGTCTGCAGCAGGAGTTCACTGTTCCTGGAGACCAAGCCACTGCCACTGTTAAAGAGTTGGAACCTGGCATTGAGTACTTGATCAATGTATATGCCGTTCTGAGCAACAAACGGAGTGTCCCTGTCAGTGCCAGAGTGGCCACACGTATGTCATGTTTTAAATTTTAGTTGACTGCAAACAAAGCTTTCATGTTGTATTCTGTTATGTATTAACTGTTTTGGATTATTCTTTCTTTCCATCCCACCAGTTCTCCCACAACCAGAGGGTTTAAAATTTAAATCAGTGAGGGAAACCTCTGTGGAGGTGATGTGGGACCAGCTGGACATCTCCTTTGATGGCTGGGAGATCTATTTCCGCAACACGGTCAGTCTGGATGCCTCTTGAAGTTTTACTAAGGAGTTCATTAACCAACAGGGAAAATTGAGAGGTGATAAGCAATGCCAGCATATTGGAAGTGAGCACTAAACATGGATTTATGTTAGCACTAACCATTGAAATTGCTTTGACAGGTGGAAAACTTTAGTGTGGGCAAGTCTGGATATTATAGAAGTGTGGTAAATTCTGCTGCTTAAAAGCTAATCCAGTATGTCTGTATGTTTCATAAGAAATGACTGTGCAAGCTGATAACATAGAGACCACTTCAAATGTTACTGCAGCTGCAGAATACACACCCCCCCCTTTTTCCATCAGATTTGTGTTTAGAAACTCACATAATTGACATAATTGACCATATACTGTCATAACATTTTAATGTAAAAAACCACACTGCAAAAAAGTCTTGGAAATCACAATGAAAACATTTGTGTCATTTCATGTTAAGAGAATAAAGACATTTGTTTTGAAGTTCAACGGGCGACTTTTAAAAACAGTTAAAAATACCTGCTATAAAAATAAGTTAAAAAATACCAGTGAGGGAAAAAAAACATAGGCCTGGGAGCCTGAAGGTTCTGCGATCTACAGTAGCAATGCCCTCTTTTGGACAGAGATCTGTGATGTTGTTCCTGGTATCTGTTGGAGCCATTCTCCCAGCTTGGGGGTCACTGCCCCTAGTGCCCCCATCACTACTGGTACCACTGTTGCCTCCACATTTTCTCTAACTCCTCTTTCAGCCCTTGGTATTTCTCAAATTTCTCATGTTCTTTCTTTCTGATCACCACTACATCTATCACCACCACTGTCTTCCCATGTTTATCCACCACCACTATGTCAGGCTGATTAGCCATCATATATATATATATATATATATATATATATATAAATTTAAACCAATGTCACAGTGGAAAATTTTTTAAGAGAAAAAGCTCAACTCTTAATTTTGGTACTTGTACTAATGTCTTTCCTTTGCCTGTTTTCCTGTTTGGGTCATGTAATAATTACCAGTGTATTTACTATCTCAATTAACTGTTACAGAAAGAAGAAAATGGAAAAATCACGACTACGCTCCCACCCTCTCAAAGCCAGTTCCTCCAGTCTGGACTTGGGCCGGGGCAGGAGTATGAAGTGTCCATCAACATCATTAAGAACAACACCAGAGGCCCACAGACATCCAAAAAAGTCACTACCAGTGAGTTTCAAGTTGTACAAGAATATATCTATCTATTTGTTATTTGAGAGACAAGAAAACCGGTTGAGTTATGAATGTACCCGTTCTCTGAGGTGGTGATGTAGTCTGACATTGTATGCTTATGTCATCTTTTACTCTATGTGGTTGTTATTGGGTATCCTGTCACAAAGGGTAAAAAATATTTCTCTTGGAATGTTGGAGTGAAATTCCAAAATGAAATGAAGAGCAACAACAGGAAATCCCAACCAGCCATGAAGTTTCATCTAACATATTTTGGTTAGAGTAATAACTCAAAAAATTTAATCTCATCTTAGCATGACCATGTAAGAGCCATATTTTACACTCTATCTAAATCTTACTCATAGCTCTAGTCCTTCTCCTGCTGAAACTTTTACTGCAGGGTTACTCCATACATTAAGTGGGGAAATTCTTCCAGTGTCTTGTAAAGTAAATGACTTTCCCAGGCACAAAAGAGGTTATTTAGTCTGGCATGCAATACCTTCTACACAAGTCTGCACTGATGGGCTCCCTGGGTATCGCACCATTACATTTCTGATGTCATTTATTTGCATTAGCTGAAACTCAGCACAGCTCTCTGAAATGAATGATAGAAGTAAGGTTAAACCTTTTGTAACCTTGAACCCCAGTGGCCCTTTTAGCACTGTTTCAAAATATAGAGAACTAATGTCACCTCTCCCACACACATCAACAGAGGGGTGTTGTTAAGTCATAAACAGACTGAAAGGGAATTACATTCAATCTCATCTTAGTTTTTATTGTGTTGATGCATGGTTTTGGTTTGTATAACTAACTTCTATAATGCACACAGCCACAATGCTTGACAAGTGTTTTGTGCTTTACACATAACAATCACAGATATGAGAGCAAGTCTATATTTTTTTAAAGGGTATGGCTAATGTTAACAAATTTGCTAATGCACAATGGCTGTTATCAGCAACTTAAATAACGTTAGCCATAAACCTTTAAAGAATATAGACTTGCCTGCATATCTATGATTGATCGACGAGGTGTAAAGGACAAAACACTGTTCAAGCATGTTGGCTGGCACCTTAGATTATGGTGTAAAATAGTTATAAATCCTTCATTGAGAGTTTGGGCAGGCTTTGCGAACTACTCCATAGAACAACGCGTACCCAGACCAGCAACAGCCTGCAACATCAGTCGTCTTCCTCCCCCTTACACACACCAAATACAACGTACAGATGATGAGCAGCATCTCAAACTAAACGAAAAATTGTCACGGTGTGATGGAAGAAGGACATATCAATATGTAGGGTACTGGCCCTCAAGGACCACAGTTTGACACCCCTGATCTAGAGCAACAAATTGGTTTAAAATAGCCATGACATTGTGTTGATTCACTTAGTTTGCATTTGTTTATCAACAACATCCTCTTCTATTATTAGAGACCCTGGTTATATAGTCGGTAGATTTCAGTCACGTGACTATGATTACGTTGCAACTTCAACTGGAGGGCAGGAAATAACCACGTAGAATGACGCTATGCAGGAAACCATTGAAGAGAGTGCTTATTGTACGGATTTAGATCCCGTGTTGAAACAGAGATACACACAGTTATTTAAAAATGTATTGGACATGATCTGTATCTTATGAAAATTAATTAGTTTTCAACAGAACCCAAAGATTCAATCAAGGCTGTGGTTATTACTAACTACCTGGTCCTGCAGACATCCTACTAGACCAAACAGCAGGTGAAAGTGTATAAAAGTTTGAAGGCATAGAACTTTTTTGTCAGCGGGTGGGTCCACAATCTCTGTACCAAAAGACTCAGCAATAATTATTATTTGGTCTTCGCCAAGATGAGTGTTTTATTTGTAAAGATGTGACGTCTAGATGTATTAAATTTTTGTTGACATTAGTCTAATGTCTAATTGTCAACATCTTGATGTTGCTAGGTAAACCATAACACCACAATAGTGTAAATGATCATTTAACAACAACCTATTGATGTATAGCACATCCACAAAAAAGTTAGCTTTCAAACATACCTCTGACAAAGTAGTTGCTACAGACACAGTCATTAATATTCACATAACCAGACTCTGCTCCTCCCGACCACAAATCCACTTTTTACAGAGTTTTTCTGTGAGCTTTTTCCTTTTCTCACCTTTGTGAATGGCAGTCTAAAAAAATCCATTTTCCTTCTCTCGGTTAGAACAATTGGCACAGCCATAAACTACACAAAATATAGGCATTTTCCCAACAGAAAACTCACTCAGCTTCACTTCCTGCTCTGTAACCTTGGGGACACTTTAGAATGTTTTATTTTAGAAAGAATTCATCTCATGTTCACAGAAGAATCCATTTTAAAATGGTTAATAATGGCACCTGGTCTTAAATTCCCTTCCCAGAGGTCGACGGTCCCCAGCAGGTGGAAGTGAAGGATGTAACAGACTCTTCTGCTCTGGTCAGCTGGTCTCAGCCAGTGGTTCCTGTTGACAAAGTCATTATTTTTTATGGGCAAAGCTCTGACCCCTCAGATGAAAATAGTGTGGAGATTTTCTCCCCTGACAAACAGTACAGCATTGATGGACTGAGACCGGACACTGAGTACAAAGTGTCCCTCGTCTCCAGGATGGGAGACATCAGCAGTGACCCTGTCACCACAACATTCACTACTGGTAGGCATGATGCTCACAACACAACCTTAAATGCCAAGTGTTTTAAAAACTGCAGTCAGATTTCTGATGTTAGAGTCTAATGTACCTGTGGTAAATAATGTAGGTCCTCTCTTTTGAACTCTGTAAACAAACCATACAGGCTTTCAACACAGTGTTTAAAAATTTTATAGCGAGTTGTTCTGCTAATGGGATTTATTATGTTCCTCCAGCCCTGGATGCCCCTAAGGACCTGGAGGCTGTCTCCCAGACTGATAACAGCATCTCTCTGGAGTGGAGTAACAGTGCAGCTGATGTTGGCAGTTATCGGGTGAAATACAGTCCCATCTCTGGAGCTGCACATGGCGAGGAGCTCTTCCCGCGAGGGTCTGGAGACACTACAAAAGCTACTATTACTGGTGTGCAAGATGGACACAGACATTTATTAACCCTCAGGCTTATTTTTTTCTTCAAAACCAGGTGGTTATTTTTTTCTTTCTATTCCTCTGTCTGACAGGGTTAAAGCCAGGGACAGAGTATGGGATTGGAGTGACTGCTGTGAAGAATGAGAGAGAGAGCATTCCTGCGACAACAAATGCAGCCACTGGTGAGAGACAATGCTGAGCAGCTGTTCAAACAGACATCCTTTATACACCTTCATAAATACGCACTCAGGTTATGTTGTTATATATTGGATGACAATATGAAACTACTTGGCAAATATGACTTATGCCTTGTACGGATCATGCAAGAAAAGTAAGAAAATACATAAAAATATAAAATATCAGACTGCAAAGCCTACTGACAATTTTCCACTTGACTTTTCTTCAATTTCTCTGATCTAATGCTCGTCTGTTAGACCTCGACTCTCCCAGAAACTTTGAAAATGTGGAGTCCACAGAGACTTCAGTCACGCTGAGGTGGCAGAAGCCTCAAGCCAAGGTCTCAGGCTACAAACTGGTGTATGTCTCCAGAGACGGTCAGTTTGAGGAGGTGGACATTCCTGCCACAGCCACGAGTCACGTTCTGCCCAACCTGGCCCCTGGAATGACCTACACCTTCACCTTGACTGCAGAGAGAGGCCACAAACGGAGCGACCCTGTCACTGTGTCTGCATCTACAGGTGGGTAGGAAACCATTTAGACATATATGACATATATGATTTAAGACACAGACTACAGTTGATGTATCCTCTGACAACTCTGCAAGAAATAAACAGCTTTCAGAATCACATGGAAAAGAGATATTAATATTCAGTAATTGTATTTCCCTGTTGGTTTGTAAACATTCAGTTAATTTAGTTTGTTTCAAATTAAAAAGCAAATTTAGCAACAACCATTAAAGTAATCTGGTGACTTTTGGAAATACATGCAGTTTAGATATAAATCTCCAGCCAACAAGCACCAAGAAATTGATCTTCACTTATGCCTAAATGACTTTTCCTTTGCCTTCTTGTTTTTCTTGTAGCCACTCATACATTTTATTTAGCTGACTCAGATGACCATGAGCTAACGACTCCTCCAGGCTCGGAGGACAATGTCATTAGCTTTTCACATTTAGACCCCTCTGAGTCTCAGTTCTCTGGGACGGAGCCTGAGGATGAGCGAGGAACACTGACAGTCTCAGGCATCGCGTCTGACAGATTTGACCTCTCGTGGAAACTAAAGCCTCCCGGAATCTATGATAGTTTGGCCATAGAATATAAAGACACCCAGCAATTGTTGGAGGTGAGAGAGGTGCACCTTCCAGGAGATTCAGCTGGGTCTAGAATCCAAGGCCTGAAGGCATCAACAGAATATCAGATAAAGCTTTATGGGATAACGAGTAGCCAAAGATCTGCGCTACTTGAGACGGTTGCAGTCACAGGTACAAGCTTCTCTTTCAGACTGAATATTGATCAGTGACAGTGACATAGTGGCTTAGATTACAGTAGTGAAAAGGTTTGCATGTTAGTAATTTCAGCTATCATACGTACTATATAAACACTTAAGCATGGTACAGAATGAAAACAAACACAACTAAGATGACATAGTTTCTAAAAAAACAAAAAAACAACCTCCTTTTAACTCATCCCACCTGTCACCTGACAAGGCTTCAGCAGTGAGGCAGAAGGTTGTGTCCAAAAACGTTAATGCAAGAAGAAAATACTTTCTTGTCATTTCTTTTAGTTAGATGAATTCCAGCCAGGGTTCTTACATCCTCCCCCGGCTATCATTAAAATATCAAGTACAATGGGTTACTTCATCAGCTGTCCCATTTTCTTCTTGCATTTAAAGCTTGAACATACAACTATTTTGCCCTCTGAAAGCCTGTGCCACTAATTCCATCCTCATCATTCATCATCCTCCGTCCCATTTGCAGAATCTGAAAGTTTAGCAGCTGTATAGAATTACACCATACGTCATTTGCATGTCAAACAAATGACTTGACAATCCTTCTTTAAGACATCAGAAATAAAATGGCTGTGCATGGCTTCACCATCCATTTGAAGAAAACTGTGTACTTCCACTCTTGTGGACTACTCAGAACCTTCAAAAAATTAATGGCTCTGTCTCAAGTGCCATTAATGCCTTAGCTGTTGTGCAGAAATGGAACTGTGACGTTTGATGATAAAACATGATCCTGGTAACAATGAAACTCAATGGGGAAAATGACATTTCCACATTTGTGCAAAATTGTGATTTCCTGTCTGTATTATTCTTTTTCCAGATCATAGTTTAACCCCATTTTTTCTTTTCAGGTGTTTTTTTTTCACTTGTGAGCAGTAGCAGCCAGTAAAAAATGCACTTTTTAACCTGTTCTTATTTATTATAGCTCCCAAGCCCTCCTCTCCAGGTGTATTCAGTTTGACTATCAAGGATGCCCCAACAACCCCACAGTCTGCTTTGGATACTGGAGAGGTTCACAGCCCAGATCACCATCCTCTAAATACTCAGGCCCCTTCCACTTCTGATACCCATCTGATGAATTCTGGGGCTGAGCCTGGAAAGTCAAACCTGGAAACACTGGGGGAGTTAACTGTCACTAATGTTTCCTCCACTAGTGTCAGCCTGGCTTGGCAGACACCCGATGAAGCGTTTGAGAGTTTCGTAGTGGAGCTCAGTGCTTCATCAGGGCCTACGCAGGCCCATGTGACCACACTACCCGGAAATGTACGGAAAGCTGAAATAGATGGTTTGTCCCCCTCGGTACAATATAATATTACATTACAAGGGCTGCTGGAAGGGAAAAGGTCTTTGCCTTTCAAAGTTGTTGCTACTACAGGTACATGGAGAAAACACTTCGTAACCTATTACCATCCATTCATTTTTAGTGTTTCAGATTTTCATTCTGGCTAAACGATAACATTTTCCTTGACAGGTGATGCTCTGTATTAGAAACCACATTACCCCTGCACCCCATACTGTATGTTCTTGACTGTATAGAGTGCTGCAGAAATGAGACTTAAACTTGGTAATCAGTTAGCATTTTAAAGCTCTTGGTTTCCTCATCTTGGTCAATTTTGCTTTTTGGTTACATAGGTGCCTGAAGTAAGGTCTCAATTTACAGTAACACATGCGTAAGAGATGACTGTTTTATGTTGGTTTGTGCCAGAACATGTCGTTAAAAAGATGATTATCTGATTACAGATGTTGTCATCAAAAATAAAAGCAATGAGTTGAGATAAATGAGTTGGCATTAAGAGGAAAGGTAATAGTAGAAGAGAAAAGTCATTCACTGATGTTAACAACATGGAGGCATGTACACAGTAAATCTTGCAGTGTTAAATCAACACTTAGAGAGTTTATTTAACTTCTTCTAGAGTGTATTTGGTCCCATTGTCTCCAAATTAACACTGCAAAATCTACAGTGTACTACTACTGTTTAGAAAGTATAAGGGAAGGTAAAGTTTAAGTGTGAAACATGTATTTTTTTTTAACATCATCCACTGCATCACAGTACATGTCTATGTTTCTGTGTTGATCTCATGCTTCTCCAAAAGGAGCTGCACGTACCATAAACTACTTAAGGTATTACTAGAGCCTCATAAAACTCAGCTTCACATCATCAACATTATAACCTTAATGGAATGTGATGTTTGTGTATGTTTTTGTTGAACTGATTTATAGTTATAAAATGAAAAAAAAAAAACTTTTAAGAAGGTTATAATTTTCTAACCATTTGTTTACCACAGAGCAGATTTTCTGCAATCATATAAAAACTTGTGGAAAAACTTCCACTGGCTCTGTTGAGGATACCACTGAGAGGCTAACTTTCAGTCTTGACTGCCAATACATCATCTCTGCAGCATTATAATTCTCATTGTGATGATTGAGTAATTTCAAATGTCATCATGCTATTTAAAATCATCTTGCTATTCTGTTGACCCCACTCTGATCTGTCTATCTACCAGAGGAGCTGAAGCCCATGGTGGTGAACCTCACCATCTCTGAGATTACATGGGACAGCATCACTGCGTCCTGGACCCACATGGGTGGGGATTTTGACAGCTTTGTCATAGAGGTAACAAACTTGGAGAATACCGCAGAGAGCCAGAACCTCACTCTGTCCGGAGATGCTTTCAGCCTGCTTATATCTGGGCTGAATCCCAACACCAGCTACATGGTTGGCCTGTATGGGCTGTATCAAGGCTCCTTCCTTGAACCCGTGTACACTGACGCCACCACAGGTACCTGCTGCAGGCAGCCTTATTGCGCTCTGTCCATCACTTTCCTTTCTTCTAATTGTTTTTTTTATTTATTTTTTTACTAATTTTCTTCTCAGTTTAAATGTGTCATTACATGCACTCTATAGCCTCTGTCGTCCCACTCCCACAGTGGAGAGTCCAAAACTTGCTGCATGAAACAAGAACAATGAAATAACCTAATTTCTGATTGGTCATCACTGTCCCAAACCCTGGCTACAGTGTACTGTACTGCTTCATCTTAACCAACATACCATCTACCATTCTTCACCCTCCAGCCACTGTTTCTGTCTAGCTGAGAGAGGGCAGGGTGATGGGCACTGTCGACACATCACTGAGCCAAGCAATTTGCCCTCAATATTCAGCCTTACACTCAACTGCAACCTTCAACCCAGTTCTCAAAGTGCATGAAGCCCCTCCCTCTACCATCCCCTGCATCGTGTCAGGTTTGATGCTGTTGTGCTGCAACGATTGCAAAAGCAAACCAATAACTCCACCCCCACCCATCACTCAGTGACAGCGTGACCATCTCATTTCATCTCATCAGCGCTCATTCAGTGTATAATTGATTAACCTTGAGGGATCATTTGCCCACAGTGTAAACCCTCACAATATGTGTGAGTAGTAGTGACATTTGAAACCTGTCAGCTGGTAAAGTGAGATATTTGTTCATTTTAGTTAAGTTTGATAGTTTTCCACTTAAAACTGTCCAAGTAAACATCATCATTTCCTTTTGAACTACTAGGTGGCAAATGATTAAATCTTCTTGTCAATATAAAAGGTAAAAAGCTCATAATTCAGTCTGGGGTTAACAGTAATGGCAACTTCACATCTGAATGATGACCTAATTATCTGCTGCATGTTTGCACGTAGCTGAAAATAATCTTGATTTATTTTTCCTACTTTGTCGGACTTGATTTGTATTACTCTGCATGTTATATTAGAAAACTGATGTCCAAACATTGCAGATCAAATGCATGACTTACTTTATGTCCATGTGCACTATCCTGGTGCTCCTGTTTTTCATTGCCTTTTGCTGTATTTCACACTTAAAGCAGTACTTCATTCATATTCAATCACAGACAATTATTGCCTTTTGGTTTCTTCTTGCCAATATAATTTCCATCTTGATTTTTCTTTTTTGAAGAAGAGTTTGCTGATTTGTTAAAGGTTCAGCTACATTAATGGTGGAGCACATTTCTCTTTGCACTTTTAATGCTAAGTACATATGCATGTATTTTAATATTTTATCAAGACTGTTAGGAATTGCAAGTGGGTGGTGGTGAGTGTCCAGTAACTACACACAAGTTTACATCACAAGTTTAACAGAATAGCATTCTTTTATATATATATATCATCAAGGGTCAGTGTGTAAGATTTAGGGGGGTCAAATTGCAGAAATTAAACACAATAATCCATACAGGTCACCACCATGGACTCCAATATTTTGCAAAGCCATATAACAGCAGATTAGTCGAGACATCTTGTCTTTTTGTCGGCTGAGTTACTGTCACCTATTACAGTGAAGTTACTGTAATATCCCCTCAACCAAAAATCCCAGGACAATGAGGGCCAGGTTTTTCCTGCACACAGGATAGTTATACCCATGTTGCAATCTGCAACATCACCAGTAGATGCCACTAAATGTTACACATTGAACCTTTAAGACATATATATTGTTTTAATTTTCTCATAAAAATCTAATGATGGTTTCTTTCTTTAGTGAATCAGCCAGTGGTTGGCAAACTATATGTATCTAACTTAACATCAGAGAGCTTTACAATCCACTGGAATGGCACTGAAGGACTATTTGATGGTTTTACCTTGGAAATAATTGATTCTGATTGGCTGATGGAACCAGTGGAATATAACTTGTCCCGCAATGCACAGTCCCATGAAATCACAGGGCTCCGGCCCAGCACTGACTATATAGCCTACCTCTATGGGACGTACAAGGGATCCAGAACAAATGCCATCAGTACTGTTGCATCAACAGGTATTTTTAAATTTATATCTATTTATTATTAGTAGTATCCAGAATAGATCCATCTTTGATCACCTTTGGGTTGTAAACTACACTGTAAACTATACCTGGGTTTGAACACATTTTATTTATTCCAGAAAATGAATATGTACCATATCTTTTCTCCCCTTATAGCTGAAGAGCCTGATTTGTCCAGGCTAGTTGTTTCTAACATTACCTCAGACAGATTCTCTCTGTCATGGCGGACAGGAGAGAAGGCTTTTGATAACTTTATAGTAGAAGTCAGAGAGTCTGCTTTGCCCTCGCAGGCAATGGGGCGCGTTCTGCCAGGAGACGTGCGCTCCACAGTCATGGCCGGGCTCAAAGCGAGCACGGGATACAACATTAAGCTGTACATTAGCAGTGAAGGCCACAATATACTGCCCCTATTTGCTGTAGCTACAACAGGTATCGCATGCATGTTTTGACCCCTTATGTTCAGAATGCATCTCACACAGTGTAGAGCAACGTAACTGAAGAGTTGTGTCCTTTGTTTTGTGTGTTTGTTTAGAGGATGTCCCACAGTTGGGGCTCATAACTGCTTCATCAGTGAGTCCACATAACCTCAGCTTGTCCTGGAGCACTGTGTCAGGCCACTTTGATGGCTTTGTAATCCGGGTCAGTGACTCTGAGCAGCAGTCTGATCCACTGGAGTTCACACTGCCTGGTGAAGTCCGTAACTTTACTGTGTCTAACCTGATGGATGCCACAGGTTATGACATTGAACTGTATGGTATCTCTCACGGCCGCCACACTAACTCTGTGTTAGCACATGCCAAAACAGGTACTATGTATTTTACTCATATCTTGAAGTCTAATTACTTGTAGTTAAGTGCAAAAGAAGTTTGCCAATTTGCAAACCTGTGAGCTGCAAATGCATTAAGAGCAAATTTGACATGCGTGATCCTTTTGATTTAGCTGCTACAAGTTGATAGCGGAAACTGTCATGCTGGAAAGTAATAGGTATCAATGAGCTACCTCTACTTTGCATCATAGTCCTGCATCAACCTGGTGGGGTTATGCTGCATTCCAGGCCACCTGTAACTCATACTTTTCTGACCTTCCACTGGTGAAAATGCACTGGAATGCTAGTCAAACCTGTGACTTCCCACTCGTAAACTCGTACCAGATCCATGTTCTCCCAGTGATGAGTTTGATGTCACATAGCCTGTCAAAAAACAATGGTGGCTCCCGTAGACTATTGTTCATGCAATTTTTTTTTTTTATTAAAACAAGGTATTGTTCTTATGTTATTTATTATTAAACGCTAATGCTAGTTAACGAGTTTTCAGTTCTCAAATTGGAATAATGAACTTATAGGAAGTACATATCCAAATTATAGCTACAACTAACTAACTAACTCTTGCTTTATGCCCCATTTTCCTCCTCCGTTTACCTAAATTAAGCAAAGAACAAACACGCATGGGGTAGAAATTATGGTAAATAAGTATAAGCATGGTCATCTAGATCCCAGAATTCCTTGCACTCAGGCAGCTTGGTGTGAAGTGGATCCAGGCAACTGATCAGAAAAGTTACAGGTGGCCTGGAACACAGTCTTAATTTCACAATAATGTCTCAATGTCCTACTTGTGCTTTTTTTAAAAAACAAAAATGTTATTTATTGCAGTGCAATAACAATGGAATTCTATTGCAAACATCATAGAAACAGTTGTAGAGTGCGGCCATTGACCAGTCAGAATAGAGTATTTAACAAAACCATCTTCTACAGTTGCCTGTTAATGGTCACTAAAGCTACACTCTGCATTCAGGGCTATGTAGTCACACAACCCATGCCAAAATTGCCCTTAATGTGTTTTTAACAGAGCAAATGCACACAACATAGTAAAAGCTCATGTTCCTGCCATAATCTACTGGGTAAATTATTTATAGATTATAGACCAGTATTTTGATTTGCTTTTGCAACCATTGCTCACTCTAACATATTTTTGTTCCCCCTCCCACATGCATTCCCTCTCTGAAAAAACAAAACAAAACAATCAATCCCATTTCCCTTTAGCTCCTTTACCTAAAGTGGAAAACTTGACCATTTCCAACATTACCCCCTATGGTTTCCGTGTCTCGTGGGAGGTCAAGCAGCAGCTGCAGCAAGAAGAACTGGTGCCCTCTAGTGCTGGCTTCAGTCATTTTAACATAGTAGTGACAGACTCTGGCTGGCTGCTGGAGCCTCAGCAGTTCACAGTCCCAGGCAACCACAGTCACCTGGACATCTGGGGCCTCATCACCGGCATAGGCTATGAGGTCAGGCTGATCGGGGTGTCAGGGTCAGGGCTCCTCTCTCGGCCCCTGACCGCAGTGGCTGTGACAGGTACTTCTCACGGTGCACTCCAAGGCCCTCCCTACTACCTACTAAAATGTCCACTCCAACATTTTGTACAGAATGATGCTGAAGTTTCACCATCACAGCCTGTTAGATCTAGAAATAGAGACATGAATGATGGTAAAGAGATCCACACCATAATCCAATAGAAGGAGTTAATACTTGTTGGGGATTTCATTGTTTGATGGTGAAGCTTCAGTAAAACTGTTCCCTAACGTTAACCATTAAAACCCACCTCTTTTCCAGAGTGAACTCACATTTCCTTTGTTCCAGTCTGTTTTCTTGGTATGCAGTTCTTCACTGATGAAGACTTATGGAATTCCTATTTTCTCCTTTTATCAAAATATGAGCAAGCAACCTTTGTTTGTTTTCATATTTTAAAATGTGTTTTCCTTTAGATTTGTGATTACCACAAACTATACTACATGCAAACCGACATACATGCACATTGTCAAAAGGAGGAAAACACAGATAAACCAACAGACATTTTGAGCATGAAATGTCAGTTGATTTAATTTCTAATCTTGTTTGTTTCATCTTTGAATGCACTGAATGCATCAATACTGGCCTTGAAGACGCATGGAGACCTCGTCTTGTCCTTCAACAGATCAGTTAAATTTGTTATAACCAACATAAATAAACTTCTACAAAAAGCACTCTTGTCTTTTTAAGTGTCTGACTGTAGCTCTTGCTGTTTTATTTCATTTCTTTACACTAACAGATGTGTGAGCATGACAGATTGGGGGTTTTGGACAAAAATGCCTTCAGGCTGGAATATAACAATGTCTGCCACCTGGAACCCTCCTTGCCTCCTTACTGATTTCTTCCAAACTGATGTTGACAGGAGCTGATGAATTATGCTGGAAAAACAAAAAAAACCTTCTGCAATATTATGTTTCCTTTTCAACCAGAGGCAGAGCCAGAGGTGGAGCATCTCTTTGTCTCAGATGTCACAGCTGACGGTTTCCGTCTGTCATGGACAGCTGATGAAGACTTGTTTGACAGATTTGTGATCAAGATAAGAGATGCCAAAAGATTAGCACATCCAAAGGAGTACAGTGTCAGTGGTGATACACGAACCATGGTTTTAACTGGACTTATGGGTGGCACTGAATATGAAATCGAACTTTATGGCGTCACGTTGGAGCGGCGCTCCCAGCCTATTACTGGGGTTGCTCAGACAGGTATATGGAGAAACACTGCAATGTCTGACTTCTACTAACTTTCTCATTTTTGGTTTTGACGTCTTCCCTCAGAATACTGGATCCACAACATCACTAATCATTTTTATCCTCTAGTTTAGGCTTAACTCCATGTCTGTCTAATGGAAAACAGTTTCTGGGGAAACACTGCTTCTTGACATTAATTCAGATCCTCTGAGCTGCTGGTTTTCTTTTTTCCAGGTTATTGCAGTGTTTACGTTCATTCACTTTTCTTCCTGTTTTCCTCTGTACACATGTGGTAGGCCTGAGCACTCCAAGAGGACTTCACTTCTCTGAAGTGACTGACTCCTCAGCTATAGTTCACTGGTCCATGCCTCATTCTCCAGTGGATAACTATCGCATCACTTATGTGCCATTTGAGGGAGGTAAGAGGCCAAATCTGTTCTAATGTTACATTTTCCTGCTGCTACGAGTCATCTTCTTTTGTTTCAGTTACACCATATCATTTAGTTAATAGGTAATATATAACTATCTAAGTAATTGTCTAATGATAACCATTATGAATTAACCCTGATGTGTTTTAGCTGCCTTTGCATGGATGGTAATAAAACGGCACCAGTAACTTTAAATATCTGTGTGTGATGATACTGTGTTTAAATGTTGGATCTATATCTTTGTTTTCTTCACTCCACAGGAAGTCCACTGATGGTGACTGTGGATGGCAGTGTGTTTGAGGCTCTGCTGCTCAATATGATTCCAGGAAAGACCTACCAAGTGACTGTCAGTGCTGTGAAGGGTCTGGAGGAAAGTGACCCCAGCACAGACTCTGTGACCACAGGTTGGCTTTTTCTAAACGTCTCAACTGTACTCTTGTTCTGTCAGAAGTAGAAACTGTTTGTCCTTAAGTGTTTTGTTTGTATCTTTCAGGTTTGGACAGACCTCAGGGTCTGACTGCAGTGAATGTCACCGACACCTCAACTCTGTTGCTGTGGCAACCATCTGTAGCTACTGTTGATGGCTATGTTATTACCTATAGTGCTGATACAGGTACTTTAGCAGAACATTATGTGAATGTTCCAGTGCTTTCACGACTAATGTGTTATTTATTTGTGTGTTTATCATCCCCTTCCAGTGTCCCCGGTGGTGGAGCATGTTTCCGGGAACACAGTGGAGTTTGAGATGGGTTCCCTGGTTCCAGCTACACACTACAAAGTTGGAGTACATGCAGTGAAAGAAGCTCAGAAGAGTGCCTCTGCTGTTACTGAATTCACCACTGGTAGGTCAAGAAAGGTCATGTTTGAATCAGATGATCAATTAATATTTAAAAAATATTTTTTATACTAACAGAGATCACCAATAAATAAAAACTGCTGCTATTTTCAGGATCCTGAACAGTGAATAGTGTATGATTTGTGTTTTTGGATTGTATCTGTCATTTGTTTTTGATGATCATTTACATACCTTAAAGTTGAACTTGAACTAAGCCAGATCACCCAGAGCAAGTACATATAAGTTTTTTTTCCAACCTAATAATAGAAATAGCTGAGGAGTGTACCATTTCACTTCCTTCATTATCTCTGATGAGAGTTGGACATGAACATTAAACAAATTGTTGTTTGATAAGCTTTAATAAGAGTATTTGTCTAGTGGTAAGGAAACAGTAAATGGGGTATGTGTATTTCTGACCCACTTATCTGTTTAGTCAAGAGATAACATCAACAATGAAATTATAAAATTATAACATTTCAATCTGACGTGTTTCAGATGTGGATCCTCCTCGTGATCTGACCAGTGTAAACATTCAAACCGACAGCACAACTCTGACATGGAAACCTCCTCAGGCCGCTGTGACAGGATACACTCTAACCTTCACATCTGCTGATGGTGTAATCAGAGTATGTGCATCATCACTATGGGATTTTCTCACTTTGAGTTTATGTTTGGAACTTTATTAGTTTCAGCCTCCAAAGAATATAATTCATGTTTTGGATTAGTATTTGATATATTGTCATCAAAACTTACCTTGTGGACAAACTGTTCATGCTTGTGTGTGTGTGTGTGTGTGTGTGTGTGGATTCAGGAAGTGGTGCTGAGCCCGACAGCCACGTCTTACAACATGGCTCAGCTGACAGGCTCTACAGAGTACAGTGTCAAACTGCAGGCCATCGCTGGAGCCCAGAGGAGTCGACATATCACCACCACTTTCACTACCAGTAAGAATGAGCACACATGCACATGCACAGGCACTTCTGTCATTTATGTCTCTTGGCTATTTTGTGATACGTTTCTAATTGCTGATACATTTTCAATGAGGGGCTGGTGCGTGATGTGTTATGAAACCGTCCAGTTGCACATTAGAAAGACATTACTCTGTCTAATGCGCATTCCTTCTCTTTAATGTGATATTCCACTGAGATCACCTGCACCTATTTTTCACTTTGTCTGAGCTGCACTTAATGGAAAATCATTCATTTTTCTTCTTTTCTTCCCTTTGTGTCTTTCTCAAAAACTGCTCTCCAAGGTCTCACACGATATCATATACTGTTGAGTCTATACAGTATAGATGTAACTGTCTGTGAGGCTTTAAGACAGGGCTGTCAAACTCATTTTTAGTTAAAGGGCCACATACAGTCCAATATGATCTCAAGTGGGATAGACAAGTGAAATCACAATGAAAAAAGTAATATTACATTATGGAAATGTTTTTATTTCTTAAAAATCTCAATAGCATGAACAACCTAAAACATCTTAAGAAAAATAAATACAATTTTAAGAATATTATAACTCAGATGATCATTCACACATGTATATTACAACATGCAGACCACAGTGGATTTACAAATACTCAAAACATTTAATAACAGGCAGAATATGGTTGAAATTACACTTACTCCTCTTAAGACATTTCTAGTTTATATTTGTTCAGGTCAGTCACATTTTTTGAAACATTTTCATGTAATTCTACTCTTTTACACTGAAACAAAGAGGAAAAACTTGCATTTGCCAACACTTATAGATTGTTATAATAGTATGCTACTGACCTGACACCCTTGAGATTGAATTGGTTTCTTTGTGATCCCTGATTTAAAATGATGACAACATTGATTGTTAATATTGCAGTATAATTTTTGCATTTTACAAATTCATCCCACAGCTCAGATTGAACCCTTTGGTGGACTGGTTTTGGTTCACGGTCCATATGTTTGACCCCTATGTTTTAAGAGATGATGTCTTTTTAATATGTGGTTTCAGTTGGACAGCTTTACAGATTCCCCAAGGACTGCGCTCAGATTTTACTGAACGGAGAGACGACCTCTGGCCTCTACACCATCTACGTGGGAGGAGAGGAGAGTCAGCCACTCCAGGTTTACTGTGACATGACCACAGATGGTGGAGGATGGCTGGTGAGGAGATTAAGCTGCTGGAATCCAATTAAAGGCAGTTCTGTTACCATAACTCACAAGACATGATCAAAGCAGTGGTGTGTTATCTGTTTTTCTAATAATAGGCAGCACCATAGTAACCTGGATCACGTATGTTGTTATTATTATTATTGAGAAGCTGTTGTGACATAGTCAGTCCTCCTCAGGTTGTCTTGAGACGCCAGAATGGAAAGCTGGAATTCTACAGGAATTGGAAGAACTATACTGCTGGCTTCGGTAACATGAAAAATGAGTTCTGGCTGGGTAAGAGCGCTCACCATCTAAACTCTTTGTCTCCTTCACACAGTCACCTCCAGTTTACACATATTAAACTTGAATTTCAGGTCTTGCCAACCTCCATAAAATCACATCATCGGGCCATTATGAGCTACGGGTGGACTTGAGGGACAACGGGGAATCAGCCTACGCTCAATATGACAAGATCACAATTGCAGAGCCGAGAACACGATATAAAATCTATGTAGGAGCATACAGCGGAACAGCAGGTATGTCTAAAACAACCTGCTGTAATGGTTAAGGTTAGGGTCACCTTAAGAGATTTTCTCAGCTTTACTCATATGTTGCCATGTTCCTCAGGTGACTCCATGACTTACCACCAGGGTCGGCCCTTCTCCACTTATGACAACGATAATGATATCGCTGTGACCAACTGCGCCTTGTCTTATAAAGGAGCCTTTTGGTATAAAAATTGTCATCGTGTTAATCTAATGGGAAAATATGGTGACAATAGCCACAGTAAGGTACGCACTATTTACTTCTTACTTTCAGGGATGACATTACCCAAATGGGTTTTATGTCTTACCATTGGACCATTTTCCCTCATTTGTATTTCACTTTTCCACAGGGGATTAACTGGTTCCACTGGAGAGGCCATGAGCATTCAATTGAATTTGCAGAGATGAAACTCAGACCAGCCAACTTCAGAAACTTTGAAAGCAGAAAAAAACGCTCATAGATTCCTGATCCTCTTGCACTTTCCTCATGTCCTCTGAGTCTTAACCCCCCCCCCCCACACCAAAAAAAAAAACCCATTTTGTAAAGTACATACAAAGCAAGGCAATCTCATTGAATGTAATAATTCAGCTGGCTGTGGGAAATGAACAAGTTGTAATTTCACCAAAGACTCAAATATTTAGTTTTTTTAGTGTAGCAGTCCCAGTTTGACACTGTTGTATGAGACGCCACAGTTAGATTTGTGGACAGACATACATGTGTTGTTATTATTGGGACCAAGCAGCTGTATACATGAGAAATACTAGTAAAATAATGTAAAACGATCCACTGAATCAGTAACATGTCACAGGCACATAGTCACAAGGCTCACACTCCCCAAAGTCACATTGTTCTTTAAATAAGTTAATCTTGAACATTCATGGATAACAATAAATCAATCAAGTGATAAATTGTTATGAATTACTGTTAAATGTTTACTGTACAGTACAATTGAGTGAACCATTTGAAGGTCATTAATACCATTTTAATTCATATTTAAATTTGATTTACTTATTTTGATAGAACAAACTCTAATGCTCTGTAACCTTCAATACAAATAAAAATTTTACTTTGGTAAATAACATGTGAGCTACTCTTTTAAGTGCACCTAAAGTATTTTCATGTCAGCAGAGGGCAGTGTTTGCTTTCTGTTCAGTACTCATTGTGATGAGTGAAGCAGGTTTCTGTCCTTTACTTCCTACATTTATATTGTACATTGTGTGAAAGTATCAGAAAATAACCTTAAAAGTAAAATCCTCAACTATTTGACATCATTGGTCAAACACAGAAAAAGAGACTAAACTCTTGCTGAGAGGAGTGTGTCCTCTTCACACTGAGGAGCGTTTTCCATTTGAGCTGCAACACCACATCTTCACAGTCAAAAGATTTAGGTTAGAATCCGTCTTATCTCACTTTTGCAAGTGAAGCTGTTGTGCAAGCTACACGTGGCAACCAAAATCGATGTCCATTTGGGCCATCTCCAGACTGTATAGGTTGAGAAAAGAATTTTAAGATATGGAGTGAAAAATGCAGTTTGTTTTTGGTTTCTGACTTTGTAATATTTATCACTTTCAGCAAAAGCACTCGACCTAAAATTACAAAAGCCAATTTACTTTAATGATGCTGACTGATGAAAGTGTCCTAGATTCTGTTGTATTTGGACTGAAAACACTGCACACAGGGTTCATTTCAGTCTTTCAACATCAGTGTACTGACCTAGTAATAATTCCTTTCCTTGTGTCATTGCAGCAAAGATCATCATCAGCCTTGATCTACATCTATATCCATTTCTAACTGCCACCTCTTGGAGGGTCTGTTTGTCCCAATACACTATTTACGGGCCACCTTTTTTGGCCTTAGATCTCTTACATCAGTGTTTGGTTTTATCATAGCTCCTTAGTAATCCAGCTGGTTTTTCAGATCAGTCTTTATCTCTTCTGAGAAGTCTTACGTATTCAACTGTGTATTAAAGGTTCAGGATGTTAGAGTAGTATTAGAGTGTATGACAATAAGGAATGCACTGTGAAATGAGACAGAAGGCATGAGCCAGCTCAGAGCTGGGAGTTTTCCACATGAAGCCAAACGTTTAGAAATAACTGCATTGACCTGGATTTCTCCTATTGCGTATCACTAAGCTCTAATTTCATCTAGAGATGATTCTAAAAAAGGGTATTGAGGTCACAAGTCGAGTGTCTTATTAATATAGCTCCAGAATGAATACATTTGTCAAATATTTCCAATAATTTTACTAATAAAACACCTCGGAACAGTTGTTAGTAGCTGGTTGTTTTTTCCATTTGTAAAAAATCAGGACATTTCCCATGACCTCCTAATTACTTCCCATTGTCTCTATTCCCATCGATAAGAATGAATACCCAGTATGATAAGAGATAACATACATGTTGTTGAAATGCTAAGTAAAATTGAGCCACATTGTATTTGATTATTTTTGTACCTTCAAAATCAATATAGCTGCTGTCGAGTGACCGGTAGCAGTTTTACTAGAAAGTTCACCAAGAAAAATGTAATGTTTTTTTTTTCTGTTTAGTCTCAAACTGTGATGGGTTTCTGTATAATCTGTCCATTTTTGTGTAGTTCCAGGTGGTATATAGCAAGTACTGCTGCAACTGACCACTGAACAACTTCAATACATGTGAACCAAAATTAGCCAACAGTTCTCAGAAACATCACAGTGTTGCTGCACATTGTGGTCTCACACTGTTTGTGTAGCGTTATATCATTGTTTGTTCAATGAGCTGCCTCAGATTTACACAGCCAACTCTGTTGATGCAAGAACCTAAAGACAAGACCCGCTTTTTAACGTTAGCTTTTTAACAGTTTACTGAAACTATATCATTTTATTACTAAATATCTGTCCCATCCACTTACGTTATACTTATGTGTGGTTTGTGAGCAGGAAAAAATGTTGGTAGATGTGTCTGAATGTGAATTATATAAGGAATACTAACACTCTGTTGACCTCATGAGGTCAAATAGAAGCTGAAATGGAAATGTAATTTTTTTTTCTAGATACCAGTTGAGCAAAGGTTACTCTGTTGCCTTAAACCTGTTTGCATTAGTCATGCCATGCAGCTTTGCTGAAACATGTGGGACCGCCATTAATCATGTTTTTCAAGGAAACTTTTTCCCAAGAGTCTGTGCTATATTTGAATTGGCTCGGCTCTCAGTGCAGAGTCCCTGGCACTGTGTGAACGCATATCTAAATCATCTTGCATGGCCCTGTCAGTTCACTCTGCACTTTCCACAACACCATTAGACATATGTAATAGAAAATAGGCAATTTTGTGCTATGTTTGCTTACTCTTTATGCTGAGTGAATGCTGTATATTAAAAAGATGACTTGGTGTGAAAACTATGCTTTAATTTGTACATATTCCACATTTCAGGTCACATTCAGAGTTGTGAATTAACTTTCACTTTACTGTTATACATCAAGATGTTGCGTTTATTTAAAACAAA
The DNA here is from genome assembly GCA_020466265.1 of Siphamia tubifer. Lineage (NCBI taxonomy): Eukaryota > Metazoa > Chordata > Actinopteri > Kurtiformes > Apogonidae > Siphamia > Siphamia tubifer. Next base: position 50,227,067 of record CM035794.1, on the reverse strand, counting down.
TCAATTTAGAACAAAATGTATAGGAGTTCACAAAAGTTGTCAATTTAGGACAAAAAAAGACAAAGCATATACAGAATATAATTATTTTACATAAACTAGTTATGTGCCTGGATGACAAACACCTCTATAGCCAGTGTTAACATTGACCCATGCACAGTGTACACTACAATAAACACATCATTAGACAGTGATCAATGCTGCTCAGTGTGTTGTGTGTTGCATTCAAGTGGCATAATAAGAGCTGCAGGAGAAAACTGTATGAATATGATACACAGTGAACTATGTAGCCTTCAAATATTCCATACTTTAATAAATAGATAGTAAGTTGTTTGCTAACAACAGTGTCTTTGCAGTTTGGGAATGTTTTTTGTATCATCTCCACAAATATATCTTATATTCACTGAATTTGAAGCAACCCCCTCCCAAAAAACAAAACTAAAACTAAAACATACATCACCTCCTTACTGCTCCTTGACTGCACTAAGGCAGGTGATGTGTACAGTCCTTACATGGCAGAAGTGAACTTTGACTTTATATACCTCCTTTAATGCTTCTTTCTTTTATGTTTAAGCCCTAAGGTTGTATAAAACTACAGAGAAACACTTTTTTTTAATGTTTTAATTCACTTGACTGATCACCCATGAGTGACCAGTGAACAATCCCTGGTGTTTCCCTGGACATTTCCATGACACACCACAGTATGACTGGTATAGAACTTTGGTAAGTACCTAAATAAATATGTAATACTTTTACTAGATGAAAACACAAAACAATCCACCACATGAAAGAAAACATAAACAATTGAAGCACAGACATTTAAAAAATAAATGTGTAGTTACAGCTCATACACTGCAAGAAGAAAAGTAAAGCATAAAGCCTTATCAAATATAAAATAAATAAAATACAGTGTATACAAGTATAATCATAAAAATGCTGGAATACAGTATAAACATGGGTTTTTAAATGACCACTACACAACACTGATTCAGTAGTGTGTTCTGGGTTTTCACACTGAACGTCTTGTATGTATTAGTGGTGAATGATAAGGAGTCTTAAAAAACAAACACTGCTATTATAACTGCTGTGTATCATAACCTACACCTTCTGAGGAAATAAATATTGATAGATGACTTACTACCAATCTAAGCAATTTAGCCATAGTTTATGGACTGGCCGAAGTAAAGTAAGAACAGTTTGGCTTCATTTTCATCATGGTGACATGCAATGACGTCCACACACCAGAGTCTTTTTTTCTGCTTTTATAAAAGGAGTCCTTTACAAATAAAGAATGGTCAACTTGGAATAAACTCCACATTTACCAGCAAAAATGTCAAATGATAAAAGTGTCCTGCCATTTTGAGAATTTGTTGTTTTGTTTTTTGTTGTTGTTGTTTTTTTTTTTTGACAGTTTCTGGAAAGAGTTCAAGTGTCTGTTAACATGTAATGAGTAAATGTACAGTAAAGACGACCTTGCCTACACCATACATGTCCTGTTACTTTACCATAAACTGGGATTTTCACACAGTTTATGGCCATGTCCACAACAAACAGTTGAGGATGTTGTCGAACGTGATGTTGCAATTGTTTTTTTTTTTTCCACACATACAATTTAGTTTAAGATTTCATGTCATTTATGGTAATGAAACTTGTGACATTTGGCAGCTCGAAGCACAGTTACTGTACTATAGTTTTTCAAAAAGCCTGAACTGCCTGTGCATCATGTGTCTTTTAAATATTAATAAAGATGTAGCGTTTTAGTAGGATATGATCTAGTGTGATTATATGGATAATACTTGGTGTGCCTAATGCTCCAGTAACATACAGTACTAAAGAGCTGAACACATAGCATCATGGACTGTGGGAAATTGCCCCATTATAATCGTGAATCACTGTGATGATCTCTTGACATCTGTGGGCTCAATAGTGCACTATGCTGTTGGATGGGTCATCAAAAGTATGCTCCTGAAAATGAGAGCGGGTCTAATGTGCTCAGGCCGGCTTAGAGTCAGTGGCCTCCCATGTGCATACCAACATGTGTGGGGTTTTATAACCTACCAAAATGGAGAGTGATCTCTGCTAATGGATCCCAGTGCCGTAGATTAACTACGAAGCTCATTTAGTTAATCACTGAGGATTTGATCAAATTTATAGATTTGATGTTATTGTCCAATTTTAGAAAAGAGCAATTATGTGAAAGCCCCGAGGCCAGATGTCTGACCTCTGATTAAACTCTCATATAACTATCTTGACAGCTTGGAATAAAATCATAGGACTGAAATACAATAACTGCACTTTGTTCTTTTGTTTTGGATACTTTTGCTCGCTTTCCTTTCAGTACAGATTAAGTGTTTGTGTAATCCTCACAATGCAATTGTGTAGACATTCCTACATCTCTTTACATTGAGAGCATTAGGGCCTAAATACATTTTATTAGATCGCTGTAGATGTACGTCAGGTTGGACCTGAGCCTAAGAGGATTGGAACTGTTTAGAGCGTGTATGGTGAACCATATAGTTCATATATGATTGGCCCAAGCTGCTTTGCTGCATTCCTACATACAACATAGATTGCAACCCCAATTTCTTTACTTTATCAAGTTGCCATCTGGGGTTTTTTGGTTTAAAGCTCCTTACAGCAAACACATTCCATCAGCCTATACTTTGACTGATGGTATAGTAAGCTACAAGTATGTCATGTATGTTAGTCTAAATCCAAAAGTAGTAATCCTGATTAAATAGCATGTACTTTACTTTATTGCATTTTGATTTGTGGGTGCTGGAATGGTACACACTAAAATTACTCCTGCATTCTATGTTGCAGATACATACAGTTTCACATGTAATTATATATGTGCTTCTAGAGCTGATGACTATTGCAAAAACCTCTTGATAAAATCTGCAAAATCACTGCTTCGTATAATATATTGTTGTACCTACTCATTTGGCCTCATTTGATGCTTTTAACTCTCCAACAGCTCCCACTGTGACATAACACGCTGGCTCAGAACAGGAGCGCAGAGGCTTGGTGATGGGGATTACAGCTCATTCTTCAGAGCCCTGGTTTTATTTTAGGGCCTGACTGGATAAAACAGGATTAGGATCACAATGAATCCCAGGGCATGTAGACCCAGAGGTCAGCTCCTGCATGACCTTTGACATTTGAAATGTTTATAAATCCCCATCTGTGTTGTGATAGCTAAAAATAGACCTGATCAGCTGTCATTCTAGTGAGGTGTCCATTTTTGATAAGTGCTGGGTTTCCTTGGGGTGGATCTGCTTGTATTTGGTCAGTGGTGCATTTCTCTAAATTCTCTAGTTTTGGCGAAAAATCCACATTTTGCTGCAAGCAATAAATACCAGCCAGCACTCTGAAACAGAGATGAAAGCTGACAGCCACACTGTCTTTAACCTTCATCCTCCATGTTGACATATTTCCTCTTTGAAACTGCACACACCACAGCTCTGCAACACCGCTATGAAATGAGCCTGTGTTGGTTACGTGTCTTGTTCAAGGGTACTGCTATGAAGGAGGAAATAGTGTTTTTCACCCTCATCACCTGGTCAGTTTACTGATGAGAGATCATGCTAGGTTACAACATCAAACGAACTTCATGCAGAGCTGAAAACTGCTCTGAGTGTTGTAAATATTCATCAGTATACTATTAGGTTTAATAGAATACAAAAAGAAGGTTAGCTGATAAGGACATTGAGGTATAAGACAATATAAGTTTGGTTTCTTGATACCCCTTGTAAAGTATTCTTAAAAAGCCACAATTAAATACATTAGGTCTACATTTGTTTTCATTCTTTGTTTATGTATTTCTATATTTTGGAGTGTCCTTTTAATTCTGGAATTTATTTTGCCTATTTATGTTTGAAATAAAGTCTATCTATATCGATCTGGACACACACACACACACACACCCCACACACACACAGAAATATATACTATATATAAATTAAAAAAATAGGAGATATGTAACTCTCTTTGAGGCTTGAAGACAGTGCCGTCAAACTTATTTTAGTTAAAGGGCCATATAGAACCATATCTGAACTTGCTTTATCCTCACTGGGGTCACGGGGGTGACGTCATGCAATCAGTGAGTTCCCACTTGCCACTTTGTTGATTGAACCTTATCTCCACAGATGTTGTGTTCACATAGACTGAAAAAAAAAATGGGCGAAGCTACTGTTCACATGACCCATTGGTTTCTGCCACCATCTTGGTAGCATTACACATGGTCACATGTTTTAGTGCAGCGGATGAGACACACAAAATGGCCAAATTGTGCACTTTTAAGTAAAAGCAAGAGAGTTTGTACAGTGATTATTTATCCAGTAGTAATGACATTTAGACATGGAGGCATTTGAAAAAAAGCATATTTTCAAAATGGCAGCCAAACAAAGATGGTGGTTGTGCAAAAATTTTGATTTCTTCACATAATGTTGAATGTCATTCTGATAAATATCTGAGAAGTTGTACTAGCTAAGAAAACACATTTATTTTATCAAAAATATGGATTCCATATGCTTGACATGGAATTATGTTGATTTTTTTCAAGATTGTGACAGACAGTAAGAGTGACTGACTGTGTCCCACACTATCATACATTCGTTACCAATCTTTCATCAAGATCCGTCCATAACTTTTGGACTTATCTTGCTAACTAACAGACAGACAGACAAACAGACAGATAGGCAAACAAACTCTGATAAAGACAATGTGCTCTTTTTCCCAAAACATGATGTGGACAGTGTGGTGTGCGTCTTGGCGGTCTGTGCCTTAAAGTTTTTGCAATTAATATAAAGAGTGAGGACGCGTGACAGACATCTGGATAGTCCGGTTTATGAGCCGATGGTCCAGACAAAATGCAGACATATGGTCACCCTACTTGTGTTGTGCAGTTATAAAAAAAAAAAAAAAGACTCAAGGTATTAGCCTTTGTTAAAATGTTAAAATGCTGATGCTTGTGTCTTGTCAGTGGACAGTGTTATGTTGCAGTGAACTTTAATACAAGTTGCTCATGGCTGGACAGATGTGTGTCCGTGTTGTTCCTCCACTGACAATGTGGTGACATCATCACGACTCATCGACTCGACTTCAACTTCGACTTTATTAAAGTCAACTTGAAAATTAATGTCCTAGTCTATTGTATTAGGCTACGTGAAGTGATTAGCTGTCCAAAATACACACACACACACACACACACACACACACACACACATATATATATATATATATATATATATATATATATATATATATATATATATATATATATATATATATATATTTATATATATATATATACATACATACATACACATACATATAGGCAATTTCTATGCTGTCATCAGCACATGCATAGACATGACGACATCAGATGGATCCATAAGGGTTTGATGTGCTCAGTACCACATGTTGTTATTGTTTTTATTGTTGTATTTTATCAAAATGTTTGATCACTCCATCCATTTCTTATGTACAGCCTACACTTGTATAGTAGCCTTAGCTCTGTTTAACGTCCAGATTTAGAAAATTATCTCCACACCCTGATTACAATCATGTTGCAGTAGACATTTGGCCAGGGACTGCTGATTAGATTTAGAAACACACCTGCTAATATTACCTGATGTGTAAATAAGAATTGTCAACAACTTCACAGGGTGATATCATGTTCCTAGTTCTCTTAGCCACTCATTATCCATGCTGCTGTTTTAATATGCCCTTCTATAAGATTATTTGTGTTTTAATTGTACTAAGCAGATTTTTTATAGCAGACCTTTGACTTATCAAGGCAGGCAGAACACATGTAATTAATCACATTAAGGAGGACGATCAGCTGACAGTCAACCAACCAGGCCGACTGTTACAGTCAAGTGCAGCCATTAATAATGGTTAATCTGAGCTTTGACATGCACAACTATCTGCTGTAGAAACTGTTATAACGATAAGCCCTTCAGAGCAGGCTTTAAAAACTTTAACCCTTTAGCCACTGTGAGTCTGATACTCTTATCACCCCCAACATTTTATAACGTTTATTCTACGGCCCTCTAGAATGTTGCCACAGCTCCAATTCACTTTGAATGGACGTTCCCAGGATTCTGTGGGCAGATTTTTTTTCGATAACCGCCTGCTGCGCTATTAACACCTGCTGTCAATGGCAACAAGATTTGTCACTTGAGATTCACGGTACCGTATCACTCCACAGGTAGTTCGGCCACTTTGAAAGTAAATATTCGCTACGCTGTACTGGCTATTCTATCCAGTCTGTTAGAGTAGTAGCAGTAACAAGCTATAATAACCCGTAGAATAAGCGGGATAATGTATTGCCCATGTGTGACTATTGAAAAATATTTGCTGTCGGAGTGCTGCTTGGCCCCGTCTGGAAATATTTTTTCTGATAGTAACACATGAGCAATACATTATCCCTTACATGTTCAACTATTATTGACTGACTCAGTGGTGTTGAACTGCTCTATTTTATGCTCGGCTGTGTTCAGACATGTACAGTTCAATAACTATTGTGTGTAGTTCAGCTTTTGTAGCCTTGGGCACAACTTTGAAGCTCTAACTTGCGAAGGGGGGAAACCATCACAGAAACACCATTAATGTGGCAGATGGGTTAATATCTGAACCATGAATCTACTCCTGGAGGATTTTCTTTCTGGGAGTGAGCATTATGTTGTCTTTAAGTGTTTTTCAGATGTGAAAGGATCATTAATAAAGAAGTGAATCCTCAGTGTGATCAGAAGTTGGAGTGCTTCCTTTGACTTACATGCAAAGGCCGGAGCTAATCAGATATGATGTCATGGCAGCCTGTGAACCCTGCCTTGTTAATTATTGAGAGACCCATATTACGCATCAGTAATTAGATCATTAGCCCCAGTATTACCTTAGAACAGACACAACATGGCAGAAATACACTCAACATGCTCTCGAACCAAACTCCATGTTAAACCAAACTATTTGAGGTACTCTTTAAGGTACTGAAGAGAATCTTTACAACCTATGTCTTTTTATGGCTCTGACTGAAATATTATGATTAAGGTGTTTAAAAAAATTCCTTAGTATAGTTAAAGGTGTAGTTCTTTGTGGTGTCAGTGAATGTAACACATGTACACCTCACATGATTAATGATATAATGTCATATGTAGTAAATTAGGGTTTGTTTGGGTTTTTTTAATTTTTTTTTTACATACATACATATTATAGTGTGTTCAATGGTTATTTGTGTAAAAAAATAGATTTGATTTCAGTATGTACATAGTAGTAAATAAAGTGGATTTTATTGGGATTTGTTTGGTCAATTTTCACATTGGGGGACTATAAAGTGAACCTTGAATCTTTAATAGCTTTAAGTATTTTTAATACAATGTCAGATGAAACCTTGTTTTCTTTTCTTATACAACATATTATGGCTGCGTATGAAAATGTAGTTAATATTGAAGTTATTAAAAAGTGGTTTATTGACATGTATTTTGTTTTATATGGATCATTTTAAGTAATCTGTTGTCAATTACAGTAAACTTTTAGTATTTTAGATCAGTGTTTCCCAACCAGTGTGCCATGAGAAATCATCAGATGTGCTGTGAAAAATGACATAGTTTCGCCTTATTGGTACTGTAAGCAGCCAGTGGTATTATAGATACAACAGCACAAACCACTGATCCACTCAGAGCTGTTGATCTGTGGTTGTCATTTGTTTTACTAAATAGGCTCTGGTTTTAACTGAATAATCAAATCAAGACTAGATTTGTGTTATATTTCAATAAAGGTACAGTACTTTTTGTGAGATTTTTCTTTGGTAGAGTACTTTGGGATGTTTCTAATGTAAAATATGTGCAGTGGCTTAAAAAGGCTGGGAAACTGAAATTAGTGGCTGTAAGGATATTATTGAAATGTATTTCCACCTGTACGTTATGCTTAAATTATATTTAGATTTGTTTTTCTTTATTTATAACAGGTTGACCTTATGCCATGTAATGTATGCCATAGACAGACAGACAGACAGATAGACAGATAGATAGATAGATAGATAGATAGATAGATAGATAGATAGATAGATAGATAGATAGATAGATAGATAGATAGATAGATAGATAGATAGATAGATAGATAGATAGATAGATAGATAGATAGATAGATAGATAGATAGATAGATAGATAGATAGATAGATAGATAGATAGATAGATAGATAGATAGATAGATAGATAGATAGATAGATAGATAGATAAATAGAAATGTTTACATATTTATAGTGTATTAGACCATGTAAAACATTTAACATATGAAGGTGTGTTTTCTGACCTCTATATTTAAGTTGAATGACCTGTAGTCACTTCTATGATTGCCATCAGGACACACTTTTTATATCCCACAGAGACTGTGTTAGATTACACTTTGTTTTGCTAGTTCAGCATAATGGGTTTTATTATTGATTCACAAACTGAGTCTTTCCAGTGAGCTGAGCTCTGTGGGACAGCCACCACAGGCTGCTATGAACATCACAGCATGTGACTAAGCCCTCATTTAAACAGATTCTTCTTCACCTCAGACATCCCTTTAATGTAACACTTAATGTTTTTTAATGTGTGACTCATCATACTGTTGCCGTCAGAGGTCAGATGTCTATCTTTTCACCTGGAGGCGTCCCTCATGTTCAACTGCTGATCCCCCACAGAGGGTTTCAGTGACATACAGTATGTGTGGGACGATTTTCCTTTATGTCCGTATGGGTTTTATGGAACAGTTGGTTGCAGTGCCCAAATAAGATAAGGCTGATGTTCTCAGCTTGTCTTTGCTGTAATTGCGTTCAGCAGAAGTTAAAGTCTCTTGGTATTTATTTAAAGGTTACCTGGCTGTGTTCCAGGAGGCCGTTTCCTGACTTATCTTCATATCAGTACTGAGCAAAACCCAGACTGAGCGTCTTTGCAAGGCAGTCCATGTTAAGGCGTGACTGTTTGTTTCCTCATCAGAATTACCTAGATAATTTTGTGAAGCCTTGTTCCTGGAACTAGTATGTTTCCAAAAAAAAAAACAGCTGTTTGAAATCACTTGATCGACCTGAGAGGTTCTTCTTTTTTTTCTGCTTGAATTCAATGAAAACTGATTAAAATCTCTTTTCAGAAGCACTGACATAAAATGAAAAAATAACTGACTTATAGTGAGACTGGAATATTTCTGTGAACTAGATGTTAAAAATAAAACCTCTGCCACCAAGCAGCACGGGTTCAACAGTAAGATTAATACTTTGTAGAGCAATGATTGATGGACTTTGGTCCCTCATTACTTCCCTGAGATCTCTTTCTCAGAGTCGCTCATCAGCGTTTCAGATATATATGTCAAATATTAACAGAGTGCTGTGCAATGCCAGAGCCTGTGCTCCCTTTATCAAGGTTTTTTAAGATAAGCTGTCTGAACCCATTGCCTTATCTTTCAACTTCATCCTTTACAAGCTCTTTAACTGGTGTGGCAACATTACAGTGAAGGCAACTGACAAAGAACAGAAGAATTCCCCCTTCCTCAGACAAAATACATGAGTTATTCTATATAAAATATATGGATTTTAAGAAAATATCCTACCTGATCCTCTCAGAATTGTCTTTTTATATACTTATAGGGCATTATATAAAAGAACATACAAGGGAAAATGTGTACATTTCAAGGCTTAATTGTAAATAGTTCCAAAGTTACAACCATTTGAAGTAGGTAGGGGGAACCCTAAAATTATGACCAAAATTATGACTTGAAATTTTTTGCTATTTTTATGGTTCTATAACTTTTGTACAACAAGAGCTAGAGCTCTGAAATTTTTTGAATAATTTCACAGGGGTCTATAGTCCTACAAAATGTGAAAATATTTTCTCAGAATTTATAGTTGCATGTTATAGACAATGACAAATTTGAGATTTTATCCATCGGGAATCTGTGTAAAATTAAGGTCCTATGTTATGTTTAATATATGAACACCTGTAAATCAGAAATATCTGCCCGAGGTCAATATTGGCATGTAACATAATATGTAACATGCAGTGTATATAAGCAAGTTATACTTGTGTCAAAATTTAGGGTAATTCGTGTACTTTCACATGGCATCATTTATTTTATGATACTACATATCCCACATGTTGGTAGATGACAGATATTTTTGATATTCAGCTGTTGACATATCATATATAATATAACATAGGACCCTCATTTTTTAGATCCATTCCCTAGGTAGTCAAGATACAGCACATCAAATTTGTAATGAATATGGTGATTAGTTTTAGTTTAGCATTTCAGACATTTGTGATTTGTCATTCTTTGTAACATGCAATTAGAAATTTTAAATAAATATTTTCACATTTTGTCAGACTATAAATTCCTGCAAAATGATTCTGAAAGTTTCAGACCTCTTGCTGTTTTTCAGAAGTTATAAAAGCCTGAAAATAACCCAAAATATTTTAAGGTACCCCCTACCTACTTTAAATGGTCATAACGTTGGAACTATTTCCAACTTTGGATTTTTTCCATCATATATAATGTTTCATTAAAAAAAAATCTGAGAGGGTCAAGTGTGGACAAGTTGATGAAATGATATGGAAAGATGCACATGTAAAACTGAAGGAAACGACCTGGCAGAGTTTATATTTATTGACATTCATTTACAGCAACAGTGAATCTGCATAGAAATGGCAATCATGGAAATTACTCCACAAAAGCTCATTATATAAGTACTGTATGTCATGTAATGATTTCATATCAGCTAACTATATCATATCCTTATTTCAAATCTGAGCTGCTCCAAATCCCTGTCATGACATATTCTCTGCTCTATTATGAGCCGTTGTAGGAGCAGCAGAGCCATTAGCACCAGCTCTCCTCATCTAAACTCTAAAATAATACACAGCACAAGAACAAATGAACCACTGAAGTTCTTGGAAAACACCTGAATATTCATATTTAGACGTTGCCAAACTATGCACGGGGGAAGAGGTGATTGTGCAATGTCTTATATATTGATCTAAATTGTGAGTCAGATTTCAGCTGAAACAGGTTTAGGACAAATGTGGTTAGCTCATGATACTGCACACTATGTCACCCATTTCCACAGCTCACACTTTGCTTCATGTAACCCACTACCACTCAGGATTAGCTTCACATTAGCTAATTATATTCATATAGTTTCTCATTTTGTACTTGACTATACTATACCAAATGCCTTCATTTGATTTGCAAATAAATACAGATGAAACACTGACAAATAATGGGTGCTGGTGTACGTATATGCAGGAAATGACATTATAGCAGAGGTTATTGAGGTATATAACTTCAGGAAATGACAGTATGTTATGCTATGGAACAGCATAACACTATTTAAGGTGTACGTCACAGGTGTCAAATATGTGGCCCAGGGGCCAAATCTGGCCTGCCTAAGTGTCCAGTCTATTTGTGAAATGCAAAAATGACATTAATATTAACAATCATCATAGTTCAAGTTCTATATTCAGATTAATTCAACCTAAAGTGGATCAGACCAGTAAAATAACAAGCTGAATTATCTATGAATACTCACAATTCCATTTTTCTTTTTAAAAATTGTAAATATAAATATTCTCATGTATTTAGACTAAAATAAAATATAATTTAACAAACATATATGTACATTTTCATATTTTTTCCCCTTCTTCATATTGTTTATTTCTGGGAAGGTATTCACATAAGCCTTTTGTGGCTTCCATTATCTCTTGTACAATGATGTTACTTATTTAAATTTTTTTATTTTATTTTCTTCATGCTGTTTGTGATGTGTAAGTAAATAAATAAAAATATGAATAACCTGAAATGTTTTAATAATACATAATATATTTTTTCTATGAAACGGGTCCTAAAAACAGGACATTGGGCCAGCTCTAATGGGCGAAGGTGGGGTACACCCTGGAGGAGTCACCAGTTCACTGCAGGGCTGAACATATATAGACTAACATTCACTCCTATGGGCAATTCAGATTAACCAATCAGTGCATGTCTTTGGATGGTGGGAGGAAATTGGAGTACCTGGAGAAAACCAACATAGACACATGGAGAACATGCAAACTCCACACAGAAAGGTCTGGTGTGGGAATTGAACCAAGGACCTTCTTGTTGTGAGATACGAATGCTAACCACAGCACCACTGCTACTAGAACAAGTTCCATCAAATTTTCAGGAAAGTTGCAAGGTGGTCCAAAATAGATCCCATTCAATTTTAGGTCAAAGGTCACAGTCACCAAAAATGTGTTTTTACAATGATAAGAGAAGGGCAGTGTTGTGCCTGGCATCACTTATTATTGCTATCATCACCCCAATTTTCTAGATTTCTATAATATAATTTGTTTTTGGGGGTGGTATGGCCGAGGACCTGAGGTTAGCCATCAACTGTGTCATTAGTTTACATGTAAGCAGTGTTGGTAAATGGTAAACACACACACTCATACACCAGTAGGTTTCTATGGTTCTGTCAGTCCTACTGGGAGCATAAGCCAGGGTTCAGTGCCTTGCCCAGGGATACTTCAACATGTGGACAGTGAACCACCAACCCTTCGGTCATTGGACGAACCGCTCCACCAACTGAGCCACAGGTGCCCCTATAGTATTCCATAGATGGAGCCGATCAGTGTGACAGTAAATTAATACTTTATGCATGGTTATTTTTTACGCTTAAATAATGCACTGGAAGATCTGACAAACACACACAAAAGTTATAATAGATCTACCAAGAAATTTATTTGGCTGCGAAATAAATGAGAGAGAAGTATACAATATTTTTTACAGTATTGATATAAAGCAATAGTTTGGAAATCCTGTGGGACAGTGAAGAGCCTCCCATCACAGTGCTGTGGATGACAGCTAGGGGTTTGGGCTGGACAGGAATAGCTGTGGATATAACCTCCTAAAACTGTCCAAGTTCACATTGTGTTCTAGTTTTGTTCTCTGGTATGACAGTCACGTCTGTGGAATTTGAACATTTTAAACATGAAAGCTGTTATGTCAAACAAGGCAAAGAGTTTCCACTGTCATTCAAAGTATGTGTGGGCGAGTGTCTAGAATATTTCGGGACTGGTAGCAAATGTCAAACATAGGATCTAAATTTGTCACTTGAAAATGTAGAAAAAAAAGAAAGAAAATGAATGTACAATGGTGGAAAAAAAGTTTTGGGACGCATCATGCATTTGTGATATATTGAATTATGAGCCACTCTTACAGTAAGTCATTGAACTCTGACCAATATTGTTCCATTCTCCAAACTCTTCTATTTCAAAGAAGTCAAAATATTAGTCACCTCTGCCAAACAGCTTATGTTTTCATCAGGAAATACTGGGGGGGGGGTCTCTTCTAGTTTAGTTATTTTTTCACCAATATACAAAAATATATTTGCATTTCTATGCATCTGTCTGATGCAGCCACGTTTTTGAAGTGCAAAAAAATATTTTTTTTCCTGCAAATATTGAATGGTAATAATTGAGATTTTGTACAATTTTAAGGATGTCTGAATTTTTTTTCCCCACTGATGTATGCATTTGCCTTTAAGAATCAGTCAAAGAAAGCTTGTTTCTTAAAAAGAAGTGTTTTATTTCCTTTTAACAAAGCCCAATACAGATTTGAAGCAAAAAATGGGAACACTGGTAAATCTCAATCCAATCATTGTGTCTGGGACACCCACAAAAAAGATGAGCTTTTAAAATAAAATCATACAACCCAGAGAGGGCAAAGAAAAGAATGGTGCATGTTGTCCAATAACTGTACAACATTTTAGACATTAAACAAAAAGGTTTCTTTGCAGCATCTGTTGGGAGGTAAGTAAGATCATCTATAAACATCGTGTGACAGATGTGGTATCTGACCTGTTTTTAAAGAACCAATCACACACTTCATATCAATGTGTTACATTTTTCTGAAGGAAATACTTTGGACAAATGCTTCTAAAACACTTAGTAGTCAATTACGTCATGAAAATACTCTTCAATCTTCTAAGGACAGAATCCAGGCTGTAATGTGTTGTCCACTAGCCCCCCCCCCCCCATCCCCTATCCCCCATACACAAGAGCTTCTTTCAATGGAAGGTTCTTGTATCAAACCTGTTTTAACATTTTACTCCACATTTTCTGACTCAATGTGATACAAGCAGCAGGAGGCTTGTCATTTAGAAGTCTGGATACACACATTGACCATTTTCCACAAACAATTTGTGTCAAGTGTGACAAAATTTTAAAAAAAAAATGACATCAGTGAAAATAGAAGCAATAAAACATCAGCTTCAGATTTAACAACGAATTTGTTACAAAGATAAATTAAAGATCTGGGCTGACCAGAGTACATTTGGGGGGAGAATATATTACGTCTAAACACATTTTTGTCAGGTAGATTTATGATGCAAATATGCATTTATATATTCATAATGGCCTTTTGGGATCTAATTTATAGCTTTTTTTCTCCACATCAATGAGAATAACAACAGCGACAAACTGGTCATTTTGGTGGCAAGATGTGACAATCTAACATTCATCTAAAATGAAGAATCACCAGTTGCCATTAGTTTAATAATCACCTGAATCCTGAACTTGTTGAAGTTTAAATAAGCACGAGGCGTGAAAATGCAGTTGAATAGTGGCAAATATTTTGGATACTTTGAAGGTTTGACTGGCATGAGTTGTCCTTTGGAAACATGAAATTACAGAAGTGAGCGGATCCACCCATGTAAACACAGTGATTTTCTGATACAGAAAAATACCAAGTGGACAGTGAATATTGATCTTTAATACCAACATCCAGCAGTTGAAAACACCAGCCTGCTTCCATAGATCTTTAAGTGGGAACATATATATTTTATAACAAAATAAATCTACACTGTTTTCGTGGTGATGGCTGAAAAGGTGTGTTAATACACATCCTTCATGTTGCAAATCCCATCATCCCGTTCTCAGAGTTCACAAACACTTCGTCCATTTTGACAAAGAACTGCATGTTGGTTTAGCGCTGTACTAGAGTATCTGACTGAAGCGGGTCAGATACTCAAAAGGCTCTGCCTGAGAAGAGCATTAGTTTGAAGCAAAAAAAGACTAATAAAATACTCATCTTTCCATCTTTATACCAGTTGATAAAGTAATTTATAATAAAGAGTATGTTTCTATTATCTTTAAAAATCATAAGCAGTTTCTTTTTACTGTATCTTGGCATTTTGACACAAAATATCCTCTTGGATATCTACACAGGAAAAGATACTTTTCAAGCAATAAAACAAGCTTATATTGTGGGTTGCAACAGAATAAAACAATTCTGAAGAAATAATGGAGAAAGAATTGCATAGCAGATCAGGATATAACTAAAAAGGAACTGATCTTTTTTGGTATGGTGCACTTTGATTCATGACTTTGCACATTTTCATATATGTACATGAAATAGTAAGTCCATTCATAGTTTCACCTGCCCACAGTAAAGATCAAGGTTACTTCTGCACTGTAATCCTCAACAGAGAAAAGACAGTTAGTGGACCTCATGTTCACTCTGCTTTTCTTATAAACGTCCATAGGAGTCTTTTCAAAAAAAAAAAAAAAAAGAAAAAAAAAATTACATTTGTTAAAAGTGCCATTTTGCTACATTTATCAGCTGATCCATGGTCTGCTACTGAACAGTTAACACGAGCAACTGTGTTACATAGCCCCCAACATTACACAGTTTCCTGATTCTATGAGTTTTGGTCACAGACAGTCACATACACAGAAACCCTTGTGCAGAAACACACACGCACAGACACACACACACACACACGCACGCACGCACGCACACGCACACACACACTCAACGTAAAAGGAGGAAAAAAACAAAACAAAACAAAGTAGAACAACAAAGTTGTGGCCGGAGGGTACAGATCCATCTGAAGAGTTCATCTGCAACGCCTCAACATTCCGGCTGGTAAAGCTTTGAAAAGAACAAGCACCATTAGGAAAAGGCCTCAAACGTCCTCTGCTGGGGGAGAGTTCAGCAGTTTCCGCTTGTTTCTGTGCTCCCACAAAAAAGCAAAAGTGAAGTAAATCTACATTCAGACTCGCCGCTGCTTGTGGTCAGGCAAAGTCACTGAAATGTTCCAGGCTTTATTGCGTCTTTTCCTCTGATGTCAAGTCTTTCTGAGGCAAGAGAGCCTAGTTTTAATCATGGAGTCCAAACATGTGCATCTCCAACTCCCATGAAGCCTTTTCTTATGTCCATGTGGGTGCACCCAGGTCCTCACCGTCTCTGCTGGGCGTAGACTGGGTATGCTAGCGTCACATTCAGAGAGTCATTGTGCTGGACCAAAGACGTGTGCTGGTAGTGAAGTACGAGTTCTTTTAATGAGCTGTAAAGGTTGTAAGGCTCGGCAAAGCCAAAACCTGAGGGGGTTTTGTTGATGACGCAGTGCTTCACCTCGCTGTCCACGCTGCAAACACAGTGAAAGGACAGTGGTCACAATATGTTCTGCGACTGCAGGTGCTATGTTTAGAACTACCACAGAACGCTTACTTTCTTAATCAACAGCCTTGTTACACCTCCAACTAATGTTAGCAAGCTACCTTTTAAGAGCTGTTGAACAAAAATAAAGCTTGATACATACACAACACTGCAGGCGTAGCACCCTGCTTTACTGCTGTCTCGAACCAGGAATGTTCCGTCTCTCTTTCCCTGGAGGAGAGCCTCCGCCTGAAGTCGATTAATGTTGCCCAGTTTCCAGGACCTTTCGTCGTGATGAGGAAGGTCTTCATCATCGTCTACCATAGAATATTGACTGGAAAAAACAAAGTATGGCTTAAGTACACAAACGTGTAGCATTTGATGATTCATTCAGATGTATTCATGTAGATGATGCTCACTCTTCTGTGTTCTCGTTCTTGATTCCCAGCCACTCATTAAGTTTCTTCTGCCTGACTCCCTTTTGGGTCAACCACCTAGAAAAGAAAACCAGTGGATGTCAGAAACCTGGCCAGATCCATTTTCATATTCTCCAGAGGAGTGTATGCTTAAGTGGCAGGAGCATCTGAGGACTGTACTTACATGAGATACTGGTCTCTGGTCTTACGGAGCTGAATGAGGTCAGGCTTGATGCTGTTCATCCTCTTGTCAATCTCTCTGTAGTCTGCCGCTTGTTTCTTCAGATCCTCTTCCAGCCGCCGTTTGCTGTCCACAATTTCACTAATCCGGGACTTCAACTTCTCATAATTCCCCATAATTCTGAGAAAACATTGTTGATGAGTCTTTAACAGCAGCTATCAGTTTTATTGTAAACTGCAGTGAACTACAGTAAAATACTCACCTCTGGATCTCCTTATCATTTCCTTCTCTTCTGAATTTCTCGATATACTCTTTGCTGTAGCGCTCTTGTGTTTGGCATTGCTCCTCAAAGATTTTTATCGTTTCGTTAAAAGCTTCTATCGCTGTGCGTTTCATTTGGATTTCCTGGAGATACAAGGAGAACATGAGTGCATGCCCTGGACATGTTGTGGTGTAACTGCAGAGCACAACTACAGTGATACTTACTTGTGACGTCCTGGTGTATTCTTCATACAGTCTGTCATACTCCTTGTTCTTCTCCTGGTACTGCTGGTGGTATTCACACAACTTCCTCCCCACAGCCTCAATATTGTCTTCTTTCACCACCTGATCCTGAGGACATATTCATTATGGGTGAATATGAAACAGCAGGAGCGTCATTGCTTTTATGTGCTAGTTTATTTTTAGCTGACTGCTTACCTGCTGGTGTTTGGACACTGGATAAAGTAGCTTGACGTCTAGTTTTGGGTTGTACTGAGCCAGAGACTCATTGCGGTAGTGGTTGATCAGTTCAACAACGGAACTGAAGGTAAGTGGGTCTGAGAAGCCATACTTCCCATCACGGTGGAATATTTTGATGAGCTTGTTGTTGCCCCCTTTCCTGTAAACAATAACCAATACCAGTTTAAATAATACCCCACAGAATAAGACATAATGTCCATCAGAGTAAATGGTGTCAAAGTGCTCACCTCAGAGTCAGAGTGTAGTCTCCGTGCATTTTCGTAGAGGCGTCTCGCACCAAAAATGTACCATCTGCAGTGTCTCTCAATTTCTCATTGACCTCCTCCCTTGAGATGTCCCCCCAGTACCATTCAGCATCTTGTAGAGCCATGTTATTGTTCATACCGTTGTTAGTCACAGATGTGGGTTTGGGTGGCTTTGGAGGTAGAGCTGTGTGGACAAAACAAAAACAAGACATCCCATAAATGTATATTCAAGTGTAGTGATGCGTTTGGAACCTCCATATAGTCATGTTCTTTAAGAGTCTCAGTAATACCATGTAAACATTTAATAGCACATATTTTATCTTTTCAAAACCTTCAGGCATTTGCAGATGCACAGACTCTCACATGGCCTTTTTCCATTGATTAAACAGGGATGAAAAGAAAAATCCTCCTCCTCTCCAAGAGAGAGGTGGTGACAGTGAGGCAGTGGGAGGAGAATCGAAGCATGAGTCAGGGGGAATGAATTTCATTCATGAAAAAAAGACCTCAAATATTCTAAGCAGCAAACATGATGTGTTGCTTTTATATTCATGAAAAAAAAAAACAACAATATTAAAAACAATAATGTTCTGCAAGTAAATCGCTTGTTTTAGAGGGAAAGTGGAGGTTAAAAAAACAAATGTATTACATATCATTTTTTAAATTATCATTTTATTTTTAAAAAGACAAAAAGGGAAAATTGGGAAAATTGTTTAAGAGGGATACAATTTCAGATCATTTCCACTTATCTAAGCTTCAATAAAGAAGTTTGGACAAACCATTCTATATGAGACTTGCCTTTGGTAACAAGCCTGATGAGAGACACTTTTCTTCACTGCTGTAGATCTCACAGAAACCTTAAATCTGCAGTGGCTGCTCAGTGGCTCACTCTTTGACAGTGAGGCTAGCAGTAGCTGAGCTAAGGCACCGGGCTATTTTTATCCCACAAATCTGCACTGCCTTTGTTCAGTCCCCCTGCATTAACACCCATTCTGCTGCAATGAGTCTTGCAGGACTCATTGAGCTCATTCACATGGTAAGCGCTGCTCACTTAGGAGACCACACTTGTGACAAGGTGCAACATGCATAGGTTCACAATCTGTGAAAAATCCTGCCTGCAGTTTAACCACAGCACATCCTTTCACAGCACATCTCACTTCCGACCTGATCACATTTAAACAGAAACGGCTTATTCTTCCAAGAAATCAGCCTCGTGAATATTTTAAAACAGCTGTTTGGTAACTGCTAAACTCTCTCATTTCTAAACACAGATCTCAATACGTGACTGACAGTAAATATGCATCTCAGGAGGCTGAACAACCTGGTTTTCATTTAACTACGCAAATACACATTTGAAAAGCCATTAAAAGCAGCCTGCTCAGTAACGTGTTACATCACTTACCACAGCCAATCACACTGGGGGTCTGTCACCAACCATTTCTGCATCTTTCATTTCCTGAGAGCGATGAGGTCATCCTGCAATCTGTTCCATTGTACTTCCCTGCTTCAATTCTTTATAATACTGCAGCTATGAAGTGGCTAGAGACACTACCCAGACAACTAAAATAACCCATAGTTCTCTGCAGCAGCCAGTCTTACATCCTAGCATGAATCCATCTTAATGGCAAACGTGCAGCATCTTTCCACTAGCAGAGGGAGGGGAAAAAAAGGAGCTGCAGCCTGTTCCATGGTTTTCCTCTGTCATCCCCCCCTTCCCTCTCTCGCTCGCTCTCTCTCTCTCTCTCTCTCTCTCTCTCTCTCTCTCTCTCTCAGCCACTCTCCTGCAGGTTGCTCAGCCCCTCCTCACTAGTGTGTTGTGCGGCGGTTTAGTCCTTCCCACTGCTGGCACCGAAGACAAAGCCAGCTCTGCTGCAGCAGCACGTACACAGATAAATTATAATGCCTGGCCTGGTCAGCGGCACCCAGAGCACCAAAATACGCCTGTAATCCCACAGTGTGACACTCTGCGTGACAGGGATAGCGGTCTTGATTTCCTAAGGCTTATTAAAATAGATCTGGTTCTTGGTAACGTAATGACTGAAGTGGAACAGTGTCCTTCTAGGTTTGTTGGGACTATGTGCCTGCAGACGAAGTGAAGGTTTCTTGTCAGATCACATTAACGGATCAAAACAAACTACATAAGCCCATAGCCACATCTCAATCAGTTGCATTAATTAAACTTAAACGTATGTCTGTCCACTGTAGCCATACATTGTGTCAGGGAAGTCTAAAGGTCTCTTTACATACTAAAGCTAAACCGGACCTTCAAGATTTATCAGTGTTTTCTGAGAGAAATGGAGTTATATATAAAGTCTACATCAACAGCAGGTGCCAGAAGCAAATTGTTCCCTGACAGCTATGACTGGAGGCTTACAGAACAAAAAGCTTTTATTCTGATTCTAGACTTTTCTTAAGCAGTAGTATTTGTGTCTTACTCTGCCCATGCTCCTTTCATAATAGAGTTAAGCAGAGGCCATAAGAACACTACACTTTTGTATTGTAATTAAAAACTAAATTTTCAAACTTACGTTGCAAGTTGTGCATGTTTTAGTGAATCAAGAGCCGTCCCTTTGGTGCTTCTCTTTTATTCCAAACGGTTAAATTAAATCCAAAAAGTCCAGGTTGTCCAGTAAAGCTCCATTTCACAGTTGAGGCCACGAAGGTGATGAATGAGGTTTTTTATTCGGAGAAGGTGAAAGCTTTATGTGGTTCTTAATGAAATCCAGGTAATCCGCGCGACGTGAGGCAGGTGCAACATGCAACCAGTCTAGCTGACTGCCTGCTCAGTTCCTCTTGCGGGTACAGTTAAAGGCTCAGTGTCATACCTTTCTCTTCCTGACTGCTGCTGGACTGAGGCCTGCTTGCGCACAGGCAGATAGTTAATGATTACCAGTAGGTGCTTTGGTATCACTGCTGCCTGTTCTGAAAGCAGCCACTCGTGCCAGCGCTGTGTGAGTGCGTGTGTGTCTCTTCGTCTCTTTGGTCACTCCCTCTTTCTCTGTTTGTAAAGGAGGAGTCAGGGGTGTTCAGTCTTATGATTAACTTGCAAAGTTTCAAATATTTGCTGAGCTGGGCACTTTGAGGCAGGGAGGACATGCAGAGATCCAGGCCAAGGGAGGACCGAGAGGGGGGAGGAGAGCAGCCTTAGAAACTGGAGGCAGCCCTCGGTTAACAAGAAGTGCTCTGTGGAGCAAGCTGACTTTCCAGCCAACCAAATCTAAGTGGGCCTTTTGTCGCTTACTTAAAATAGGCACGCAGTAACTGGGAGTAGGCACGCAGACGTCGCAGACACTGTGCGCACACACACACATATACACACACACACACACACACACTGCATGTGTGCTGTGTTTACAAAAACACGCTATCATATAATTTCTTGTCATGAGTCTGGTTTCTGTCTTTGGTAGTAAAACAATTTGAACAAACATTATCTGACATCGACAAATGAATATGTGTGTTAAAAATAAGATTAAACATTTTTGGTTTTGTGTCTTGCCTGTCTGCCATTCCTTTCTATCCATCTATCCACCAAGCCCACTGCCCCCGCAGGTGCAAATTACTGACAGCTGAGAGTGGCCCATGCACACAACATTATAAATAGCCCTAACAGGTAATAAAATGTTTAAACAGCCTCAGCCAGTCCTGGGCCTCTGGGCCAGCCAACGACAGTGCTTTTAACTAGCACTGTAAAAACATAACGATGCCATGCAAGGCACTACACTCACACACCACCAGACTGGCAACATCTACTGAGACCACCACCACTGTACCAGCCATGAAAACAGACTTTGTGCAGCTCAGTTTGACATACGACTTGTTAATCACTTCACCAAAGGAGTAAAATCTGGTCTGAGAAAAACCAGAACGTCATGCAAGAGTTTGTCAACAGGTTTCATCTTCTTTCCCACACATGTGCTATGTGAGAATTTAACAGTAACAACCCTAATGATTTCTTTGACAATTAATAATAAAAACCACTTCTATAATTAAAAGCCAAATACAAAAAACAATGTAACCTTACCAGCAATGTATTTAAAAAACAAAGGCAGTATAAATGTATGAGTAATCATTTACAAAAAAAAAGACATCTGAAACATTAAAGTGGTCCAGCAGACTCCCCCATTTACCTCAAGCTACTACTGTTGTGTAACAAATTTGAACAAGAAATATGCAACAATCAGAGAAGACAGCAACTCACACCACACACAAAGGCCCTCAACCATAAAGCTATCAACTATTTAATAGTTAACGATAGAATTTATCCTATGCAAACAAGTATCTACAAGTCACAACACCTTTCTTCAAGCTACTCATAGATCATATCTGCGGGTGTTCAGCTCATACTCTGCAGCAATTCAGTTCCTGGACAACACACATCCATGTTCTAAAATGGTGCAAAAAATCTCTCCATCCAAAACTGCATAATGCAAAACAATCATTGTATTTCCTTGAATTGCATAAATAATGCCCTAGTTTGATGCACTTTGGCTAAACAGCACTCTGCATTGCTAAACAGACTACAGCAAAAACATTTTAAGACAAAAGCAAAGTCAAGCAGAAGTGAAAGTGTAGACTACCTGGAGCTGCTTGGCTGTCACTCCATTCACTCGTCACAAGAACTTCAATGATCTTGACATGAGCATCCAGGCTTGGTTCACAGCTGTGTGGGTGGAAAAAAGGCAAGTTCAATATGCTGTACATTTTATTTAAAGTCAGGTGACGGATGCTGCTGCTCTGCTTGTCTGTGGTCTTTTCAATCTGATGGCAATTCAGTCTGAGCTTCTTTTTTTTAATTGCAATGCACAGCTGGTAAGAAGAAAAGCTTCAACCTACATCCATGTGCAGTTAAAACCCATGAGTGCCTAACTGCATTCTGGCAGCATTTCATGTGTGTGTGTGTGTGTGAGTGAGGGTGGGTGCATGAATGTGTGTCTGCAAGTGTGCATGTTTGAGGGTCTGCCTGTCACAGTATTGCATGACATGACTGAGCCTGCACATTTGAGACTGTCTGCTGCCTGAGTGTCTGTCTTTGACAAACTAGACTGTGCAGAAGTCAAGCATGCTGCTCTGACACCCACCTGGTGGCTTGTTGTCTAAAAAATACAGGGCTGAAGATTTCGCCCAGGGCTCTGGCGCTCAAAAGGTTCTTGGAGCCGTTTTGGCACACCCTAGCAAAATGCCTTAACAGACACTGGAGAGTCAGCCAGTACTGAGGAGGCAGGCTCTGGGTGCTGGTAAGGCGACGTAGCAGCTGGCCACATTCCTCAGGATTCACCACCTCTGTTGAAAGAGACAAGAATGACCGAGGGGTTAGTGAGACATGAACATCTAATCCTGTGTTAAACACTTGAAGCGAAGAGAAGCATTAAATGTAAGGTTCTTTTAAACAATGAAGAGATGGAAAAAGGCATGTGCAGATAGGTCTCAAAACCACAGTGAGACTGTGTGGTTGACAATGAGCGTAAGGTACACTGGCAGGTGATTGGCTGCTCAGAGATGCTAGAGATACACTTTCAGGCTTGTTTTAGTTCCTATTAACCACAGATATCCTGTTTCTGGCCTTGTGACAGCAAGAGAATACAGTCTGACAGAGCAAGAAGTGAGACAATGTAGCTCTTGCTTGCAACAGACACCGTGTTGGAAGAATGAGACATAATACACTGATTATATACCAAATTCTTAACAAAGACAATAAACATTATTTAAAAAAGCCAAACTAAACAAATACAAGTCAGAGTTAAGGGGTATTGACAAGGTCTTGTGGTTTCAGTTTCACAGTACTGAATGTTCAATCCTCATTGTAGTGGTGTAGGCGTACATTACATCAGCACTTGTGCTGTAACACCAACTTTAACGTACACAAATCAGCACACAAACTAAGGTAAAGGCATTTGCTCTCACCTTTGGCAGTGTGGACCATTTGAGTATATATTGCAGTGGGTACTATAGGCTGGGGAAGGTCTTGCAAGTACCTCCGCAGACCATCACACAGGACGGCAAGTTCGATCTGATCCAGGTCAGCTGTGGGAGGATCTGGGAAAACATATATATACCCACATGAGTAAACAAACCATATATACAACACACTCATGTCTTTTTCACACATTCAGTACATTTCAACTCTGCTTTTGTCCCAGAGTGCAAGAGAGATATACTGTAATGATAGTTTTCCTCCACACTATTAATGAATACATCAAGCAAAGAGCATAAAGCTGCCAAAGAGGCACATGAAAGCTGCTTACCACAATCATAATACTGCCGAATTTCAAGTCCACCTCCAGCAGTAAATGTTCGATATAATGTGGGGTTATCCAGACCTGTAAGTAAATGTGAAACCGTTTTTTATTTATTTTCATAAGACCAGAAGATAGTCATGGTTCTGTTTAACAGCGTTAAACTAAATCAGAATCAGTATTAATAAAGTGATGTGCACATTTGTGTCCAGTTGAGTGATTTTAAAGGGACTTATCATGCAAAATGCACTTTTTAATGTTTTTCCAAAAACAAATGTGTTGTCTGTGTTTGAGGAGACCCTTAAATTATGAAAGAAAAAATAATCCACTCTCCTTTTTCTCATGATCCATTTCTTGCTTGTCTGGCCAGCCCGGGTCTAGACGAGCTGGACCTGAACGTGCACCCGGGCTGTTAACAGACCAGGACCTAAAGGCAACGGGGCTGTAAAACTTGGTCCAATTTGATTTTCACCAGCTAATTTTATTTCATTGGTATCTTAATTGCTTTCTTACTGCCTCAATTTTTTTAGGTCCCTTTGTCTCTTTTTCCTCTCAGTAGAATGTGGAAAGTGGGGGGGGGGCTTTGACTCATTTGCATGAAAGCATGAGACACTAAAGCCAAGTGTTTTGAAAAGGCCTGTTCTTCCATGTTGAAGAGGCTGCTGTATCTCTTCATCATTGTGGTATTTTGACCATGTCACAGACAGGTTATTGGGACACCAGGGAACTGTGTTAACTTGTGGAAAATGGGCATATGTCCTATTTAAGTTGTCTGTGAAGCTCACCTTTTCTCTCAATAGCTTCCAGAAGTCTGGCCATTAAAGGTGGAGCCGTCTCTGGAAGGGAAAACTGCTCCGTCAAGTCCAGCAGACAGAAGCCTTGGGGAAAGGGCAGATATCGGTGATTAAAACAGGATATATGCTGTGCTGATACACATTTATGCTATACACGTCACCAAATGCATGACAATGACCTAGCGGATATAATATCAACTTATTAAAACATGGCTAACAATGGAAATCAAACAACATTCAATCAACATTTCAGCTAAAAAGGTTTTTAACTGTTTTCAAGTAAATGATAGGAGAATGTACTGCACATCTGAAATAAAAATGGCTGTATTGGTAAAATAGGAGAAATTGTTCTTGACTTGAAGCCTAAATAGTTGTCATTTCTCCTGCATGAATATCTTTCATTATGAAATTTCAGAAAGGCTTTGACTTAATGTTAAATTCAGTCTGACAAGTTCACAATCACAGCTTCAAGATCTCTTTCAAAACACTATGACTCTAAGCAGATTACATGGCTATTTTTTCCCCCAAGTATAATGGCATCAATGTGTTTATACATATATATATATACAATCTATAGGACATTTTGTATTTCATATTGGCCCATTTTTATAGTACGGGTTTAAACAGAATACAAATGATACCTATAAACTATCTGTTCTGGTAGTCAAATTAGGTGTGTGCCCCTGGGCCGGTCGACAGAAGTTGTGATGAAGGTCTATGTGACATTAAACAGCCAGGGCTGCAATTAATTCAAACCAACAAGGCGTCATTGAGTATGTAAGTTATGAACTACTGAGAACTTCAAAGCCAGCGAGTACAAGACCAAAGCCTTGCCTTCAAGAGTAAAAGATGAGTATTTACAGCAGACTGATTCAAGAACAGAAGGTGCTGAGCACTAAAGTTAGGGCTTGGTGGACCAGGGAACTAAGCAAATAGCCTGTGATATGAGGTAAGCCAGGTCTGAGTTTTTCCTTACATTTTCTTTAGAACTTTGTCCCCAGGTGTGGACATGAAAGGATCAAGGGACTGGCAGGGATTTTATTTGGATTTTTAAGGTGTATTTTGAAAAGGCGCTTTTCTGAAAGGCTCAACTGTTCAGCAGAGCATGCACTTTCAAAATGCTCAGAAATTATGAATGGAACCTTTCTGAAACCACTTTTTTTCTAACTTAAAATTATTACTTGAAAAAAAAAAAACTGGCAGAAACAGGCATTTGCAGGTGTCATTGATCCTAAATGCCAGCCTGAGGAACTAACCTCTTCAACTAAAGAGTGTTCAATCAAGCAAATAATGAACCACTTTATCCCAATCCACATCCTCTTTGGCTAGCATGTTGCGTGTGAAGAAAGTGGATTGACAAAATCCTTCTAACCACTGAACACACAGAAATCCATGTAGGACAACTGCTCATCTGGAAGACATTATTGGAACTGCAGAGAAAGAGAGGGGTTTTCTCAGAAGTAGTGAACTCTGAGATGGAACACCAAAGTTTCCCTAAATAGAGATTGAGACATGCAGTGCTGCCATCGCACACCTTTAAGTGTAACCTTTCTCCCAGCTGAGATATTCAACACGGCTGCCGTTCTGCATCCAATCTTTTTCTGAGAACTGAATTCATAACCTCGAGTTAAATTTATACCCTTGCACCCTCATAAACGTATCCAATCAAAAAGTTAACCAACCATAATTTCTTCATTTAAACGTAGAGGTAAGCAATTATGGGAAACATTACTGACATAATATGGCCAAGTGCAATGTCCAGAATGCGCTGTAATTTTCTGGCCAAGATAAAATATGTTCCAAAGTCTACAAAGACACCATCTAACACTTGTTCAAAAAAGACAATTGGTGTGTGTGTGTGTGTGTGTGTGTGTGGGGGGGGATTACAATTCCCATCAAAGCCATAACTTGTACTGTAAATGCAAAAAATGCCAAAAATAATCACAATATAGAAGAACATTTTTTTCTGCCTTAACCAATGATCTCCAGAGGCTGCCAATATTTCTATACTGACATTTGGAGCCAGTACAGAATTTTTTTCCGCTGTCAAATGATAAAAAGTTTCAGAAAATCTTCTTTTAAAGGAAACATTTATTTTACTTGATCAGTATCACTAATACTCACAATTAGATAATAAAAATTTTGACAGTTAACCTAGTAAATGTTACTACACCAAAAATTAATTTTCAGTGTGGACAGCAGTACCTCCAGGAACACAGACGTGCTGTGAACTTCTGTCAGTAAATTATGACAAGGTAAAAATAAAAATAAAATAAATGAATAAATAAAAAAGACCATATGGGCCAACACAACAGGCCGATGTCAATACAACATTTTTTTTGTTAAATAAATATCAGTCGTTCTTAAATAAAGACACAAAGGATTAACTGCATCTGCATCTGCAACTGCATTCTATCAGTTAAGCATAGCAACTACAACAAGACGCTTCTTCAAAAAGACCCAGCGCCTTGTGTTTATTTACTCTCCATGGCTGGCCTATGAGTGACAAGGAGCAGGCTGAGATAGAGTTGCTTCCTAGTACTCTTGACGATGTGATAGTTTCGGCACCAATGGAATTGTATCAAGTGGCATACAAAATATGGCAGACATGTTTCAAGCTATCAGTGATGCTTCCTGAGACATCTTGGCATAAGATCAAACGATCAGTATGTTCCTGGTCAAAGACATCCGTGGAAATTAACACAGAAGAAGACTTAACAGCCACAATATTTTTTTAATTATACTAATAAGCTAATGCTACCAAAACCTCAATAGTTTTGATCACAGTTGCAAATACAGTATTTATAGTGAGCTTCACAATATTGTTCAAAAATGTTTTTAATTGGCAAAACTGACTGTGTTCAAGTCTTTTTACCCTGAAATCACTAAGCATGAACATGTCAAAGTCAAACATAGCTTAATGTAAAAAAGGACACAATGTACTGATGTTGGTTTGCCGGGTTAATAACAGTTGATGGCCTATGAATATCAACACACACACACACACACACACACACACACACACACACACACACACACACACACCTTCCTGTACTCAAACATGGTTTCTGTGGCAACTGAGGAGAAACGACAGGGGCCCCTTGGACGTGTCTCTACAAGCCTGCGTGTTTTGGCAGACCTTCTCATGATATCCCAAAAGGTCTCAGCCAGTCACTAGTCAGACAACCGCACGTTAGGGAAGTTGATGCAGCTGCCACTGGTGCTGCTGTGGTGTGGGGGACAATTTCTATGGCTTTAACAGTATGTCTGAACTGAACGAACCACAGACTGCGGCAGGACAGGCCTAGGGCTCCATGGACACACTAAAGATAGCATACACTTTGGATAAATTTAGAAGGCCTACTCAAGTAACCAGCATTTTCAGGTTATGCCATTTCATCTTGTCTGACACAAGTCTGATGGAGGCACTTCAGTAAAAACTGATAACCAATGGAAAGAACATACCAAACTGCACCCAAGAGCATAGAGTAGGAAGAAGAAACTGTCATGAAAGCACTACATACTAATGTTGCACATCACTTTTTAAATAAAACTAAACAATACTATCCAGTGTTCAGCTGCTTAATAATGATGTTTCAAGAATATTGGTATGGGATAAAATCATATCCTTGAACAAGCCTTCACTGGGTGTCAATGAATACTCAAACTTCAGCTCAAATAAGACAGAAAGGGAGGACAATGTCTCCTCCTACAGGAAGAACGACGCACTGCAGAGTCTGGGTGACCGCCAATGAGGAGGCTGTTGCTACAGCTTGACAATTAACCCCATGAAGTACAGAGCATAAATTAAGTATAAATCTAACACAAATAACCACAGTTTCCTCAACAGCAATTGTGTGTAAATCAACATACAAATCAACAAATGCAAAAAGGAAACACTTATGCTGAATTGCCTTTACAGAGCTACAGTGCTTAAACACATTTCAGCTTTTCTAACTTTTAAGTATTTACATCAGATGCCTCATTCTTCTGCCACCTGAAAAGGTTCTGTATAGTTAAATAAAATGTAAGACACTTAAGTGACACGAATAAAGTAGGAGTTTTGATGATCATTCTTCACACCCTATTCAACTGAGCAGACTGATCTGAAAACAGGTCACTAAAATGAAATATAGATATGGACAGACAATTAATAGACAACACCCAATCTGTGTTCTGGTTAATTATTTAATTACAAATTAAAAAGAAAATCTACCCTATCTCGTAAAGTTATTTCCAGAAATTTTAAAAAATGAATTAAAAGTACTAGTATTAGTATAATAATCTTTAAACATCCACTATTGGATTGCCACTTACAGTAAGTGTCCCAGCATTTTATTACTTTTATTTAATGTGTACTCTAACCTAGTAAAGATCTCTACAGAGCATACTGCCAGAGGGTCATCTGTGATATCATCAAAAACAGATGCTGCTCCAGATTAGAGAGAAGGTCCTCTCATTCCTCCAAAAACTGATTTTCTTTTCTTTTGTTTTCTCACTCCCCGGAGGGCTTAAGACGAGAACAAAAGATACAGTGAAGGAGTTGCAATACACAAATTTGGGATGACTTTTTCTTAGTCGAGCAATCATTTAGGGTTATGGCATGTGGAAACAACATGCATCATAATAAATCACTCTTCTGTAAACTGAATTCAATGCTTTCAAATAGTCATGCTACAATTCAAAACATTATTACTGTCCGTAACTTTATACCAACAATTGTAGTTTAGATTTACTCTGTTACTGTTTATGTGTGGGGAAAACTAAAGAATGTGACAATATACATAACTAGTCAGTTATTACAAAGTTAACAGATGAATACCACCAAGAGAAATGTAATTTGCATAATTATTTCCAACTCATTTTTCATCTTTTGAGACTACCACAACATGAGATCACCTCATGCACCAACCAACTACCCATTATTGATGTTCATTTCTTTCTTCGTCCCATGAGGGGTTCTTTTTTGTTTAATAAAGCCAATAAATAGTTGTTCTTCATTAAGTGTACCAATTGTGTAGAACACTTTTATAAACTACAACTAAGCCTATGCAGTCGTGCTTAAGATATATCCCTCAAACACGACACTTCCAGTCACCCATCATTTCCACCACTCTCATCCACCCATTCATGAATGTATATATTAAATACAAAATGTAAAAGAATGAGTGCATGTGCCTGTCCTAAAGCATTAGCACACCGATTTTGATGGCAATCCGTCCACTCATTCAAAAGTTATGGGCCAGACAAAATTTGGCCATCTTGAAAGTTTTGATCTCCAACATCTAATCAGTTCATATACGTTTCCTAGAGCATTAGCTCACTGAAGTTGGGACAAATTCGTCCAGCCGTTCAAATGTTATTGCGTTAACACCAAAGACCTTATGCGGCGACGGCGCACGCAAAACTATTACATCCCAGACGCTCTGTGTTTCAGGGATATAATTAAGCTTTTACTATGCTATTAGCATAATATTAACCAAAAAAGATGCTTAAATTGTTAATGACATTTGCACATCACGTAATAATTAATTAGACATTATCATGAGTAGAGTTGGGTACCGATTCAAATTTCAAGAATTGATCCGATTCCCAAGATTAAGAATCAATTTTATCTGATCCGATCCAATTCAGGTTAGTGTCCTTAAAAAAATAATACAATATATATATATATATATATATATATATATCAAATTTTATGACTGTGTGGCAGTGGTCTGCACCCAGGTTTATTTTAGTCAGAAATTAAGAAAATTAATTTTTTTGTTTTCTGTTTTTGTTAACTACTTTTTAAGTTTTAAAACATTCAGGGAATGAACAAATGCATTCTGACTTCAAACAATACTGTTTGAAAACACAAGCTGCTTAAGCCTACGTTTTTTACAACGGACTACGGCCAAATGTCTTTACAGACAAATTCCACAATCACCATGGTTATGCTCTGAGATGGTGCTAAAGTTTCTTTCAGCTTCATTTGCTGTCCTGTTTGTCCTGTGGACAGCTTGATCCCCGGGTGATGTTGTTGCAAGTGCTTGTTAAAGTTATTTCCAAAATACTTATCTTCGATTTGACACAACTTGAAAACGGCATTGGTTTTGTCATTTGTTTATTTTCAGAACCCGAAATATTTCCGAAATATTTTCTTTGAGAGACTTTGGTGTTTTCAGAAACCGAGTGCACCCGCATGAATTTGATGATGTGGGGGAAATGTTCAACAGTGGAAAAACTTACAAAAATAATAATTTAATAAATTTGACCTTTGAACGTAAAAATTTATCCTAAGTAATTAATATGCGAATCGATCCAGAATCAGAATTTTTTTAACACAGGCCTATTCACGAGGGCCATTAGTGCAGTGTGAAAAACACTTTACTCCCATCATAAAACAGACCTAACACTAAAAACAAAATAAATAAGGGCCAAAATAAAAAAAAAATCTTGAATACAGCAAGACTTTTGTAGAGAACCTCTAATCCATCTCCTTCAAAGCATTATGTAACGCCACACCTCCACAGCACGTGGCCTACACAGTACCTCCACTGGCCGGTTTACCTCCCCCTCCTGTTCCTTTAATAAATCACATATTTCAAATACCTTTTCTGTGTCCCTTGACTTGAGGGTTCTCACTAATCTCACCTTTTAACTTGCCCATTACTACGTCTGCCTGCATTGGTCCCTCTCTATCTCTCTCTTTTTCTTAATCCTGCTAGTAGACATGCTCTTACACGAGTAAAGAAGATTTGAAAATGCAGACTTCAGTCTCCTAACATAATCAAGTAATGAAATAGTGGGACGCTTTCATACACACAAAACCACTTCATCAAAATTCACAAGTGGATTTTCACAAAGAACTCAAAATCACATTGTTGCTTTTAGAGAGGCCCTATATTACAAAAAGTAAAATAAAAAATTATATTGGTTAAAACAATTATGTGTGAAGGTTCACAAACAATCTGAGAGGGAAGCAAAGAAACAAGCACTGATCATTTGACACATGTAACAAATGATGTAGTGGCCAGATTTCTTGAGTGGCTTGGTTAGATTAAGTCTTTTGACATCTACTGCCAAATAATGTCTTTCTTCCCTTGCATTTCAAGGATGCTACATAGGTTTGGGTACCGAAAGGGTTTCATTTGATACAGATACCAAGTCGGTACTTTCAAAACAGTATTGGTTCCTAAATGGTATTTAAATCAGGATTTTAAAAAGAAAAAAAAATTACAACCAGACTGAACCATAACAAAATTTAACCAATGATTTATTGAACAGGTCTGTCTGAGAAACACACAAACTGAGACCACATCTCCCTTACAAGTTATTAACCTATTATTATTATTAAGCTAGCACCACATTTCATGTCACCAGTTGAGGAGTTCACAGACACAAGTTACTTATTTTTAGTTCTTAAAATTACTGACGTTGGCACTGTCATGGTCCAGTATCTCCACAGTAGCTGGTCTGAAGCTTTATCTCTTGGGTCTAGCATTTCCGCACTTGGCATATTAATTTTATTAAAATATTTATTAGCACAGTGCTAGACTAATAAGGTCATCACAGATGCTTTAGTAAACACTGTGTCACCAAGTGCTTCATTAAATTAGACGTATCCCAGCCTTTGCAGGTAAATGGCTTTAGACACCTGTAGCATATGGAAGAATCTGGAAATTTTTGTGAACTGTAACTAAACACGTTCCAACTTTTCGCCTTTGACATGTCGCCGTCTACACTAGGGATGGGACATGATTTATCGAATATTCATGACATGCTCGAATATAGAATACTAACTTCGAATGCTGCATTACCTGTATTGCTTTTCACTTGTAAAGAATGCCGCATTAACTTGCATTGTATGGTGGCGGACAGGGGCAAACACACCAGATAGACAAAACACTGCAAACACAAGAAAGATGAACAACAACAAAAAATACTGCCTGGCAAAGTTGGCGAGTGCGTACCTCTCTGTACCAGCAATGCCGGTGCCATCAGAGCGCGTGTACTCTGCAGCCGGAATAATTGTGAATAGGCTGCACACACACCTCCACCACGAACATGTGGACATGTTTGTTTTTTTGTTTTTTTTAATAAAAACCTGGCATAGATTCATGTGACTATTGTTAAATCAGTTCGACATTGTAGCAGAAATCAGCTGTTTCACCTAGTCCTATCTAGACAGTTAAATGAAATATAGTGTTGGCTGGGGTTATTGTGATTTCAAAATTTAAAGCTCTTCTTGTTTCATGCAGAAGATGAGATGAATTGCTCAGGTCAACAACATGTTGATCTTCCCTGTTTATATTGTTGTTTATTCAGTAAATGCTTGGTTACCTCTTTTACCCTTTCTGTCATCACATGTGTGTTTTGGCGGTGGGGGTGCACATCAGTGGTGGGGTCCTGGAAACACTTTAAATTTTTTAATAACATTCAAATAGTTTCTAGCAAATTTGAAATAGTATTTTGGAGCAAAAGTCACATCCCTAGTCTACACCGCTGTGTGCATGCTACCACATGTGGACACCATGCCACGCGCTCATGCTCCCATTTAACAGAGGACAGAGGGTGTGATTAAACAACAGCTTCATATATATGTAGTATCGAATTGTGGTACCAAAATTTACGGTAGTTTTCAGGCTGGTTAATGGTAAATTGACTGCACTTATATTGTGCTTTTCCACCTTCATGGTGCTCAAAGCACTTTACATTAGCCTCACATTCACCAGTAGGTTTCTAAGCTTCTTTCAGCATCTTTGCCCAAGAACACTTCGACATGTGGACAGCCAGAGCCGGGATGCGAACCGCCAACCTTTCAGTCAATGTACGACCCGCTCTACCAACTTAGCCACAGCCGGCCTGTTTGCCCTGCTGCTATACCTACACCGACTTTTGGTACCCAACCCTAGTGCTACAAGATTTTTCTGTCCATTGTCACGCTCCTATTGGAAAAATTGCTGATACTTGAAGAAATCTGGACAAACATAAACAGGAACAACACGAATCATTAGAGATGTTCTGTCCACTCTCCTTAAAATTATCATAACATAATGTCATTAACTATGAAGAAGAGAATATATATTTAAATCCAGCTTGAGCATAACATTTATATACAGATTTTCTTCTGTTCTTGCATCCAAATCATAGTAATATTGGCAATATAACTGGCAACTTTTAACCTTTTAAATTAAACATAGCAAATACCGATTGATATTCCAGAGCAGTACACCTTCCAGAGCTAACTACAACTACCTGCTACTTAAAAAGTCAACTCAAGCTATATTAGACAGATCAGCCTCACAGCAGTAGTACAGCCACTGATGACAATGGCGGCGTACAACAGGAATCGCTGGGGTGCTATTCAGTGTGCAACCATTTATTGTCCAGCTGCATTGTGCACCAAGTTACTGCAATCAGCACTTAGCACAATACTGATTCATCACAAAGCTACAAATCAGTCTACCGTGCAGTCTGTATGCACCAAAGAAGCGCAAACACATTCCTCATCCCAGCTGCCTTTTAGTTCTACAGAGAACACCACATCAGAGCAAACTATCATGGCATAAAATTTCAGCTGTGCTCACTCTGCCATTAACTTAGGTCAATTTAGTCATCTGTCCTTTCCTGGCAAACAGAGTGTAAGGATACAGTAAGCTAAAGAAAAAAACGATCTTGCGATGTGCCCAATTTAAAAGATAAGTGTAGCGCTTGCAGAGGAAAATCAACAGTTCTGACAGAAGGAGTGCTCTATACAGCAGATGTGAGCCTGAATTTGAGAGAGGCCCACAGAAGGAGAGCTACATTATCTCAATCTCCAGCTATGCAGAGTCGTCTCCCTGAAACGATTTCTCTCAGACAGCCTCCTTTTCTCCTTCCATTATACACAACTCACACTATTGCACAATATCACAAGCAATAAAGACGCATTTATGTGTTTGATTTATAGTTGAACAAGCCAATATTAGTATTATGCATTACCTATGGCACCTTTTCAAGGAAATAACTATTGTAATTCAAAACTAGAGAAGCACTCTGAGAGCACAGACCTCCGCCAAGGTAGACACCCCCCACCCCCCCGGATCACCACCAACATGAAATCACTTCTTCCTGTTCACATTTCCAACATATCCTAAAAATTTCTTCAAAATCCGTCCATAGGTTTTTGAGTTATCTTGAACACAGACAAACAAACGGATAAATGCCGGCAAAAACATAACCTCCTTGGCGGAAATAACTACATGACTGCTGAATACATACTGTTAAACCCCAGACAAGTGAGAGGAGATATTCAAATGGCATAAAAATATTCCCTTAAACAAGACTGAGCATGCAGACTGAACCCTGTGAGAGCATGTAGAGTAACAACCGGTTATTCACACTTTTCTCTCTACCATTTAGAAGAATGCTTGCTGAGACTGACTGGTGGATAATAAAGTGCAATTACAGGATTTTCCCAAGGTTTGGGGAAGGCTTTGGTGATGTGTTGGACTTTTGCATTATTTTTCTAAAAACTATACATTTTGTATGACATTGGATCTTTATCACTACAATATGTAGAGGATAGTGGAGAAAACCTGGTCAATGTAGAAACCAAATCCATAAAGCATAAAACAGCTTTTAAAAAGCCATTTGCTAGTCCTTTCAGACCACTGTGGTGTCTGTTGTCTACGATAGAATCCACAGGTCTTCAATAATCTTCTAAAACATGTAAGGTATATGTACATAATTCACAAAATGTGAAATTCCTGAATTAAGCTCACAAAACTAAATGCTGATAACTTAACACCTGATAACTTAACATTCACATTTTATGATTAAAATACATGTTAATGATCTTAACATGCACAGCAAACCCAAACTTTATTTGAACTTTATTCCTAATTTTGCAAATCAGTCATCATTCTTTGTCATGTCCTTAAGGTCTGCAACTGCTTTGTTTGGAAACAAATCCTTACTTCTAATTTGTTCAAAGACTAAAATTATATGAAAACAAACAAAAACTCTGTGAAATTAGATGGCAGAAAGCATGGCTGTGTTTCAATATTAAGCCAAACAAGCAAACAGATCTCAATCTCCAAGTTCCTTCTGCGTAGCGGGCCAAACATGTATATTCTTTCAACAGAGAGGCCCAGAAAAGGAGCAACACTTTAATGTAAAAAAAAAAAAAAAAGCAGAGCACTGGAATGAGGCGGAATAGTTTCCCAGCCCAGCCCTCGCTCTCTCTCTTCCACATCTGCTACACTCATGTAAACCCCTGTGGCTCAGAGAGGCGAGGCCCCTTTCCAAACCTCCATTCTCCACCTCTTTCCCCCTACCAGAGCTGACTGTAGGAACTATCAAAACATTAAAAAAGGGTGGGGGGTAAGGAGTAGGAGGAAGGCAGCAAGATCCCTTGGTGGTGGGTAATAAATCACAAACACTGTGGGAGCAACAAGAGCACAGCCTCCATCACGGAGCCCTCAACCCCTCTTCAAAGCCCCCTTGAGCATGAAGGGCCCAAGTCCCTCCCCAAGGCTCCCCCTTGCCTGAACCCCCAAGCTCCCACTTCGGTTTTGATCCTTTTGCACAAGTTTATCCCTTATGCTGACCCTTTAGCTAGCACGAAGGCTCTCTCTTCCATACCCACAACCTCAGGGCCACTTCGCTCCCCCTCTCTGTGGCTCTCATAGGCTAGGACACAGAGACTTTTCTTCTCCCGGTGCTACATTCACACTCGCTCCAGGCTCAGTACTGCCACTCAACCACGACACAGCTATTCAACACATGCCTCCTTCATACAGCTCCTCTCTCACCCAGCAAACCACAGCAAAGAATTTCACAATCAGGCCACAAAGGGCAGAAACTAGAAACCTGGCAACTACAGCTGCTCTTTAGGTGAGCAAAAAGTTTTATGTTCTCCTTCAGGAAAGCCAACTGTGTCTTTATACTGGTTCTTTTAATTGTAGTTCAGAGCTGTGGCTTGAACAGTAACTGATTTAGATTAGGTTTTGTACACCGCCATGTTGAAATGCAACAAGAAAACAAAAAGGAGTAAAAAAAAAAAAAAAAAAAAAAGTCCTCTGAATCCATTTCTAAGGACAAGTACATAAATAATATGTACTAATAGTAATAGTCATATGTACAAATATATACTAGTAAGATAAACCAAAGCAATGAAAAAACTAATCTGTCTCATCACTGGGAAGGGAATTAGATCCCCTTAAGATGGGCCCTGAGGAGACAAAGATGATATCCCCTACTTGCAACATATAGCTCGTACAAGATGATCCGGTGCACTATAGCCTGAACACAACACAGCACCATTGTCCAGAGGGATTGCACTGCAGGTCACATTTAGTGCAGCTGCAAAGTACTGAGTACAGCTACTTGTTATCAAAGACTACAAACGTTAGCAACTTTCTTACTTTATCAACTTGTATCTAGATCTCTGTCACAAATCTGTATTTTCACAGCATAATTCAGCAAATTAAATCTTGACTTTTCTACTTCATTACATTATCACAATGACCGATGTTAATCCAATTCTCAGGCTACATTCATTCTCATGGAGTTTCAAGTTCCATTCAGCACTATAAGTTGGCTTCATTCAGTGCTTAAAATCCTGTCACTTTGAATTTATTCAGAAATACACCAGTATCAGAAGTACTTTAAGACACATTTACACATACAACTGTTTGCAACGGAACAAGAGTCAACCAATGATACGTTTGTCATAACATGTAAAGATGTGACACTACACCTTAATTAAAACGGTTTGAACTGTAATATTTTATGGTAGATGAGCTCAGACTTTATTCATTATTACATAAGGGTAAAATAATGTTTTGTGTGCCCAATTGCAAAGGATGCCAAACATATTCAGTTACCCTTCAGTGACACTGAATTCCATTGTAGTAGAAAAAATTTCATTCAACTTGTTCTGTAACATTTTTAGGACAACTACACAAATACTTTTCAATTATGCTGGATTATTGTAACTATTGTCTGATAAGTGATCCAAGGCCAGCATTTAATTTCCCTGCTAGTTTACTATTAAAAATGTATATCTATAAATGTAAAAGAAGTTGTTTTTTTTATTCTAGTTGTGA
Organism: Siphamia tubifer; assembly: GCA_020466265.1. Taxonomy (NCBI): domain Eukaryota; kingdom Metazoa; phylum Chordata; class Actinopteri; order Kurtiformes; family Apogonidae; genus Siphamia; species Siphamia tubifer. Next base: position 50,188,931 of record CM035794.1, on the reverse strand, counting down.
AAGTAAAACAAAAAAAAAATGTGACAGCAAAATATTGTCATCTGGTGTGGTACTCACCTTGATCCGAGTCCGAGTCCGTCTCCGCCTTGAAGGAGCCTGGAGCTACAGGTAAGGGTCTGAGGGGTCTTGGCTTGGGTGTTGGGGGAGAGATCCATTTCTTTCCTATGTACTCAACATAGGTCCCAGGGAAGTCCCCTTTTTCCTGAGTGGTTTCATTGAAGCCAGGCAGCCAGCCAATCTCCTCTGGCCTCTGCTCTAGCCCATCAGTATACCCAAGTGCCACCAGAGCTCCTTTACTCACTAATAAAATATCACCCACATGGAGATCAATGTCCTCCTCTCTTTCCTTCTTGTATTCATAAAGCGCTCTGTACTGATATCCTTCTGCACTCATTCTGATAACTTTATGTCAGTGTTGCTCTTAAGATGAGTCCCTGTCTTGATACCAGTTCAATAAGCAAACTTACTTTTCAGGTCTCTCTAAGAATGCCTTTAGCCCACATACACATTTGCAAGTTTAAATTATTAAAGTGTTTAGATGTCCAAAATATATTGCTCTTCAGTTCTCTGGAATCATCTAGCTAGTCTTCATTCTTTCACAGTTCCTGTTTCTTCTGAATGATTTGCACTTCTCTTGGTGTGCTGCCTCACAGTATGTACCCATCAGTAAATGGCCTGCAGCTGTGATCTTCAGAATGCAGACCTGTAAGATGAGAGTGCAGGCCATTTGTAACATGTTGCATAAGACAATATCTCACACATCAATGCAGCATGCTTTAAGACTTAGCTTACACAACAAAACATACAAGAACGTGACTAATTTGTCTAAACCTGCTGCATAATTTCATCGCGGGGGCAGACATCAAATATATGTATATATACACAACTAAGATGTATATAAATACACAATATGCATGTAACAAATAATTACAAATACGCACCATTATCCACTGTCAATACTGGTGCAGTTTAACAGTTTGTTACACAGTACTCTAATGTTGTTGTATAGCTATTTAATCAATTGCACTTTAAAGTTACTCCTACAACTACCCAACCACGTACATAGCTGGTGACAAATCGCTTTACTACGCTTCAATGAACTGAACTGCGTTCTCAGCACACTGGATCAACTTCGGTGTTCCGAAGCCAGCGTGGTGGCTAACATTAGCATTATCCGTGACAGCGTACGTTCACAGAGCTGTCAACTATTAAACGACTTTTATAGGTATCTCATGTGAATGCTTAGCGTCCGGAAAACATGTTAGCTCCCTAGCTTGTGCACTTTTGATACGTTTGCACAAACTGAATGCCATTCTTCAGAAGTTTTATAGGGACTAGCGCAGTAACACACCATGTCTCTGAAGAAATGTCGAGAGAGCATAATCTCTGTCAGCTAGCTAGTTCGCATTTAGCCTGCTAGCTAGTTGACGTTAACGACTGGCCTTACTTAACCGTCTGCTGAAAATAAATTCGGTTTTAGTATCACTTTGCAACACCAAGTACACAAGTTGACACAAGTAAATGACGAGGAACAGAGAAGTTATATTTCACACGAAAGGCGAACACTAGACAAAAGAAAAGGCAAGTTACAGTCTTGGTGTTTAACGCAAGGTTAAAAAGTATTTAAAGTTTTAGATAACGTAAAGATATATTAACTAGCTCCACCTTCTAATGTTCAGTTTCTGTCTACTTATTTCTTAACGGTTATTTTATTATTTCCACACTACTAGCGGCTTAGATAGTTGTAAGGATACATACGAGGTCTGCAGGGATCCACAGGCGAGTCCGCCGAGTGTTCTTCCAAATAAAACCTTTTAAATTCGTGAAACTTCAGAGTTGTAGTGTAGTACCAATAAGGTGCAACTCTGTGAGATCCTTTACCAGCAAAAAAAGTCATCCGCTTGGGGTTAAATCCGCTTTAACAAGCTGTACAAACTGTCACAACCCACAGATCGTCGACATAACGGCACCGTTTCACCGTCCCGAACAAACGCTGCCTTGAACGTCGACTCTCCGGCCAGAGAGGGCCGGAGCAAGACACGGCCGTTCATTGGTCCATGCCTATGTCAATCATAGCCATGTAACAAGCGAGCCAGTCAGAGTTCCTGTACTGGCGGACACTCCCACCTCATGTACTCTGGCACGCAACATGAAACACGTATGGAAATTACATAACCATGCACGCAATCCATATAGTAACCATACTATGGCTCTTCTGATCAATGATTTCAGCACTTTTTCATGTAAATTTATATTTACTTAACACATACAAAATGTAATGGCTATTATAAATCCGATGTTCTGCTAGGTGTTAAATTGACAAACGCCAGAATATAGACCGTGGTATAATTGACAAACAAAAGTTTGTTTACTTTTTCTATGCTTTCATAAAATTTTTCTTTTAAATACATGTTAATATGTAAAACAAGGGCATGAATACAAAAAATATAACAGCCAAGCACCACATTTTTAATTATGTCTTTTTACAAAAAATTATAACATGTTCTCAGTGTGGAAGCTCCCCAAATCTTACAGGCTCACCATCTGAGGCACATGTCTGTGAATGTGGGTGGCCTAATTATGGTAGGGAAAGAGGGCTGGCTTGTAGAAATCCCCTATCAAGTGTAAACCTTACTGTCCCGGCTGTGCTAAAAGAAGCTGTAAGCAGCTTTGCGCCAGAGCTCGGCCCTTTTAAGTGTTCAGCATTCACATAGGCATCAGTGGCCTTCATCACTCAGAAAAGAGGAAGGACTGTAGAAAATGTGGGAATCTGTGTTGAAATCAATTGTGACTAACTTCAAACTGCACTGTAATATCATATGACGCTCAGACAAAATGCACTATGACATATTTCCTTCAACCACATCAGCACATTTGCCTTAAAATCTTGTTCATAACTGTTGCAATTGTTTATTTTGTGTCTAACAGTGAACTCAGCAAAAAATAGAGAAAATGTTTGTCACTTCTCTATGTTTCTTGTTTTCACTCAATAGGCCAAACTGCGCTCAGTGCACAGTGCATACTGTGGACAGGATTTCTCGTTTTTAGTCCAGATCATGGAAATTAAAATTTGAACCACCAGACCATATAATCCCTATTCTGCCCCCCCCCCCCCCCCCCCCCCTTTACTAAGTAGTCAGACTCTGGTAACCCATCTGCTATCCTGGAGATACCCAAATTACACCTCTGCTAGATTGTCAGACAGAAAATGTAATGGATTGGATTGTTAATATTTTATACAGTAACTTCAGGTTCAGACGGCATTACATAAAACTTGCCCTGAACTTTGTCTCACACAGTGTGTGTTACATAAACTAATCATGTTTTCATATATTTCCTTCACCCAAGAAAGTTATTCATTAATTTAAAAAAATACATAACAGGAATACTCAAATTTAAATTTAGCTTCCGTGAATTACTGAGTACAAACTCAAAATTAGAAGGATGTCCTGCATTTCATTTTCTTGAGATACAGACCTACTGTAACCGCATCAACTGGTTATATTATTCCTCCACGTCCCAAAGGGGAGAGGGGTATTGTTTTTAAATCCCTTTGTGTGTGTGTTTGTTTGTTTGACAACAACTTTACACAAAAACTACTAGACTAATTTTCTTGAAATTAAGAAATAGGGCAAATCAATTAAAATGTATGTGTGTGTGTGTGTGTGTGTGTGTGTGTGTTTGTGGAGGGGGGGGGGTATTGTACTTGGCACCACTTTTTTCTTTCTTTGTTTGTAAGCAGTTTTCCGCAAAAAATACTTTCCATAAATTTTCAGGAAAGGTGTGAGGTGGTCCAGAATAGATCTTATTCTGGACCACCTCACAAGATAAGGTGGTGACCAAGACCTACATTCACTTTTGGTGAATGTAGGTCAAAGGTCACAGTCACAGTCACTAAAAATGGGTTTTTGCAATGATAGGGCAAATCAGGTAATTGTGTGTGTGTGTGTTTTTTTTTGTTTTTTTGGGAGAGGGGGTGCCTGGTACCACTTGTTTGTTTCAGTAAAGGAGCTGTCCTCTTATTGCACAGTGGGTGTAAACTTAGTTTAGCTTAAATGTTTCTTTGTTATTCTGCTGCTGTTCTGAATTTGACCCTAAACACGTCACCAATGCTTCAAACTGTTTTTTTATTGAAATACAATACACAGGATTAAAGCTTCCAGGAGCCTAAATACACAAAATATCTGAAATTCAGGATCCAGTATACATACATAGAAGGAAACATTAGAACGTTGAAAATAAATTGAAATTCATAATGTTCATAATGTAGTTCTTTAAAATGGTATAATTTATCTGATTAAATTGGTATTGGGTATGGTTAAAATGAAGATTTAATGCTTGACAGAGACACATTCTGTGAACTAATCATACATCAGATCCCAGTCGAACCCCAGTGAACTAGCTATTGTTAGCAATTTGCAGTTAGCCAAGTAGCATTAGTATAAAGGCATTAGATAACCAACTATCTATCTGGTTGTAGCCAATAGTTAATATTCACCTACTAGCTAATATCATTTAAACATGATCAGCTACATCTACACTGCCTGAGAAATGATCTGAACATAAACAATGACCCATTTTCTTTCTGGACTTTCTCTGATTTATGTATGTTTCTTTTCTTTTACATATTTGGATGTGGTGTAGCCTATGCATTTTTACATTTTCAAGCTGTATTTCCAGAGACTTAAAGTTTATAAGCACAGGAATAAAAGCCAAGTTAAGTTATTTATGAACTCCAAATTGTTCAGAAATCTTTTAGACACTTTTTCTTGTTCATATGAGTTGTGGCAGTTTCCCATTGTAGGAACCAACAGTAATTACCACCATGTTTGGGTTGAAGGACTCTTGATATCTGGTTTCCTTTTCAGAAATAACATTGAAATGCTTCACTGTGTTCATCACATACAGCACGTCACCCAAACTGCATGCGTCATTGCGCAAAACCAGGACATAAATTATGGCCTGCATTTGCTTATAGGAACAGATCAAGCAAAAGTGAACATCAGTGTCAAAATGTAAACTTTCATCGAGGTATCATTTCTCAAATACGCAATTTTTTAGCTTAATAATTGTGTTTTATGGAACTGTTTAACAAATTTCAGTATCTCTTGTTGAAAAACATCTAAAGGTATACTCAATATAAAATTAAACCTAAAAAGGACTAAAATACATAAATACACTGTTAACTTCAATAACAGTCTATGTCTGTGAATCTGTAGAAACAAATTATGCAATAGTACAAGAATATATCAATATTTTGTACAATCCAAGTATTTGTAAAATATGCTCTGCAATTATCTGTATATATCATCTCAGTTGTAATATGTATGTTAAACAAAAGTTTCTTTTCTTCTCTTGTAGATGCTAATGCTAATGTTACTTCAGTTTCTCTGTAATGGGGGATGGGCTTAACCCCACGTGGTGACGCCAATGTCCTCGTGACATGTAGTAGGCAGGCTTTTTCTGAGTCGTTTCCCTGTGTTGTTTTCTATGAATGGGAAATGCAGCCAGTGGAGGGGACACACCACTTTAAAACACAGTATGTGTTGGTAACTCAGGGTGACCCATCAGATTCCTAAAGGAGGGTGTGGTTTTCAGTGTAATGATGTTGGAAAAATATTTTTTTACTGTTTACAAGGAATTAATTATTTTTAATTTCAACATTTTGTTAATCATTTAAGAATATATCATTTAATTTACTGGTTCCAAGCAGCACTTTGAATCATTTACTGTTTCCATTTGTATATTGACATTTTTTTTGGTTTAATAAATACTGTGCAGAGGAAGAAAATAGTTTAGCATTTTGTTTCCATACTGTACTGAAAATGAACCGGACCGTGACTTCAAAACCAAGGTGCGTACCAAACTGTGTTTTTTGTGTACCGTTACACTGCTAATAATTTAAGTATTTTTACACGCAAATTTTACTTCCATATATTGTAACATGTCGTGGGCAAGTACTACTGTAACTGAGACTTATTCACACATGTATTAAACTTGGAGCCAAGTTATTTAGTTTTCAACACAGAGGTTATTGAAGAGGAACATGAACATGAACTATTTGATCTGGGCTTATAATGTGTCTGCTGGGACTCTATTGTCGTCCAGAAAGTGTTGCACCACTAGGTCAAAATGTATTCCAAGCTGACAGAGTGTTGGATTTTGATTAAAATACTATTGAGTTCTCCAATCTTTGGTCGAAGGGAAATTCCAGATTTCAGTTTTGCATCACTTGGGACTGCACCAATTTTTTCTGTCAGTAGCTGAACGTCACCTGCATTTGAATCACTAAAAGACCTCATGCTCATCATGACTATAATGACTTGTACATGACTAAAAAATATTGACAAACTTATTCTTGACCATTGAAGCTTATGGATAAGGAACCAAATATGGTACCTTCATTGATCTTCACTTTATGCATTTCAATCATACATTCTGAACATTTTCACAAAAATAATAAAGTATTAATAAGTAGTTCTTCTCATAATTGGAAAAAGACATCATTGGGCTGCCCTGCAGTAGTTTGTGGTTTTCCAAAATTCAAATCTTTTTGCTATATACTACAATAACAGCTAAGGTTTTCCTTATAAAGAAGTGTGGGCATTTTCAGATAAATACCTTTTTTAGCTGTTCCTGCAGGTTGCCTAAATAATTCACTACCTAAGCATTTTCTGTTTCATATTTCACTTCAGTAACAGCACTTGAGGTTGACCAAACTGTCAGACCTCCTCAGCTTTTATTATGGTAATTTTCAATGTGCGAAGAGCTCCCAGACCACCTACTGTGTTCAGCATTTCAAAACAGTCTGAAATAGGTCAACATGCTTGTAATGTAGTTTCTGTTGATTTAAATGTAGCCTATGGTCAAGGTTAAAAAAAACAAAACAAAATGCAAATGTATATCTGAAGAAGCACTAATAATACAATGATAAAATATGAGGCATACACTGTACCTTTATGCCTGATATTTTTTTAAAATGTGCATTTCAAATAGTATTTTTCTTCATCCCTTTTCAGAATCTGTCAAAAGCTGTTTGCTTCAGAAAGTAGAGTACTATGGACTCACAGATGCTGAATTAAAGCTGCAGGTATGCAGTAGTGAGTCCCTTTCATGTTGCAACAGTGGGACCTACTTTTTAAAGAATCCATTCTACACGGATTGGGCCCCTTAAACCATTAATCTATGCAGTGTTTTCAGGGTTTTAATAATGGCTAACTTTAACATGTAGAGCTCTCAGGCTTCAAGCTTTTTATTTCCCATCCTCACTCTCCATTCACTGATTCTTTTACTTTTGTGAGCAAGCTGAGAATTCTCACATGGGTAACCCCATAATACTCACTAACATAAGATGAACTTGTGAAATGCATCACCCACCAATGCCTATTTAAACAAAACCCAAAAAAAGGGGTGGGTGGGCACTTCCTCCTTATGCTTTGGTTCCCTTTAGCCACAGGGATACTGGTTATCAGACAATGAACTCAGTCACTTTACAGCTGTATTGTCAGTTTTGCTTGTCCAGTGCTTCATTATAGTAAAGTTCTCATTATCCAAAGAAAAGAGAGTCATGAAAAGACTCTTAATCTCTTCTGGGAATAATTATAAAGAACAGCATATTATGCTTGTGGCTTGAGAGTTTTATGATAACTAGTAATTATGTTTTCTCATCAGTGCATATTTCATTATATAGATGGGAGTTGTTTGCACATTAGAGCTAAACTATTACATGCTTCATTAAATCAAATTATCCCCACAGAGGTGGAGTTCATCTGAGGTGATTTGAATGATCTATAAATATAACCGCATCAAAATAGCATTCCTCTTTGGTGGATTTTCTTTTATACGCAGAAAATGTTTCATTAAAATTCATACACACATGTATATAAAATATAAATGATAAAAGAAAATAGTTTATTTTAGGTGTAGAAAACCTTCTAGGAATAATTCCACATTTCACAATTCAAAGAATTCCCTGCAGATTTTTCTAGCCACAAGGTTGCTTATGTGCTTGTCAGTAACAGCATTCCATCTGTTTGAAAGGACACTTAATTTGACCCAACCATCAACTCCTCAAATGTGGTGGACAATGACCTTCTTTGGTGAGCAAACTTATAAATCATTCATTTTCACCATTAGCTTCACTACAGGCATTTTCTAGATGTAAAGTCATTATATAAATGATGTGACACTGTGTGCAGTCAGAACTAAAGTGGAAAGTACTAAAAATATATACAGAGAATGCAATTATGTTGCATACACTGCAATCCACATTTTTTAGGGGTCACCGTTATATGGGGTACATTGAGTTGTTTCACTTACAATTTAATTTGTATATATTTTCCTGCAAAGGATCAATAAAGTATCTATCTATCAATCAATTTAATTTACATCTATTGAGTTCAACATTTTAAAGGCCTTGTTCCACATATCTCTCTACTCCAGCTTTCGTGTTTTCGTTTCGGGTCTCGCTCCACTCCAACTTCCGCATTTCGAGGCCAATCAGAAGCTGAGTTTGGCTAACAGTGGCATTGCCATATTAGGAAAAATAATTTCATGCCAGCTTGTGACTCTGCTTCAGGACAAGAAGTCTTGTTGCAGTAAAGTAGTATCTCTGGTCGTAAGCTCTGTGAAGCACAACATGCCAGCGGGGGTCAGGGTAAGCTTTTTTTGATCAATGGAGAAAGGCTAAATGCCAATTGTTAGCGGGTCAATGAAGGTTTTAATAAAAACATGGGTCGACCTGCTAATTTTTGTGGAAAAGCAGCTTTAGAAAATTTGGAATAAAGAGCACTGAAGTTATATCAATGTTGTCTATATATTAGATTAATGATCATCACTCTGCTGGTCTCCCAAGGTGAGGTCAATTAAAACCAGGTGGTCTTTGATCAAAGCATTATAAAGTGAATGTCTCCTTACTCAGAATTTCTGGGGAGAGCCCCGTATGTAATGCTATTATCCTTGCTCTGTTTCCTTTATGTTGATCCACAGTTCTGACTTTGGACAATTCTAAACAGATCTGTAGTTCAGCTATGTAGTAGTTTGTAGTTTTACTTTGGCTGTTTTCCATTTAACAACAGAGCTAAGCTAACAGAGCTATAATGTAAACTATCAGCTGACATTGCATGTGAAGATTATAAGACATAATGTTTTGATCAACAGTCAAAATAACGAGCTCTGAGACTATTGAACTATTGAGGACACCATAATACAAATATGTGTAAACAATGAGTTTCATTCTTTATTCAGTTAGTGATATAGCCTGTGTACACATAGCATTTATTTGTTGGTGGTTTTTGTAGTCCCAAATGAGTTCTGGTTGTCAGCTTCCCCTTTAAATAACTTTATAAGGTTATATTGCTAAAATGAAAGATGGAGTTGTATCATTGGATGTCTTTTTTAGATACTAACACGACACAACTCTGTGTGTGGCTACAAGTGCACCTACATGCTCATGTCCCCTACTATTTTCCTTCTGAAAATTGCCTGATTAATAGAAGCGACTGTAGAAATGGTACACTCTGTATGTCGCTGCAGTACAGTTAAAGGACATCCACAACACCTAAATCACCATGCTTTCCTGCCAGTGATAAACAATATAAACCACTGTGATCTCTGTAGCTTTTGCTGCTACTGCAGAACTAAAACAGGAGGAGGTTTGTCCACTGCCAAATGTCAGATAAACTGTGTTCCAAAAAAATCCTTTAACTTCTGCCTTGCATTAACAAGATGTCTTGGAACAAAGCTCTGCAAGGTGATTAATGAATAATGCTGGCAAGCTGTGGTGGCGCCTTCTGGGAAATCAGTAACATAGATAGAAACTTGAATCAAATGTGCATGTTGGGAGTTTTTTTTTTCTTCCACTTTTCTTTTCTCTTTTTTTTTTTTTTGCATATTTTGTTTGATGTTTCCTAATGATTATATTTTTTATGCCAAAAAAAGTTTGTGAATCCAGAATATTTCCATGTTTCCAATTAGAGATATAGAAATATTTGGACTGCATCGTGTGCAAAGCATTATGCATATAAAAGCTCAACACATATTACTGGTATACTACATTTAATTTTGTCCCCTCTTCATGCATATACTTCCTCTTTTTTATTCTGCCTGCCCAACCAATCCTTTCCTCTCACATTAACCCCTGCCTGTCTGGAATGCCGCATCTCGACCTGATTTTTTTGTGTGTGTGCAGTAGGAGCAAGAGGCTGTGACATGTCACATAAACAAGGGGGGGCACATAATGCAGAGGTGCAGCATAGAAAGTCATGGAGCCAGCCAATGCTGCACTGGAGGCCTCTGTTTGATGTGCGCACACAGAGAACAGTGACCTAGTTCAGCAGTGACATGTTTATAGCTGATGAGCACAGGCCAGTGATTTCACTAGCAGAGATTGCACCCTTGCTCCAGGGCCCTCTCATTTGGAGCACTTGGGCTTGTAACCATTCCAACAGACAAGACACAAATCTTGTTGGGTGGAACCTGAATACACCTCTTTCATGCCAATCTCCAGTTTTCTCTACCTTTCTGTGCCTTTACTGTAAATCTTCATCTGTGAAGAATATAAATGTATCTCCATATCTATCCTAACGTAAATTACATTTTGAGGTATTTTCTTTATAAATATGTTACTTTTTCATATAGTACACCATAGTTTTCTAGGTTCTCAGCAGTCCTTCATGGTACTTTTCTAAAGTGCTTGTGCAGAACGAGCCTCTCACTGCCTGAATTATTTATTTTTTCCTAACACAAGACAAATGCACTAAGCTGCTTTTCTAAGCTGACATACTTGCAAACACTACACTCAGTGACCCTCAAGTTCTCTTCTTTCTTGTCAAAACATTTTTCTCTTTGTGTATAAAAGGAAAATAATGGCAACCACTGCTCTATTTACCATTATATTGAAAATGCAATTTTATTGTAACTTGCATGCAATGACAATAAAGCCTATTCTATTTTATTCAAATAATACTCTTCACCTAGGTTCATGGGTTGAAGATAAATAATGAGCTCTAATTCCTATGGTTGAGATTTCATGATTTCCGAGGCCATGTGTGAGTGGCCACAGGCCCCGCTTGACAGCCTGAGTGTATACATTTTTCAGATTAAAGCCTCTGATGAGGCCTGCTCTATAATTACAGACAACTCTGCAGCCACTCTTTGTGAGATTCATGTTGCCAAGGCAACAGGCAAATTAAATATGTCTCAGAGGGGGAGTAAATACACCCTTGCTCTATAAGTGTAATCTTGTTTGATGTGTTTGCCACAACGCTCTCTGTGAGGGAGGAAATAATTCACAGAGATGGGATGAGTAGAGGGCTGAGGAGTCCGAACCCACTGTGTTTCACTGTCACACTATCAGTCAGGGAGCAGGAAGGACATTTTGTCTTACTGTGAGCTTATTATTAAGAAATACTACTACTACTACCACTACTACTACTACTACTACTACTACTACTACTACTACTACTACCACTACTACTACTACTACTACTACTACTACTACTACTACAGCTACTACTACTACTACTACTACTAATAATAATAATTAAACTCAAATAGATGATCATTTCTGGTTCTTGACTAGTTTCAATAACTATTCCCTTTGTTCTGTAGGCAGCATTGTACTTGCTGTAAAGTCACAAGAAAATGGGCTGACAACAAGAATACCCTCTGGTCATGACCATTAATATTTGCTGTTATTTTTTCTCAAGTTGTCCATAAATATCTTATAAATATCTTTTCTTCTTCCCACTGTTTTGCCTTGGGAAAACACAAGCATTAAATACACTTGACCGTTTTTTGACTCTAAGTAGAACATGAAGCAGTTGGTAAAAGGCTAACATATTAGTGCTCTATTTATATGTAGCCTAATGTCTGAAAAAAAGAGTGTGAATAAACCTTGCCATGGACAGTTTCTGAAAGTCTCTCTATGTTCAGAACAGAACAGACACTGTCCTGTTTCCTGACCGTGAGGATCTGTCCAGCTATTTCTCACCTGCATTACAAATTCGTCATCAACACACAGCAAGGGTTTCAAAGTGTTGATTTGAATTACATGTGGGGGCTATGAGATCTGACTGCAAATTGAATTTCCTGGTAGATAGTCATTCATCTCACTGTCACTGGCTCAACTGCTACACTTAAACATTTACAGTGACTTTGTGAGATATGATGCTCGAAAGGAACATTGATCAATTTTTACTGGTGTAGTCTGCAGGTCTCTTAGACTTGTGGGTTAATATATTGTAAATGTTAAAGACAGCAGATAATAGTAAAACACAAAACCATTAATGTACAGCATGAAATAAATGCTTCTTTTTAGAGGGAAAGGTTACTGCAGAAAAAGACAATAATAAGTGAGATTAGTTTTGGTAAATGTAATATAAGGTGAGAAAGACAAGGTTTATCGTCTGATCTGACCAGACTTACAGTTGTTAGTTTCTTTTATATATAATCGGTATTTTTTTTCTCTTTTTTCTCCTTTTCTTAAAATCACTCCTTTTTAGGTCACTGAAATAGCAATGTCAGACTACTACTGTGATCCAGATGTAAAGGTCCTGTGAGGATCACAATATGGGTGGATTTAGGAAGCTCTAAACGCAAAAATGTAAGATGATCTACACAATTATATTTTCATTAGTGTATAATGTCAAGAAAATAAGACTCACTGTGTTTTCATAACCTCAGAGTGAGCTGTTCAGAGGGAGCAGGTTGTCTTTCAGACATGTTTGTAGAGTCGCTCAGAGTGCCTGTTCTTCTTTATGCCCCCCCCCCATCATTCCATCATATATTAATGTCAAACTGCATCTCATGACATGTCTGAATGTGGACCAGAGTATAAATCCCAGTAGTGAAAAAGCCAAGAGCACACAAAAGGAAAAAGGAGAGGGTGAGGGCTTATTAACTTTTGTAATTAATGTTTCTAATTGCAAATTCAGTTAGATATCATTAAATATTACACAATAAACATGAAATGTCTAGAGAGTGAACTACCATGAAGGTTTTAAAGTTAGAAATCATTTTAGAAGATACAGCCTGCTGATTTTGGTGGTATCTTGATGTAACTCAACAGTGATTTTAGATGGATAAAACCTGATGTTTTTTTTGTCACTGTAAACTTTTCTTTTCTTTATATTTGCTATGACTTTTTGATCAGCTTTTAAATTTGCCTTCTACTTTAGTGTATCATCATTTCATTTCTCTGTGAACACTGCACTGTAGACCCCAATGTTCAAAATAATTAAATATATTAAGTTGTGAATGCTCAAAGTTTCAGCATTCGTACTACTAATTCAAATGTATTAAATTGCTGTAACATGTTCTTCTTTTTAAGTACTTCCAATTAATATTTTTATTAACCCTCCGGTTGTGTTCCGTACCAGCCCAATAGAACCCTTCGTTCTCAGAATGCAGGTTTATTGAAAGTTCCTAGGGTTTCTAAAAGTACAGTAGGAGCTAGAGCCTTTAGTTATCAGGCCCCTGTCTTATGGAATCAGCTTCCCTTTAATATTAAAGACGCCGACACAGTCTCTACATTTAAAATTAGGCTTAAAACATTCCTGTTTGAGAAAGCCTATGGTCAGGTTAGTTAAAAATTATGTGACTCATATATCATGTATACATGATGTATGAGTCACAGTTCAGTCTAGGCTGCCCTAGGAGTTAGAATGCTGGGGGAAGTACAGACACTGAGTTCTTTCTTCTCTTTCTCTCCCTCACACCTGTTTCTGTAATTTTTACAACATATCTTTCTTACCAAGTCTGTTCATGACTAGTCACCTGGTGTCCCCCCCCCCCCCCCCCCCCCTGGGGGGAGTGGTGGCTCTCCTGACAGTGTCTGCACGGGAGCCATGGACGACAGGATCTGCAGCATCTCGCCTGTGCCGACCTGTGACCCCGGACCCCCGCCCCTGCCTGTCTGGACCAGCCCCCCCTCCTTCATTTATAAATGGACGTTCATCTATAGCCTGTCCGTCCATGGGAGTGGATCTCTCCTTCAATGTGGTTCTCCTCAAGATTTCTTATTTTTCCCACTGGGTTTTGAAGTTTTTTCTTGCCGAGAAGGAGGGTCTAAGGACAGGGGATGCCTGGGACTTTTCATGTATTTCTGTAGTTGATTGTGTTTTTGTAAAGCCCTGTGAGATGACTTTGTTGTGATTTAGGGCTTTATAAATAAAATTGAATTGAATTGAATTGAATATATATAAACAGCAGACAGACTAGAAATAAATCAATTACAAGTTCAGTGTGTGATATTTATTGATATCTAGTGGTGACGTTTCAAACTGAAACCAACTGAAATTTTCAGGAAATGTTGATACTGGCACAAGGAACAAGCGATAACAGTTTGGTGGTGATCAGTGGGGGGGGTCTTAACTTGTGGAAAATGAACATGATATTTTCCCTTTAAACAAACACCATTTTTAAAAAGTTCTGTCCGTGGTTGTATTTTCTTATTTAAACATTTTTATAAACTCTCAGACTTGTTTTTATTTATTGACATATGGAGGATTGTTGTTTCCCTTGTTTTATAGTTGACTGACCATAACTCACTTTAGTTTAGCTCAACTAAAGAGTAGCCTGTTTTTCTTATTAACTCTAATAAATTGTTAGTAGACCATCTAAAGGGTTGTAGTTTGACAAACATGGGGCCTCCAAACAGCATCTTACTTAGGGCCTCCACAAAGCTACGTAGAAAGGGCCTTGTCCTTATGTCTGTTTTGATCTCTCCATAATGCTGACTATTGGTTTCTTACCATAAACTGTAGCTATTTCATTTATAAAACATGTGAACATTGTTCCTGCATTGTGTTCATGTCCAACATGCCTCTGCAGAGAAAACATACAGACTTTACCAACGTTTTTTTTTTTTTTTTTTAATCCTTAATGGTGTAATGTAAATTTGAATTCACTTTGTGACAAGAAAAGTCAAACAAGGCACTCTGTTTTCCCGCTAATGTAAAATTGACAGCAGATGGCAGGAGAATCAAAACACACTGAGGAGAAGATGACAGAAGGAAGAACAAAACACGAGCAAAGACAGAAGGGAAGGCTTTGAGATCAGTGGTGAAAGAGGCTCTGGACTCTAGAGACCAGTTAAAGCAACAGTCTGACAACGAGCTGCTACTTTCATGGGGACTCCACATCCAGTTCCCACCACAAGCTTAGGTATCAGTGTGCAGGACATGATGGAGAGGGCACTGCATTGTGTATAAGGGCGACCATCTGGCATCATAAAAAAAATAGCTGGGAACAGAAAGGGCCCACAGAGCATCCGTCACATAAGACACACACAAGCTCAGTTGAATAGCAGCTGTCAAACCTGACTTGTGGTTTTGTTTCAGTAGCAATTTCTGTCACACAGGGTATGAAGCCTTAAAATACTACCCTTTAATGGCCCTATTTGACCATTTAAAATATCTATTGATATGGAGAAAGTGGAGATTTAAAGCTCAAGTAACAATTATTCCTTTCAAATACACATCATGTTTGCCGTTGAGTACTAGAATTTTCATGTGGATTGTCCCTGAAGCGAAACGATATCCACATTTGAATACTCTTTTCACGAGAGTTGGCAACACAGATATTAAAGGGTGGTTTATGTAAAAAAAATGTCTGCGAATTTCCATTGGTTCCATCAGTTTTGCAATAGAGAGAGCAAGGTTGAATAGTTTGGCACATTTGTCCATTGGTTCCATTTAAAACAGTAAAGAATTGCTTTATAAAATGACAGAAAGCAGAGTCATGTTATTTGCCAAGTACATGAATACATAATAAGGAATTCTGTCTGTTTGGTATATGGTAAATAAGATGTAAGAAAAAGAGTTATAAAACATTATGAAATTCAGATTCAGATTTGGGGTAAACATTCACATGGACCTGATGATTAAATATTTAGATTTTAGGTGATAAAGGTCAAAGGTCATTGTTGCTTTTGTTTTTTTGCACTACCTGTGTGGGTGGTTCTTCAGATTTGTTGTATACTTACTTAGATTCAAGGATGAACTGTAAATACAAGAGTGTTGTAGTGTTGGTTTTCATCACAAATTCTGAATTTGGCCATAATTCAAGACTTTACTTATGATACAAGAGTAGTGAATGAATGAATGAACAACCAAATATTAAACAACAAAACAAAAACAATAAATAAATGACAATTGCCCATAAAGTTGGAATTAAATATTTTTGTCTTTTCATGAAATGACTGTAACAATAGAATTTATTCTTGATAGATAAAGTATAATTTGGATTCAATATGTGAACACTATATAGTACCTGGTGAAAGATGGTCACTGATGTGTAAGAATAAGAATAAAAAGAGGAACATAGATAACAAAACAGGAAGAAAAAGAGTTCTCTTCCTGTTTGTTATCTACTTTATGATTTTTCCAAAGAGCAGCTGAAACAAATTATTGTTTGGAGTCCCATGCTATGTTAAGACTGCAGGCAAATGTGGCCCAAATACAAATGTTTACCCATATGTGACCTACAGTATAACTGATCTGTTAAAGACACTTTCATATGTAGTCCTAAATCTGATATGTAGCTGATATTTTGCATTGTCACTTCAGTCTGAAAAGCCAGGTCATATTTATCCAACCTTTATGTCATTGAAATGCCACAAATGTCATAGTTGTGCATCCCAGGAGGAGGGAGAGCAGCGGTGTGTGTACCTGCACGGTCATGCTTTACGTCAGATTACAAAGTCACATTTACTTTGTATTATGAAAGAACACACAATAAAAAACAATCAGATTTAACAAATAATCCAAATTGTGCATTAAGGCCTGCTGTCTAAACATAGCATTAGAAATATTCCTTCCAAGGATTTTTTTTTGAAAAAGAGGAATTTGTCTGAAAACAAGATTATTCTAAGTTTATGGAGAACACTGTGTTAGTTGTTATTATTGATTGATTGCGTCACTAGATTTACTTACAAAGCTGATTTGTCGATTTCAACTTCCAATACTTTAGTTTATGTAGGAAAATATGGTTTAGAGAAGAACATTATTTTCTAGACAAAAGTCCACATGAAATTTGAACCCTAATAATAGATATTTCATTTAGTGTGAATTCACCACACAGACCATGCAGACTAGGAAAGGTCTACATGACTCAGACTATTGGTGCATCCACATATAGAGCAATAAAAGTGGACTGAGCATTGTTTGACATATAATATTAATTCAATAGCATAGAGCTCTGCTGGGGTATGACTGACATTTATGAACATCGCTCTGAGGCATTTCATCACTCCAGGAAGTGATATAAAAAAGTCCTGCTCTCACTGCCTGACAGTAATCTCAACTCACCCCAGGAGAGTTTAGACCTCTGAGAATGCCACAGAATCCTTCATATGTCTTAATCCTTTCTAAAATAAGATTTTGTCCTGAAGGAAGACAATGTTTGGCAGAGCAGATGTGTCTCCAACCAAACCAAACCAAATATGCCTTTTTTTTTTAATATTAGCTATATTTCTTTCATACAGAACAATAAAAATCCTACTGAAAATTGGAATGATTTGATATCCTTTTGATGATTCCTTTAATATCTCTGGTTTAGTGTCTACTCACATACATCATAATCAGTTTGCACATTACAGACCAATTAAGGTGTTAATGCTTTTGATTGGCTTCCCTCTAGGGTCAAGAATATATCTGATTTAACATGGGGAGGGTTGTGTGTGTGGGTTACTGTCCCTGTTTAGCATCAGATCAGATATGCTGTCTGTTCCCCTGACCAACCTCATTAAGGAATTCCTTTGTAATATAACTCTGCCCCCATCTGATCCTGTTCCCTCTACACTTTGTTCTTGAGTAGCATTTGATACAGTCAATTGAACTATTGGTTTAAAGTGTAGGGTTTCACCATCATATATGTATAAATCCATTTAATTCCTGCTCTTCCTTCTTACCTGGCTTGAAGATTTGCATCTGCATTATATAAGAGCTTTAAAAGAAACATAGTGTGTGTGGACACATTGTGAAATGTTTTTTTTTTATTATTTATTGTGGGATAGAGGGATAAAACATAATGCTAATGAATATATCCATAAATCAATATGATATTTATATAATATATTATATCAATATATGAAAGACATAAAATCAAGGTGTGACTTAAAATCAAATATGTGATTACTTGCAAAATAGAAGTGTGCTTTTGTAAAAGTCTGTGCTTTGTTCATGTAGATTGGGACTTCATTAAATGTACATCCTATTCTGAGGCACTCATGTTGATCCTTATCATTCTTCAGCATCTTATCTCCACAGTAAGTCAAATTGATCTTCGAATCCATTTCAGTGGATTGTGTTCTGTGTCTGTTTTCCTTTAGGGAGATATGTGATACAGAGGTTTCATAAAGTATAGTACAGAAATACATTTTATCACACCCAATATTCAATGCAACACACACAAATAAGTACCTGAAATGCAGATCATTACTTTAACTAGAAAAGCACTTGGAGAGCACAGACTCCGCCAAGGCAGACCCCCCCCCCCAAAGACATGCGTGCCCCCCACTGATCCCTACCAAACTGTTATAACACTTCCTCAAAAGTTATTTTACTACAAATCACACACACACGTACCCCCCCCCCCCCCCAGCCCACATATCCACCAATCACCACCAAAATGTATTAATTGGCTCCTTGTTCCAATATCTGCATTTACTGAAGTTTTAAGCAAAATCTGTCCATAACTTTTTGAGTTATGTTCCTACCACACACACAGACAGACAGACAGACTTAACCAACAAATACTGATGATTAAATAACTCCACCATTCTTTGCTGGAGTAATAATAACTTATTTCATGTTCATTTTTATATCTCTGCAAAATGCACACACTGTCTCTGGTTTACAGACCAGCTAATTTCTTTGTGGCCATCCTTTTCTGAATATCTGTAAACTGCACTGAGATAACAAAAATCTGCCATATGTAATTTGGCATTCACTTCATCTGATAACAGGGCTTTTGATCGAATCGTGAAAGGATAATGTGAGTGGGAGGCTTTTCAGTACAAGCTCCTCTGGGATCACTGGACCATGTTCTTGTCAACAACTTGCATGAGTCATCCATTAACTAGAAAATGCTTCCACTAATCTAAGGGACAGTCCAGAATAGGCTGTGTTACTAATGATGTTAGCCTTGCTATGTGCATTTGTGTTTTCAGAATGTCCCTGTCAAATCATTATAGATGGAATGTGTATTAGGCTTGGAATAAATGGATTGCATGTTAAAGGCCATTTGTTAACCCTCACACTCCTGCTTATACTGTGTAGAACTACCATAAAGATGACCAGTGTTGTGGTTTCATACTAACAGAAGCTTCATTTATAGTTACCTAGTAAGTTATTTCTTATTTATCCGATTAATTTGAATTGTTAATTAAGTTATGAAGGGAGGCCTCCTCATAAGCATTTTATGCTTCCGGCCTCCCTGCACTGTTACATTTCATTTATATTTTCTTGTGTCTGTATTTTGTTTTAAAGTGCGAATAAAAAGAAAGAAAAGAAAGAAAGAAATAGTTATTTATTTATTTTTAGAATGATTCTCAATAATTAGTACATTGGATTAATATTGATGGAATAGGATACACTTTACTGGAATAAATATTTCATTCAGCACTCTCTACAGGAAAGAACAAACGGTGCCTCAGAGCTATGTCAAAGGCACATGTCTTTTTACATATATGTTTATTAGTGCTGTCAAATTATTAACATTTTTAATCACATTTATCACAGGATTCCTGCGGATCAATTTTGATCAATCACAATTAAATACCATTCCTTTTTAATCCAGAAAAATATAATATAAAAAATAAATAAATAAATAAATCTGCATTTTATTTTTCATGAAGAAACAGACAAGAGAGATGGGAAAATGTATGCAGATACTTAACGTATGTGTTCCAAGCTCGGTAACGTGTTAGCCTAAGTGTTATTGCTTGAAACCAGTACTTTTACACTTTTACTTGAGTAAAAAGCTTGACTTGATAATTCAGCTTCTACAGAAATCTATTTACACCCTAGTATCTATAATTTTGCCTGAGTAATGAATGTGAATATTTTTGACACCTCTGTTTATGACTGTAGTTGCTGGTATTTGAGACGTTTGCATGGACAGTTTACAGTATAGTGCACATCATGGACATATCTGACTGAACATATGGTTCAGTCAGATATGGTATTACATGGTCATCTTTGGTCAGGTAAAACCCACAATAACACGGTATATACCTGGCTTAAGAGAATTACCTCAGCTTATGCTCTGGGCTACCATAATTATGACGCAAGGGACCTGGCCACACAGAGAAGCCAATAGTGAAGTATCTGGAAGAATTATACAGACAGCCACTAAGTGCAGGTTTCAAAAAAAGGCCTGGCTCTCATAGAATATTGAGTCAGTTTTACTCAAGAACTCATTCTGACCCACTCTCAAACCTCCAGGGTAAGAATGTGGATCAGGAAAAGCAATCAACCTAAACTGTGCAAACACTAGTATTTAGAACATATATACATGTACAGTTTTGAATTGACTGTGTGTTATTTGATGTGTAATTCCTATCAGAGGAGTTAGAGTTGCCTTTTACAACATTCATGTGATGGGGCGAACAAAACTGTGGGGAGTGACTGATTTGGGTGGGAGTCAGAAAACCACAGAAGAAGGAAGCCTTTGATCTGGGGAGCTGTGAAGCCTAAGCATATCATAAGTGGAAATTCTTCGTCAACAGTCACAGTTGATACTTTTTGTTTGAGGGTTTTCACCACAGTTTGTCTGACTACATCAAGGACACATTGACTGCATTCACTTTTCTCACTCTTCCCTCATCATGGCCCATCCAGGCAGACACCAACACCAATTCTGTCCATCTTATGATAGACCTAAGACTGGTGTCATTTTTACATTTAATTCCATAGGGAATACTTTACAGGTTTGTGCTTAACAGTGGTGCATTGTTGCGCCTGAAACGAGTGGCTGTAAGCTACGTGCTCCTGTAACTGTTAATACTGTGCCATGCTGGCAGACAAAGTTAGGCAAATCCAGTCTATCCCAATTATACAGTGGAGCGCTTTACTCCACTTACTGAACTAAGTGCATTACTCACTAATCAGTGCCTGGCTGTACTTGTTAGTGCATGACATTCCATCATATTCATACCAAGCTAAGTGCTTCTGGTAATTCAGATCTAATTTCCCAATCGCAGTGAATGTTGTCATTCATATGCACAGGTTTGTTTGCTAAAAATTTAATACTTGCAGGAAAAATTAAAGCAACGTAGATTTTTTATTCCATTAACGTATATGTATAAATGAGCTTAAAAAAATAAAACATGCATGTAGTCAAGCATGTGTATGTTCTTGAAATGTTCACTGGTGAATATTTTCATTTTAAGAAACAATTACAGTCACTTTTAAAGACAGGATTCATCTACAGTTTACACAAGACTGTAGGTAATGCAGTAGATTAACTGACTAAAATACTGTATATACACTTGCAATACATACAAATAAATCCCTTTCACCAATATTTGCTTGTTCATTGTTTATTTTTTAATCGGTTTCTAGTCCCGCCACTCCCACGTGTCTGTGACTTTCTCTTCCTCTATTGCCAGACAATGAACCACTCACTCAGTGTGCTAATCCCCATTCAGTCCATGGCTCTGAAACAACAATAGAGACCATTAAATATAATTAACTATGTGCTGACAAGCTTCAATCTTTTAATATCAATGAATCTATTCTTTGTTAGATAGATTTAAATTAAGTAGTTCTGCCTCATTAGCTGTCTATTATAATTTATAGGTCTTACTTTGGTATTACATCAGATGACAGTTGCAGTAGATCTGTGCTTCCTTCAGTGGCCATGCAGCTTTGGCAAACTGAAAGATTAAATTGCCTCAGGGAGTTGTTGTAAGAATGAATGAGGCTGTCTGCAGCTATGTGTATATTAATTCTGTGATAAATTGGCAACCTGTTCAAGGTGTCCCCTGTCTGTCAGCCACTGTGGTGGGATAGACTCCAGTCATTTGACCTTGAACAGAACAGGAAGCAAAAAAAAAGTGGATGAAATTCACAGCACAGATGGACACAGAAAGCAAACATATACATACAGGACCTGAAAAGCATTGCAGAATACTGCTGCTCAGTCCAGTATATGACCCACACGCAACCCCTGAAAAGTTTCTCAAACTGATTTGGAAATCTCTGGGGGTAAAAGTCTCTTTTGGTTCTCTTCCTATCTGGGACAGCCTCAATCCCACACTTATGTTAATCCATGCATTGCAGTGCCATGCAGTCGGTGCCTGTGAGACAGCACCGAACTAAAGCAGATTTCCAGGGATCTATAAGCCCGAATGGCATATGCAGTCTGAGCCAGGACCTCTTACGCAAGTCTAACCAGCTGTGGCTCTTTGGGCTGTGCGTGCAGGGAATGTGTTTACATAAAGCTCATTTGGCCTTTTTTTTTTTGCACTTCATACAGCAGGGCATGTCGTTAGAATTCTTATGATTTATTTATTGATATTCTTTAATTTTTCCAGTAAAAAAACAAACCAAAAAAACAAAGTCACTTTTCAATTCACTTCAATTCAATTCCATTTTATTTATAGAGCCCTGAATCACAATGTCACCTCACAGGGCTTTACAGGACAGAACAATCACTTGACTTATTTAATTCATTTGCATGATAAAGCTTTGACCCCTGACGCCTTGATCTTATTGTTAAAAACATCTTGGAAAATGGACTGACATAGACCTACAGACATACTGATCTTAATGTGTTCTTCAGCCAACATTGGTGTTAAACAGATTAGCATTAGTCTGAGCTGCGTAGGTGTTTTGTTGATACTCACTTAACCATGGACAGTGGGACAGCCCTCTGTGGAGTTCAAAGTCTAGTTTTAGTAACTATTTCAGTTATTGTATGACAGGTCAAAAGCAGTTTGAAACACAACCCTTAAACCAAACAAAGCTTTCCAACACATGAACAATGATTATTTTCTTTAGCAAGTAAAATGAAAAATACAATTTTACAACATTACCTGCAAATTATATAGATTTTCTGTTTATTTGTCTAATACTTTGCTGGTTTTCAGGGCAGAGACTAGCAAAGAAAGTGTTACACCACAATATTACAGTGTTTTGGTGGTAAATGTCACACTCCCTGTTGTTATGGTAATACTTTTACTTGACACCCTAATATGCCTCTCACAGCATGTACCACTAACTCCATAATGACGCGTTGACTCCTGTCCTGTGTCCAACTCTACACACCCAAACTGAGATAACTCATGGGAGGTTACATTCCCAGTCATTAGATGGACTTCCTCCAGAGTCACAACAGCCATCATACAACATTTTACACAGTTGGTATAAATATTTATAGGCAGCAGGAACCTTGCTGCTAGTTGAACATGCAGGAGCCAAATAGTAAGATATTTCCCACAGGAGGGTGAACACCGAATACAGTACATTTCCATTTGCTGGAAAGAAACCAAACTGCTTGATGTAAAAATAAACCAGAACATTGTTAACTTCTTCACTATATAGGATTTATAGGACATTAGTGTTGTGTTCACAGCTTAACCTTCTGCACCCATGTGGTAACAAATTCACTTAATGCAGGTTTAACTGGAGGCCTGTTTGCTGGCTATTTGTGGAAATATCTCTCAATCTTTATTACTGAACTGAAATGAGGTGGATTTGTCTGAGAGTTTTCATCTGGGTGTTTCTATGAAACTGGTCCTAAAAACAGGACATGGAGTTAGAAATTTAAACCAGATGTAGACTAATGTTATGAAGCCAGGATAGAGGCACTTTGGGTGTATTTTAAAAATGAAATACTTGCTGAGATCAAAGAGAAATTATTTTCAGATGAAACACATTTTATATGATTTTACATTATAGTTAATACAAACATCTGCATGTAACATGGCCAAAAGGACACAAAAATGATGCACTACTATTTATTTATTTTATTTTATTTTTGTAATATTGCTTTATTTTGTCACAGGTACATTTCAGGAGTCAAAGTCATTCTGTAAGGCAGAGTGTTTCACGAAAACTGCTGCTGTTTCACAATCATTCACAATTTACTTGTGTTTAAATGGGCAGCTTCTGTATGTGTGGACATGTTGGGTTACCCACAACATCTGAAATGAGACAGATTTATGACAAATACATGTCTGGATTAGAAACTCCACGAGGATGATCACATTTAATACAATATCTTTATTTGTAGCTGTATATAAGACCATTTACTGTACATTTGCTGAGTAAATATGCAATGTCAGTAATGGGGCTGAGTTGAGCAGTCAAGTGACAGTTTTATATCTCAAAATACCTGTCAATCAAAATGGGATCCAACCATTATGTAGAACAGATATGTCCAAACTATTTCACAAAGGGCAAATTTTGAAAGCTCACTGGAGGAGGAGGAGGAGGAGGAGGAGGAGGAGGAGGAGGAGGAGGAGGAGGAGGAGGAGGAGGAGGAGGAGGAGTGCACAATGTGGGAGCAGTGATAAGTTGCAGTTCAGCAAAATAAAAATATATGTAAAATAAAAGATATAAATGACAAATTTTGACTATCATTTATACATCACATAAGGAAGGTCTTGTGAGGACATTGAGTGGCCAACACTGACCCACCGAGGTTAAATCCTGTGTGGACCCCACCTGGTTTCATTCCCTCTTGAACTCTCTCTTCAAAGTTCTTTTCAACTTTCCCTTAAGGCACTTGTTGACTATTGGTCTCGTGCCGGTATCTAGCCTTCCATGGAGTTTACCACCTGCTGCTGCATTCTCAAACAACCGATTCCATGGCTATGAGTTCATGGATGTCGACCGTTAAGAGGAAAGTGCATTGAAGAAAACAGCGCCTTGTCAAACAAAGTGCACAGCATCAGATCAGCTCATTTATGATTCTGAACAAACTTGTCTAAGGGATGAACACATTTGGAGTCAATTAAATGTAAAAAAAAACAAAAAACATTTTGACCATTTTACGTTTGACATTTTAGGCTGAAGCCACGACAGACAGACAGACTGACTTTTAAAAGTATCCACAAATAAAGCCCTTAACATTGAGCTACTGTGTGGACAATGCTTTTGATTTGGTCACGTTTAGTCAGTTTTTTGAGTACAGGCAGGACATTTTGGAAAAAGCGGACAGGTGTAGGACTCTAGTGTCACATTCAGACAAAAGACAGGACTATAGGAGCCTGTATGGTCAGCAGTGGGATAAACCTACACACAACCATCAAGCACTGTGTAACAGTCTTGTTAGTGTAATCTGTTAACCATAACTACACTGGAGCCAACATTTGGGGGGGGGGGCATGTTTTCTAAAATAAAATTAAACTTCAAAGGTCATAATAGCAGGCGAGCACATGATCAAACAGGCCGTCTACCAATACTTGATTCAACGGATACCAATGCCTTTTATTTGACCTGAGATTTTAATAACAAAGGACATATACCCTGATGGACCACCACATTACTTATCAAAGGCTCTAAATAAGGGGTGGTGCGGTGGTTAGCACTTCCACCTCACAGCTAAAAGCTTCCATATTCGTATACATGAATTCACCTCATATTCCATGATACCAATTAAGAGTTGATCCCTAAACACATTTAATGACAGCCTGGTGTGCTTATTATGTGTTCGGGTGGACAAAATACAGAGACTGACTTTTCCTATGGGGATCATGAAGTGAGTTAACCTTTTTAAAATGGATGAGATCAGAGTGATACATAATAATAAGAAAAATAAACACTGACTCAGTATTTTTGGACAGTCCATTGTATGTCTGTGCCAGGACTTTTTGGAGCCAAAATGTCAAATGTATTATGATGTTGAGATAGGTCAGTTCCTTATTCACTGCAAAAATCTAAATCTTAACTTGTTCCATTGGCAGATTCTTCTTTGTTTTAATTAAAAAAAGAAAAGAAAAGAAAAGAATCAAATAGAATAGAATAGAATAGAATAGAATAGAATAGAATAGAATGGAATAGAATAGAATAGAATAGAATAGAATAGAATAGAATAGAATAGAATAGAATAGAATAGAATAGAATAGAATAGAATAGTTATTGTCTAATGCAGAACAATGAAATTGAAATAATTTTGTATGAAGCAGAACAAATCTACCAATGGAAGAAATGAAGATTACCTTGGTAAGATTCATTGAAAAAAAATTAGAAATTGATTAGAAATGAGAAAAATACACTTGGTAAGATTTAGATTTTTGCAGTGTTGGCTTCATTTTAGAACTGAGGTCCTGGTCCTTTGACAATGACACAAACACATTATCTTTGCAAACATACAGGGGGAAAAAGGTTGAAAGAAAGCATATGGTGTTCTGGCTCCATCCTCAAGTATACAGTTTTGTTGGTGCACACTAGCATCCAGTCATGCATTGTCCCATTATTTTGCTGTAACTAATCAGGCCTCACAGAGGGTTTTAATCAGCACACTCTTTGTGTTTTGCCACACAGAGCGTGTTCTCAATTATGTCAAACTGAGCATTTTTCTGCAGAAACATGACGTTCAGTTAAGTCTGTTTATTTACTGTATTACTGCATCACATGCAATTCCATGAATTCTGAAAATAATATCCTTTTATTTGGGAATGCCTTTTCTTAGTCTACATATTGTGTATTTTAGTGTTCACATGGTCAGAGCTGAGCAGCCACCACCCACCCACACAAACACAAACTTCTCCTTGTGTCCACATTGCATCATGTGAATGGCTTTGCAGAGAGGCCTTTATCAACAGCGTAAAATATATTCCGACAGTAAATAGGTTACACATTAGACCACAAAGCATACTGTATGTGATAGTTTGAACTGTTACATCATTGTTATGACTGTTATGTTCATAATGCATTCATTTTACTTCATGTTTAAGAGCCAATGACATACATCAACCAATAAAAACCCAGCACTGCTTGTGTGGTAGTTTCCAAATAAATGTTTCTCTCCATTTAACCTTTCAAAAATGACAGATGTTGCAAAATTATTTGTGATTTATTTGTGTTTAAATGGGCAGCTTCTACATGTAACATGATTGGACACGATGGGTTACATACAAACATATACCACAGGGTATATTATGTATGATAGTTTGAACTGTTACATCATTATTATGAGTGTTTATGATCATAATCCATTCACTTTACTTCATGTTAAAGAGACAGTTACATACATTAATCCATAAAGACCCGGTGCTACTTTTATGGTCATTTCCAAATTAATTTTTCTTTCTATTTAACATTTCTTAAATGACTTATCACTATTTATCATAATAGTATCCTGTCCATTTTGCCTTTTCCTGTATTTATAGTTGCAATCATGTACTTTATTATCATCATGCTGCGATTCCATTTGAGGATAAACACAGAGAAAACTTGAGGAAACTTTTTTCACTTAAACAGAGTGTGTCGTTCCACTGTCACTTATCAAACTCCATGGCTCTTACAAGTTAATCAATGTTGTAGTAGATGACAGTGTTCATTCACTACGGAGTCTGTGAACGTCCAAATGGGTCATATCTGATGACCATGAAAAGATGACAAAATCATATTTAAGTCCTATTGTAGATGTTTTGTTTGTTTGTTTTTTTCTCTTTCTACTAACATGATTATTATTATTGCTTTTGTATTTGTACATCCTTAATTTTTTAAATAATATTTTTAATAATGGCATATCTGTGGTTTTATTTTCTCACTTTGTAAACTTTTAACCTGCCTATTTGGACACCAGATGGAATTTAGCCATTGTATTATAACCTGGCACATGTACATATGTTCATTAATGTGCAAGGTCCTGAAAAATAAAGAATTAAATAAAAATAAATTAAATAAATATTTTACACCAATTATATATATATATATATATATATATATATATATATATATATATATATATATATATATATATATATATATATATATATATATATATATATATATATATATATATATATATATAAATATATACTGTACATGTACAGATAGAATTAATGGTTTTGAGGTTATTAAACATTTGAGATCAGTAGATGCTTTTGGTCACAGGTTAATATTTGGGTCTTTATGGGTTAAACAATGTAGTGATAATAACTCCAGCAACTGAGTTATGGTTGAATAAAAACTGAAAATGAAAGACTGAACACAACCACCCGATGAAACACTGTTCCTCCTGTGTGTTGTTGTATTTTTAGTAACGTAGAAAGTGACAGGAGTTAATTCAGAAGAACAGAAACAATGGGGAATACTGCAACTGCATTTACAAAGACAGCAGCTTTTTTTTTTTTATTAATTAGTTTGTTTTTGGTTTTTTAATATTTCCAACATGAGAATGACCCCTGTCCTACACAATCCAATTGCTCCTCCCAGTGTACTGTGGGTATGGGCCAGTGGCTCTGGACTAAAGCTCGGCTAGAAGCCATTAGTTGCAACAGTAGATATGAGAGCTGGGCTGAAGCTTGGCTTTCCACCAAGTCACAGAATGTACTTGAACAAATTCCAGCAGCAAAAGTTAATACGGGCCAGAGTGGATTTATCTATGTGCATCTCAGATTCCATGTGTCCACAGGAACAAGTAATCTTCCCACAACTGTTATGAAGTCTCTGCATCTTTATTTATAAGTTATACTATGTTGTATGAGGATATCTTTATATCTTTGGAGATTATTCCATAGCTTTGGTCCATATTGTTCTACAGATTACATAAATATGTTTCTCACTTGCTGTTTCCCTCACTGGCATCGTACTTGTGTATCTATATCCACTTTTCCTCTCTTTACTACACACCCTGCTGATAACAACACACATCAGCTCACAGCATTAGTATTGATCCGTTTGCTAAAATGGTTTACAAACCATTTCACTGGAAGCACACTGGTACAGCATCAGTTAGATGGACAATGAAGATGCATTTCAATCACCTCACAATCTATTACGTAAATAACAGGATTTGGTGAGAGTGACGTATTTTCAGAGGGGATGAAGATAGGGAGTGCCAGAGTGATGGACGAGCTGAACGCCAAAACATCTATAGAGTATGAGAGCATGATCTATGGCGCTGCAGCCAGAATCAGAGTAATGAAAGTGACAACAAAAGAAAGAAGGATGGGCACATGGTTAGGACCAAGAGCTTGCATTACATTTGTACACATGACACTTACTCATGTGGAACAGCAGAAAGAAAACTCAGTTTGTTCCTGTTTTCTCTCTTAAGTTTTGAGGCACATTGCAAAATATTAACATTAACCTGGTGGTTCCAAATCTTTTTTGGCTCATGACCCCATTTTATCATCACACATTTCTGGTGACCTCAGATATTCAAAATGGAGACATTTCTTTTGCTAAAATTTATTTGTTTTTGATTTCTTACAAAACAATTTCACAGTTGTGGGATCAATAAAGTACTTCTACTTTACTGTAGTCAATAGTTTGCTATATTATGTTGCAAATAAACATTAATTTTAATGTACAAAACATAATTTCAATTTAGTCTATATAATATATATTATAGATGGGGCAGAAAAAGGCAGGTGTAGATTATTACTGCACAAAGAGAGAATGTTATTTTCTTTGGTCAGGATATGTACAGTCAGTCCGGCTTGTATTTACAAGGCACAGTGAACATTTGACAAATAAACAGAACCAGTGTTTCAGTTTCAGACTCACATGTTGTCATCTCTTTTATATTTTCTGACTGTCCCTGTCAACTCAGTATGTACTTTTTCTTAGTAAATTTTTTTTAAATCATTTATTAGACATTTCAGCTGACCCCATTTTAATTCCAAGTGACCCCATTTCAGAGGTTGAAGAACATTACTTTAACCACTGATGTATCTGTGGTTATTATTTTAAATATTCCTACAAATTTATTTGCTCAATAGGAAAACATTCAAAACATACTGTGTGTGCTCAGTACATTCTTTTCTTTCTCTCTCTTTCATTTCTTTCAACAAAAAACAACCTACTGGGCCTAAATCTGTTGTTTAGTATTTTTCAGTTCATGTTCATCATCCTAAATCTCTTATTTATACATTTTGAGTTTTATTTAGTAAAAACCTGTCAACCTTCAACTCTTCTCTGGGTCTTTTTCTATTATTCCACATGATTTGACCTGAAAACACACAGCAAAATAAAACCCCAAAAGAAAAGGAACATGAGCACAGCAGCTTTTATGACACAAATACAGATGCAGCAGCATGTTCACCTGAAATAATGTCTCTGGGGTTAATCAATATAATCTAAGCCTGATGAAAGTAGTAATGATTAAACAAAAGCTCCATGTGATGAAACATGAGAACATTGTAAGCATTATAAACCACGTCAGTCATTGAAGAATTAAAAACAGGGATCACGTGTCACTTATATACTGTCACCTACTGCATAACAGCTGAGAAATGTTAGGATTAGTTGTTAATTTTGGTGAATATGGGTTCCAGGCTACTGCATTAGCACCATAATTACTTATAACAAGACATTAACTGCAGGACTGAAACCAGGGACTGGTGTTCTGCATTAATAAACTGACCTAATATACTTTGTTCATTTCTCTGAGTCTTATTATTATTCTTATTATTATACCTTACTGGAAATATTGTCTCAACAAAAAAAGCACCTGCAATCCAATTATAAACTTATAACAGGAAAAAGCCAGTCAGACAAACCTAACCAAAGCTGACTCTCCACTTCTCTGTTGGAATATAAATCGCACAGATTAATTCTGGCCACATCTATGATGGGATTTTGTGACATGTAATTTGTAGCTGTGAAAAGCAGCTTGATCACATTCGATCTATATTCAGAGGATTTACATACACTCCATCAATAGTCATCTCTGTAACCTAGATGTTGCGTAATATCCTCTTATTTCAGGAGCACATAGATGGAAATATACTGCCCCCTGGTGGTAACACTGTGCACATCCCTCTGTTCTAGTCAATACAAAGTAGAACACTAAGAGGATGGTGTTCAGTGTAAAAGACAAAAACACTGTTTTTTGGACCTTCTCAGCATCTTATGCCAGATCAGACTTCAAACAACCTCAGACATGCTTGTGTACAGCGAGAAGAAAGTGAAGCAAGTGTTTAAAATTTATAGTTAAGTGCATAAAAGTCAGTAGAAGAAGAAGAGCACTATGTGTGAGCAGCAGCTGAACTAGAGGCTTTGGTATCTTCAGAAAGGATGTGTGTGCAATTAACCAATATGTACAGTACCATTACTGCTAAGGAAAGTATCAGGTTAGCCTCTGTGGGGGGAAAAAAAATAAATACTTTTTCACTTTTTACAAGACATGATAAACTGTGAGTCTGAAACTGAACATCTGTGGTACTGTTTATCTGTCAAATGTTCACTGTGGTCAGTTTCAGATGCTCCAGCTTTTTCTTAATTCATAGGTTGAGTTATTGTTTGTTCATTATTAATGTTCAGCCTTACGGACTGTACATATCCTGACTTAAGAAAATAAAATCAGATCATTACATGGAACATGTACTGAGGTTAGCTGGTGTGGGGGGAAAAAATATGTTTTCACTTTTTATCCAACTTAGTTTAAAATTTGCCATTGTCCTCTAACCACAAGTGTCTATCTATTTATCAAATATATCCAAAAGAAATGGCAACAACAAAAGTAAGAATACATTTCTATACACCACAAAGAAAAGGACAATAAGAATATTAATGTATATATTCATTTTATTTTCAGTTTTACGCAACATTATAAGTATAAATATCTTTTTTTTTTAATATACAACATCTATGACATCCATAGAGCTTTCCTTGGGCAAAATACAAAACTTATAACACTTTTATTGCACATATTCTAAAAGACAAACGGACGACAAACCATCGTAAGCGAGTTCATCTAATACTAGGGAGGAAAAGGAAACTGAAAAGACAAGCAGACAAAGAAGAACCTGACATTTGTAAAGACATTGGTTACTGCACAAACAAATGTTCTTATTAAACAACCTGGTGGCGAAGAAAGTCACACACTATAAACAACATTATCTGTGACACAGAACATAGATTTGGCAAATCAACAATGTACAAAATATACATCCATGATTTTTTGTAAACAAACACTGAATGTGCTATTAGGGTTTATATGTCAGTTATCACAGGGGAGAAATGTGTGTGGGGGGAAAATGTTCAATTGTTAAAAACATATCAGGTGATTCATTTCAATCTGCAGTTAGGACAAGTGGAAAATGAAGAAGTCTTTCTCAGTTCCAGTCTGCATCTCTTCCTAACCCTCTGAACTGAAGTTTGGCAAACATTAAGGTGCATTTGTTCTCTCATAATACATTTACAATATCTACTGCCAGTAAACATCAGATTCTGCAAAATTAAAATCTTTGCGCTCAATCTCGTGTTTCAGTGTCATTCTCAGAAGCCATTTTCATATTGAACTATAGTGCATCATGTGTGAAGTTAAATGAAATTTTGTCTGACTCATTAATACAGAGTATTAGTTAAGATTGTTTTCCTATAGCCAGCACAAAGGAGCAAATACTGCATTACATACTTAGTGTCCTAGGCTACTTTCTGGTTGTCATGTAGGGTTTTGCAATTTAAAGGCATCTAAAGCATAGATACAGCCTATAGAGTACCCAGTGTTTGCACATTAACATCAAAAATACGCAGTGAGGGTGAACTTTACTAAGCATTTGTTTTCTAAAATCTTAATTTGGGTGATGTTCTAAGCCGGGTGCTGCTCATCATGAACAGTCCTTTGAGATCTAAACACTAACACATGATCAACAACACAGAGACCAACGGCTAATGTCAAAGTCCCTCAAAAATCCTGACGGTAGCACTCTGTGTACAGGACGGGAACCTTTATAGACCTAATGTGAGTCATATGATTGATCTGAGATCATTCTGGGCACACAACCGACTGCAGTGCTTATTGGCAAATGAAATGCAACCTTGCTGGTTCATCTCAATCAAAACAAAACATCTGCTCTGCGCTATGGGTCATATTCTACACAGTCATCATTCATCAGACACAAACGGACACATCCTCAACAGTAAAGACATTCTTGGGAAAAGCCGACAGCCCTCACAGTTTTCATGTATGCTACATTTTTAACAGCCCAGTTACCCCCTCATTTCTTTCGTCTCTCTTCAAGTTAATTTGGAACATGTGAAAACATGTTTAAAGTCACAAAGAGGATGTATTAGACAAGATACATCACTTGAGCTTACTTCAGACCACAGTTATCAAGCAGAACATGATTCTGTAAGACTGAGCATACAAACATGACACTGCAAAATCTATACATATAATACAAACAATCATGTAAGCCCATGTATCCCCGTTTTACAGTGTTATATTTACACCATATTGCATAAAAATCAAAAATATATGTACAGATGTCAGAGGAATGTGAAATTACACCCCATCTTGCTAAGAACAGCAAGTTTTATTTCCCATAACTAAGGCCCCTTCACTAATTTATGATTTGTAGAACTGTAATGTGATTCACCATTTTTAAAGATTAAGGGGAGAAGCACAGGACATAGTGCATTCCCTTTGTCTACCACAGCACAGACCCCCACTTGATGAGAATTCACACTCGGATTACACTAAACAGAAAACACTGTGATACAACCATGTGAGTCGGTATTGACACCACAGCTGGGGTGCTAAGCCAAACTGTGGTTTACTGCATTACAAGAATAGCACCTTCAACATCAGGTGCTCCATGTCTACAAGTTAAAGAGTGCAATTCAACATCATTTATGGCACTGACTACAGTACATCCCAACCTTTGTAAGGCTCCTCCCTGTTGACCCTGGCATACTGATTGCACAAAGCATTCTCAAATATAACGCTCAGACAAACATTCTCCTAAGTAAAAACAAACACACCAACAAGAATCAGCAAATGACTGCCTACATTCAGACCTAGATACAATTACATATGTCATCTTATTCACTGCGCGTGCACACACACACACACACATACACACACACACACACACGCACACACACATCTGATTCTACATCACAATGTAACAGCTTGCCCGGTCCTCAAAGGAAAAGAGAAGGCATGATGATGTCTGCACAAACCATTTCTAACATTTTATTAAATCTAAATTCTCTCAAGCGTTTACTTTAAAACACCCCTCTACTTTTTACTGCTGGAGCTCCGTGGCGACTCCTTCAGCTGCTTGTTCCTACCAGTGTCTTTATCTGGGGTGTCTTTTTGTGCAGGGGGAGCAGCTTTGGAGGAGTCTCTTTTTGTGTTTTTCTGCACAGATGTGACCTCTGGAGCAGCATCTTTTTTTTTCCTGTCAGCCTGGTCCTTGCGGCTCGAGGAAACCTGCTTGTCAGCGGTGGTGGTAGTGGTGGTAGTGGTGGTGGTAGTTCTGCTTTCATGTGTTCCAGGGCCTTTGTGACCTACCGGCTTCAGTCCTTCAGACCTGGGGGCTTCCTTGGATACCTTGACTCCAGTCTCGATGCGGACGGGGACAGCTCCACTGTTCTGTGAGTGCGTTTCTTTTTTCAGCGCTGGTTTAGGCAGCAGCGGAGGTGGATCAGCCTGGACCGGGACATTGGGCGGGGACTGAAGGTCCTTCCTGTGAAGCTGAGGTGCAGTAAGAGGTGAAGCAAAATCTTTTGGTTTTGACTCTTGGCAGTCTTTACGAAGCAGAGTCTGGCTTTTGGGTAAGGGATCTTTGTGTTTGGTATCAGGGCTTTGTTTAACGACAGGGGTTTGAGCTACAGCGAGTTTCAGGGGGAGAGATGAGCCAATGGTTTTGACAGGGGCAGATTTTGGCTTTGAGTCTATGTTGTCTTTTATTACAGCAGTTGCTACAGAACCTTTAGGCTGGGTTTCTCTTTGCTTCACATCAGATGGAGGGGGACAATGAATCACCTGCACTGGTACATCCTGCTTCATGTTAGAAACCAGTGACATTTCTTTGTGTGCAGATTCGTGCGTTTTCCCAGAGGCTGAAGTAACGGACAGTGCTTCTTTCAGCTGCTCTCTCATTTTTCCATTTGGGCTGCCTTTGCCTCCCGTGGCTGGAGGAGATGTACTATAAGATTTCACCTCAAGTGAGTTTGTCTCTGTTTTCACAGCAGTGTGTGGTGCAGGCTGTGGGTCAGGTTTTATTTTACTTTTAAGACTCAAAACATTTTCATTTGCAATTGTTGAAACTAAAGTTTTCTGCTTTGCAGTAGGGGCCACAGTGTTTTCTATTACAATAACAGTTTCCTCTCTTTTAGAAGTGCAATTTTCTAAAGCAGGTGATTTATACTGTGCTTTTTCAGCTGGACAGTTTGTTTGTACCAGCTGCTCTGAATTTTTCACACTGCTTTTATTCATTGTCTTTGGTGACGTGGGAGCTTCACTCTTTTGCAGCAATACATTACTGTTCTCTATTGCACCTACAGACACAGTGTTATTCTTTTTGTTTACGCTTAGTATAACTTCTGCAACGCTACTAGTTGATGATGCAATGGTCACTGCTCCCATTGGAATATCCTCCTTCTTCTCCATGATTGTATTTGCATTCACTGCCTGAACTGTGGACCGTGTGTTTATGTCTATTTTAGAGCCTGAGCCACTGGTGTCATCAATGTCTTTCACAGCTGTGCTCTTCATTTGTACCCTCTGTCTGCTAACAGGCATTTCATTGTTGTCCTGACCCTCTGATTTTGAAGTACAGATTTTATTTTCATTTACAGAACCAGATGCTGGTGTGACAGAAACCTGGGGTTCTTTATTTACAGAGCAGATGTTCAAAAGTTGTTTGGATAGAAGTTGTGCTTCCTCTGGAGGTGGTACAGATGGACAGTCTTTCTCTACATTTACCTTCAAAACGGAGGCCATGTTTGACTTTAGTGCAGTAAGTGGTGCCTCACGTCTCTGAAGTGGAGCTGTATCCAAACCAGAGTTTATACTCTGCGTTACTGCCACAGGTAATGATTCACTGACCAGTGCAACTGAAGTCTCCATTTGTGTAGGTGCCAAGACAGTTATTATGTCTACCTCCAGCTTTGCTGAAGTCAAAGAGACGTCTGTCTTGGAGCTGTCAGAGTTTAGTGATGTAGTGTGTGCTGTGACTTCCTGTAGCTCCACTTCATCGTCCTGGTCTTCATTGCTGACTTCCCGTATGGAAGGTGTTTTTCCACACGAGGAGAAGTGGGAGCTATGTCGAGGGCCTCTGTGTTCATGAGCCAGTGATGAAGTGGACTTCATAGTAGACCTGCTCTCTTGTTTAAGAGTAAAGGTGGAGTTTTCTCCTCTAATGACAGGGGCCTTTAATGATTCATGATGTCTGTCCTGTGTCTTCTCACTACATGTGCTACTTTTTCCCTCTACAGTTGTGCTATTTGACTCTTGTTCTTTAGAGACAGCTACACTACTTGGAGAACAAACAGCCTCTGGGCTTGGGGAACAAGCCAGGGGGCTCTTCGGCTTGTCTGTAGTTTTGAGGTGGGGTATAGTTATGTGTCTCTCAATAGGGCTCTGGAGCCAAATTGGAGGGCTCACAGAAACAGACTCACTCATTTTCTCTGCCATCTTGGATAAACAGGTTTCTGTTTTAGAGACTCTTGGCCCTGATAGGAGGCCTATATCCAAGGTTCCCTCCAGAGGTTTGAGAGAGGAAACATGTCTTCCTTCTAGTTTATATTCTGATGATGTTTTCCGAAGTGGAGACTCAGTGGAGGAGATGAGCTGGAGTTTTTCCACAGCACTCTCTCCTCTGCCGGAGAAAAGCTTGGGGGCCAGACCTTCAGGGCTGCTGTGAACACTTCCAAGCGCCGCCTTAATGTGATCATGAGACATAGCTGTGTCCAGCTGGAGGCTTTTTGATCTGGTGGAGCCAAAATGGAGGTTCTCGTGGAGGCTGGATGACAACCGACACATGTAGTCCTCTCGTTCTTCAAATGATAACCTCTTCCGGGTGAACTCGATGTTAGGAGCTTTGAAGTCCAACCTGTCTGGCTTCATGTTGTCTTTATTTGTCCTGTTGTGCTGCCACTCTGGATGATTAGAGCAGAGTGTTGATCTGAATCCACCTTCTCCATCGCTACTGCCACCAGGTTCAGACATACCTTCAGAAACACGTGTAGTCAATTTCTTATACAGCACATCTTTGAGAGTAGTACTACCAGCTTTTGGCTCTAAAGGGCCCGACTCTGGGCTACATTGTGGTTTATTTTGGCCCCTCACCAGGAAGCTTTCATCCCTCTCATCACCAATTAAGGGGGCAAAGTCTGATTCACGAAGGGCATCTTGCTTCTGCAGTGACTCCCTCCTCTCTGACCAGTCCTGCCTTTTTACAACCACCTTGGACTTCAGTTTTTCCTTGTCCAGTTCCTCCACAGACTCCTGCCGGCTCATTTTACGAGTGACCTGTGGCCTCTTTAAGCAGCCCTGCTCTACAGGTCGGACACGGATGATTGACAGTGGCTCACAGGTGGATTCTTCCACACTCTGCAGGACAGTATAATCACGGTCCCCTGGCCTCAGTTCCTCCCCCTGCACCTCCTCTTGAGTCACCTCCAGGCTGTGTTTTCTGGGACATAGGTGCTTCTTATCTCCTGTGTAAGAGGGAGACAACTTCTCCTCAGACTGGACACGTTTTAGGAGGGGAGAACGAGGTGGTTCAGCACTTTTGGGGCGCACAATATGGCGTACGATTGTGGGAGGGGAATGTATCTTAGCTGGGAAGGCTTGTGTTGTCTTTGAGATGGCAACAGAATGTCCACCGAGGAGGGGGGAGGGTGAGCGCTGAGGAGAGGTTGGCTGGGGCGTAGGCGATGGTGTGCGGGCCAAAGGTGAGAGGGGAATGCTACCAGCAGACTTGCGGCGTCCCTGACGAAGTCTTTGTCCTGGCAATTTGGGGCCGAGGCCATGGAGAGTACTGGGACGAATGTGGCCTGAGCCAGCAGGGGAGTTTGGAGCGCTGGAGCTGGGGGAGCTACTCTGGGAAGAGTTCCCACCTTAAAAGACAAAAAAAAAAACAAAAAACAAAAACAAAACAGAATGTTAGCAATCTGAAATGCATCAAGAGAATAAATTCTAGGCATCATTAAAATAAAAGCGGGCAACACCTCCACCTGACGGGCAGAAGTCTGGTGCGGGGCGGAAGGCGGCTGTAGGGGAACGAGGAGAGAGACTGTGGGTGGGGGAGCCGGGGAGACTCTCACCAGAGGACAGGGAGTGGTTGAGGGAGGAGAAACTGCGGCTGGTATGCAGAAGAGGAGACGGCTGCATGGCAAAACGCCGGAAAAGGGAGCGTCGCCTGAAGGAGACGAGAAGAGAACATGGCAAAATTACCAATCTTCTCTCCTGTGGGAAAAACTGAAGCATAACACCTACATCAAGAAATTAATTCACAACCCTTCACAGAACTGCAAGTCTTGGTCAGTCTCTTTTTACTCAATGACACCAGCTGTGCATACCTCATACCTTTTTTCTTTGCTGACAGATGTGTGAAAATTAATTGAACAATCTGCATGAATTTTTAGCTGTGGTTCTCATTACTTTTTTTGCCAGATGCTACTTCATGCAGCAATTGGATTAATATTTTACACCCACGACTCATTGCTTAGTGCCAGTTTTCAAATATGCACTGTATGCACGTGGTATATTGTGCATGTTTAGGACACATAAGATGACATAGAAAACATGAATTGTTACCTTTCTGGTGTTTTCTCTTTTTTCGGCTTTTTAGCACATCGAACCATCTTGCTTCTGTAACTATTCTTTCTGGCTGGCCCCGTTTTTATTGAAGTGTTTTCAAAAGGAGTAGTGGAGATTGCCACTTTACTGCCACTCTGAAAATGAATGTTAACAAAGTAGTGCGAGGAATTATTTAACCAAATGTAAGTTTGTCATATAAAACATTTTTTTAAATAAATATGAAGTAACAGTAATGTATATATATGTGTGTGTGTGTGTGTGTGTGTGTGTGTGTGTGTGTGTGTGTATTCACTTGGTGCTTAAATTAAGAATTACTGAATAATTTAAAAATGAATGCATATGATTTAACATTCTATGTCACTGTAACTCAAAATTATTATACTTTATTATTGTTATTTTAATTAAATCTCATCCATTGTCTAAAGAGAACCAAGTTGATATACCTTGAGCAGCAGCTCCACTACTTCAGTGTGGACGAGACCATGAACAGGTTCTCCATTTACGTGAGTGATGAGGTCTCCAGCTTTGAGCCCAGCTTTATATGCAGGTCCACCTTCTTCGACATTCTGAAAAGACAGTGTTTTTCCATTTGTGAACAGAGCACTTTATGTTTTACAGTATTAAAGACTTGCATCTAATAAGAATTTGTGTTCTTACCCAAACCATGTGGTAGACAGTGTAGATGTCACCATCACAAGCATAGACTCGAATTGCCCTAAGTGTGAAGCCAAATTTCTTCCCAGAGCTGTGAATGATTACGGGCTGACGTGGGTTGGTGGTACAGAGAGAAGAGTCTCGGCTAGGAGAGGAGTCTCTTGAGGAGGGGTCAGAGGAGAGGGAGTATGGGGACAATGGGCTGGCCAGAGGAGATGCACCAGAAATATCTGGAAAATGAAGAATATGGAACATGCAGGTTGATTTATTTAATCACGTATTCAGAGAATGCCTAACCTTGCCCCTATTTTGTGCCAATCTCAAATTTCTATGACAACCCGTTCTTGAAGTAGACCCAGTAATGTGATTTTGACCTTTCTGCTAAATGTGACCTTTACCTTTGACCTTTTGCAATATTGATAATTTTGTTATATGTATATATGTGTCAGTGCATGCAATATTATGATAATAAATCCAGTATTGATTAAGTTATAACATGATAGGTCTATGCTTGACACACACAGTGTTACACAAGTTAATTTTTCCACATTTCACCTTTGACCTCCAGAGATTGCAAAAACTATTGGTTGTAGGTGATAAAAACAATTTTGAGAATTGTAGAAATATTCATTCGCATCATTCTGTTACCCTCTGTTCTTGAGTTATAACCAATAATGTGATTTTGACCTTCCTGCTAAGTGCAACCTTGACCTTTACTCAAAATGGACCACTGCATCTGATGGATGTGCATTAGCTATATGTATATGACCAGGTAATTTCATGGTGATATCTCAAGTATTCATTGAGTTATAGCATGATCTGTCTCTGCGGACACACAGACAGACAGACAATTTCTCCCAACCAATGTTGGGCGAGATTAATCAGACTTCAACTGACATGGATTCAGCAGTAATAGGTGGCAATAACACTTTTGAGCAAGGTTCATTCTGCTCCTGCTGTGCTTGAAACCAATAGGATTTTCCCATAGTGAAGCCTTGCCTGCTTACTTTCCTCGTTAGTGGATTGTGCTTGGTTACTTGCTTGCAGCCACAGGAGTGTCATGCTGGGCCAATTTCACACAGATCTGCATTAGCCTTTCATCTCTTTTACATCATTTGTCCAATGCTCTTATTGTAATTCTTAACTTTGTGGTGAACCTCACTTCTCTAACTGATCAAATTCAGATGTTTCCGTCAAAGAATGTATCCGTCTACTTTGTGTTTGTTTATGTTCTCCAACTCACCTCCTGGGATCATTAGCGATAGGGTTCCAGTTGAGACGGACTTCGGAACTTTTGCCACTGCACCAGTCTTCTGCACAATGCTCTCAGGCTGCAGAGGTGTACTCTGAATGCTCTGGTCTGCAGAAGTGTGGCTGGTGCTGTCAGGACTTACTATCCCTTCACCTCTAGGGGTCAGCTGATCCAAATGTTCAGAGAAACTTCCTAACGAAACACAAAATGTACATGAGGTGAGTGCAATAATGAAAGAACACCTGCTATGATTGTTTATCTTTCTAATTCAGTAATAGTTAAGACTGAATGTTCTAACAAAGAAGAAAGACATTGGCATTGAACATGGACAACACCAACACACTTTATTTTCTGGAATATTTATAAATGATTGGCTCAAGTAAAAAACAAAAATGAAGTACAAAAAAAAAAATATTTTGAACTGTTCGCAAAATAATATTACAACAATAGAATCACTAAAATACAGTACAGTCCTGAATATTCTTTTTACAAAATCACATTGATTTTTAAATGAAAACCATCTAGACATGATATACGTCTATGTCATTTAAGCAGTGTAAAAATTTTTTTACCAGACAAAGTAGCTCCACTGTGAGTGCTGCCAGGGGTGGTTACATCAGGCTCATCCTGCGGCAGTTCGCCAACAGAGAACGATGCCTTGCTGGGGTCGCCGTGGCCTGAGGACTCGTCACCTTCACTTTCCGCTGAAATGGCAAACTTTGGCAGTAAACCAGGGTGAAGTCCCTGATGTATACTGTCAGTGTCTGTTGAGTGGGACAAGGATGGCCTGGTTGAAGAAGACAAAAGATTATTATGAGATACAAAGCTCCTTACTCTCAAGCAAAGTCCAACCACAAACACTTATTCATTTTAAAGGACTTCAACATTCCAAAAAATATACTTATCAAGCATTGTGATAAATTGAAGATATGTATACTTTTGTCTATCTGGTGTACACAAGGTACTGTAGAATACATCCTGAACCACTTTACATTTGTCTTACTTCTCCTAATTGTATTCTGTATAACAGTCTCTTTATCTGTTTAAATTAAAATTTAAATGTTCCCTAAAGTGAATATTTTATCCCAAGTACATGCTTCATCATATTTATGTGAACAGCTGTGATGTGGTTAAGGTATAATTGTCATTTAAAAATGAGGATGAATATACATTTCAGCAAAGTCTGGTGTCCAGCTGAGAGAGTCCACAGTCAATGGGCTCTCACTCTTCTTCTCTTCTGTCTCTCCCTTCTCCTCCAGGTGCCCACGGGACAAATCGATGCTGCTGTAAACCTGAGAATTGCAACAACACCATGACTTACTTTCAGTGCATCTAGGTTGAAAATGCAAATATTTATTACCTAAACCTTTTGAAACTCATCACCTCAGCTTGAGAGACACAGAGGGGAAAACTGCCTAGTAATTCTAGAATGGTTAATTAGTTAACACAAATATTAAGAGCCAGGGATAATGGCAGTTTCATCAAGTCTTTGCAAGCATGAAGTTTAGGTGCAACTGAGGAGAGGTTCAGTGCAGCTCAATGCTTCCTCTGAGACATCCTGCTGCTTTTGGAGATACGCTGTAATGCTTTGTTTTGATGTGAGGCGAGAGCATACTGCAATGCAGCACAACAGGGACTCCATGCCTGTATGACTGTATTGTGTTTCACATTACCATAAAAAAAATAGTGATTTGCAAGCATAAAATATATGCAAAGCTTATATGAACATTTAATACAGTAAGGTTAGGGGGGG
Organism: Siphamia tubifer; assembly: GCA_020466265.1. NCBI lineage: Eukaryota > Metazoa > Chordata > Actinopteri > Kurtiformes > Apogonidae > Siphamia > Siphamia tubifer. Next base: position 50,146,587 of record CM035794.1, on the reverse strand, counting down.
GGGTATGAGAGACAGATTTCCATATGATATACTTATGGCTCATGCCTTTTGTTTCCCATGAGAATGGATCAGGGCAGATTGGGGCATGGACTAATTTACATCACTTACATCTCTGCCATTAATGATAATATATGGGTGTCATTTTAAGGGCTGGAGACATTTGAGAGGACAGATTAAGGACACACCTTCGAGAATCTGTGGGAACAAGAGGAAAACTGCCGGAGTTCCACATTGAAGTCTTCATCATTTGTATCTTCCTCCTCTGTCTCCAGGTGATGGTATCTCTCAGAGCGAGCTGGACCAAGATTTATGATTTATCATTTTAGGACATTCAATTATTAGCAGCAAAAATACAACAGCAGAAAAAAAAACAATAAATTGTACAACTTCTAAGAATTCTAAGTAAATTCAATGTCGACTGCTCACTGTCAAAGTAGCTGGTATCATCCTCAGACTCCAGCTGAGGAATAAACTCGGCCTTCTGCCTCAACAGGCCATTCCAGTCCAGGTTGTGGAAAAACTGATGCTGCTTCACTTCAGCTGCTCCACCTGCAGAGGGAGCAGAAACAGAGTGTGTTGAATACAGTATTCAGGAAATAATGCTAAACAACCACATCCTGAGGATAAACACATAAACTGTTCATTGACATAGAGTGGTTAAGCAAGACACAGGTAGCCAAAAAATGCTTATGCTATATTTTCATTTTCCCCAATGGCTGCTGGCCAAACTGATATCATGACCATAAATTATGCAGGACAATTTCCTGCCTGTGACCTTTCGGGAGCCTTTGTGAATGGCAGCTCGGCAGGGGGAAGTACAAGGAGGTTCAGCGGCCTGCGTGCATCCCCCAGATTAAAAGCCATTGTAGCAGGACATAGCCATTTTTACAGTCAGCACATCTACACCCTCAGTACTTGATCGTGCATGGAACTAGATTCATAGAGTGACAAGGAAATAATTGCCATTGATCAAAGGGAATAGGTGAACAGGCCACGGGATGAACTGCTCCGTTGTTGGTTGACCTCAATTTCTTCCTGGTGACTTCGAATAATGAGTGGTGCTGAGGTGGCACCATCGGTTACGTAAATTTATGGTAGCTTGCTGTGCCTGTCTAGACCAAACAGTGTTCCAGGCTGCAGCATGTTTTGTCGTTTGAGTGCGTACCTGTGCCCATCCTCTCCAGAGGGTTCTGTCTGAGCAGTAACGTGATGAGCTCTTGAGCATCAGGGGGCGGGGCATCCTCTCCATCTGGCCAGTTGATCTCATCTACAAATAAGTAATGAATGCAATCAGTTTGAATAACAAATACTCAGGCAGTCTACCAAACCCAATTGCTTCAATACTGGAGGAATCCTATTGTTCTTATATTATCAGTGCTTGCCCTATATGTAAATGTAATACAGTGTCCTAGGGTGCGAGTATTGTATTGATAGAAATCATTCATTATTTTTACTATTACTGCAATGAATAGGACCGAGTAGCTTGTCTGTGGTATGCCAATTGTCTACTCTGTGCACCAGTTGTCTCTTATTTTAATCAAATTTGGTAGGGGAGCTATGAATATGTATGTGCAGCCTGAGGCCATCGTGGCATGCATTCAGTGTGTTCAGGCCCCCTTAATTAACAGTCACTCTCAGAGGCTGGGTACGGTTTGATTGAGAGCATACCAAATCACTCATGGCATGCCATTTATTTCCATGGAACAGATACAGTTATCATACAATTCTGCATAACACAATTCATCTGAACCACTGTGCCGACAGGATAAACACCCTTGTTTTCATGATTATGATACTTGCTGCCACCATGAGACTACATAACAAAGAAGAAACATTATCATAATATTAAAACTTCATTTATGGTCTAAAGTCAAACTAAATGCACTCCACACCATCTGTTTTTCTACTGGCCTTTAGGGAGCTCTTAAGCTTCAATAAATTAAGAAATATGCTCTAGCAACTAATTCCACATAGTCACTATGCAAATGCTTAATCCATATTTCAATGAGGTTTGGGAATTTCCCATGATGTGCATCTCTGCTTGCCAGATGCCGGGAATCTTACAACTAAATTACCAACGGTAGAAAATATGTGATATTAGATAAAATGTAAATAAATCTATTGAGAATTCTTAAAAATACAAAACAAATATTACTGACATTACATGTAAAGGATGAGGAAGTTAACTGCCACATACATGTGGCAGTTAACGGCTTTAACTTACTGGCTTAAATTGCCGCGAAAATCCTTTTGTGGTAAAAAAATAAATAAAATAAAAGACCTATGGACCACATCTCTCAGTCACTTTTTTTTCTAAAAGAAAATGAGGTAAAACTAACCACTGATGACTTGTCCAAATAACTCTTCTGGGGTATCTCCAAAAAATGGCACACAGCCCACAAGGAACTCATAGAGGATGATGCCCATAGCCCACCAGTCCACCGGTTTCCCATAGCCTTGTCTCAGGATCACTTCTGGTGCAATATACTCTGGAGTTCCACACACCTAAGAAGAAATAACATTATAAATAAGGTTTTTGGAAAAGCGGCTGTTGAAACTATTAACTTCTACAGCTGACCATGGCTGACCTGCTTATCAGAAAACTCCCGGGCATCTTTCTCTATATGACCCTCGTACAGGTTGGTGGTCATATTCATTAGTCCGACTTTTGACAGCCCAAAATCTGTTAGCTTTATGTGGCCCATTGATGTAACCAGCAAACTGGAAAAAATTAAGTGGGAAGAAGGACAGAGAAAAAGAAATACAATGATCTGTTATATTAAAGGAATTAAGTCTGAATTCATAAAAGCAGCCTGTAGCTAGTCTTTCTGTGATAACATCAGTATTTGACAGATGATTCACCTGAACTAATGCAATTATCTCATTGTAAAACTTTATTGAGTTTCCAAAGGGGCGATAGGTAAGTATGTCAAACTCCAAATTAAATTTTAGGTGCCAACTATACTATGGAAAAGGAATAAATAATTGAAATTGAACACAAAAAAGAGGGTATGGAAAAAGGGCTTTGTGCTTTTGTGTAACAATTGATCTGGGGCTTGTGAGGTCTCACTTGTCAGGTTTAAGATCCCTGTGGACAATGCCATAGTTGTGGAGATACTCCAGAGCCAGGACCGTCTCTGCAAAGTACATCCTGGCCATATCGACAGGTAAAGGACCCATGTTCTTCAAAAGGGTAGCACAGTCTCCCCCTGTTGAGATAATCAGAGTAAAGTTACAGACGTGCTTGTGATATTTTTAAAACTTTAATTGCTTCCTGCTGCAGCTGTATGTACTGAAAAGGGAGCTGCTCACCTTCTACGTACTCCATGACCATGCACAGATGCCGCCGTGTTTCAAAGGAGCAGTACATGGACACCACAAAAGGGTTTTCGGCAAAGGTAAGGATGTCTCTTTCCACAAAGGCTTGTTGTATCTGGTTCCTCAAAATCAGGTTTTGCTTATTAATCTTTTTCATAGCAAATCGCTGCTTGGTTTCCTTATGACGGACCAGATAAACGGCTCTGTGGCAAATAAGGATGTAGAATAATTAAATAAATATGCTGCTCAGAGAACAGATGTTCACACAGCTTACTTTTATAACTGTCAATGCTTAGTACTGTCTAGTTTAAAAAGAGAAAATTGGCAGGAGAGAAAAAGAGGAAAATACAAATTTAAATAAACACTTATGAGTTGCTTCTTTGTTGAATCGGTATTTTGCAACAATTAAAATCAGAAATGAGATAATCCGATCTAAAATAGCAAGTTCTTACCCATAGGCACCATTACTGATGAGTTTTGTCATTTCAAAGTCCAATTCACAGGGTTTGCGTCTGGAACGCAAGGCTGTACTTAAGCTCTGAGACTAGGGAAGAAGAAAAGGTTTGAATTCAGATAAAGAAATGTCTGATGTGTGAGTGATGAAAAAATATTTTGAGTGCTTACAGAGTCATCTGTTTCAGGGGTTTCTGCAATCCCACTGTCACAGCTGGTCAACTGAGCAATTTCTGCAGAGAAACATAAAAGTAAATCAAATAAAATGCTCTGATGCAACAAGACAAATGTATGTTTTTGTTTAACCATTACAAATTTATGACATTATTTAGGGCCATGCATTATAATACAATTGCCTTCTTTTTTTTTTTTTTTTTTAAATAAAACAGGGACTCGAGAAACTGAAATGCAAGAAACCACAATCTACAAACAAAACAATAAAGCAGACTTAACATTTTATTTGCCTATTAGCTTTAAGGTGCTGACTCCCAAGGTACTCTGGACTCAGAGTAAATGGGGTAGAAATCAGATGTGGCATCAGAAAAACATTTAACAGCCATTTTGGAAATCACCACTCCAGAACAAATGCACATTATTAACCACCTTGCATCTTTCACGTTTGTCTGTGTGTGTGCTTTTGCTGGAGTCATGGCATGTCCATGTGTGTTATTTCATGGGAGGGTGTTTACTTCATCCCTAGAGGGTCTGTAAACACATTTCCAGTGCCATTTAACATCTGTCCTTCCTTGTAGGCGTGCTTCAGGCACAGGGCAAACGAAACAAGGGAGACACACAGGGGAAATGAATGGAGAGGCTGGCTGATGAGGCAGCCAGTATGGATCGGTATAAGGTCTGTGGGGAGGCTATTCTTTTATAATTAGTCATAATGAATGTTGTTGGTTCCTGAATCTGGTGAGACAGAGTCATTAGAAATATGGTCTGTTCAGCAAAGAACATTAGTCAAGTAGCTTTCTCCACAGCTCAGTCCTTTCATTCCTTTACAGACTCAACACAATTCAGTCATAATTACCTCATCATGGCCATATTATACTGTATTTAATTTTAACAATTAATTATATTGAAGTGTATAGTTATCAATAGAAAAATCACTATCAATATTTGACAATTATATAACCCAATTTTATTTGTTTAAGCCCCACAAGTATGTTTTTCTATTCAGTTATACTTTACATCCACATAATAAAATGGAGGTATTTTACAATTCTGCTGATCCAGCATTAACACTCCCTTCAAAGCTGTATGTATTTTATTACCACTGTTGATGATGATAAACAAGACCTTCCCATACCTTCCAAAGGATCCCGTGTGAGTCCGAGCTGGCTAATGATGTAACGGGGGATGTCCGTTTTAATGCCCTGGCCCTCTTTAGCGTGTCCTTCAGCTGCCTCCAAAAGGTGGTAAAACTCCTCCGGATCAAATTCCTGGAGAAACAGCATACTTTAGGATACTATGAAATTATTCTTTTCCTGGTGATGATAGCAAGAGGGGGAAGTTGTTTTAAGGGAAAAATCATAGTAACTGAAAATAAATTTTTAAAGTTTTGTCTCACCACTGGGGTACGATGGCCTGCTTTGGCCAACAGTGGGACCAGCCATTGGTGCATGTTTATATTTAAGGCAATACTTAGCCTTCTGTCTGTCTACATTTGTACATTAATTGTGGTGAGAATTTGTGATATTTATTGTCTTCATACAAATTATCATGTACTGTATTATTTTTTGTTCCATTAACCTGTACAGAACTGGGTCAAAGAGCTTTTGTTTACTCTGCCCCTGATGCATGGAATCAGCTGCAAAAAAACTGGAAACTTACTGAGTTAATTTATTGGAGTGCTTTTAAGTCCAAAGAGAGTTCTTGTGGTATAAATATTATAGATGTTATTTCTCACTATTTATTGTGAAATGTGTCCTATATCTACTTTAACTGTGCAATTTTGTAACCATTTTGCATTTGCGACTGACAATTTTGGCCAGGCCTCCATTGTAAAAGAAGATTCTTCATTTCAATAGGATTTTTTCTGCTTAAATAAAGGTTAATTATATAAAAAAAAAAAGAAAAATTAGAGACTTACAAGGCATTCCAGGAGTCGAGCAGGTCGGGCTATGACTATAAGGATCTTCTTCACCAGCTCTCTAATGAAGTTCACTTCCTCGCTTTCTGACCTTTCTGTGGACTAAACATAAACTGGACATCAGTCATGCTGCAGGGTTTTCCACAATGCTCCTTTTGAACACAGTGCTTTCACTTTCATTTTGATTAAATGCTTCAGGAACAAAACGTAAACATATTGGTATAGTACTCACTTCCTGAACCAGCCTCTCCAGCTTGTCAGTGAGCTCGCAGAAGTAGCTGGAGGTGATGAGTCCTAGTCGGCTCTTCTCCAGACAGTCACGGGCCAGTTCAATTATCTGGTGGTGGGCAAAGCCGAGCACGCCATCTGCCAAAGGCAGGACGCTCTCTGGGGAGTTACTGCGGATGATCTCCTGAATCCTTTCCTCCATCTGAGCTGTGGCCTGCAGTGAGAGGAAATGAGCAACTTAGATGATGCTCAACACAAATAATGGCTTCAAATGTATGCAGCATGTTTATTGTTAACCCGTACCTTGGGAAACCTTTCTTTGTAGACGTGATTCATCATAATAATCTCATGGTCATAACAGGATGGAGATCTTCCAGGGCTAAACAATAGATTGGACCAACATTAGCCAATGAGCAGCATAAATTAGTCCCTGCGAATGTGTTTAATAATTTTTAAAAGTAAAATAGTACCTGAGACTTCGTGAGCGGGGTCGCATAGCTGTCGCTCTCCGGCATTCATCTCCGGAGATGCTCTCAGTGCAGAAGTGCTTAGAGAGGAAGTGCAGTTCGTCAGGTGTAGGCTGGAAGGGCAGCTGGTGCAGCTTCTCCTGTGATGAACAGGATGACTGGAAATGAAACAAATATATATTCAACATGAAAAGAAAAAAAAAAGACAGACATTTTAATGTAAACAAAAAATAAATATGGTATTTCCCTCTTAAATAAATGTAAACCTTTAGACATCCTAAAGGAATGAAATAAAATCAGATGGTGATGCATGAAACATAGATAAAAGGGAATACCAATTAAAAAAGAAACTACACTGGAATTTACTGAACTGAAAAACAACAAACATTAGCACGTTATGAATGTAAAGTATAACTAAACACAAATAACTAATATTTAAAAAGAAAAAAAAAGGACCTGCCTTCTTTGGAAGATGGTGTGGTAAAGCAATGGTTTGTGAATAGAAATGCAATGTAAATGTCAAACAATAAAACTACACAACAAAAATCCCCATGACATTTTGTAATCCATAAACAGTGAACATATACGTGTTAGTGTTTTCATATGGATGCTCAGTCTGCTTCCGATAACAATAATGATTACTATGATCGTGTTAGTGCATTTAATACAATTCTTTTTTTGTGGACGGAGGAAGTGATTACAATGAAGGAGACTGAAATGGGAGACTGTGTGCATTTGTGTGAGTGCCAGATCTGTGTTTACACTGGAACAAAATTTTGGCTCCTCATAGAGGGTGTTTGTTCATAAACACCTTCCATATGTAGCTTCAGAACAGTGGGTAATACATGGAGCTCGCCAGAACGGAAGCAGATCCAGAGAGACAATCATTATTGTTGTCAAATTAAATGCATAAAACGTGTTTCAGTTGCTCTGCATGTTTCAGACATGTTGAGTGACTGCACAACGCTTACAGAGACAGTGGAGCTGGGCGTGTTAGTTCCATATCCAGAGGAGGGAAGAGACGCCAATGACCAGCGGCGACCATCAGTCCTGTCACACAACAGCAAAGGCAAACACAAAACTATATTGTTTTAACTGAGAAAGAATTTATAACAGTTATAACAGAATTCTGCTGAGAAGAATCCACTTTTAAACAACGACAAGTTTGTACAATGTTAGAACGATGAAATACTGCATGTTGACTTTCACATTTCTATTAAAAACATATACACACTCTTAAAGTCCTAATGATCACATGACTATAGATGAAAGGGGATCTAAGATGAACTCTACAGCTAGCAGAAAAAATGCTATTTGAATATATATATATATATATATATATATATATATATATATATATATATATATATATACAAATAAAAGTGAATGAGAAACAAACTGGATGGCAAAAAACTTTAGAGGTGAAATGTGAAAAAGTGTACAAGTGGATGATGAGCTCCAGTCAAGTGTGTTTATGATAGTTACAAATGATAGCCTAACATGAAATTACCTTTCTGCTCTGTGGCAATGACTGTGGAGCATAATAAAAATACACAATTACTAAACCACTAATATTGTGTGATTTAGAAATAAAGAAAATGCATTGTTGTGCTGCCCCAACCCCCCCCTCCCCTTAGACCACAGCAGACTCGATTTTATTTATTTATTATTCAACAAATGTGTATCTGACAAGTCTCCATCTGCTTCTTTTCAGATGGTGGAACAGACACAAGGACATGATTGTTCCACAATGGCAAATTATTTTAATTGAAAATGGAGTTCTATTTCATCCCTACTGACCGCCAGAGGGCGGTGCTGAAAGCACTGAATGATCCCTTCGCGCATGCGCAGTTTGAGTAGTAATACCAAATGAGTCACACCTGTGACCCTGGATGACACTCCAGAGGTAATATAAACCCTCGTCATCCATGGCTCTGTTCCTAGAGACCCTTCTCGCGTGCAGTTCAATTGCATGGTTTTAGCAGTTTGCCAAGTGCTTGATTTGCCCTGTTGCTGGACGCCCTCTGATAGTTGGAGCTGCGAATTTCGCCCTCCAGGGGCTGCGACGGGCTTCTCCTGTTGGAGGTTTATTATTATTTTGCTGTGTGACCATAGTGTCACGCGGCTAACGCAGCTAACGGTGTTAGCGTTTCGTTTCTCCTGGTGAAGGTAACGACCGCGTCCCTCTCCCAGTTTTCTTTGTATTACTGTCGCACCCATCCCATGTGGACAGTGTATGGACTGACAGTGTTAGTTCCCTATTTGAGTTTCCTGACTGGTTACTGGTGAGTAATCGAGTTATTTTTGCATGTGTTTGGGTCATACTTGGTGACGGAACGCGTTCGCGCACCCGCGCCCAGCTCTGGTCCCACGTCTTTAATGTTCTGTATTATTACCTGGCTGCCGCCTTCTATTGTTCGAGTTGCTTTTGCTTGCAATTCGGTTCCTGTTTGGTGACGGCAAGCGTTCGCGCACCCGCTCCCAATTTTCTGGCTTCTACTACTGGCTCCTTGTCATCTGGTCGGAGCTTGGTTGCTGACACAGACCATTTTATGCAGGATGTCATGCGTCAGGCTTTGGGTTGCTTGCAACTGGAGGTTCCTCAGCTGGAGCGGCCTGGTTCACATAGTGCCTTTTTTAGGCGTGGATGTGCCTCCGCATCTTTTGCTGTTCCTCCCTCTGAAGATTTCCTGAGGGAGTTGCATGCCTGTTTGTGGGATCCTAATGCTTTTTCACGCTTGTCGTCAGACGGGCGTGCTCTGGCGTCTATGCATAATGCTTCTGTGGCTGGGCTGGATCGTGTTCCAGCTGTGGAGCCTGCTATTGCTTCCCTCATCGTGTCACCTGAGGAAGCGCTACGCACAGATGTTAGGTGTCCTCGGCCTCAATGTCGTGTGACGGATGACTTTATCAGCAAGGCTTATAATGCTGGGGCTCGGGCTGGCCGTCTGGGTAACTCCCTGGCACACCTTATGTTTGCGTTGTCTGCCTCCCTTCAGGGTATTGAAGGTGCGACTGCAGCTAGTGGTTTCAGTGACGCAGCCCTGCAGGCGTTTGCGTTACTGACGAGAGAGCTTGGGCGGACTATGTCTTACATTGTCCAGGCTCGTCGACAGGTGTGGCTTGCCCAATCTAGCCTGTCCGAAGCATGTCGGCGGTCCCTCCGCAATGTGCCCATGGAGCCGGGTCAACTGTTTGGTTCAGCTGCCCTTGAGGCTCTAGAACGGACGGTGCAAGCCCGGCAAACCAGGCAACAGCTTTCGAACCTCAGCCGCACTGTGCCTTCTTCCTCTTCTCAGGGGTCGAGGCACATGACCGCTGGTCCGCAGCCCAGTAGCCCAGCGGCTACTATTCCACGTACTTTCTCGTGACCAAGAAAGATGGTGGTTTGCGTCCCATATTAGATCTGAGGGGACTCAATCGCTACATGAACGTGTTGCCATTCCACATGCTCACCACAATGGAAGTCATTCAGTCTCTGGCAGACCAGGAGTGGTTCACGCTGATAGACTTGAAGGACGCTTATTTTCATGTACCCATTGCCCCCGAAAATCGGCTGTTCCTCAGGTTCGCTTATCGGGGCCTCCATTGGCAATTCAGGATGCTCCCTTTCGGCCTTTCTCTCTCCCCAAGGGTGTTTACCCGTGTGGTGAAGGCAGCGCTGGCTCCCTTGCAGGCCAGTGGACTGAAGATTTTGCCATACCTGGACGACTGGCTGTTGTGTGCTCCGTCAGAGGCGTGTGCAATCCGGGATACGGACCGCCTGCTGGACCATGTAGCCCAGCTGGGGCTCAGGGTCAATCCGGCGAAGAGCATTCTGACCCCATCCCAGACTGTGACATTCCTTGGATTGTCCTTGGACACGGTGGCCATGGTGGCTCGCCCATCAGCTCGGCGGGTGGACGACATACTCTGTATGGTCAATCATTTCAGGCTAGGCAGTCGCCTTCCTCTTATCACTTTCCTTCAGCTTCCGGGGAAGCTAACCTCTGTTACGCATGTTGTGCCCCTAGGTTTGCTGTCGCTGCGTCCTTTCCAGAGATGGATGAACAGCTTCCACCTGGACGTGACACGACACAGGTATCGGAAATTGTGGGTCACATGGCAGTGTCTCCATGCGCTGGCCCCATGGAGGGACAGGGTGTCTCTGTCCAGGGGAGTTCCCATGGGGTTGGTGGTGTGTCGCAGGGAGGTGGTCACCACAGATGCTTGCCCCACAGGGTGGGGAGCTGTGTGGCAGCACAGAGCAGTTCGCGGGACCTGGCCTCGGAGGCATCGCGCTGAGCACATAAATGTGCTGGAGCTGCGTGCTGTTCATTTGGCTCTCAGGCATTTTCTGCCTCACTTGAGAGGCAAGCATGTGCTCATACGGTCAGACAGTGCCTCTGCCGTTTACCACATAAATCACCAAGGGGGTGTCAGGTCGGCGCGGCTCCTGTACGTGTCCCGCCGTCTTCTACTGTGAGCTGCGCCTCGTCTTGCTACCCTGCGGGCAGTATACCTGCCAGGAGTCGACAATCGGATTGCAGACTCCCTTTCCCGCCACAACCCCCCCCCCCAGGCGAATGGTTTCTCCACCAGGAAGTGGTGCACACGATTTGCAGTCTTTTTGGTCAGGCAAAGGTGGATCTGTTTGCCTCACAGGGGTCGACACATTGCCCTTTGTGGTTCTCCCTCAAGGGGGTGCCAGGACCTCTGGGCAGGGAGGCGCTGGCACATCCGTGGCCTCAGTGCCTCTTGTATGCCTTTCCCCTTCTCCCTCTAATTTTGCCAACTCTTCAGAGGGTTCTCATGGGGGGTCACGATTGTTGCTGGTGGCCCCATACTGGCCGGCACGACCGTGGTTCCCTTTGCTGCACAGCCTATGTCGCGGCACTCCTTGGCAGCTCCCAGACAGGCGAGATCTGCTGTCTCAATTGGGGGGTCAGATATGGCACCCACATCCTCAGCGACTTCGTCTGTGGCTCTGGCCATTGGAAGGCCTACGCCGCAGTTGACTGGTCCTGTTAAGCGGACCATTTTGAATGCCAGGGCGCCCTCTACTCGGCTGCAGTATGTGAACAGGTGGAAACTGTTTTCCCAGTGGTGTTCTGACCGTAGTGTGGATCCGGTGTCATCTCCGATCCCTGTTATTTTGGTGTTTCTTCAGTCTCTCCTGGATGTTGGTAGATCTCCTTCGACACTGAAGGTATATATTGCTGCCACCTCGTGTTATCACGATATGGTAGAGACTTGGTCAGTGGGGGGCCACCCCCTGGTTTCTCTGTTTTTGCGGGGTGCTCGTCGGCTGCATCCACAGGACGCACCCCGTATTCCAGTGTGGGATTTATCCTTGGTACTTGAGGTACTGTGCCACCCTCCTTTTGAGCCTTTGGCGGAGGCAAGGCTTAAGTGGCTTTCATATAATCTGCTTTCCTGTTGGCGGTTGTCTCAGCCAAAAGGGTTGGAGAGTTACACGCCCTTTCTGTCAGTCCCACATGCCTCAGGTGGAGCCCTGATGGCACTTGTGTCACCCTGTGGCCTAACATGGCATTCGTGCCTAAGGTGTTGTCCTGCTCTCATTGTAACCAGCCGTTGAGATTGGCGCAGTTTCAGCCCTCTCCAGGCGAGGATGGGCAGGGGCCAGAGTTGTGCCCTGTGCGAGCGTTGCGTGCATATGTGACGGCTACAGCTGATATGCGGCGCTCAGATCAGCTCTTTGTGTGCTATGGTGGCCCTAGGATGGGGGGTCCCCTCTCCAAACAGCGTCTCTCTCGTTGGATTGTGGAGGTTATCTGACATGCCTATGCTCTGAAGGGTCGTGCTCTGCCATCTGGCATTAAAGCTCTTTCGACCAGGGGAATTTCTGCTTCATGGGCAGCAATGAGAGGGGTGTCTTTGGAATCCATATGTGCTTCATGGGCCTCATGGGCTTCGCCGAGCACATTTACCAGGTTCTACAATGTCAATGTGGCCGCTCCTCATCCTTTTGGCTGCATCATTCAGCAAGGATCTTCTGAGTCTTCTCAGTGAGGTTTGTACTCGGGGCCCTTCGTGACATTGTCGGTATTCCGTCATTCAGTGCTTTCAGCACCGCCCTCTGGCGGTCAGTAGGGATGAAATAGAACGAAAGTTACGTATGTAACTACGGTTCTATGAATCCCGGATGACCGCCAGAGTTCTCTGTCACTCAGGACCCTTGCGTTTTCCACGAGAAGGGTCTCTAGGAACAGAGCCATGGATGACGAGGGTTTATATTACCTCTGGAGTGTCATCCAGGGTCACAGGTGTGACTCATTTGGTATTACTACTCGAACTGCGCATGCGCGAAGGGATCATTCAGTGCTTTCAGCACCGCCCTCTGGGGGTCATCCGGGATTCATAGAACCGTAGTTACATACGTAACTTTCGTAAATATCCATGGTTGTTACCTTCGTGCAAAAGAGAAATGCGCAGAGGCACTGGGAGAAAAATTTCTGGGGCTGTCTTGTGGACTTGTTCCTGCAAAAAAACAAAAAAAAAAAAAAAACATAAATGAAGCCCAACAAGCACCACAGATCTGTCTGTAATTAGCCACTAGCTAGGTGAATTTTATAAATATTAAAATTAAAAATTCCTACATTTTCTAAAAGATAATCTGTTACTGAACATTCTATTTTATATTTATGTAATGCTGAAACAATGCTGTGACATTATAGATAACCTTTTATTACATTGATCTGACCATCATTATATTGAAGGCCTTTCTGTTTTTGATACATTGCAGTCATCTATACTCTTTACTGGATTTATATGAGCAGGAAACAAGGTCAACAGACAAGCAAAGTACATACAACCATACTTCATCCCACAGTATCACATTCAGCAACAGCACAGCACATGGACTAAAAGCATATTTCATGATTATTTTCCAGTTCACTGAAAAGCCCACTTTGCAGTCAAATGTCACGCTTATCCTCTCATCTTTTATCCTACCTTTGCTTGCCAATAAGAGTATAATGTTGTGCTTTGACAAATTTGTTTTCAAAAGCCTCTTGGCTTTCACACAGCATGCAGAGATGTCAAACATAATGCCTGATGGCAGCATACAGAGTAGTTCAATACTCCTGACACACTGATCGCAAATAGTTCAACTTCTGAGACAGTGATTTGCTTTGCAAATGTGATAGCTGTAAACCTCGACCTAAAAGCCTGACAGACATTTAAGTTACCCAGACTGTTTTGATGCTTGGATAAAACTTCAAATTCCAAAGGTAAAAGGCAACATTTGCATGTGCTTTCCTAGAATTCAACTGTAATTAATAAATGTAGTTTCTATGTACACAGCATTTTCAAAAAAGATGAACATAATATATCACAGGGCTAGATAATATGTCAAATGACATTTTTGCTCGATGAAAATATTAAGAAAAAAAAAGTCCTAAAATTCAAAACTGAGATTAGTGGTTAATCGGGACACTTTTCCTTCTACAAAATACTACAAATGCAGCCTGTTTACTGTATTATTATATTAGATTTTCTTTAGTCAGGCACTGTATTACACCAATAATATTTTTCTTTTTAACCAGTGATACACAACCCCTTAGAAATGGTGCTTTTGATATTGTTACCTCCACCAAGGGGGCTATGTTTTTGCAGGCGTTGGTTTGTGTAAAACATAACTCGAAAACTTATGGATGGATTTTGATGAAATTTTCAGAGTTTGGTGTACCAACAAATGATTAGATATTGGCGGTTATCCAGACCCCCAGGAGTCTGCCGTGGCAGAGGTCTGTGCTCTCAGAGTGCTTTGTTAGTTGTTGATGCTTCACATATGCAGTTTTTATTTAATTGTCACTAATTTACTGAAAACAAGTGGTGCCCAGCACAACAAACCCCACCCCCTTCCACACATTTTACCCGATTTGCCCTATCTCTCATCATTGTGAAAACTTATTTTTGTTGACTGTGACCTTTGATCTACATTCGCCAACATTTTTTGGGATCTATTCTGTACCCCCTTGCACCTTTCCCGAAAATTTCATGGAGATCGGTCGAGTAGTCTTTGCGTAAAGGTGCTGATAAACAAACTAACAGACAAACACACAAACCGAACCAAAAACAATACCCCTCTCCTCTTTGGAGGGCGGAGTAAAAATAAATGTTTTGACTGTGTCACCCAACCCTATTTAGAAATGCAATATCCTTTAGTATCTATAAAGCAGTAAACTAGTCTTAATACACTTTTGACTAGGAGGCCATCTTTTCGAATAATAAAGCCATAATTCCTTTTTCTATGCACTACATAATGTACTGTATTATCCAGCAGGCTCTAAAAGTTTTGGGCCACTGAACACATTGTACTTCAGGGACCTTTTCATAGCTGTTAAATTTACACACCCATGATGTACAAACAAACCTGTAGACCAGCATTAATCAGACATAATTACCTCCACCACTAACAGAGGGTACAAACGGTTAATTAACCAGAAGCTACAAAGCTACCACCTCCTGTGATGATAAAGACATGGCTTCAACTTACTGGGGAACAATGACAGAGCCACTGAACCTGATTACTGATGAACTAATTGAAATATAATCGTAATCACAGCCAATTAGAGACGACAACTTCCTCCATTGGGAGTTAGAATGAACCTAATGAGACAATAATCTGTAAAAGATGGTTTCAAGATAACATGGTTAATGCCATTTTTCAAAATCCAGAACAAAGGCATGTTTGTGCTGGTTCATCTGCTGTGTATGTAATGCTTAAGACAGCAATCAGAAAAACAACATGAGACTACACTAAAGGGATGTGACAGGATGTTTTCTTACCTTTGGTGCCTACGTTACGTCTCTGCCACAGTGTGAAGTCATCCCAAAGCTGAGCCAATTCATTCCTGAGTCTGTCTGCTAATTCTGAGTCCGAGTACATTTTAAAACCAGGACCCCTTCCTTAAGTTTCAACGCAGACTAAACACTGAGTTACTGCTCTGCTTTTGCTGACCAATGCCAGGAAATAAAACGCCCTGTGGTAAACGAGGTCTCCCCTCCCTCTGCTCCTGTGCATTTCCTCTCTGCAGGCCACCACTTCCTCACCCAGCACAATCACTGCCCCTGGAGTTACCACTGGTAAATAAAAACCTGCCCCAAACTCCACAGAAATGTCCTGACAAAGATGTCTGCTGAACACACAATAACAATAAAACAATAAAACTTTTAAGTAGTACAAACTACTAAATCCTAATTTTTTCCTTTTTTTTTTTTTTTTTTGCATTCAGTGATACCACTTTTCTACACTGGGCTAGAAGCTGATTTAAAGATATGAAAAGAGAAGAAAAACTGCATCATGCTGAATGAACAGATTTACCCTTGTACAGACTGAGCAAAGCATATTTTTTTCATAACACAATAGACAGTGTTCCTAGGAGAATGTGCTGTGAGTTAATGGTCTTGCTTTTGTGTAACAATGAATTTCTTTGTGGGGAATGCAAAAGACAGGGAGGTAAAAGTGTACAGTGAGCAACACTTACCTGTAAGAGAGGAGAGGGGGGAGTGAGGTCGTGGTAAACCTGAGGATTGACCACTTCCAATCAGACTTTTTCTGTTACTTGTTCTGCAGCTGAAAATGCACAGAATTTAGGTATTAGGCATAATACTAGGTAACAAGCCATGCTGATAAAAAGGACATTCTACGCGAGTAAATAAGTTACTTTTTCTTACCACAAATGTTTCCTTGTTTTACACGATATTTTAGCTAGGGAACAAGATATTTCACTTGGGAATAAAAAAGTTTAATTATATAATTTATTTATTTATTTATTTATTATTATTTTCATTTTCAGTCAATATGGGGAGTTTTTGTTTTGTATTTGAGTAGATTTGGCTCCATGCTACTAGTGGTTTTGTAGTGGAACTCAAACTTTATTGACTCTGACCTCACATACTCGGCCAACATTACAAGTGGCAGAAGATGAACCTGCAGATTGCCAGTGGAACGTCTTTTCAAAGCTGAATCTACTTTTGCGTCTATTATTGAATCACTTTTGGAGAGACAGTTTCTGTGTTTACTGCAGACTGTATTATGGATCATAAAGACATAACACTAAACTAATTTCAGCACTTAGAACAAATAAAGGGTTATTTCAACATCATAATAGCCAACAAAGTGCTGCATGATCACAATAAGAGGGCTCTGTCAGGATACTAAAATAGACTGTGTATACAGACTCAGTCACCATAAAGCCAGGTTATGTGCTCAGCAATGCCTTTATGTACTGTATGTTGGGCATGTGAGGTGGCTGTGATCCACAACATGTGACTCATTAATGTCCCACTGGTCAACCTTGAAAGGAAAAATGAAATGTTTGAGTACAAAAGCAGACTCAATTTTCAATGTCTACATCAAACTTGGGATTTATGTTTCAAATTAAAGGCCATCAGTGGAAACATAAAGCCTGAAGAAAACCAATTCACTTCAAGGTCAGAGACTCTCAATGACATCCCGTTGCATAACCTCCTTAGAGATCTGAGCCATTTCCAACAGAATTTAGTTGATGTTATTCAGTAATAATTCCCGTTTTACCACTTCATATTTGAAACACAAAAATAAATGAATGTCAGTTTCTCTGAATGTTTATGTACGGAAATATAAACAGATTGTCGGCAAACAGAGAGACAGTGTGTAAGTCAGTCACAGTTGCACCACGACATGAATTCACGGGTCGATCAAATGCATCAGCTTCTGCAGAAATACAGTCAGGCACCTCTTCATCAATATGCTCCTACAAGTGATGCTGCAGAGCACCTGGGGGCTCAATGTCATTTAGGTAATTCTGAATAGCTACTAGAGATAACCTTTTAAAAAAAGCTGAAAATGTTGAGTAACAAGGTCACAATACTTCTGCATATATGAGTCAGGTCTGGAGGCTGAAAATAAGTAATTGCAACTTTTAGAGAGAGCAAGAAGTCTTCTGTTTAAATCTGGTACATTTTGTATTTTTCACACTTTTTGACAAGTGTTTAGAAAACGAATCAACACATTTTCTGCAGTTCTTTGACTCAAGGGTATATTATTATGTTACAGTTTACATGACAGTCCGTTTTCACCTTCTTAGACAATGAAGCATGTTCCACCATTACTGTATCTGTATCAGTTTTTCATTCCAGATACTGAAAGGCAAATTCATCTTCCGAATTCGAACACAAACCCCTGCTTTGACTGAAATGCGATTCATACCTATTTGGTAAAGTTGCATCTTAGGCCAACCCCAGCAATCAAAAGTGTGGACACATGCCATGAATCATTTATCATGATGGGGAGGGAGCGAAGAAAATGCGGTACACAGGTGCTCAGTCAAAGAGGATCACATTTAACGAGATCTATTTATACCCTCTCACTGTGGATTAGGCCAAGAGAATGCCACACTGCTGCCCAATCAACCCTCTTGTTGGTTCACCCTAAACTACTCGACCTAGTGTTTATACAAATATAAGCCCTATTAAAGAGCTGAGTGCCACTCACAGAGACACATGTGAACTAGAGCTAGGCAGAAAAAAATAAGAGTTGTCAATACATTTTGGTGAAATGGTAATATAGCTCTGTACTTTTTGGCTGAAATGTGGGTAACAAAGTCAAAAGCTTATTTATCAAGATGTGTTGTACTATAAAGTGTGAAGAAATAATTAATTTTCTCAGACATACCGTCTACTTTTCCAAGTTAATCTGCATCCTATAACAAGCGCATTTACATTACAAAAAAAAAAAAAAAAATACATGGCAAACTCATCAAGTTTCCACCGAGCTTCAGTTCCTCTCAGAATAATTTCTTTGACAAAATGTCACACAATTTTCTGAGCTCAACATGTGTGACAGCTGTAGTTTTTGCTTGTCTGAGATGTTTCCCTGAGTGGTTCATCTCTGTGGTAATTAACACTATGAACATGTTCTGAACCCGTTTTCAGTTGTCATGACCATTTCCTCTGTGGTAGCAGAGGAAATGGTATTGCACAACTTCCTGCAGGTTAAAGTGGGTTAAATGAAAATGTTTCATGCTGACAGTCTCTCAAGATGATGTATGTAAACCCAAAATAAATGTGCTATCTGGCTTATCAACAATAACACAAAAATATGTAATACTGTAATACATTGAGTATATTTGATATACTGACCACCTCTAGCATGAGGGAGAGATTAACAGAACTAAATTAGAATTGTATTGCAAGGCAAAAATAAAAAATAAAAATAGCTGTGGGTAATAATGTACCATCTCTGTCACGTTTTATGACTAAGGGTTGGAGGAGAAGTCTGTGGCAAAAGAGGCTGAGTGAGGAGAAACCATATTGGGATAGTGAAGCTGTAAAGAGGGATAAAGGAGCTCTGGGCGAAGATGATAGGGAGAAAGTAGGCCAGTGTTGTATGCAGTATTGCAGATGTTAGATTCCTGGACTTGATCCATATGATCTTTACCAGTTTCTGATCCACACTGATACACAAACATTCAACCTTATCAACCATCACTGCACAACAAATATATAATCGGACCAGATCTGCTGCTCAGCATCTAAAATGTTTTCCAGTAGGTGTTTAGAAAAGTTACTGATACTTTTCACATCAGGGCTGTTTGGTTAAAAATAGTCACCTCAGGTTTTACATCTATTTTTCTCTTTAAATAAACCCACCTCAACTGTACTCTTTATCATTACAAAGCAATCTGAATCTGTCAGATTATTTCTAAGATTTTAGCTTTATTACTTATTTTGGATGAAGGAAGAGGCAAAAATAGATGATACCCTTTGATTTACAACACTTTGAATCCAGATAAATCAAAAATATCCCATCCTGACCCATGACAACAAGCAGCTATGATTAATCTTTTTTTTTATTTCCGCTAGTTTTACTCTCCTGTCAGAGCTGTCAGGTGAGCTGACAAAGCGTAATGCCACATAAATTACTGCTACTCACTGACAAACCCAAATTCAAAGCCAAACATATGACACACAGCACTATTAATAGTATTTAAAACTTACTGCTAGGGCAAAAGCAGTACAGTGTATTCGTGCTGCCATTAAAGACAACCATGTTTTAAGTTGATGTTTACTTGTTTGACTTAAAGAGACTGTGATTTATCAAAGTAACCGTGTTGGGAAACTTCATATAAAATAGGAAAAATAAAAGAAGAATCTGGCCAGCAGTTGCTGTAATGTTCACATCTCATGCTTTTTGAATGTTTTTGCAAAATCTAACCAACATCTTCATTTCCGTTTTCAACTTCTTGATTACAGCTGCTATGACATAAAATGAAAGGGTTCTACAAGCAGAATGTTTTGATCCATAAATTAAATAAATGTATTCATGAATTTCCAGCCCATTTTAGCACTAGGCAGAACCACACGGTAGAGCTTCAAGACTCTCCCTCAGTTTCTAGGGTCTACAGGGGTTATGAAATGTAGGCAATATCCATGCACTGAAACAAGTTGTCCAAAACAGCCAGCATTTCATGTTAAGCTGCTCTGCACTATAAAATGGGTCAGCAAAGGGATTAAAAATAAAAATCAGTTGTATGGGCTTTACCAATACAGCAGCCTCACTATGTACACAACTAGGATGTAGACGCTTGTATATTATCTTGACTGGTCTACTCTTCACACACTGAATCCTATAAACTAATGAAAGCCTATTAGTTTGATGATGCAACAAGGGTAAACCAAATCTGAATAAATAGCGTTTGCTTAAAAAGATACAAAAACATATCAGAAGTACATTTTGGATTCTTGTGTCCAGCAACAACAACTTTAGTGGTTTCAAACACAGTATTTATCCATTTGAACTGTTACAGGAGGGTTGACCTATAGAGGTATATCCTGTATAATGAACATGACACTGCCTCCACAACAAACATTGAATTACCATTTTACACCCAGAGCAAATAATACATAATAGACCAGTGGGGAACACCCAGCTTCTCATTCATTGTGTCCTCATAAACCACCCCAGGTGACCTGTTAATGCAATGAAAAGTAATCTTTCAGCCATGCACAGATCCATAATGTAAAATACAATAGGTAGTTATTCAAGTTAGCGTTTTGAGTGGAAAATGCAATTTTTGTCTGCATCTACTCATAATATCTACAATAATAAATAATGAAAGAAGAATGAAGTAGAAGACTACAAATTGTTTTAAGGGTTACCTTTTGGACCGGCGCAGACGAGCTCCACTAAAGAAATGTGGCATGTTAAAGTTGGACAACATTGTCCACAGACTAGAGTCAGACATTGTGTTGTCCAAGTCATGCCAGAGAGGGAGATGTAAAGGAGGCTTTAAAAGACCAGGTGAGGACAAGCGACGGCTTTCAAGGTTCAACAGAATGCGACTCCCAGAGCAGTCCTGACTAGAAGTCGTACGACAGCTCTCCTTAGGTCCAAACTTCCTCTGCACTGACACATCTGGAGCCAGCTGCGGCATAAACACAGTGGCAGGGAGGACACGTTGTCCTCCTCTGTCCTCAAATAAAAAGTAATCCAGGGGGATCCTGAAAGGCACACAGTGTGTAATCCAGGTCAGGTGTTGACACGTCCACTGTGGCAGGGATATGACACTTAATACCGACTGAATTTTTGTTTTCCGGTCTCACTGTGACTGTGTTCTCTATCCCAAACACTCACCCTGCTCCCTTCGCTCAACATGCTTCATATCATGTAACAGGCATCTACCACTTCATAGTCTGTGAAGGGGGGTTGTGAGACAGAAGGGTGCTGCATCATCAGCAAATGCTGTTGTACACTCACAGATTTCACAAACTGGCACCCCTCCAAAGTCCTGTGGGTCAGTGTATGAAGCAGGACCTATTTGAAATTGAAATGCTGTGCTTTTGCATGGATATCTTGAGCCATGGTATCATTTTTCCCGTCAGCCATTCCCTGTATGCATGGGCTGATATCATTCGTTTCAAGCCTCACCTTAACTTCACATTTGGTTCTCCTTTCATGCTGTCGAGAAGGCAAATAGGGTGCTAAATGTATGATAACACATCGAAAGTTTCATCAAAATTAACAATACAGTTATTGTTAAAAGAGATCTGGGACTTTTGAAAAATACATAGAAATTATGTGAGAAGATATAAGATCAGCTTGTAGAAGCTTGAGGGGAAACTCATACAATATGCAGACAAACTCCCTTCAGTAGCTGTCTGGTACATAGACAAAACAAACATTCCATGCTAAATAAGACTACAACCCAAAACAACCATTAGCAACATACCGATTACTTATGTGCAATGATTATTCTCAAGAGAACAAATTTCAATCATTTAAGCAGCCACTTGGTACCACTGCAATAATATAGCTCCCCAGCCATGATAAAAAAAAGCACCTGTGTGCACAGCAGGAGGCTGCCGTCATCATGTGTTACAGTTTTTGAAGGGTGCAGACACCCATTTTGCAGGATTGTAATTGGTCAGTTGTAAAACTTGCAAACAGGAATCAGTTTAAAGAAAGGCTAAAAGAGTAATTTAGGAAATATCCAGTCAATATCAGGAACACCAGGCTGCTTCCAGAAAGTCTAATTATTACAAAGCACCCTGCAGAGGAAAAGATTCAAGGGCGCACCAGTGAAACTGACAGCAAATAACACCATTTTGACTGACACGTAACCACGGCTACTATTTGCACACACCACCTCAGTAAGAAAGTGCTATCACAAGTCATTTTGTCATTGTAAGGTCTGTGCTGGTGTGAGTGCGAGTTTGCATTCTCTCACAGAGGCTCAGTCCGTTTCCCTACAGGCCAGTGTGACAGCCTTCACTCTAATTATGGCTCTGCTCTGCTTCTGTGTTCCACATAAGAAACAACGGTTCAAATGGTTCAAAGTCAAACTTGCATAGAGCAGCATACTTAGGGAGGTCACAGGAAGAACTGACATCGCAAGCAGAAAATGTAGGTTACTGTCCTCGTATTGGAGGGTGGGGGGGTGGGGGGGATTTTATACATAAATAAATAAATAATATATAAAAGAAAAAGGTTCTTGAGAAATACCAAGGGCTGAAAGAGGGGATAGAGAAAATGTAGGGTGTGAATGTAACAGTGGTTCCAGTAGTGATGGGGGCACTAGGGGCAGTGACTCCCACAAGCTGGGAGCATGGCTACAGCAGATGCCAGAAACAACATCAGAGATCTCCAAAAGTGTGCAATGCTAGGAACAGCTAAGTTACTGCACAGAGGACCAGTGTCTGTAGGATGGATATATATATATATATAATATATATATATAAATTTATTGTAGCACGCACAAAGTAATTTTGCTCATAGAAACTGCATCTATATTTAACATGTCTCAAAGGGAGGTGCAAACAGTTTCAATGTGTAATTGTGCACACATGGAAGTGGTTATTGTTCAAGAAGGGAGACATCAAAACAATAAAACAAGATGCAGAGAACATATTCTTCACCATCATATGAACATGACAGAAGAAAAAATTATTTTCCACTATGGTTTGACAAAATTATGTGAAACTGATGGTCAATCCAACACCCCCATAGTCCCTCCATCCTCCAAAATGAAAAATAAATGAATGAATGACTCATGCAATACCTTCTATGACAGAACTTCTGTAATGTTCCATTTTCATATGTCTGGACCATTTCCGTGCACAGTTACCATTAATGCTGGAAGATCCCAGAGCAGATTAGCACACGCAAAACCCTCAGTTACACAGGGTGGTCTGCAAGGTGGTCTGCAAGACTTTGCAACTGTTGGAATTTGTGTCAGCAATCTCATCCTGTCTCACACAGACAATTGTAGATTGTGCAAGCAAATTGGTACATACAAATTGGCATTTTAGTAGATCAGACCCTCTTTGTGATTCAGACAATCTGTTTCTCATGCATCTTCATGATGACAGCAATGAAAATATTTCCTTTTAAGCACAAACAAGGATAATGGTGACATGATCATGATGCTTGCTATATCCCACGAACATATAGATGAAGCATCTCATTTACAAATATAACACAACAGGCTGCACGATAAACCCTGTGAACTTGTGCATAACAGAATTATAACCAAAAATGAAAAAAAATAAGTATATCCAGTAAATGAATCACTGTATTATTTCTTGTATGGGCTGACTCACTTAAATGTGTGCTCCATTTGATTCTCTATGAAAGCTCAGGAGGTCAGATGTGGCATGGGTTGGTGTTTCATGCTATTCATTGATACAGAAAATGCCTTGAAAATTTTGTGTTTTGAATGAGCTTTAGCACAATAAAAAAAAACAACAAAGACTCCAAGCTTCATTCCAATAATTTGTCTTGCCAAAATCTGTGTCAGAAGCAAATAGTTGGTCATACAAAATGCACTCTAGTTGTGAACTTTGGAGAAATGTTAGAGTTAAAACAATATTGAAACTATGCTCCAATATCAATATCAATCCAACAACTTTAAAATCCTTTAATTCAGCTTTAATACTTTCAACAATCTTTCCTCTATTCTGACAATAAACCTTAAGAGCCTCAGGGGCTCAGCAGTAATCAGCATAACAACAAGTCAACCATCATAAAACTATTGCCTCAATAAACTAAATGAAAGTAAAGCCCAAATAAGGTTTATCCTAAAACAAAGATATATCCAGGGCATCTTGGAAGAGCTGAAGTGGATGACATGCCATCTTAGACATTACGAATACACATTAACCACAAACAAACGTGGATCTTGAGGTTCTGTATAGTATCAAAACCTTCACTAAGTCACATTTTAACAAGCAATGCTAGCAATAAAAACAAATCATTACTGAGAAATAAAAAAATTCGCTTTTGGGGTGTTCTTTATTCCTAAAATAATCAATCCAGACAGATTGAAACCATTCTTTACTTTGATGCATTTCAAATACCACAAATCCTACTTAGCACATGAAAGAGAAGCATAAACCTCAGAACAGAAATGGGGGCAAGATGGGGGAAGGGGGTGAGACATCAAAATTATATAAGAACTATGTCCTGCTATTTTAATGCTATTTTAACAGCAAATGAATTATTGCAGAGTGAAGTGCAAATTCAGTTCAAGGCATGAGAGGCATGAACACAAGACTGACAGAAACATGCACCAACAGGCCTTTCAGAAACATAACTGTAGCTATGGTTCAAGAGCTCACGCTTACCTCCAAAAATGAAAAGCGTGCAACGGGCTGCACGGACTGCAAGGGCTAGTAGGAGTGGGGCTCAAGCTTCGGGGAGTAAGGCTGTAAAGTTAAATGGAGTGAATAGACTTTTATTACATACTTGACAGAACCCTGTTACCCTCACAGCCCTGACATGTGCACAAAACAAAGCAGCAGCATCATGTACAGTCAATGATCGCCATTAGATGAGACAAAATGGTGCCTGCGGAGCAAAAATTTTCAAGTATTTGTCTGGTTCTGCAACTGTTATTTAAAGTTAGTGATGTTTGCATCCAGAGAGGATGATGTCATGTACTGAGGCCTTTTCAAATTCAACTTTCAGCAGTAGCACTGCAGAGCATTAGGTCATATAGAGGTGAATAACTTTTACTGCAGTGGAAAACCAGAGGAGACCAATCAAAAAATGTAAACCTATAATGGAAATACTGCACAAGCATCCATACATGACACATATTAACAGACTAATTGCAAATACAGCAAAGCATATTCATCATCATAAACAAGGACATAGAGTGATCTTTTGTTTGTAAACAAATAAGAACACACTGATTTGCACCTCTAAGTACTGTGGAGGCATTATACCCTAGAATCTGTGCAAAGAGTCATTTTACAATACATTTGGCCACTCATTTTCCTTATAGCTTCCATATTCTCAAATAGAAGGAACCATGACAAATGCCTTATTGACCACAGTATAAAATTCATCAAATCCAGCACATGGTGTGGCTATGACAAAAGCTAAATCTGCCACATAAACACACTCCCCTTCGGTGATTCACTGCTTTTCACAGTATTGATCACAACACTGCCCTATCAGTCATGAAAGGTGTGCTATGAGTGTGTGTGTTCCTGCATTTGCACAGACTCTATGTGTGTCACAGCAAGAAAAAAAAAAAAATCATGTTGTGCAGTTGCGGCACTCCTTTGTGTGACACATTATCTGTCCATCTACAGCATCACACTCACGTGCATGAAAATCTGAATGTGTAGACACAAACACGCACAACACAAGCCCAAGAAAGCTGCTGACGGCTAGCTGTGAAGAATTTGACATTAGACTTCCTGCAGATGCTGCTGCTAATGCTAACGCTGCACAGGGCTTAGAGCAACAGTGAAAGACAACAAATAAGATACAGAGACAGCTGAAGCTACACACTGCAGAGCTGTCCTCCCAGCTGGGTAGGATAACGGAGGAAAATACTCACTCTAGCGTCAGCCCTGGAATTCTCAGCCTCTCCCGCTGGGCTTTCATGGCTGAACTGTGCTCGTTTGCTCTATTGTGGACATGATATGCATTCACACTGCCTGTCTGCTGCCCCCCCCCCTGCACTGACAAAGAGCCAAACCTAGCCACCACAGTGCGATGAGGCGGATTGGTTTTCTCTTCCCCCACAAAAAGGGAGGGGGAGAAAAAGGGAGGCCACGCTTCTTGTTTTGGTCTTCCCCTGTTCCACCTTGAAGCTGTCAAATGAGAGCTTCAGCTGCCTGTGGAGGGCATGGAGGCAGGACAAACCCCTTCTTCCCTCCCCTAATACACGCCCCCTGTTCTTTCACAAGGCACGCATACTTTTGTACCCCCTACACCCACCCCCCAAGAACAACTCTACCACCATCTGGTGAATTTCTACATAGCAAAGCTGAATAAATTCATTCCACATTATGTCTGCTTTCCTCTGCATACAGTCACCTTGACAGATGCTAACATGAGGCACACACCATAGGATGCAATGTCACCGCAACCACAGAGATGATGTCATCTACGAAGCAAAATATACTGCACCACTACCTGCCAGTCCACATCAGTTCATGTAGTTACATGTACAACACATACCTGGCTGCAACAAAACAAACAAGTACCATGATAGACTTGACAGTTAACCTTGTAGTTGAAATAAAGTAAATAAATAACATTTTACATTATTAGATGAGTAAACTAAGAGGTGATGAAACATGAGCTTAGATTTGATTTTGGAGAACATTTAAAGTATTTTAAGGTATATATATATATATATATATATATATATATATATATATATATATATATGTATATATAATTTCCAGGTTCCCTGGCAAGACAGGACTGAACTGCTTTACGGCATATTTACATCACTATGACAACAAACTAACTGGCAGAGTTCAGTGAGAAACACGTTGAAAGAGAGATAAGTAAGATCTGTCCTTTTTCCTAAAGAAAGGGATTTGGGAATTTATTTAGTTGTAATGGTGAACACTAGAACTGGACTGGCAGCTACACCAGGAAACCTGAGGATGGAACTGATGTTTAAGAACTAAAGGAGGTAAAGGAATTAAAACAGAGCTGGAGTCCCTCTTCCTTCTACACAGGTACAGAATGCTGTTCTTTATTCACATACATTAGATCATTGTATTTGACTATAGTTTTGTTGCAACTCAGTCAAACACTTCTGTGTTAGCAGTGAGCACTAGATTTTTGGAGAGTGATCCATTTTATTTGGAGCAAAAACTAAAGGCTTTGTAAGGTGAGACTGAAACATTTTTTGTATTTAGTTCAATGTTCATGCCAGGGCCTGGATAATGAACCGTCATTCAGGAACAAGGCAGTTATGAAAAAGGAAAACTGAAAACAGAATGATGAAGTCGTTAGTGCTGAACTGCTAATGCAGAATAATTATGTTGAATGACTGAAGTCATTTCTGACAATGCCTGGATACTAGGAAAAGTTAGAGTACAATAACTGCATATTATTGGGAGAGGTCTTATAGCAGTGGTCTATAAATAATGCTTTGGCACTCTGGAGAAAAATACATAGCAGTAGCAGTCGGATCCAAAGATGGCTTTCACCTTTGTTTCCATGTGATTTACTAAACTACATTACAAACAGACTTTATGAAGTTTACTTGTCTCATTTTTTACTCTGCAAGTTGCCATGTTTAAGACATTAAGAGTTGTAAGACAATCTGCTCTTCATGCATTAGCTTCAAAAGAAACACACTGGCGTGTCCTGGAGTTATGAAATTATGACAGTAGAGGGAGTGCTCATGGGAAGTGGAGTCTTTTCCCCTTAAAAACCAGCCAAAGGTGTGGCTACAATCCACTTTACATGAATTCTCTGAACACAACCTTTAAGACGAGAGTGAACAACAGTTCCGAGTTTAACCAGAAACGCTGCAGATGAACAATCAACCCATGTCTACATGTGCATGATAAAGAAAGGTCTTTGTACAAAGAATTTGAAAGAAAGCTGTAAAACTGACAACTGTGCAGAGTTTCTAAAATTTCTGTATCCACAAAAACTAACAGTTGAAGCTGTACAAGTGACAAGAAAATAATGCTTTTCTGAAATCTAGATGAACATAGAAAGCAGAGCAAATCAGAAAGACACCAATCAGCTTCACATCTCTTCAGTTCACCAATGAATTCTTTATTACCATATGCATGTTTGAGGAGTAAAAACCTACTGGAGATGACACCAAACACTGCACTTTCCACCAGCATATGAGGCAGTAGGAACTAGAGCATAAGATGATATAAAGAGACATTACAAGAGTAGAGCAGGTCAAGAGTAGGCTACAAACAGAAACTCAAAACAACCTCATAATTTCCTGAAAATTGTGATGCTGATAAAGCATTCGACTTATATTAAATGCGAGTAGAAGTGTTACCAATATCTGAAAGATTGGAGATGTCAAGGATGGACTGCCAAATTTTGACACTTTAATGACACACCAATAATGCTCAAAGGTACACAGATACAACTTTTCCAGGGATGTTCATGCATATTTCAGCACAACACTACCATGCTACATTTGGCCCACATTACAATAAGCATGGCTGAGAAAGAAGAAATTGTAAAAATTGTGTCGAGCATTTTAAAACAAAATGCAACAGTGAAGATTTGCAAGAGGAATGGAAAAAAATCTGAAATACTTCCTCTAGCACTAGAAGGTTTCCTTTTCCAAGAATTATAAATCAAAGCGTAAAATGAAAAAAAAAAAGAGTAGACTAGTAGACTAGACAGTAGACTAGTCGAGGTGTATTTTTCAATCACGTTTTGTCCTCAGGTCACACAGCCAGAAAACAGTGGATCAAAACCAAAAACAGCCCATAACATTTGAAAGAGAAAAAAAAAAACAATTAACAGGAGGAGCATGGTTAATCCTCTGCTCTTGTGGAATGCGTGAAAGACATAGTAATATTTAATAACACATTATTTTTTAATTTGCATCTTCTACAATGTAAAACCTTGTTCTTTTTTGGGTTATAGATTTCAGGAAAGCTTCACTTTGTGGAGTACTATACTTAGTTTTCATGATTTAAAAAAAAAAAAATTCTTACTTTGTTGTCATTCTTAGAATATCTACAGCAATGAGTTTAACTATTGACAACCAGACTCGAGCCCTACCGATATGGGATTTCTGGAGCTGATGCAGGAAGCTAAAAGCAGCCGATATCCATTATATTGGCCCAATATATGAAATTAAAAAATCTTTATCTACACAGGATATAACAATATTATATTGAGTCATTGTGGACATGTGGATTAAGAGTTGTATAAACCTTTATCTCACAAAGATAAGTGACAACTTCCAAACTGTATTCTGATATCAGACTAGTATGGGACTCATGGGAAACCACAGGTTGTAGATGTTTTTTTATGCTGGGAAGAGCATACTCATAAAAAAGATACAAGTAAAAATGAAAAATTATTTGATTCATGATTTTAGGACAGGGTGGGGTTCAGAGCAGGGGATAAGCGGCGCTTGTTGGAGTACGCTGCGGTGCAGGGGTTCAGAGTGGGACTTGTGGTCAGTGTGGTGTGGGGTTTGGGGTAGGACTCGAGCTCCATCCGCATGTGGTTGAGGTCTGTGATTTTGTGCAAGTGCATGAGGGTGATGGTACAACCACACACCCACACACACACACACACACACACACACACACATCCACACACACCCACACACAGACACAGACACACACACACACACACACCCCCACACACACACACACACACGAGCAGTGAGCAACTGAATCTGCAGCAAAAAAAAACAACTAATAATTGGCAACATATTGGCCGGTGTCGATAAATTGGTAAGACCCTATAACAGGCCAAATTAATCAGTTGGGTTCTAATCCAGACAAAACCTTTTGAACAAATGCTCTTTCCAAAAATATGTAACATTAAAATAATCAACATTAAATACAATTTCCAAAAATGTTACTTAAAATCCATAAACTTTACCATCCACCTATACAGTAAGTCCATTCACAATTTAGGAAATCTATCAACCAGTGGACCGGAACAACTCAGATGAAGCCCCAACTCAGCACAATGCTGACTTTATGAGGTCTAGATGGCAGCATGTCTAGATGGTAACAAAATCTACAGCAACCATCTTCTATAACCAGTTTCATGGCAAAAGCCCAGATGCTTTTGTACTGTAAAACTGAAACAGGTTGTACATTTGTATAGATGATGAGAAATGTGAATATAATCTCAAATAATAGTCAACCAATCCAGTATCTTGAGCGACCAACATATACAGATTCATTTTCGGGCATTTAATTAGACATAGCAAAGGACTTTCAGCTATTAAGTTCAAAGTATAAATAGGTTGCAGTAATCTCTCTACCAGAATGACTCATGTTGAAAACAACTCCACAGAGGACATTGGCTGAAAGGTGCAATTTTTCTTGCAGCAATGGAGAAATGATAACGCATTAATACATTACCATAAGGGTGGAAAAAGTTTAACATTGTTAAGTCAAGTCAAATAACGTGGTTATTTGACTCGCATGCTGACACCAACCAGCATGTAAATGCCATCAAATGTTCAATAGTTGACTATGCAACTGTGAGATTTTAGTATTCTGCATCAGGTTAACCAGGCCAGTATGCATGCACTTTTATATATCTACCTAAGGAACACAAATGAGTAGCAAAGTTTAATCTTCAAGTTTAGTTGTTTTTAATCAATCTGCATGTTAAGTGGAAGTATCAGCATCTTCCTACTCTGCATTCTGCTCATGTGAAGGAAGGACGCACTGTAGCCATCACCATCTGCAGGTTATCACAACACAAAGATGTAAATATACCATTTTATACAAAATGACAACTTTGATGATTAAAGATCTCTGAATCTCATCTTCCCAACCACACATTTAGAGAGCCAACATCTTGATATTCAATAAACAGTAGTCACAAAGAATCTGAAGTTGCCATGTCAACTTTGTAATATCCAAACTACTATGGTTACCAAGGTCACTGGAAGCTTCAGTGCTAAATATAAACGGGTGCAGTTGCCGATCTCACTGCAGCCTGTTTCTAAAGGTTCATCTGCCCTCATTGGTCAGGTGACAACATGAACAGCAAGGTGTTGTGGGTAAATCTGACTCAACCAAAACAAAAAACATGAAACTGGTGTATAAAATGGTGTCTACAGATTGATTAATAGCATGCTCCTCATGCTCTTGTTTGAATTTCCCATTCAAATTCTCATATTAAGTCATATATAATACATAAATTTGAGATCCATGTTAGTGAGGAAAAGCCTGCCATCCTCTGAGAGACAGTTAATTATGTATTTCACCACAACAAAAACAACACTGTTGGAAGAAAAGCAAATTCATGTACTCACTATTTGACCCTGACTGTAACTACATAATTAAGTTGGAAAATATTAAATATTTCTTTCTACAAATCATCCATTTCCAGGAGAACATAATGCTTCCTACTTTAAAGTAAACTGCATTTCACTTCATCAATACACAGCTCTTTTTTGACTAAACCTACAGCAGAATGATTGATGAAGTGTGACTGAAGACATGTCCAATAAAGTATCTTGAATAAAAGAAAAAACTGGAGCATATCATGTACTTCATTTGCCCATTTTATTCGAACCGTGGTTAATATGAGACATCTATATTATGATAATGTATTATGATAATGATTTAACACAAGGAACACCCATAATATTATATTTGTCATTAAATATGATGCTTAACTTAACTCTATGTTGTCTGAAAGGTACAATTCCCAAGAGCCAGTATATTTGAATATCTCAAGAAACTCCTTTTCTTACATTATTACAATTCTTTTACTTGAAAACTGTGCATGCATTTTTAGTGTTGTTTGCACTTGCAATAAAATGTAAGCCTGTTATTCACTAGTCTATTTTTTTAGGTTTCTGCTTGAAAATGAATAAAGTATATGTGCATCTACAAGGTATATTTGAATGATTTTCGTGTAATTTCTGTGATTTGTTTTTTTGTTGTTGCTTATTTTTAATACATTGTCTGTCTGTTATGTAAAGCATCTTTGAGTGTCCAAAAAAGCGCTACATAAGTTTGAGGTATTATTATTATTATTATAATAAAGGGAACACTTTTGAAATTTGTTTAGTAGGCATCAGTATTTCTGTCACTGACTCATTATTGGTGATCATCATATACATTAAAGAGTTTTTGAGGTTTTTTGACATTATATATATATATATATATATATATATATATATATATATATATATATATACACACATACACACATACATACACACAGTTATTGCAATAGTAATTACATTTTATAAAAGCAAAGTCAATAGTGTTTACAGTAAATAGATGAGTACTTACAAACTTCCTCTTCTGGGAAGACTCAGCTCTTTCTGAAAGTGAAAGGAGAAGAGGCATAAGCATAAACATTCAACATCTGTACTATAGCATAGTAGGTTGTTTATAGTAGGTTGTCTGTTGTGCTAATGTTAAACATTTATTCTCATCTAACAAACACTATCATATTCACTTCGTATTGAACAGTGGAGCAATTACTGCAATGATAATGCTATACTGTTCAATGAAAAAGCCAAAAGTGGAAGGTAGAGTAAAGCTGAGGTCAGGGTCTGCCTTGTGTTAGGGTTAGTGAAACAATACCCTCATTGATTTTTCAAGGGATTATGCATTCTCACAGACTTGTTACTTAAGTTACTTAAAGGATAATAATGCAAGCAAACATATGCAATATCACAAAGTCCTTGCAGTCATGAAATACTTCTTGGCTTAAAATGTAAAGGGAATGCATATAGAAGCAGGTTCTCCTGACACATAAAATACTGAGCTGTTTTTTCCAGTGTTTCCTTTACATTATGAATGTAAAATACTGAAAAGATTTTTTTTATATACGATGCATATAATTCATCATGACATAATTTCAATTCACACCGATTCATCATATCCTGGTGTTTTTCCCCCATTGTAGATGAGCAGATAATTATATATGTTCATATTAGATATTTTACACAGCCTTCATCTTGTTGTGATTTTAATTCATGTCATCCTTGTCTTATGTTCTACATTTTTTTTTTTAATGTCACACATCTTTGCGTCATTTTCCAAATCGTTTAAAACTACAAATACCCACCTGGTTTCTTCAACCCAGGACCAAATATTAATACTTGAAAGTGAAAGAACCAGTGATTTGACATTTATTTTTGAAAATTACCAAGATCCCCTGATGACCATTTTTTTACATGGGGATATTTTGGCGCCATCAAACAGTTTTACTTAAGGTGTAAGATAGACAAACAGTGATTTAATTCCCTAAAGATATTTACTGATACAATTCTTTTTTAAATCTCAAGAAAATATTTTCCTCATGTGCCTTGGAAGCTTTGAAAATGCAAAGTAGAAAACAACAAATGTTTGTGGTGCTGCAGCATCTGTTCATGTGTTAGTGCCACGCTAACGCATGGACAGCCATGCAAGCCAAAGACCAACATCAGTCACAGTAACAGACGGGCACACCTTGCAAATCTCACTGTATCCCAGTGGAGTTAACAGTAGTGTTTGTTTAATTACTGCAGTCGACATCCTCATGCCTCTATGTGCTCTTCTGTCAGTAGCAAGAAACAAATCTGTCTCCCTTCTGGATCCGTGGTCCCTGTACAATAGTACTTATAAATAACCCTGCAATGGATGCATTTTCTCATCATTTTATTGTCTCATAACCTCATAAGGGTCTTTGTCTAAAATAGGGTGGGACAGGGAGCCAATGATGTGTATTGGCTGCTCTAGTCAGCAGAAAATGTGCTAAGCCCTCGCTCTCCCTTTGCTATCAATTAGGGCTTAATGTCTGGCTTCCCCTGCTGCCGGCTAAAGATCATGGGCAGAGAGGCTCCTTGGGAGACATGACCACAGTTCACACAACACTAATTACCAGCAGGGAATGACCTATTGTGATTGGAGACCCACCAATCACAGCAAAGCAAATCACAGTGTGAAGTTTACAGTAAAGCAAAGACGAGATGAAAGCAGCAGCAATATGAGATCAATGCCAAGTTATTTAATATATGCTTTGTGTGATGTATTTATGAAGTCAAAATATGCTGTTGGAAAAAAAATTACAATAAGTCAATAAATGTCTTTGTTGCATATTTATACATTTGGTGTGTGCCAGTTTTGACAGCGTTCCAAGTAAGCTTGTGCACAGAAAGGTCTATTACTGAAAGCAAGCATCTGAGGAAAAACAAAACACACCCTATGACATGGTTTTAATGAAATGGTGTTGTGAAGCAGTTTCAAAACTTCAGCTCCATCTCTGCAATGTTTAGTTTTAGCTGTCTAATTTTCTTTAAAAAAAAAAAAAAAAAAAAAAGGGAAGAGACCCTATTTCTATACAAAGGAAACCAAATTAATCCATTAATTTAAAAAACATAGAGACAAAATAAGATATCTAGGTATGCAGTTGTAACAAAAATTTGTGTTGGAAGTGATAACTTCATTAACATGAATACTAGTTTAAAATTAAATTGAAATGCGTAAAACAAAATGTGCAACTATATCACAGCAACGTGACGGTTGACATTTCCATCAACTTTAATTATCATTGACATTTTACAAAGGCTGACAGTCTGTAAGACAAATTGACTTTGGGAGGTGCTTTCATCTTCGAGACTATACGGAAAATAAAACTGGTAAGCCAATAAAAAGTAAACCTCATACATTTAAAAATAAGTGCAGGGGAGACTTGGCGTGATCATGAGCGAGTGCATTGTTCCACAGGGGGAAAATGTCAATGACTTCTAGAAACAACATCTCCAAGACATCACATCAAAGCTGTGGCAGTGCTCTTCATAAAAAGGCCTTCATTAATAATTCTCCTTGATTCATTTTGCATTTTCCTACATCTGAATATCAAAAGTGTACTTGGCTTTACTGTAGTATGCTGCTGACTTGCAGGAAAAGTCACTCCTCATATTAAGTCCCATTGTCATTCCTCAACACCTTGAATGACATCAGGATAACATAAGGTAAATGTCCCCCATTTGTCCTGTCGCACCGCAACGCTTTTTCAGTGTGCTATAATTATGAAGCACGCCAGACTGGATCACTGACCACATCAATTTGACATCCTTATAATCAGAAGCTACACTGATTCAGTGCTGGCAACCCTCTCCCAACAAATTGCAGCTTTGGGCTATGTGTAGTTTTGACTGACACAAGTGGAAACTAAATCGCAAGGCAAAGGTTTGACATTGTCTAAAATACTACACTAAGAAATGTCAAGAAACTGACGGTCACAATGAAGTCAGACCTGTTGGTGAGAAAAGAATAAGCTAGGAGTATTATAACTTCCTGTCACACAAAGCCACTGTTTTTCATTACACAGTAATGGCCATCTTTCACAGACTACCCACAGAAACCAAGAACATGCTTTAGCATCAATGAATGGCTGTGACTAAAGATGCACATTTTCAACATTCATGAGGGTGCATTTAATATTCAGCGGTTTTCTGCTTTAACGTCGATGTGAAACCCAGGGTGACTTCACCAAAACATATCACAGGAAGTGAAATCTTTGCTTTATCAGATCTAAATGCTGGTTCAAAGTCAGAAACCTCAAGTGTATTTAGAGATTAGAACAGGTCAAACAGATCAATGGAACCCAGCTATCTGCTCCAAACACATGTGCAGTACAGAAGTGGACAGGCCACACAATATAGAACCAGTTGAAGGTCATCTCATAACACAAACCCTGACCTTACATACATAACAAAGACAGTCACATTTAATGACCAGAATTTTGATCATATGTATTAGGAATGTTATTGAAAGTTACAACTACATCAATAAACTCATGCCTACTGTCTGAAGTAATATGATCCAGCATTATGTGCAGCTTGATTCTTGCACCAGCAGGGGGAGATTCAACAGCAAAGCATACAGAGTGTTAGAAAGCTTTGCTGATTAAATCTCTTGGCATCATCACATTTTTGTTCCTAGCAAGATGTTAGGTGTCATAAATGCTTAATCCACCAACTCATCTGATCCTTTAGAGACACAGAAACAATTAATTAGATATCTGACACTAAACATCATCCTTTTCTCTTTAATTAGCTCCCTTACTGCAGACTGTCTTTTGATGTCATGACAATAAAACCTGAAAGTAAACATGAATAAATGAAGACATTCACAAGTGTAGCAGCTCCAGACAAAGTCAGATACTGGCTGTCATTATTCAGTTAAGAAATATAAATCAGATACATTCTAAGGATTTTAATCATCAATAGACAAAGGGAATGATGGATTAATTACCAAGCTCTGCTTTAGAATTACATGTAGTATCTCATACAAACAATAACCCCTTTTGTACAAATAGTTATGCTTTACTAGTGTCCTGTGTTTGTACATTTGTTTTTGCCAACTGTCTTAGTTTTTGTCAGTAGATATTAATGATGATGCCTTTATTTATCATTAAATGTAGATTAAAATCTGTTGATGTTAGACAATGACAAACTCAAATAGCAGAAGTCAAATTGAAAAGGCAGACAACAGAAGGAAGAAGAAGACAACTGCTAGAGATAGCGGAATACAAGTCTGATATCAGTCCAGGTTGTTAGGACCTCAACCTTCTCTATGTACAATGAAGTGTCTAACAAAACAGAAATATATGACATGAATTATTGCCATTAAACCCACTACTTAAACCACACTGACATCACTTTGGCACAAGTGAAACCTTATAAAATTAAGTCTTCAGTTGGACAGTCAGACTAAGTAGATCCCTCTAAATATTGCTCATCTTCTTCCCATCGTGCTCATCCTCCATCAAAATGAAACTACTACTCCTGGAATCTACACCAGGGGCTGCTATTGCACATGCTTTTAACAAATACCTTGCAAGTTTGTCCAGTATTACCCCTTGAGTAAGCCATTTGGTGTCTGTTATTGAAGAATATAGACTTCAGACAATCATGAAATACAAGAAATAATACATTTTGAAAGAATATAAACATGTCCAGCCTCAGTGGGAACCATAAATTCTATTAAATGCAACATCTCTGAAATGGCAAATGTTCCTCTGATCATCCGTTAAGATTGTTCATGTACAAAATTTGTGCTTCATCTGGATCTTCACAGCACCAATACGGTTCTGTTTGAGCTGATGAAAACTCCCCAACTTGTGCAAATACACATCAGCACTGAGAATACTTAGCCCTTTTATTTAAAAAAATTTAATAAATAACCTGCTGAGACCCAGTAAGTAAAATGTTTTGCCATTTTACATTAAATAATTGCCTGAATTGGAAACAGAATAATGTGGAAAATTATTATTATTATTAATTTTTTTTTAAATGTTCTTTTCAGTGGATATTTATATATCTTTAAATAAAGCTGTGAAACTCTTATTCACTACAGATGACAAAAATGCATTGCTGGGTTAGAAGGATACATTTCCAATGTATTACTTATTACTATTACAACACCAGACAGTTATTCACTGGTGTGTCTTTGTCAGTGATGCCAAATTTGCAGAGACAAAAAAAAATCTGTTTGTGTTTCTGCCGGGGAGAGACTTCTTTTTACTGCTTTTACTTCAATATAAACAGAATTCAAGAGTCTTTCCTTAGAATACTGACCCCACACACACATACAGCTAAATGGGCTTTCTGTTGCTGAACCTTCATGTTTTGCAAGTGAGGCTGCATCCCACCAGCTGGTCACAGCACTTCACACATATGACTCTTTGGAGGCACACAATGTCACTATGCTGGTTTGGAAGGCTACCTTTTATATGAGGCATTATTATGTGTCAGAGGTACAGTAAAGCTCGCAACGTGATGCACTACCCTCTGACAGCCAGTGCCTAATTAAGATGAAGAACATGGTGGGCTGCTACAAGCAACATTAAAATCTATAGGACTCCTACAAATTGCAGGTAATTAGGAAACATGGCAGCAATGTAGAATCAAAACCTTGCGATCCTTGACACCAAAATTAATTGAGAGATGGGAGCATGTGGAAACTGAAATAGCTTTCCTATTTGAAAGATACTATTACAGATACAGAATTTAGAGAGTTATGCATAAGAATTTTACTAGAAATGGACAGCGGATCTTCAAAAACATGAGTCACACATATTTACATGATAGAGGTCAGCATCAGTTACACACACAAACATGTAGACTCAGGTGAAAAAAACAAGCAAATATTGAATGCTATGAAGTAAGCACACTGGCATCCTGCAAAATGCAAGCTGCTAACACTCCCTTATAAGAACAGAAGCAATTACCTGAACAAAGCAATTACAGAAGTGCACCACATCACAGTCTCTGTTTACCAAAGCTATGAAGTCAAAGTGAAACAAGCAAATGCACAAAAACAGAAATAGCATATACGGATGGGATTCCTCAGTCACCATAAATAGATCTTTTTACTCAATGAAATTACCTTTTTATTTACCTACAGACAAATCTGAGGCCAACCACACCAATACATTCAGAGTGAACTAAGCTGAACTGAATGACACACTTTCACTGAACACTTTATTTAGAGAACTCATTAATGGGTCTCAGACTAGGGGAAACACTCTCCTGCGTATTGTTGTTAGTCTGCGGTTGTTTTTCCATCAAGTCTAAAAATAAAATCTAAGCACCGTCACATTCATTAGCCTTCAATATTTGCACTGAAGCTTATTCGTCTTCATGAGTAGTGATCGATCCAAAACGTATGACATCTTTGTTCCGTTTGTGAGGTAGTGAAATCTTTCACATTATTGACCATTACCTTCAATGCTTTTCTCTTGAAAGTATTTTTGCCAGTAATGCTGCTTTTCTCCACATTTTTCATACAAAAAGTGAATTGATGAATAATTCAGACAGAGAATAAATATTTGAAGTTGCTGAAATGTGATTAAAAGCAAAACTGCAGGGAATCCAGAATTAGTTTTGATAATATTTTGCCTTTGAAAACAAGAAAAAGCTGAATGAAGATATAATGGAAAGTGACAAGGAACAATGACTACAATATACAAGTTTCATTACATAAATTCTGAAGCACCAATTTGTTCCTGGAACAAAGTGTCTGTGGTAAATTTACCGTTACAGGGCGAACAGTGGCTTCAACAAAAAGTCAATTTTCTTTCAGTCCACCCAACATAAACACTGTCCAACTGGAATGATGTCATCCCTTTCTGGCCTGAGAATGAAAGGGAACTGTGGAGCTGAACCAGCTATATTCATTTGCCTAACAAACTAACTTCCGTGTTTCCTTTTGAATGTGACAGAGGGCTGCTGTAGTCGAACCACAAGAACAACCGTTTGGTCTGGATCAATAAAGAAGTATAACGTTTACCATAAAGAAATCTGCTACAATCTGGGAGAAAGAGAGGTAGAGATCAGGGCAACTGTGTACAAAATAGTTGGTTGAAAGGTTTTGGTAAATGCAATGACAGAAGACTAGACTGCTCTCCACACAGAAACCTATTAAACCCTTCAAAAATTCAAAGAGCATAAATCAAACGTCAGCATTTCTATTGTTTTAAATTCTGAAAAATTAAAATTTACAAAAGACTACATCGAAACATGAAACGCTGAACAAAAAAAGTCAGATGGTGATATCTTTGTTCTTAACATTCACTTAACATCTCAATTTAAACGAACAATAAAAATACAACACAAATGAGAACTACCATTTAAAAAAATACCAAATTTTTTTAGCATCATCTGTACATGACATCCTCAGACAAATCATACAGAATAGATGTAAAAGATGCCATGTGACCCTAAAAAGGTTTCCTTGTAACTATTTCTATCCATTACTCTGGTCTCCAAGTGGCTCCAGAGCCAAAATCGAGCATGCAAAATTGTAATTCTTGTCCAATTTATGCTTTACTATAACACCCATTAAACAGTGTTCCCAGTTCAGCTGAAGAAAATGAATATCTGAAAGGTGTTGAATTAAAAAAAAAAGAAAAAGATATGACATGTTTAAGATACAGTCAGTTCCACATTTTAATATTGTCTACCTCTTTCTCAATCTCATTTATGTCTCATATTACAGCAGAATGCTGCCAGCAAAAATTTGATTATGCCCATCAATTTTTGAGTATTTTTTTTTTAAACTCCGTTTACAGTTCAATTTAATTTTTTACACAAAGAACAAAACCTTACATTGTACATTATCATAAAAAGTCAAAGCATGAGAGAGCTGGTCACATAATATATTCAATCCAGATATGTGAATACACAGCTTTCAGTCCTTCTACCAGCAGTAAACACAAATCCAATATGATAAATGATCATTATCTCAGTTCATACATGTAACCACACAACTATTATAATACATCTACACTGAAGTCATGGGGATTAAAATGAAGTATTAATTCAGTCAAGTGTTACAGTAATCACCCTCTTAAGACACCTACTGGAAAATGTGCATTCAGTTTCCAGACATGTAGAGACAACACACGACAGCAGTACTGGTTACTCTGTGCTGCAAGTATTAACACAAAAAAGGTCTCAAAGTCCTGAGTGTGTTGTTAGTCTGCGACCAGTGAAGAAGCTTTTCAAGCTGTAATTATACTCCCAAGTTACCTTTCAGCCACAACAAACATAACAGTCAGAGCTGCATTTCCTTGCCTACCTGTAGCCCTCGTCTCCTCAGAATACTGGACTCGTCCATGGTAAAGAGTCCGACTTCATGCCTCCCTACCGGGGCATAGCCATGCTGCACTGCCTCGCTCCAGCCTCCTGCTCCCTCCCTCCCTCGGGCTAAATCTGATCTTAGCAGCTGCTAAACACTTCCACCAGAACTTATCCGATTGGATGGGGGCAGTCAGCTGACACCTCCTCTTGTTCCTCTCCTCTGTAACTTCAAGAGTCAAGGAGAGAAATGGAGAGAGGAGAGACGGAGAGAGAGGAGAGAGAGAAATGAGGGTGTGTGAGTGAGAAAGAAAGGGAGAGAGTAAGGTAGAAGAGAAAGGAGAAGCAGTTCTAATTTACCGTAGCAACGGGTGGGGGCGAGTGTGCAGTGGGGGGCTACCAGGGACAAGTGGGAGCCCCTAGACTCATTTCTCGCTTTTTGGGCACCCGAGGTGACCATGAAAATGAGAGGATATCCTTCCCAGCATTGTTCTACCTGAAACTCAACAATGAATCTGGCATCCTGTCTGCAGCAGGAAGGGTTACAGACCCCTCTGGTCTTATTGCAGTCAGTGAGTCACAGTCATTCATTTGAGAGAAGGAGGGGAAAAAATAGCCATACGTACTGTTTAAGTACAAAAAAGATTTTTCTACTGAAGACCTTTCAAACCTGGTTTTAAAATGTAATGTAACCACTGTGGACAGACTTGCATTAATAAAGACTTCCATCACTCCAAACAAACCAATTCTGAATCATTATCATGCTTGAAATCAACCACATTTCCCAGTTTTGTACATAACTGCATATCCTGTGTCACTTTCTAACAATTTCATGCACGGCTTCTGTCTATTACAGCTTCTCACTGAGATGAGCTTTGAGGCAGTCAGCAAGTGACTACAGATCTTCACTCTCACTAACTCAGTGTCCCCACACCCTACTGAATTATTAGCATTTGGGAAATAAGTTGTTTCCAGTGCCATGCTGCTGATTCGATCCTGCAATTTTGCATTCTGTTTCAGTCTCTGTTTTTCTTTGCCCCCCCCCCTCTCTTTTTCACTCTCTCACTCATTTCCATTCACTGTGGTACTGCTCTGTGAATATTAAGTGGGCCCATTCCATTCTCCTCATCTCCAGCCAAGCTCAAATGATTTCTCTTTGCAAGCATGGCCGGAAGTGACAGCTCGCCACTATGTGTTGTGGAGGAGGGTCGCAGGATTGTCAAATAGGTGACCACTACATCAAGTTTTCCTTTTTTGAAACCTGTGCAACAGAAATCGGATGAGATTGTTACAGCAGCTGGGCTGGCAGTCTTTTATGCTGTTGTGCTGATAAGAAAGTAGTGAGTACAAAGCCCAGGTCTGCATGTCAGTAATCAAGTCATTTTTGAATAAAGCCTTAAGACCTCAGAGGATGAAGATTACAGTAGTCAACTTTTTCAGCTTTAACAATGTCTTCCAGATTACCTGTGGGAATTAAAGAATCCTGTTATGTCCAACCGACTAGTCTCAAGTCACTGCTCAGTCTGCAGCTGCTTAAAGGAACAATTAAGAAATTTCCACATTGGACTATGAATGAAGATGAGGGGCTGCAGGGGAGGGTCATTCCCCTCATTCAATAAAGATGATTTTTGTTTTTTTAATCTAGCTTTAAGCCACTGTATTTACAAGTGCATACAACACAAGGGGAGTAGCTCCAACAGGAGGACAATACCATTACTGCTACTAATGAAAATAAAGTAAACACAAATTTGCAGTCATTTCTGGTATGAAAATAGCCAAGAATGCAGACAGCTTATGCCAGTGGCCATGGAGCTGGTCCACAGGACAGCCTCTGGGAGATGTCCAGGGGTTGCTGGTGACTCATTTGGTCCTAGCAGGTGGGCAGCTAAGGTTGTTTCCTCTGCCTTAAGAGAAAAAAAAAAGAGCGTTGGCACTGAAAGCATGCAGGGAGTGCTGATTGAGTGACCCATAGCCTCTACTCTGCCTGAGCTTATCAGACCAAGAGGCAACCTGCAGATGTAAGGCAAGCAGAGGAGGAATATGGCCTGTGAAGAGAGGTAAAGAAAGAAAGTCTCACAGTTTCACAGGTCTGCCAATCCCCCTCCACATAAAGCAAAGCAAAAAAAAAAATCCATCTGTCCAAAGCCAAAGGGCTGAGAATATCCACCCTGCCTCCCAATGGATCAGGCACATGTTTAACCTTGACAACAAGTACAACCAATAGATGTGATACATGACTCTCAATAACAGTCCACCTTTCAGTTCTGGACATAGACCCATGAGTTTGTAAGATGAAAATAATTTCAGTTTTAGTTAAAATGGAAAATCCAAGAGGCTGGTTTTTAATACAGTACAGCCTCAGTACAAACAAAACAGTCATATGGTGCAAAAAGCAGATTACAGTTGTAAGCCTGAAGTGAAAAAAATGTATTTCTACAAGCAGGTATGAGATTTTTTAACACCTCAAATGCATCTAAAGTGGCAGGTTCTTTTATATCATAGACATGTGTAGGAAGACATGACTCGTGGACTGCATAGGCCAATCTGTCAACTTATAACAGCACAATGTTGTGCATACTGTAGATGCAAAGATGCAATGCAATGCAATACTGTGTGCTTACAGAAAACTAAACAATATCTTCTATTCAAATTTAATGGTGGCTAGCTTTTACAAACAAAGCCTGCCAAAGACAGTGGCCATGCACAGACAGATGGATAAAGTGCATCAGTGTAACTTCTCTCGATACCACTCTGTGTTCATATATACTGGAGTGCATTCCTTTACCACTACAAACAACAATGATATCAGCAAAGGACATCACTGACTACAATTATGAGGGAGAATGAGAGACCACAAAGGCACAACATCAGGATTATGATAGTCTTATCTCCATATCACGCCAGAAGTGAAATATTGATTTTCTGCCAA
The DNA here is from genome assembly GCA_020466265.1 of Siphamia tubifer. NCBI lineage: Eukaryota > Metazoa > Chordata > Actinopteri > Kurtiformes > Apogonidae > Siphamia > Siphamia tubifer. The sequence continues at coordinate 50,103,078 of CM035794.1, read as the reverse complement.
ACAGCATCACAGTCAAGAGAGATGTTCCATGCTACTCAAAGAGCCGTGCACACCCGTGGCATAATGGAAGAGCATGAAGGAGAAAAAGCAAGCGTCAAAAAGCAATAACAGGACTCCTGTGAGGCAAAGGGGGAAGAGGCATGCTGACAGAGCCACAGCAATCTTAAACCAGATAATACCAAAAGAATATAGTGAAATTTATATAGTGAAAATACTGAATGTAACCATTGATACTTATCAAAACCAAATATGATAAGAGTTTGAGATAAGTAACTTGAATCTAACAAATAGGAGCATTTTATTGAATAAACAAAGACCATGAGTCATCAGTGCTTATTAATTAACTGTGCCCATGGATAAGAAAGTCCAGTGTTTATTACATTACAGGAAGCCACAATGTCCACAATGTAGTTCCTTGTTAATATCTAAAAAGTAATGGTAGTGGTTTAAGCAGAAATAAGAAAAAAAAAAGTAATGATTTAACGTCAAAGGAGCTGTAACCCCTACCAAGTTCATGTCCACAGACCAGGAGCAAATACAGCATCTCATCATTCTGGTTTTAATGGAAAATATTTCAGTGCAAGCAGCTTTTAAGAAGTGAATTTTCTGTAAAGAGATTTGAACTGGCAAACACGATTTAGTATCTGAAATATCTCCCATAAGTTGTTCTATGAGCTAGTATAAAGTATTGGTCCTGCTGGTAGCATGTAATGAACAAAACATCTTAAATAAAGTTCTACATGTTCCTTGAAATCCTTCAATTACTTATTTACAATGTTATCACATTTGTCACGTTTTCACTACAAGAAGACATAGTCTGAAGCATAAACCTGTTACAGTTCAAAATTAAACAGTAACCAAATCCAATGGCCAATTCAATTTCATCAGACAAGGAGATAAACGCCAAATTTAATTTAACTGTGGTTAGAACGGACAGGAATCTCATGCTCAGCACATGAAATGCAGCAACACAATCTGTACACTGGCAGCTGTCCATTAATTCATTGTTAGGAGGACCAAGATTTGCGTGTTTCAATAAATCACTGCCATAAATTTTTGACAAATGCTGTTCTGCTCCTATAACTGAATGGTGTTAGAAAAATACTCGATTTTATAAAATCCAATTCCTTCAAAACAGAGCAAAACTGGGATTTATAATTACAAACATTTTAAAATTGAGAATTAAGGACCAAGTGACAAAAAGCTGCTTCTATTCAGAGAGTAAGAGCTGATGCGTTTGTCTCTTTCACTCCTGTTCCAAGGTCAGTCAATTCACCATCCTTTCTGAGCCCATTCTAAAGGTAGGATAATACAGTGGCTATGGATGCACCCCTGAGGTGTAGGTGCAGCTGACTCTAAAAGATACCACTAAAATGTAGGAGCACATCAGCTATTCAGCTTGTATTTAACAAACTATCTGAGTGGTGCTCACTTCTCCTCATTGAATTAACCTAAAAGACACAGCATTAACAACAAAGAAAACATATGATGATGAAGGGATTATTGTATTATGTGGTGTGAGAAAGTGCCAGCAGTAAAAGACTTTCAAAATGAACATGTATCAGCTTTTTAGAGATGTACATGAGCAAGATAAATGTCATGACTCATGGCAGAATTGGTGTCAGTTTGTTGTTTTCATGTCTCATCTTACTTTGACAGGTGAAGCATTAAAAATCTGTTAAGTAAATAAGTGAAGTAAACAGTCATTCAAATCAAGCAGTTTAATATAAATTAATCCTAACATGATTTGTCTGTTGAATGGCAATTACAATGCAGAACATGATGTATTGATGTAGTCTGCCAGACACTATTACTAAAAGGATTAATTTGTTGCTGTAACAAGTAAAAGGGTGCAGGTGCTTTATTTCTAAATATTTAAAATGTACTAGCGCCCTCCAGTGTAGGGAATGAGGTAAGGTATTTGAAGTGTACTATATTATTTTCCCCCTGCACACTATATATGCATTCATGTGGTTATATCAAGTGAAGCATTAGAATCACCTAGGGTTTCCAGTTTTATATTTCATCAAGGCTGTGTGACTCAAGCTCATGCCATTTATCAAAACTGGTTTTTCTGATGGGTGTGTTCAAATGAAACACCGGAATCGTATCTTGATGAGACATTATGCTGTTAGAGTAAACTGGGTGACCGTGACGTGATAAAACACACATCAGGCACACATATGGGTAAATATGCATACATGCAATACAAGCTTTACATGTTTTATACTGAATTAATCTTTTCTCTAAGCAGTATGAGACAATGAAAACAACTCATTGCTTAACAGCCCAGTGTGTCTGATTTCTCCATCTCCCACTTGAGACAAGATCAGGATGAAGTCCATCAACATATCTGTCAATGCCATCTAAACACAGCGAGACCACGCTGAAGGTCACATCTGTGCGCAGGACTTCCATTTGCTTTAAAGGAAGCACACACTTGGGACTTTGAAAATTACATTGCATTTATCTATTCCCACCTCATTTTTCCAGCCATAGCTGCATTTTGATTTATGGCACATGTAACATAGTGATTCATATTAGTATTTAAAATTGTTACCTCTCTCAAAATATGATGAATGGGAACACTGAAATTATGTGACTGGCAATACTTTACATTTCCAGAAACTAGAAAAGCACTCCAAGAGCGTAGACCTCCGCACTTTTCAAAAACAATGAAACAAAATGCTTTAGAAATCCTTGCAGTGACAGAAAGGTCATAAACAACAACACATACGGTAAGGTATTGATTAAACTAAAATAGCGGGAACATCTGATGACATTTTTGTGCATAAGCTGTCAGAATTTCTCTCTGCAAGACTTGCGAAGTGCTCACCGGACTGGACGTAAGGGAAGGGTCAGACTTTCCAAGGTTGAGGGAGCACATACGGAGTAGGTTCGAGATCTCGGCTGTCGGGTGCCAGGTTGTTGCTGTCTGCTGGGTACTGGAGGGTATTAGAAGGTACTTTCCTGCAGGGCAACAAGAGGGAAACGGGTGTATTTACATGGGATGGGCACAAAATGCTGAATTATATGGAAGTCAAAAAGGTCTAGGTCAAGTTTACTTATACAGCTCATTAAAAAAAGAACAGAAAGTCCCCAGAGTGATGTACAAATGTGCAGATACAATGCAAGATACACTCAAATTTGTTAAAGAAAACAAGATATTCTAAAACTGATTAAAAAACAGATGCACAATATTAGGATATACGGCACATAAAACACAATTAGAAGATAAAACAAATATAAACCACACACTTGTATTAAAGCCTGTGCAAATAGGTGTGTTTTTACAAAGCTCTGCACCTGTAAACTCAATCAACTGTGTGGTAAGGACAGGTCATGATTAATTAATATTCTAATACTCATTAAATTCTGAAAATGAATCAGATTTTATGCACTACTGTATCACCTGTATTCTGCGTTCATGTGAGAACATGCTGTACAACAGATCCAGGACTGGGATCAATGGACAACTGAAACCAATTTAGCTGATGTTTGTAACATTCTAGATTAAAGCAAAGACAGGGTGCAGCAATTTTCTTTGCATTTCCACTTTTGAAGGAGACAACAGTTTCCAGGGGAGCAGACTTGACGTGAAGCAGGAGCAAAACCTGATCGGATCTCACAGGTAATAAAGTTTAGTCTGGTGGTGCTCTTTCATGGTCGCGTAGAACATAGTGTCAAAATAGCACATGGTAATGACCCCATTGCTTATGCACTAATAACAGCCTGGAATGTTCAGGTCATATGAGAAAGTCTCCCACAAACAGCAAAAACAAATGACACATTCATAGCTGTAGTTAATCCTGGCTGCATGCTCTCATTAGGACAGTAGGGCTAAACGTCATGACTCAGAAGAATAAGATGTCTGAAGGTTCAAGGAGGCCAGATGTAAAAAGATCATTAAGCGATAACTGAAAATCCCAAGCTGAGTGATGTTATATAAATACCATCATCTCAAACTATGACACAATGCATGTGAATAAAAACAGTGCAACTACAAAGACATGTGAGAATATTCCTCATGAAACTGAAAAGGCCCACAGTCAGTCAGCTACCAGCAGCTAGATGGCACCAGGAGCCCTCTTGTGGAGAAGCCACGGTAACTGCTTTAGATCTTTCACTAAAAATCCCCTGCAAAAATGTAATCTATCATCTATACATTGCTATTTTAACTTCCTGTGGACATTTTGGAAAGAAATATGACAGTCACAATATTGTACTGTGGGAAATTTTGTTTGTAATGATGACAGAATTGTTTTTGGAGCCAGACATGATGTATGGTCAATTACTAATATTATTCACTCAATAAATAAATAAATATGCAATATATAATAATTATGAAACACATTTTGTACTGTATATGAATATCAACCACAAATGTATTTTTATTATATATGCGCTAACTAGTCATAAGGTTGGTGCTGGTAGGTTGTTGAATGTCTTTTCCCAGTAAGACTGAATCATATCAAACACTTCTAATGTTCTGTTACTAGACCCATAATTACATTATTAGAGGGCACTTTCTCAGATTTGTGTATTCAGTTCTTTACATTATATAGTACTATTACCAAACCCTTTTCGTTTGGATTCTTTCTGTAGAAAGATAGGGTCAATGTCCCTGTGCTCATCTGGACCTCACAGCTGTGATGTCTTGCTATCAACAAAAGGGAGTCATTCAATAGATCATAAAATCAATCCTGCTGTGTGTTCTTATCAACAAATGCCAAGAACAATTGGAATGGTATACAAAGCCTCCAAAGCTCTTCTGGGGTAGCATCCAACTGAAAAAAAAGTAGGTAAATGAGTAATGACATATTACTGTGGTTAAAGCTCTTAAATGCTATGCAGGAGGTTGTTGGTGGAAACTAATATTAGGGCAATTACTTTCTTTGATCTAGATTGAAACTGAACTCTGGGTTGGAGCTTTGGCTTCAGCGGGAATATTGGCAGTAGAGAAGTTCTTAAGTAGTTCAGAAGTATTCATTTGCTGTCATTCATGGTGCTGATGTGGTATGATGAGGATATCCAGCTGTGAACGTTTATTTTGTAGGAGTTTGATGAAGACAATGACATGTGGAATGAGTAACAGTATTAAAGGTGATAACAACTGTTATGGATGTGAGGATGCATGTACGACAAAGGCATAAAGTTTGTTGTGTATTTTATACATACATTTCTTTGAATGAATCTGAAGTATGTATTCACTACCATTGTTACTGGAATGATGACGATGATCATTTAAAAAGGGGATCTGCCCCACCCTTTTTAATGTAGGACTCAGCCATATGTAAAGTGCCTTCATATGATGAGAATACCTCATCATGTACATCATCACCATCAACATTATCATCATAATCATCACTACATGTGATTTTTCATCGTGATGTCATCATTTCAAAAAGTTATGTCATGCTATCCATTTTTAATTTGCATATATCTCAAATTCCATGCATCTGTATCTTATAAATAAACATTCTTTAAATATGTGCATTCATGACATGCTCTCTGCATTTCCAGCCCTGAAATAAAATCAACTTGTCCAGGTAGTTGAAAAGCTGTTATGGAGACAACCATAATCTATTTACCCATATGCAATATATTGTGACTTTGCCAGATTGAATTGAATTAAATTGAAGTCTATTTTTACAAGACTGCATGAATGGTTTTGTGGTCAGGACAATGGACAATATACTGTATGTACAAAAGTCAAGGGTACATTTGTAAAGGCTAGGTCTATCCACTGGAAAAAAAACAAACTTGTAAAAGTGTTTACAAAGGCAAATTTTGACAAAGTGATACATTTTGTGCCCAGTGTTTAGATCAATCAGAATGGAAATCCGTTAAGAAATGAGGGAGAAGCCATTTTCGTGAATTGTGGACGACGGCAATAACTCATTCTGACCTAGTCCCGATGAGCTAATAATAATAATAAAAAATAAATTTAATGACAAATGATGAAGACAACATTGTGTACATTTTTCACATTCCTACTTGTTAGTTTTTCCCATATCTGCACTGTAATAAAATACAAAGAGCTAAAGGTAGACCAAACAGGATGAGGGGGGAATACTGTAATCCTTCCTTCCTTACTGGCAAATGTTTTCCTCACTAGAGCCCACTGCATCCCAGCAAAAAGGAAGCATTAATCAACACGTCCAGAAAATGAGGCGTTGTTACCTATAGACATGGTTTTCTTTTCAGGTGTTTGGAAGAGTCAATAAGCCGTTTAGAATCCTGTGAGAATTCCTTTTTTTTTTTTTTTTTTTTACACCATCTTTCCTATGATAAATATGGCATGACCACAATGAAGGAATAATCTCATCACATATGTGCAATCTCTGTCCCACTGTTTTATAGGCAGTAAATATGACTCACCACAGGTTAACACCACATAAGTACCAGTTATATTATATGCAGCTAAAGGTATTTTTACATTTCAGATTTACAGCCATACATTTAAATACATTTTACCAATTTGGGCCAAATTTATTTACAGTTTAAAATGATAAACACTAAGCACTGATGTATTTTTAAAAAAATGCTTATCACATAATTTGGGGATTTTGCTTTGCTTTTCCCCCCATTGTCAAATTTTACATTTAATCTAACAAAACACCAACTGCAACATATGATTAAAATCAATATGAGAAAGAAGTGCTATTAAATCTGGTCTTAAATTCTACACAGTCAACTTACTTGAGTATTTAACAAATAATGACTAATGCATTCATTCTACAATATATCATGTCATTGACTCAGTAAAGGTCAACATTTTAATCAGTGAGGTGAAAGTTCTTCAACTATATCTCCCCAAGAAAAACAAAATGTTCAAGGCCCTCTAACAACTCAGCCTTAGGTGATGACATTTTTCTCAGACACAAAAAAGCCAGTCTACATAAAAGAACTGTTTACAAGCATTTTCCCTTGAGGACATATCTGTCTTGTGATACAGAAACCCACTCCTCCATTTCAAAGCAGCTATATTTTCTTTTTAAGATGTTCTGCATCCTTTATTTCTGGATATAAAACATAAATATGAATGTGTAACTGTAAATGATTCGAGTCCAAAAGAAACAATTTGCATTTCACCTGATCAGGTCGGTTGCAGAATTCTCTACTTACCGATCAATTATTTTCTTGGTGATGGTTAGAAATGCCAGTAGGCTGTTTTTAGGCCTGAATGGTGTGCTAACTGTTGTGGTGACATCGAGCAAACAGAGAGGGGGGAGGGGGAGGAATTCTACAGCTCAGGATATCTGTGACGTTTTCTGTGATTGTGGTCCAGAAAGCCTGTACAGGAGTGCATTCCTACAGTGCGTGTAGGCAAGGGTCAGTGACTCCGATGGTGCATTGTGAGTAAGGGGCTGTGTTGGTGCATTTATATAAAAAACAAACAAAAAAACAGTGTACCACTTCCTGTGGGTATGACACACCTTAGTTGAGGTGGTAATGCTAACTAGTCATGTGGATTTTATTTGTGGTGTTATGAGATGATGTGTTCTCACTGGCACAAATGGTGTCAAAGTTTCTAGCTGAATTCTGCCAAGTTCAAAATGGTCATTGCTGCATCCCTTAGCCAACCCTCTCTTTTTAAAGTTAGGTTTCAGTGACTGATGGCCACCGTTTATCACTACTGACTACTTACTACTATGGATAACAGTCGTAAATATAAAACACAGTTCTGCTTCAGAACATGTCCTTGGAGACAGTTTTGCCCACAAAGAGAGAAAACACAGAACTGCTCACAGCAGGGTCTGGATTATCATAATTATCCTCAGCATCAAGAGTAGCTTCTGGAGAAGCATTTTGGAGTTATTTTCCAATGCTTTGAACTCCACTGTTAAAATTCATATTCCTTCCTTTGTGCTTGGATGGTGGCAGAAGTATCAAAACACAGTAAATGAGAGAAGATGTGAAAGTAAAAAGCACAATTTACTGTAAATGCTGCTGAGACAATTGGATTTCCTCTTTGTGGGATCAATAAAGTCTTATCTTATCTTAAACTGTTTTGTTGGTGAAATGACTTATGTATTGCCAACATTCATTATTCATTGATCAATGCTCATATAATGAAGCCATCTTTTGAAAACAATGACCGCAAATAATTTCACTGCAAAAAGACTTTGGACTGTTTTGATACATTATCACGTAATGTGATAATGTAAAAGCTGAAGTTAAACATTCTCTGCTTTCATCTGAAAGTTCACATCATCAAAATTAAGCAATTGGAGCTAACAGAGGGAAATAAAAGACATATGCAGAATTGTAAAAAGCTAATTTTGTTTCAATCGACCAAGGTGTACGTAAACTTCCAACCTCAACTGTACATAAATCTGTTTGTCAGAAGCATGTGTAGAATTTATGTGAACCGAAGTAAATTTAGAACGTGTGCAGAAAGCTTGGCATCTATCCCCTGACCTCACTGGTCCCCACAAGGAAATTGTAAGCTAACCTATAGCAGGAACTATGGGGAGCAGTGATACTCCCTTTCCTCTGTGGAAAAGTTAGACTCCAAACCCACAAGTGGATGATGGAGATGGACTCTGAAATACAAACCTTATGGACAGCGAGCTTTCAGCATAGCTTTCAGGTGATTAATATGATCAAACACTGACTCAGAGTAGCAGTTAAAATGGTGTGGTTGATATATGTTGCAGTGAGAGGACAAGGTCATCACTGACACAGTCTGAACTAGCTGGAAGGCACAGTTTCATTACCTGTTAGACCACCACCCAGGCTCCTTCTGCGAACGTGTTTCCCATCATCACTAAGATGACGCTTAAGCTTGAGAGCAGGACTTAATCCAATGGTTAGCTCTGGATTACTGCACTTCCTCAGGGATGTTGAGGGAGGGTAGAGGATATTGTCCAACTAGAGGAAAAAGAAGAAGCAGCAGATTAGAGAAATTAACCTAAAGTTTCATAAGAAACAAATGCGTTTCTTCTTTTTTATGTTTACAACAAAAATGCAGCCATTAATTGGTTGGTGCTAATTCGTGTGTGGAGCGCAGATGAAAGAACACTGTATTAATATGAAAATGAGCTACTTTTACTATGGAGTCACGCAGAGGAACTGTAATGGAAAAAAAGAGTGGATTTATATTAATTTTTAAAACCAGTTACCAGACATGCCCTGTAGAAACTCAACTCCTCAGATGATTTAGGAGGGGAATTCTGGGGATTTCTATAACTCGTGAAGTAAAATGTAGCTCATGAGCTGTTATCCCACTCTATGCTTCCCAAGTTTCTATATCCATGACTGGCTGCAGATGTTAAATGTAAGAGCATTTTCTTCATGGGACAGTCTGAGCAATAGGTGAGCATCTTTAGCCAGCTCACAACTTCTTCCTTTAATAACAGAACAATTCACTTGCCATGATGCATTACACTAGTCTATTGTATTCTCAGAGGATATTGACCTTGTATGAGGCACAAACTGCATAACAATGTCCAGCGGCAAGGGAGAGGCCCTCAATGAGAATACAAGGATATGCGCAGCTCAGCAGAGCAGCTTTCTGGAAGGAAACTCCCTCTCTTTTTCTATGGGACAAGTCATGACTTCTCTGCAGTTACAAAAAAAACTAAGGACAATCTTGTCTAGGGTGCCTTGACCTAAAAACAAAAAAAAAAAGTACAGCAATATATAGATTCAGGTATAGTAACTAAGGCCTTGTTCTGGTTCTTTTCGGTTACATAACAAACCTGCTCAGTGCTGAGCTCAGCGTCACTGGTGCCTGGAGTAACACATTGAGATCTTTTTATTTGCAGCCATATCTAAAGAGCAGCCAATGGTAAACATATATGGCTTACTACAATCAGTGAGTATGCAATAGTATAGACATATACAGGAACTGGCAACTCAAGTGGATCATGACTGCTCAGTTATACCTGACATTTAAACTCAAGTGTCACATACAGTGCAGACAGGTCATTTATGTAGAATAATGACTTAAACTTGATAGCAGCTGTGTGTTTGGATTAAATAACCACAATACTATACACAAAAGAAGAATGATTCCAACTTTGCACATGTGCTTTCTTTCACATTCTAACAGGTACCTACCAGAAAAATGTTAAGATTAAAAGAACATTATCTACATCGGTTGCCTCTTGTCAACCAACTTTGCAACCCCCCCCCCGCCAATTAATTTGTGAAAAAAAGACCCAAACTTAAAGCATCTTGACGATCGGAATTACATTAGATAAAGTTTAAGTGTATAAACTGACTAACTGTAGAAAAAACGTAATTGATGACTAAGTGACATATTCCATCAACACACCTTTTTCTTCATCTTTGATTTGCAACTAAATTAATATCTCATTTCACATGTTATTGTAAGCATCAATTTATGCCAAAGAATAATGGCAGCAGTTTAATCATGCCTCAGGTTCTTTAAAGCAGATATATTAAGATTAATCACTCTGATATGAAGGGTGGACAGGTGCTTATATAATTTAAAAGAAAATAAATAATTTGTTGATGCCACCATAAGCAGCTTAGACTTATGCTGCAAACAATCAAGGCTCAATTCCCAAACTCAGCCAACATAAGCATCTGCTCCAAATTTTCACAGAACAGATCCTTATGGGCTTAAAGCAAGAAGGCATTTTAATTTAATTAAAGTCAAAACAGGTCAAGTCATGAAAAAACAGTGATCTTTTCAGCTTTTTCTCAGGGTTCACTTATTATACTGTAGTTGGTTCACAGACAAATGTTATCAACTAGAACCACTAGATGACATAACGTACAAAAAGGGACAAGGATTATCAGCTATTAGCGTTATCTATATCATGGGTCAAAGTCTGAAGTTCAGAAATGTACCATTTTTTTGTTTAAACAAACTCATGAACACTTGCAATTCTCTGAAATTCAACAATGGATGTAATGCAAAGTGATCGAGAAAACAGAGAGTAACATATCAACATCTCTTTTTTAAGCTAACTGTCAAAAAAAATGATGCTGACAAGACCAGAAAGCATATTCTTCCTCCTACATGACAAGTTTGGCAGCATACAATCAATCAATTTTAACACACGCACGCACACACACACACACACACACACACACACACACACACACACACAAGGTGTTTGTGTGTGTAACTTTGTAAGCCTGTAATCCTTTCAACCTTTTGTCTTCATCCAGCAGAATTGTGAGTGGGGATACCATGGAGAGCTGCCAGAGTTCAATGTGATTTGTTTTCAGCTGAGCTTAGCCAAGAAAAATCAGCTAATTACAATCACTTTCCCATAAATGATGAGTAATCTCATTAATTATCCCACACTTCTGAGATGAAGCAGCTCAGAACACAATCGGCTTTATTATAGAACAATTCAGACAAATCTCTTCCTGTCCATCAACAGTGATTTTAAGAGTGGGTGGGTCTTTTAAAAGCCTATTTAATTACACCGAAAGAACAGAGGCCACCGTTTGTTTTCTCTTACACTGCAGGTAACGTACTGTACACAGTTGCAGTTTTGGCAGCTGTAGGTGCCCTTTCACCCACCATTCTTCTGTGCCTGCACCAGACAACCACATAGAGCTTCTGAAAGCGAGATCAAACGTGACCCACTCCTCCACCCTGAATCCTCTTTTCCACCCTCAGCTCCACACACAGTGGACAGTACCAACAAGCCTTTGTTGTCAAAGCAAAAGAAAGGCTGCAAGTGAAACAAAGAGGGAGAACTGCGCTACACGCAAAGTTAGTAGTGTTTACCAATGGAGAAGGTAACTTTAGCCTGTCAGGCAAAGCTATTGCAATGTTTTCACTTAATGCTGCAACATCATAAATGTAATGTGACAATACAGAGTGATATTTACTAAACAACCATGTTACTTTGATGATACAGAATCTCTAATCTTGATGCCTTTGGTATACAACAATATCCGTTTTGTGTTAAAACTATGCAAACATTTTTTTTGTCATCTACCCCCATTTAAATACTTACTCTCCCAATGATACATAGAGCGAGGCATTCTATTAACCCTTTAACCCCTGATGTGTCTGTGGTGAGCACTTATTTTAAATATATTTAGTAAAATGTAACCATTTGCACAGTAGGAGACATTTTAATGTGCTGATAAAATAGATCTTGTGTTTTCCACAGTTCGTGATCAACATCTTAAATCTTTTATTGATGTACATTCCGTGTGCCTTATTTAATAAAAATCTTCTAAAAATTTAATTCCTGCATTTGTCTTTTTCTGTTATTCCACCCTGTTTTGACCTTAATACAGCTAGCAAAGCAAAACCACTGAAGGAAAGGAACACAATCACATACAGCAGCTTTTATGATACTGGAGCCCATTTCAATAAAATCCTGTCTCAGGAGCTAAAGTGTTAACTGTATCCATCCAATGAAAATTATAATAACATGACAACCTTGCATGAAGATGAAAATAATGGTTAAAAGAGTAGACCAGAAAAGAACCGTGAAGCATGGAACATCTGTACACAACACTGTCAGAACATGCCAAAGAAAATACGATTGTATACACAAGCTTACACAGCTACTTCAACAAACTGAAAAACAAAAGGACAGGAAGAGCTGTATGTCCTAAATAGAAAAGCCAAGGATGAAAGAGCAAGGCTGGACACCAAGACACTGTTGCAGAAGTCAGGTCAGAGATACTCACTAGATTCACATCTCTTCAGGTCACACAACATCTGGACGATTAGTAAACTGGACACATATGAAACATCCCTTTTAAAGGGTTTCCTACATGTCTTTATATGGCAACGTGCTGCTTCATAAAAGTGGAGAGGATTGAGGACTCACTTCAACACAAAAAAATACAACGAAAGAATACATACAAAGGAAAAATTAGCAGTCCATTCACAGCATAGGATATTAATCCCCTTTGAAGGATTCGTGAGGAAGTGTTGTTTATCATTTCAGTGAGATGGATGAAAGGAACCTTTTACAAGCGGGAACAAACTGTTATTAGTGCCCTTCGGTGGTTGCTAAGAAGCCATGAGTACACATTTACAGTAAAACAGGAAGGGGGACTACATACATCATGAGGCATAACACCTTAGCTCTTTGCAGTTAGAGTTGTCCTTTGTTTTAACTATCACTCTCCCTCGCCATTGTTTCAGTTGAATACATTTTAGAGGAAAAACTAATTCCAAGACAAGTCTCATTGCATTTTTAACCAAAGAAATTATCGAGATAAACCTTCTTTCCTGTTTAGACAAGCCTTTTATGGCCATCATGTTTTGTTTTATATACCACATTTTCTATATTATAGGCGGGGGTGAAAGTGGCTGAAAAAGTCTTGCCGGAACTGTACGCACACACAAAAGAAAAGCGCACACCCAAAGAGCAAGCGCTGACAATGAAGTTTTACGGTATTTAATCAGTTTTGAGTGAGTTTTAATTTTATTACAATTTTCAGGTGTCTATTCCCCACACAACTGCAGCTCCAATAGCCCTGATATCACTGTATGGTTAATGTACAATAAACTAGAACCACAAACAGATAGTAACAAAGAAAAAAATGACACATTACTGATAACATTATGCCATAACATAATATAATTTCCTTTATTATATATATATATATATATATATATATATATATATATATATATATATATATATATATATATATATATATATATATATATATATATATACACACACACATACTAGTATATTAGTATATATTTCAGTTAGTATGCTTATGATGATATTCTTAATGCATGTATTATTATTTATTAGCTCCAACAGTCTCTCCCTGTTTTCCTCCTTTTACAGTAAAAATATAAAATGGAAAATCATATCAGGACAATGTACTTAGGATGTCCTGCTTCAAATAATGTCACTAGTCAGTCCATTTTCTTACCTGGTTCTCCCTGTTCTTGCACGACCATCTCCTCTCCTTTATCTCTCTCTCTCTTTACACTAACAACCACATAAAAATATATTGCAGTCGTTAAAAAATTAAACAAGTAATAAATAATAAAATAGTAAATAAATAATCTATCTCTGTGTTATCAAACTCAAGGTGTTTTATAACCAAAAAGATATAAATTCAGTATAATCAAAATCAGTATCAATTCATAACTTAGGACAAGGTTTTGTGTATTTCTTTATCATTACTGTGTGTTATACACTCTCACATGAACATGGTGTTTTTAGTGAAAAATGCTCGTATGGGTGGAGGACCACACATGTAGTCTAAACACACACACCAGTTAAGATGATAGACTATAATCTGTTCCATTCAACATAGTTAAAATGAGGACCAATATCAGTTGATGATAACAAACTCATGGTATTGAGTGGTAGAATAGTTGATCAACATAACCACTGTATAACATACTTACTCACACACTACTACTCTCTCTCACCGTGCTCGTATATCGCTAGTGACAAGAGTGAAGGAGGAGCGGGGAGTCATTGGGAATCAAATGGATTTAACAATTTCAAGACAGGGGTGCATTTATGACTGTCCATGTTCATTTTGCTTAAGCACCTCCAAAAACAGGCTGGTTACACCCATGGTGGGGACTAATCAGCTGTTCACTGTCTGTGTAGATCATACAGTCTATAGGTGCTTTCACACAGAGTAGTACTCAGAACTACTCCTCTTTTAAGGGTAACCTAAAATATGTCTCAAAACAACACAAACTTGGAAACAAACTTTGCAAACTTCATAACTTTTACGAACACAATTTCTAGGCACATTTCATGTATACACAGGACTAGCAGTGCACACAAATTCCAGAAAAACAATACTATATTCCATAAAAAACTATATTAGTCCAATATCAGTACAACAATAAAACCCTATTAATAAATAATATATGCATGTAAAAAAACAGTGTAATCTGTGATTAGCTAAATAAAACATACAAAGTCAATGCCTGTGGCCTACGATTCACAAAAACTGTCAACTGTAATGTTAAATTCACTTTCCCTCCTTGCTCACTCATGCGCCAAGAGGAATTGGCACAAATTAGTGGTGCAAACAAATCATATAGCCTACAAGACTTTTTTAAAAACTGTAACAGAGATATTAATCATCAGTAGAAACAACCAAATTGCTATATGTGCAACATCAAACAATGGCCACTATTGGCAAGTGGCATGCATATGGTTCAGATAAGAAAGGCATGATAAATATGATAAAGCTACTGTTCTGCAAAGGGTACCATACAAATTCATAATGTATAGTAATGATAAAATACCAGCAAGAATTTGCCAACCCTTTCGACTGCAATCAGTGGTCTGGTTCATGAACTAAAACAGCTGTGTAATTTATATTAATGTGTGCATTGTGTCTATAATTATATTTATTTGTTTTTTTAAAATATATATTGTATATAGAATTATTTATTTATTCATTTATAGAAGTGATTACTCTTGTGTGCTGTACTATATTCTTGCTGTTGTAAACCTGGAATTTCCCCTAGTGGGACTAATAAAGGAATATCTTATATAAATTTGTAGACAAACATTTAAAGATGTTAGAAATCACTTGATCTTTTTCTTCATGTTCCAGCTACAGTCCTCCCCTCTTTAACCAGCAACACCTTCTGCAAACTTAAAGTACAAGTATGAGACAGGAAAAAAAGTCTTGATTTTATCACTTGTCTTTTTCTTGTCACCATTAACTCTACGTTGCAGTAGCTCTTCAAACTTAACCATGGTGTGATTATTTACAGCAGTGGCTATGTCATGCAATGTTGATGTTTGTGAACTGAACTCTGTAAACCCTTGAGATGGAGAACATGACCATTTCTCTTTTTCTCAGTCAACTGCAGGAAAGCAAACTATATTCTAGCCGACCTTGTCACCCAACATCTGTCTTCTTCAACTCTCCCCGAATTCCAATTCAGCCTGACATTGCCCTTCCCTTGCTCCCTGGACTCAGTATCTCAGTGTTTACTGAAAGGGAAAACAGTACACTTAAAGCCATGTGGCTCAAATCCAAAAAAAACCCTGTACGATCAGAACTCCCTACATATAATTATCATTTCACTCACCCCACAGACACTTCATTATTATCATTATGCTGACATCGTCCCTTAATTTGATAAATAAAATCTTCAGCTATGACTACTTGAACTCTGCTTGCTCTCTCAGGGAATTTAGATTTCCTGTGTTGACGTGACATAAAGCTGAAAATATACATTGGTTTTCCCTTTGGCAATTTCACATGATCAAAACATTAAGATTTACAGTCTCAGAATAAGTGCAGTTAGACTGAAGTATGTATAGAATATATTATCTTACTATACACATAGTAATGGATTATATTGAAATCACAATGTACACATGCAAATTCAACCATGGAAAACACAAGAGGAAATGCTGCAGTGAGTTTCTAGACAAGGTCTAGGTTTGTGTTTTAATTCAGATTTGACACTGATGCAACATTTGTATAATACAGCCTAACCAGTACTGGCTAAGGCTTCCTTTTGCAGTACATGTTTACCCATGTAAAAACTGCTATTTTAACAGCACACATAGCTCAAATATTTTCAGAGAAGTTGCAACAATATTGCCATTGGCCAAAATTTGACTTATCAGTGGTTTCCCATAATAATCAACTTAATGGTAAAAGATGTTTTCCCTTTGTTCAAACATGGGCTCAGAATACCACTTCTACATTGTACACACACACAAACATATATACATACATATACATATATATATATATATATATATATATATATATATATATATATATATATATATATATATATATATATATATATATATATATATATATATATATATATATATATATATATATATATACATATATATATATATATATATATATATATACATACATATATACATATACATATATATATATATATATATATATATATATATATATATATATATACATATATATATATATATATATATATATATATATACATATATATATACATATATATATATATATATATATATATATATATATATATATACATACATATATATATATATATATATATATATATATATATATATATATATATATATATATATATATATATATATATATATATATATATATATATATATATATATATATATATATATATATAGTCAAAACTAAGCTTCTACTTTCCCTTTGAATTTCAATTCAACAAGCAGAAAAGAGAGATCCAATATGAACTTCTCATAACATAACAAAAAGTATAGAAAAATTCATGGATAGTAACAAAACTACATCACTTACCTTGATTTCTTGTGACGATCTAGACTGAAATCCACTTAGATTCCTACCCAGAGACATTTTGTTTAGGACCTAAGAACTTAACCTTCAGAATCACTTTGAATATTCAAGTCATGTTCAGTCAAAGTGTCTTGAAAAATACTAGATACTTCTTCATACAAAGGACATTTAAGAAAAGTCAAAAATCAGAGACAGAGCTAGGAAAGATAGTCCAGCGTAGGAGTGAAAAGAATCTTAACCAGATTGCCTTAATCCTCTTAGACTAAATCACACACCGACACCTGACAGGCTGCCTGCTGAATTAGATGGCTCTGCATGTGAGACACTACAGGGTTAGTTCCAACCATCATCAAGAGAGATAGTTAAACATTTTCAAGCAGAAGCAAATATTGATACACATGTCCAATGCATGATAGCTGCTCAGTTGACAGAGGGAAACAGGTTGAAGCAGAATAAATCTTTTCACCAGTTAATGATCAGAAATAGAATGGAGGCTCTGCTTAGACCCAAATTGTCATAGAATTACCTATAAACTCAGTTAAATTGAGCATGACGGCTTAACAACTTATTTGTTTTAAGGCTATGTCAAAAACATGGTCCCAGTTCCATGTAGACAGACACATACATGAAGAGCTCTTCATTATATTTTCCAAAGCATGATCAACATATCTGCACTAATAATATGCACAATGCATATTTGACCATTTCTAATCAGTCATTCTATCTGCATTCATTTCACTTCTGCTAAGCCTTGAAACCTACCATTTGTCCATTGCAAAATATGAACAAATTGACCCAAGATCAGCATCCACAACTGACCCTGAAAGACTGCTTATGCTTACAGCTTTCAGTAGAGAACAATAAAAGACAAAATGGTAAAATAAATAAATAAAAAAAATCTTAAAATGTTTATGCATACACAAGCATTTCGCTTGTAGCCATGTGACAACAACAATGAACTTAAGCCAAGTCCAGGCAATCAGCTTTGGTTTCCATCTAGGATCTCTCTATCTGCTGAATTTGAGGATCCCTTTGACATTTTTGGAAACAGTGGCCAGTCTTACTACCCAACTGTGTCTTATCAGTAACTACCCATCCTTCCCTGATTCAATACAGTCTGTTCACATGGCCCCTTCTGAAACAAAACAAGACACCATCCTTGATTACCAGCTGTAATCAAGGACAGGGGATTCTGTATAGTATCATGATACTACAGGTTACCTTCAACAATCTGTGCAACTTCTAATGATTGTCAATAAGCAGCTTTATCCACCCTATTGGATACAGATTTCAGGTATGTGGTTTCTGAGACAGTTGCTAAAAGGCTCCTGAGGACAGCAACACTGTTTTTAAATGCAATTTTATTTATATAAAAAAAACATATTAGTCTGAGTGTAGTGCATGAAAAGAAGATGAAGAGCTAAGCCTACAAAAGACGAAAACAGAGCAACAAAGCAGATCAAATTAAAAACTAAACATGAATCAAGACAACGTGATGTTTCCCACTGCAATGGAATAGAAAATTCAATTTTCTTCTAGAGCATTAAAGTTTGACGAAACAGAAATTGGTAATTACTGTTGTCAGTCAAGTATTTAAACTCCCCAACTTGACTGAAACACCCTACAATCAGCCATATGTTGTATATTTTCCCTACAGCCTGAAAACAGAGTCCAAATAAGGGTATAGAGTTCTTATTTCTTGTCAACAACTTGAATTTAAATCTTCTGAGGGATAACAATTACATAAGACTATCACATTCTGCAAATCTAAGGAACACTTCCATTTCTGTCACCCGCCTGTGAAGGGAAAAACTCTTCCTTATAAGTCTGACTCAGCAGGCAAATCACCCTGCCAATCAAGTCCTGACACAGCAAACAACAAAAGCCTTTCTTTGCCCTAAAATCTTATTCATAGAATGATTCAAGGAAAACACTATATTATGGGATCTGAATCAAATCAGTGAGAGCAGAATGACTCTTCAAAAAATAAATACAATATTTACTTCAACTTTTTTAGAAAAACTCAAATGTGTGATACGAGTGAGTGAAAATACAAATGGAACAAAGTGTCATGCAGTAGATCTACACTGGAAAAAATGTAAAATAAATAAATAAATAAAATAAATAAATAAATAAATATATGAACGGACACAACTTGGGTTGTGGCTATTTATCCACTGTATGTTGTAAATTATTTGACTCTCCCACCTAACATGAGCCGATGGTGGAACATGTGCAAACATATCAGGTGACAGATGGAAAAAGCAGTTAGAAGAATAACCCTCGTTTGATGTTGAATTGGTTGTAAATTACACAACATACAACTCGGCATTGCTTTGCTCAAGTACATGTAAGGGTTTTTATTTGAAGCTGGTGCAGACCAACTTATTACAAGTACTCAAAATGAAAGTACAGAATAGTTTATGATTATTACAGAGTACAATATACCATGGTAGTACACAGAGTATAAAAACTAAATGTACAATGATTAACACTGACAGCTTGAGTACTTTGGCAGACTAGCATTTTCAGCTAAGTGTCTGTCATAAACAGTTATCTGGATAGAAACTACTTGTAACTGTAGTTCAGTTAGTCCACAGAATGAGGCACAAAACTAATGTACTCATATAAAACTGATATAATTGGATACTTTACAGAGACATATACTGTAAACATAACGCAAGAATGAGAAAAGCTTCCACAAAGTGGGGCTTTAAGTTTTTATGATGCCAATGTTGAAATAATAAAATTTAAAAGTGAACATTGATCTACATTTATGGGAACTTTGAACTGCAATGTAACATAAATAACAGGCAGTTTCACACATCCAGTGTGTGGGCCAAAATCTGTTGAAAATTTAGACTGTATGCTGCCAGTGTAATCTTATTTTGCATTCTATCTTGTACACAAAATGAAGAATTACATAAGTGTGGGACAATCTCATCCTGGCCGGACATAATGTTCTTTGTCACTGCCCACAACACTGGACAGATCTCCAGCTCTAAAATAAAAATGCAGAAACCTGAGGTTTTAGTTAACATTGGCATCACAGGGATATTATGGGGGGAAAAAATCCATGAAGTGCTAGTGTAATAAGTAGCTCACACTTTGACACACTGTGCTGTGCTAAGTGCGGAAACAGAGTGACACCTGAGCTAGTCTGAAATAAGAGGTGATGTCATCTGACTTCTCAGAAGTCTTTCCTTCTTTAACGCCACTACAGCAAAACAGACCAGAGGTCAAAAGTCAGAACGCCCTGATTAACCCTGAGGAAGACCATCATTAGCTGATCTTCATTTGCTGCTGACCTGACCTGGTTTGTCGTGTTTTGACCCGACTTGGGTTCCTTCAGACTGAATCACATCTGCTTTTATGAAGCAAGCATGAGAGAGGTTTTAAATTTACTGCAAACTGACATTTCAGAGGGATCAAATGAAAAGGGCACACGGTTCTTGCATTGCATACAGTACTAATTCAATATAAGGGTAGGCCATTTGGAAAGTCGATTTACATTATTTATGCACTTATAATAAACAATTTTATGAGTAAAATATACTAACACTGACAATGACATTAGATGTTCAAAACACATTTAATTCAAACAGAAGAGAATGATAACTTATAATGAAATGAAATACCAAACATACAGAGGTCAACTGAGGTAATGGATTTTCAAACTGTTACTCTGCCAAACTAAATTAGTTTAGCTCTGGTGCAAACAAACACACAGGCAAACATGAAACCAAGCTGCGGGTTGATGATGATTAATGGACAGTCTGTTATATTTAGAGATCATGCAGAAGAAAAACATGGTCGTATTGAATTAGATTGAATTTTTATAATATTCACAATATGCAATCTGAGACCTGAACGTTAGTCTGCATTTTCATGCCTGTGCAAATCCAATCTCCATGACAGATAGTGATTCATTTTGATTAATGATGAGCCATTTGTCCTTATAAAGCACACTTAGCAAGCATTAACACGCGTTGTTCTGTTGTCTTGTGCTTTGTAATAGCTGACATTGCACAAGTTTTAGTTTTATTCCATTGCTTATTTGGCATTATGCAGGATGACAGTCTGCCACACCTACAGCCTGAGGTCATGCTGCACAATATTATCATTTAGAGAAAGTTTGTAGGTCAGAGAAGAGCTCAAAGGCTCAAACACACCCCTACAATCATGTGTTATTGTATTGTTTTCATCGGAACCAGTCAGACCTGTCTGCAAACCCAACTAAGGAGCAGGAGAAATTAAAAGGCTGAGACATGAATTTGTCTTCCTCTTTTCCCTCCATCTGTTTCCTGAATTAACTCTGCAACCACCACACTGTTGACTAGAACTTAAAAAAAAAACTAGCAGTAAAACACATGTGGGTGATAAAAAAAACAACAAGTAGACTTTGATTCTGAATGAGGTGAGCTGGCTCTAAAGGGATATGGTCTATTTTCTGCAAATGGCATGAGGAAACAGTGAAAAGGTACACGTTTATGAACTCAAGATTGCAGGTATGGGTGCACCTTGTAAAAAAGAGTGGAAAACAACAGAGTGCATAATTAGACTGGAGCTGCTGTCAAATGCATGAACACATTTTCTAACCAAATTGCAATCTGCTATGAGGCTTTCACTGATGTTGATATAACTGCGCAATAGTTTACTAGCACCTAAATATGAGTTTACCTTTTCATCTTCATCTTCACTTCCTTCAACCCCTTGTGTCTCCTTCTCATCCTCAGTCTCGGTGATGCCTTCAAAGTCCGAGTTGTTACAGTCCTCTCTGTAAACTTTTATGTCCACTTCAGCAGTTACGTCGCCTCCTTCAGACAAAGTGTGTGAACCTGACGACGACTGACTCTCAACGCTTTTCCTTCCAGATGTTAGAAAAGACTCCTGCTCCATTACAAACACGAGTATCACCGACACCAAAATAAGTCCGTTAAAGCAAACCGTACCTGCTGAGTGACCTGACGACACACCTGAGCACTGAAATCATGTTCAATAGAAGCCAACAGAAAGGCACGAGCCTTACAGTAAAAAGACAAGTCACGACGCTATCAAAACTCTAACATACTGCTTAAAATTCCCGCCTGTGTTGTCGACATTAGAGGTCCTGGTCGGGGCGGTTAGGGGTCTTTGCTTCAGGTAAAGATGTGTCCGGTTCAACTTCTACCGTTCATGAGTCCCATAGAGCTCGAGCCCATGTTTTCACTGGCTTTAACGTGTACGAGCGACTTGGAGTCCGAAAAAAAACTCCGCCCACAACCTGCGAGGGCGAACCAATCAGAGCACTCTAATGCCAGTCATCCTCACATATAGTCATAGAGCTACACTAAAGAAACATCAGTCTCTCTCTCTCTCTCTCTCTCTCTCTCTCTCTCTCTCTCTCTCTCTCTCTCTCTCTCTCTCTCTCTCTCTCTCTCTCTCTCTCTCTCTCTCTCTCTCTCTCTCTCTCTCTCTCTCTCTCTCTCTCTCTGTCTGCGTGCGCGCTCGCGCGCGTGTGTGTGCGTTTACCGTATAGTTGTATTCTTGTCGTACAATTCACCCATAAAGACCCAAACTGTTTAATGTCGACTATTACAGTGCTTTTCAACCTGAGGGTGACCTGGAATTCAAATGGGGTCATCTGATATTTCTAGTAATTGATTAAAATAAATAAATAAAAATACATAGTGAGTTGACAGAAACAATAACAATCCATAAAAAACATCACAAACTGTGAAGCTGAAAGTGAAGCACTGTGGTACTGTTTATCTGTTAAATGTTCTTTGTGGTCAGTTTCAAATGCTGCAGCTCTTTCATAATTCATAGTATGAGTTATTGTTTGTTCAGTATTGTCAGCTTTGTAAATACAAGCTGGACTGACTGTACATATCCTGACTAAGGAAAATAATTTTCACTTTATGCAGTAATCTACACCTGGCTTTTCTGCCTCTCCCATAATAATATGCATGTAATATATAAAATAATGGATTGGATTTACATAGCGCTTTTTTTGGCTACTCAAAGTGCTTCACATTAGTGACCCATTATTCATTCACTCTCACAGTGGAAAACTACATATGTAGCCACAGCTGCCCCGGGGCAGATTGACATGGCTGCCATTTTGTGCCTACGGCCCCTCTGACCACCACCACCATTCATACACCAGTGTGAGTGGAACTGGAGGCAAGAAGGGTGAAGTATCTTGCCCAAGGACACAACGGACTGAATAGGACAGAGTGGGATTTGAACCGCCAACCCTTCAGTTATTGGACGAGTATTTAAATATACTGAATGTCATCTTAACAAATTGCAGCAAACTATTACATAATCAAAAACAAATACATTTTAGCAAAAAAAGTTTCAATATTAAATGTCTGGGGTGTGAAGGGATTTCTTGAAATCACTGTTAACTTGTTAGAATCACTTTATCTGAATGGTGATGAGATCACTGAGTAACTGTATGATAATTACATCTGCATCTGCTTCCACTCTATTAGGTGTCCTGTCCCCAACATTCCCCATCACATGTTTTGTTTTCCCAAATGCCTCATTGCGTGTTAACTGCCCCATACCTTCACTATACCCCTCCCCAGCTACTGTCTAAGTGTCTTGGAAGGTAACAAAGGTGACTGTATGTTACCATCTGGGGCTCATCACTATCAAAAGCCCCTCTGAGAAAACCTGGAGGTACTACTTGTTAATGGTTTTGGATCATGTAAGCACCCCTGGGTCTTTTTTCACAATAACCACTCGTGTGCAGAACTGACCTTTCTTTGCAAAGAAATAAAACTTTGTTGGCTGGCAGAAGTCTCTATTTCTTTATTCACCAACAGCAGGACAACAATTGCTACAACAGTTGTCACCAGAATGTAGTGATGTTAAAATGGGGTCTAAAGCCTAAAAAGGTGGGGGACCACTGCACAAATCCTATCAATATATGTACATAATTGGTGCAAAATGTAATTTCTTCTTTTTTCATGGTCATCAGATATGACCCATTTGGACATGCAGAGGCTCAGATTGAGTTTGATCAATGACAGTAGATGGACAAATTGACTTTATGTTCTGTTAATGGTATATTAGACTTAAAAGGTCAGTTTTTTGAGTTGTCATGAACATCTACAATACATAATCTATGAATTAAATATGGGGGGAAATACATGATTTACACAAAAAATGCAAAATATGAAAAAAAAAAAAAAAAAAAATATATATATATATATATATATATATATATATATAGAGAGAGAGAGAGAGAGAGAGAGAGAGAGAGAGAAGATAATATTACCAAAACAATTTGTTAATGCATTCCAAAAATTAATTTGGGACCTGCCACAAAAACTCTACTGGGACTTTATTGGTTAAAAGTCAAAATAACAGCTCTATGGGGGGGGGGGGGGGGTTGCTTGTGGGAAAATGCCATTACATTAGGTAGAACTGGATCTCCAGGGTGAAAACTAAACCCAGCACCACCACCACCATAACTCTTGTGACCTCTCAGATACCCCCATAACTTGTGTGCTGTATGTGTAATATGTCATCGTCAAAACAAACAGTCATTGAGTATATTTACAAGCATAGGCATTTAACTGGACAACTTTGTCGCAGTGTGATTTGGGGTGAAATCAAGTTATTGTTGAAAACATGTTACCACCGCTACAATAGTTGATTAGTTGTTAGTATTGAGTCCTTTTCAGTTGACCAACACCATCACAGGTAGTGAGTTAGCAATCCAAACATAAATTGACAACAACGGACAATGTTATTATAAATTTGTTTCGAATTTATACTTGTTCTGCTTTTTGTCCAAAGGCGTGTTGTTCAACTTCCTGGCCAGGATTTGCCGCAGAGCTCTAGCATATCCACAGAACACTTGACTTTGTTCCAGTCCAACTAATCTCTAAACATACATGATTGCATTAACTTTCAACGATTCCAGTTGAGCTAATATGTTAATATGTACTATTAAATTCTACTGTTAATGAGGCTGACAGAGTAATTCAGTTTTTTTAGGTGTCATGTAACCTTGCTGACTATCTGTGTTGCCATAAAATGCCAAGGAAATTCAACATAAAGTCGACAAAACATAAATGTGAATTATGGCGATATGCATAAATTGATAACAATGCAGGCTATGCTTTTTTGTTGTTGTCATTAGATAAATACATAGGCTGTTTTAAAATTGAAGCCAATATGTAACTATCTTAGGCCTTTTCCACATGGAAGCAAAAACATTTCATTTAAAAGCATTTTTTGGTAAACACAGCATTGTCTTAAGAAGTATGTATCCAGATGAAACTACTGACCACTGAAAAGGCCGGTGTGTGATGTGGAAACACGGCCACAGTATCACACCAAAAACAGAGAGGACAAATAGGTCATACTCATAAATGTTGTGTGATGTAAATAAACACAAAAAGAAGATGATAGCATAAGCAGAGGCAGGGCTATGATGCCATCCTCTCAGGAAGGAAATGTTTAGGTTATAAACATGTAAATGCAATGAATGGCGTTCCACATTTGTTCACTCTGGGATATGATTTTTTTAAAATACCATATGCAGACGCCAAAATGCTGGATGAAATGTCCATTCAATTAAACATCTTTTCAGATTTCCCAAATTCATCTCCACATGGGCTGTTTTAATATAACTGTCAATGGGGCTCCATTGTTAATCTCTTTTTTTCATGAGTCACTTAAGTCTCATCTCTTTTATTTGAACTGTCAACTAACTGATCCTTCTGTGAACTTTCCTATGTTACTCAGATCTGAGGTCAAATAAGATCATTGTTCTTTGCCATGCTGAGCTTTGATTGACAGGTCTATGTGACACTTCAATCACCTGATGAGTCGTGAGGTCCACTGCAGATTTGGTTAATACAGCCATGGAAAATATTATTAGACCACCTTTGTATTCTTTAATGCCTGGTACAACTAAAAGTACATTTGTTTGGACAAATATAATAACAACCAAAATAAATCATAGTTCAATTTCAGAGCTCATACGATCGATTTTCCATGTTTGTTTGTTTTTTTTATAATAACCAAAATTACTTCAGTTCTTACATCAATATCTATGGCACTGTACAGACAAAAACAGTGCGTTGATAATAATAATCCATGTTTCTTTTATGTCTCTTTTCATCATATGATACACACAGGAATTATTACTTGACTACATAATCATTATTTTTGATTACTTTTGATCGTCTAATTTTTTTTTACTATGACTTTAGGTTCCACTAATAAGACTGTACAATTATGTCATTTCATAGTGAGTAATATTTTACTCAGTCAGTGACGGGGGTTCTCAGCATTAGTTCCCCTCTGACCCCTCTGGCTCCTGTTGTTTCACCTCTTTGGTCCAAATATTATGGATACTTACTTTGTACTGGATATGTTTTTGCAGAATATCTGGGAAGACACATCAAATGGCCGAGTAGTCACATGAGTTAAATGTTTGCTGCATTAGAATTGATTAAAATTAAAATATATGCATTGCATTTCCTCTGTCTACATTTACTAGTCTGTGAAAATTGGAATTGTTATTTTATTTCTATTGTCTACAAGCTTCTCACAACATTGGAATAGATAATAAATTGACAAATTTGAAAAGTTTTATATACTGCTATTCCTTACCCCTTACATGGGTGATTATTGCATCTATTTATTTTACAGAGCTGAACTTTAATGTTGAGTTAAATATTTTCATTCAGTTTGTTTCTTCTATTCAATTCCTATCTAACATGCACTTGCATAATGTGTTCATACAGGGCATGGTGTGACAATAAATATGTAAATGTGTTATCATGGGTCTTTTGTTGAATGCGTGTTGGCATATTTTGGGGATTCCTATATATATATATATATATATATATATATATATATATATATATATATATATATATATATATATTGTCCTCCAGTGCTATGGAGACCTCTTACCTCCCGTTCGGTACCACTAGTATCATTTTCTAGATCTGACATTGGGGTAATGACTCGTCTCACAACACTGTATCTCTAATAACTGAAGAGGGGATTATTATATAGAACTGTCTGAATGTCAAGTTGTTAGTAGCAGAATGTAGAATACTCCATGTGTGACAGGTTTATGATTTCAGATATACTCAATGATGTTCAAGGGCCTGATCCTCATCATGTCCTTGATTGTGGCAAAGGTTGTCAAACTGGACACAGTGTTTGTGTGGGATGCAATGTTTATCTGAGTGGACATCTGTTCATACAGCTATGCTTTATGGAGGAACTCTATCTGTGTTTCTCACAAATGGGATTTATACTTTACATCTGATCCGGCCACCACAACAAATACATTTGTTGGATAATTCTTTTGTTTGGTATTGCTTTCACTTACACATCTCTGCTCACCACACCAACTTTTCATAATGTGGTGTTGTATTGAAATAAATGTTTGTGTTGCAACCTTAAATCTAATGACAAAATGTTTATGAATTTATCAGTTTACAGAAACAACTGGAATTGTAAACAAAGTCATTTGAAAAATCTTTAGAAAAAACACAGAAAACAAGTGGTACAAGACACAACAAATCTTGCTGCTTGCATATATTGTAGCTTATGTTGGCATTGGTCCAACTAATGTTATTATGTTTATGCCTGTGCTGATGTCAGCATATCAACTGTCTCTATATATGAGCCAAGGTTGAAGTAAACTGAAACAAAAATGGATGTTTTTATAGATATTTCAAATGTTACCCATTATAAGTAAACTAGTGATTTGACCCACTCAAAACTCACTCCTGTTCTGTGTGTGGATCTAAACTCTCGACCATCTGTAATACATATTTTATATATTTTTATGTTTTAGTTGCAGCCCTGCAGACATAAAATCCACCAGAGGGCCTACTTTTACCACTATAAGCAGCTACTGTTGCAAATGATTAAAGGGAAAACTGTATTTTAATATTGTACTTTTGCTTCCTATTTCACATATCCATTCTGTAAGGTTTATATTGTACTAAAGACAAAGAACAGAAATTGCAACCAGCAGAGATAATCCTGTGTGTTACTCATGAAGTATTTTGTCATCTCTGTGGTGGTTAAACCTAATACTCTCAAATATTAACTGTTCTCTCCCACGCCCTCAACCAGTTTGTTTTTGAAAAGCTGGAAGCACACCAGCAGTGATCTCGGAGGATCACAACCAGGAAAGAATACTGCCTTTCATTGTACAGCCCAACACCCATGGATCACATCATTGGTTACACCCAAATATCATCTTCTATTTTTGCTGAGGTTCCCCAACTGTGCCTCCAACGGACAGTTTGAAGGAGAACAGAGTCTGCACACATGAACAGATGCACTACATAAAGAAATGAACATATTTTGAACAATAAACATAGTACCTCCTTCCTTTTTCCTGTCTTTATCACTATAATTTGTCATAGTACATTGAGTGCTGTCGAGTAAACAAACTGCTAAGCGGTGGGTCACTTTACCACTCAAGTCTCTAATCGAGTGTTGACTTTCTGACGTGTCAACACGGTAGAAAGTGTTGACATTAGATAGGTAAGGTGCAAATTACTGGACTGTGTCTGCTCACGAGTCCAAATACATATCAGCTGTTGTTGTTGTCAAGATCTTTACACTTCTGTATTGTCCGTGACATAACAGTGATTGAGTATTTTATTGTCTGAACTCATAAATGTCACAAACGGGACTATACATCCCTCTGTATGTTCCTTTCACAAGTGTCTACGGCCTTGCTGTTATTGCACTTCACTTGTTTTCTGGCAAAAGTAGCACATACAGACAGCAAAACCTGACAAAACTGCATTCAAATTCCATTGTGGTTGACAGTGTGTTACAGCTACTGAGTAAAAGAGATTCTACAGTTCTCTGCTGAATTCAGGCTCATCTTCTTTTCAGGAAATGTTTCCTCATCTACAAATCTATTATTAGTAAAAGTGGTTAAAAAAGGTACAAGCCTGGCACAAATGTCATCTTCAAAGTATTGTACAAAAGGGGAATGACTTGGGTAGAAAAATGCCCTTCTCAAATGGCAAATCATAGCAGATTTCCCTCATATCCGAAATATCAGAGATCATGGGAAAAGCATTGAGCAGGAATGACAGAAAGGTCTGAAGATGACTTAATTCTCTCAAATATTTCTAATATATTTGAGGGTTTGTTTGTTTTTTTATTCAGTAGTCCTATAAAATACCTTCACTTTTTATCAAACCTTAGCAATTGGTTTTGTTCATCTATAACAGCTCTGATTGAATGCAATTCTATCATATTTTTTACTTGTTTGTTACATTAAAAAACAAAAATATAAACATAAAGTGTCTATGATTCAAATTCTAATGATAATTGAACATCCAGACAGACATATTGTCTATTTTCTATGTATTTTTTGTGAAACCTCTAAATCTAATGTGGGAAAAAACTTAATACTGATGCTGTTTTTATTTAACCTTTAGTTAATCAGGTGTGTCCCATTGAAATCATAAACTTTTTTTCAAGGGAGACCTGCCCTATCAGGGTATGTCTTTGGATGGTGGGAGGAAACTAGAGTACCTGAAGAACAGACACACAGACACAGGAAGAACATGTAAACTCCACACAGAAAGGTCTGGTGTTGGAATTGAACCAGGGTCTTTTCTGCTGTGAGCCCCATGTGCTAACCACTGCACCACCAGTATGTTGTTGAAATGCACTTGTTTCATTTTTATTTCTTTCCTCATACTTCCACAGGAGGGCGCTGTTTGCTGAGGCTTAAGACTAAAGGATGAATCCAAGACACTATATATGACAGTTCATGTAACTCCTGTAAGGAAACTTGCAAATACACACACACACACACACACAATTATTATATTGTTTTTAATTAGATAATAATGTGATATTTGTGCACATGTAAAGTCTGGAGACCTAATTTTTTTTTTTTTAAATGTGTTCTTCATTGTGGGACTGTAATTTGAACTAATTTGATAGAATGGCTGATATACACACATATGGTGATTTTATCAGTCCTCTGGGTCATTTTCAGAACTCAGTAAGTATGATGCACTCTAAGAAGCAGGAGATGATTTCTATGACTTTACATTATCAGGTCAGGTTTGTAAAAGACATGGAAACTGATATCAAACATGATTATTTGTGCAGCTCACTTCTTCCATTATGTTTTGTAAACTCTGTGGAGTTAAAATTCAACAAAATCACTTTTAGTATAAGCCAGTGAATAAGTGCATATTTCATTTCATAGAATTCAGCAGTTTTCAAAAAATGTTAATCCAATAATATTCAAGGATAATGTCAAGGTAAAATGAGTATAACTGTTGTTTTCTTTTGGTGCAGAATGTGTTGATTACACTTCAACTACATGTTGTGCTTCATAAAGAAACAATGAATGCTGGTATGTAACTGTAGACAGGATTAGTAAAGCATGAGCTGACTGGTTGAGCATTCAGTATAAAAACACTGAAGGATTCTCATCAGAGAAAATCACCATGAGATGAACCCACATGATCTTTCGAGGCTTGTTGTGCAGAGGTTGAGTTACAGCACACTGCTGATCTTCAACCTGATAAGAGTAAAGGTGGGGAAATTTGTGTATGAGTAGGCATTTACTTTCTCAACGGAAACTGATTTCCTGTGGCAAAGATCTAAAACATTAATTTTCTTACTTCATCAGCAGTTTTGTCCAGTCCTTTTACTACCATTCCCCTAATCTGAATATTTTAACCAACACACTGGGGTCCATTTGTCATCAGTATATTTGACATAAACAGTATCTATGTTTCCACTGTCCGTGTATATTTGTACACTACAAACAATGCAAAAGTGGAACACAAAATGTGACTTTTGTCTGCAGTTGCACAGTGACCAAAGCCAGTGTTCAGATCAAGATGATAAAAACACGAGTGTTTATGACGTTCTTTAATCCTGTTATGAGAAGTCAGTGAGGTATGAACTTCCTGTGTGTATACACTTCAGCACTAAAGGAGGAACATGTAACATAAAAAACATAGCTTCTCCCCTAAAAACACCATTTGACATCAGAAGCACTGCATTTTTAAAATTTTGACTCTGTTTTATTCGGTTCAGTTCAGTTTAATTTTATTTCTAGGACACAATATCACAACAAGGTCGCTTCGCAGGACTTTACAGAATACATTTAATATTTTTTTTCTTAAAAGTTGATTTGTTGATTCATTGTTCCAATGAACACATTCACCTTAGTTTATAAAAGTTAATGGTTATGATTATTAAGCTCATTTAGTAAAATGCAGTTTGTATGTCATATATTGAAGATCATTGTATCAAACAAGATACTTTTTTATTCCCCATTAATCTGCCTAAAAAAAGCATATTAATAACAGGTTGGAAAAAATATCAAACAGATACCATCAAATTGATAGGTTGATATTACTGTGGTCTAAAATCAACTGATGATCGTTTTACTGTCAGATATGACAACACACAGTAGAACCACATTCACTTAAAGTGTTTTCAAATGGCAAAAGTACAGAACTCAAAGGTCTGGACTCAGCAGTGCACAACCAATGTGAGAAAAAAGTCATTTCTGAAACTGAAACGGTTCTGTATGTTTCAGTTAATATCCTTGAATCCTAAAAAAAAAACATCTTTTTAGTCACAGTTTTAAAACAACAACTTAATTTTTGATTTTTTTTTAAATCCTGAAAAATACTGCAGCTTCACTCATAGTTGAGTATTTCTTTGAAATATTTAGTTAAACCAAAATAATTTTGTTGAAATGAAGTGAACAATGTTGAGTATCTTCTGAAGCAATCGAGTGGGCAGTTGTTTGTCATATATATATATTGGCTGTAACTAGCATTCATTGTTTCATATACAGAAACATAATCATCGTTTCCTGTAGACAAAACCACAAACCAGGTTTTGATGAATATGTCTCACTGCATGAATTGTGGTCAGGGTCTGAAAGGAATCATGGACATTTCCAGATGTAGGACCACAGTGATGGTGGTTATTTCCCACTTGCCAAAAATATGGCCCATGGGCCACCACTGAGGGACTAATACAGAGCCTGGGATCACTCAGAGCGAGCCGATGGGCAATGCTAGTTGGTTTGTGTTGGCGGAGCGTAGATCTGTGGCAGGAGCATACAGCTTTAACAGGGGCTGTTCCTGAGATGCTTTTGTTTCAGCGTGTATTCTTTTTTTGAGACACTGAAAAAAGTGAAATGACTGTAATATTGATTTAAAGTAATTATTTAAATTGATTTAAATGACATTTGTGTTTTGTGATGTGAACTTATTTTTTTTTTAGTTTAACTAAAAGCAAATTACACCTCTATTGGAACAAATTTTTAAATATTCTTAAAACTAAAACCTTTTTTTTTTTTTTTTTACTTTAAATCAAAGGTGTTCATATCATGTCTGACCTGATGTGATGACACGTGTTTTTGTTTTTGTTTTTAAATATGTATCGATAGAAGAAGGTCATTTACCATTAAAAATGATAGTTTACATTGAATCAAAATGTAACTTGAATTAAATTAATAAACTTGACTGTAACAAAATTACAGCAATTTAATTTGTTTATTCCAAAGTGAAAAAAAGAAGTACTTGTATGTAACTGTTAAAATTACGTTTATCCAATTTTTTTTTTAAAAATTAGTTGCATCAAAGTAATTTCTTCCTTTGATAAAATAAATATATTTTGATTTACATTACATTGAAAATTGCGCTTTCAACTAAACCATTCATGCAATTTGTGAAAAACTAATAAATATAGATGCAACAAATGACAGCAATTTTTTTAAGTTAGTCCAAAGTATAATTTTTTTCAGTGAACCAAAAACACAGATAAATACTCACTCAAATACTGAAAAATCTTCCCATAATCATCAACACACTGCTGAATTCAGTTTTTCAGCAAATGTCACCAGAATGTCTACACAAACAGATTTAAAATAAATGAGTATTTAAAAGAAACTTCACCAGGTGTTTATACCTTATTGGGAGAGAGAGAAAGTTCCACTGTGCAATTCCTTGAAACCTTGCAAATTTCAGAAAGATTAAACCACAGAAACAGAAACAGTCAGATGAGTTACCCTCTGATTCACAGTGAAATGTTTCTTAATCATATCAGTCATGTCAGTAAGTGTGGTGTTATTTAGTGAATACCAAATGAAGATTTTGTGAAATCCTTTGAAAACAAACAAAACTTGAGAAACTTCACAAACAGCTAATGTCTTCAAGATTGGAGTCACAAAACTAAGAAAAATAAAAAATATCATTAATGTTTAATTAATATAATTAATGTTTTGCTTCTCTATTATATGAGTCAGGTCTTGTAAATAGGGGTTTTTTCATTTGCACAGTTTCAGTCTAGGGTACAGGCTTAGATCTATTTTTGGAAAGAAGAACTACATGAGGAAACCGTATTTTCAGCGTGTGTTTGTGAGCTCTATGTTTGATGAAGTGTGACACATATCTCCACCCCTTCACACTCAGCATATAAGTCACCTCCATGTTTCCTTAAGCTTCACTCACAGTGAGCAGCTACTGTGTGCAGCACAAATGTGAATGATAACGTGTTGTACATGTGACATCAGTCAGTCCCAGCCCCAGACATTATGGGGTACTGTGGATTACAGTTGGACTTTTTAGGCTTAAAATGTGCTTCAAAGACAAACCATCTGTGTTTTTTCATCCTCGGTGAGTCATCTACTAGGGTGTTTTTCTTACCACATATTATTCAGAGAAAGGAGAAAATAAGGAATGCAAATGTCATGTTTCATTAAGACTGTTGTCTCTTTTTTGAAGAGTTAATTCTCTTTTCTTTATGTTAACTTGTGAATTAAATATTCTGCTTTCCTCTTTGAGTCATGTTGGATTTTGTTCGTATTATTTTAAGGTTTGATCCTCACTTACTACACAAAACTGTCATTTCAAGAAACAGGTAGGCTTATTTTCAATTTTACAATATTTTTGCTTTTACTTAGGATTTTCAAACACCACTTAATTATTCAGAATATTATTTAACATTATTTCATAATTTTGTTGAACTCTAGTTGCTGACTGCATTTTTAAGCAATTAGAGTTTTTTTACTTATTTATTTATTTATTTACAACAGAAAATCATACATCTTTAGAATACAGGGTTTTATTTTAGTATTTTATTTAACCATCAAAGGGCGAAAATGAATGTTTGTTTTATTGTAAAATAACTTCTGAACCTGTAATCATACCTAAATATGATTTGTAAAGATATGTTTGCCTCATATGGATCCACAAAAGCACCATGAGGAATGCATATGATTTATTGGGGGGGGGGTAATGGTTTCCATGTATTTAGTTTATAATATAACTGTTTTAGCAGCACATTTGAATAAATACACTGAAAAACACTGGAAAAAAATGTGACGCCAGATGAAACTTGAGGTTCACACCTTATGCCAATTGATACTAAATAATAGAAAAGCATCAGGCAGAGATAAAAAAACCAAAAAGAAAACTGCTTTGGACCTCTGAGAGTTAAACATAAGTTATATCATTTTAGCATCAATCAAATCCATTTTGTATAATTGTTTTCTTCCACTCAAATTTGAGATTTCTTTAATATATAATCAGTGTTAGAGAATAAAGAAGTTCAAGATCCTTAAATATCTTTTTAGATTTATTTCACAACAACCAGCTAACATATTCTGGTATTTTTAGGCTCATCTGCAAAAATAAAAGAAAAATGTGCAGAAAGATTAGGCCTCATTTTATGGAGCAGATCTTATATTTAAAAAAAATGCCCTTTCAGTGCAGTAGAATATTATTAGTGTTTTATGAGTGTTTTTTTTTCTGTAAAAATAAACTTAGATCTAAACTGACAAAGACTTCAACATCCTTTTCAGTTGTAATACTAAACCAATTCCATGTTCCAGATAAATATTGTAAGTCACAGAACATTTCAGCGATGTATCAGCACTGTGAGTTTCATCCAGGTAATCAAACTACTGTATTCCTTGTATCATTTGTAAAATCTGATTAAAAATCAGTAAAAAAAAGTCCTTTTTTCCCACCCACTCCTAGCTAGTATGTATACTTTTTGATTTCAGATGGAGTCCATGATTTAGACTGTTTTATGAAATATAAATTACAAGACACAGAATTCGTATGTGAGTGGAAAGCTGGACGACACACATCAAAAAAGATATACACACTCATTGTACAACAACTGTGAGTACCACAACAGCTTTTTACAATGACCTGAATTGTCTTCACAAATCTGACATGAAACATCTTTTTCCCCTCTTATTCTTTTCATTCTTGAAGGACAAATTATTGCATAGAATATGGCAACCTGAAAGGAAACTCTAGAAAGAATATACAAATATTTGATGTGAATCTGACAGCCCAGGTTTTTGAAAACGCAGAGTCAAAGAATTGCACAAAAGTCATTTTCACAGGTTCACCACAGAGCCTGTGTAAGTATATAAAGATCCTTTGTTTTCTTGTATATTTTTCTTAACAATGAATCCCTCAAATAAGTAAATGTTTTGTTTATTTGTAACATTTCAGTTCGATGTGGTCCTCCGTATAATGCAACTTTTCACTGGCATTCTGAAAAACTATATGTGAATGTGAACTGGCAACAAGATGAAGAAACATACATTCAGAATTATGTAGTGAGATATAAAGCACTGGGTAACCTGCTATGGAATGAGGTTAGTAAACACCCAAAAATACATTATACACAATATTTGAATACAAATATTTAAGAAGTGTCAAGTCTTTAATGCATTTGGAGGAATATATTTACAGAAAATGAAGCTGTTTAACACCTTTCCTGTATCAAGGGTATTTAAATTCTCCAACCCTAGGGATTCATTTTGGAGCTGTAACTGTAGAAATGTTCACTGGCTATTATTAGAATCCATGACAGGAGCTGCTAATAGAATGAAACAGTAGGACTTCAATAGGGAGAGGCCCTCTCTAAATCAAGAATTATCCTTAGAATGGTTTCTATTCTGTTTACATAGGTTGAAAATAGGGTTTAAATGGGCCATCATTTCTGATTTTACATTAAATATATGCATTTTATATTAAATATAATTAGGAATATGTTCACTTGTTGATCACATAATGTGAATAGTAAAAACTACTGAAACCACTGGAACTAACCATCATCCATCCATAGATGCATGAAAATGTCCTGATATTTATTCAGTTTCATGTTGTTTTCAGTTGTCAGTACAATACCAAAAGAAGAAGGGGTGTACAGTAGAGAGCCTCAACTCATCACTGGTCTACATTCTACAAATAAAGTGTGTTACAAATAAAGAATGCTTACAGTGCCCATGGAGTGAAACATACACTATCCCACCAGGTCTGTTTTTTGAGCAGCTACATTATAATTATGACTGATTTTAAAAACTGACTATCATATGTCCCCCCAAAAAATTCAATCTGACTTTCCACATTAATAACTTTCAAAATAACTAAACAATCTAAATGCCATGTCTTGCAGAAAACCCCATCTAATTTAGTCCAATGGTCACAGAAAAATGTTGATGTTTGTAACGCATGTCATGGATTCATTTATTTCAAGTTTGGCATTTGGATGATCTTGGAATCCATATGCATGCAAACATTTTGAAAAATAGAAAGACAAAAAGGAGGGATAGCTCAATCCAGTCTTCCATGAGTTAATAATTTAAAATCTTTTTTTAATCATTAATTTTCACACCATTATAATATTTACAACACTCAGAAATGTGCTTCTTTTTTGATGTAATTCATTATTCATTTCATTATATAGTTGAAAATGAACAGAAACAAGCTGTCACTTTTTCAAAAGAGATATTTTTCAGCAAGGACACAATGAACAACAATACATCTCATTTTAAAACTTTGAGGGAAGGAACTTCTGACATGTTTTATAAAGACCTACATTTGTCTGTGACCACTAAGCAAATCAAATGGGGTTTTCTGCAAGATATAACTAATAGGGTAAAATTGTCTGTCCTGAAATTGCATTTTGCATATTGCAGAAAGTCTGATTGCACATTTTTTTTGAATATACAGTATACTACAATGACTGATTTTATTTCACAATAAGTGCAACTGTCTAATGAAGTTTTCCTGCAGAACTGACAACACAGCCTGTTCTCCTTGAGGAAGCTGACATTACAAAGGGCAAAGGTCACCGGTTACTGTCACTAAAGTGGAAGGTATGTACATCCTTTAGTCCTGTTCAGTCCTGATATTAATATATAGCCTTTCAGTCCCTATGGTTTAATGACTGTCTTATATGGTATACACTTTAGTCATGATTGAATATCCAAATGTGAAACAAATCTATATGAGTTTATGAAAACTTGAGATGTGCTATTTATTCAAGGGAGAACAAAGTAGTGTTGGCTGTAGGATGAAATTTCTGTAAAACTCAAAAATGACAAGACAACAGATTGAGAGCACAAGTCATCTTTTTTACTTGTAAGGAGAAAGAAAAAGAGAACACAGGGGCTGAGCTACCTTTCTCTGCCAGATTTTTATATTCTCACACAGACCCACATAAAAATAAAAACATAAGACAAAACTGGTTTCAACTGATCATCTATGAGATTATTGTCATGTTACCCTCAACGTTGCCCATGAGAATGACTTAATCTATATTAATACTATTTTGCCTGTCAGTAGTCTGACTTTTTATGGTCATGAAAGATTACTATTCAAGGATTCAAGGATTCTTTATTGTCATTCAGCACATGTTAAACATGAGACGAACAAAATTTGTTTCCCCTGGTCCCAGAGCAGCCGATATAAAAATGTATGCATACAAATTTTAAATAAAAAAGTATATACATGAATAAATAAAAAAAAAAAAAAATAACAGTGTAGTGCAGGTGTTATTGCTCTGTGCCTCTGTGGTGGGGTCCAGGTAGGGATGAGGGGTGGGGGGGGTGGCAGGGGCTACGGGGGTCCTCCAGAATTCAACAGTCTCACAGCTTTTCTAATACCATACTCTCTTTTCTTAGTTTCCTGTGAAGATGTTTGATGGTTTCTATGTGACCATTGGGAAAGCGTCAGGGGAACCCCCCACTAAGCGCATGAACACCACACTGCCACAAATCAGATTGATTTTGTCCTATTCAGCGTATCATGTCAACATTAATGCCTTCAACAATGCCAGTATCTCCCCAGGCTTAAGTTGGACAATAAAGATGCGGGAAGAGAATCAAAGTGAGTACTCATGCACTATGTCAAAAGTTTTCCTCCAGACAGATGAGACTGTGTTAATAATATGTCTTTGTTTTCAAATGTTCAGCAGCTCAGCAGCTGAATGTGACAGTTCAGAGCAATACATCTTTTACCGTCTACTGGAAAGATCACCTCATCAAACAGTATGTCTGCTATTCTGTGGAGTGGACTAAGAAAGGACATAAGACAGCACACGTGTCCTTCTTTGAGGATATGAAAAATTATAAGGAATTGTCCAATTTACCAGGTGTGTATATAGTTTATATATGAGGAAATAAACACTGCCTGTTCCCTAAAAAGTTACATAAAGCCTTTAGACTTGATGATGGGAAACATTTGCTGTGGCATCATTACAGTATTTATATAATGTCACGTTAAAGATACAGCATAAACATGTGCCTGTTTTATATGGTCTGAAGAGTCTAGAGCAGGGGTGTCCAAATCCAGTCCTCGAGGGCCGGTGTCCTACATGTTTTAGATATTTCCCTCTTCCACATGATTCAGTTTAACCCTTTAACTCCTGAAACTTCAGCAGTTCCACAATAAAAAGAATTAAAATAAGCAACAAAATGCACAAAGTCATCAATAAAATGAACAAAAATAACAAAAATAATTAGTAATATGAAGAAAGTAAGACACAAAGTTTTTGTTTATTTTGTTGCTCATTGTTTATTTTTCCACATTTAATTTTTTTATTTTATTCTTTTTTTTCTTCATAGTTTCTTCACGTTACTAATTATTTTGTCAGTTTATTGTTCATTTTTGTTCATTTTATTCATGACTTTGGCCATTTTTGTTCATTTTGTTGCTTATTTTAATTCTTTTTACTGTGTAACTGCTCAAGTTTCAGGAGTTAAAGGGTTAAACTGAATCATGTGGAAGAGGGAAATATCTAAAACATGTAGGACACCGGCCCTCGAGGACTGGATTTGGACACCCCTGGTCTAGAGTGACCCTGTTCCATAGTGATGGGTGAGAGGGGAGGTGAATGAAGTAATTACCCATCATGTGTCTACAGCACAAACCTGTGGGGGCAGTATTATGATCTGGGGTAGATTCAGTTTATCTAGATTCAGTGTGTCGAAAAAATTAGGTCATCTGGATTCAGCGGGATGAAATTAAAACAGAGTGGTTCAGGGAATATGAGACATCAATTTAACACATGGAATTAAGACGGAACCACATTAATCTTTGGGAAGTGATGGAGAAGACTTTACACAGACATCTGACTCTTGATCGTCAATACAAGATTTATGAAAAAAGGAATTCAGTTCTAGATGGAAATAAATGTTGTGATGAGGTGATTAAGGATCCCAGTGAATTTACCCCTAAAGGGATTAATAAAGTACACCTCTATCTGTAATTGTATTGCATGAGTTTAATACAATGATACCACAGTGAATACTCAAAGCTAAGGATAGTCCAACAATACATTAGTGTGACTTTTTAGCCTTGCTGTGTAATTGTACAATAATATCTATACTTTTTTTTTTTTTTTTATGAAAACAGAGCCATTGGAGCCTTACAAGAGGTACCGTCTCAGTCTGCACACAAGACCAAACAAAAACACCTGCAACATGCAATATATCAATGGCAGTGAAGCCACCTATGGGAGCACACAGTTCTATTACAAGGAAGGATGTAAGTCTAATGTTTCTTTATGAGGGGTTTGTTTTTATTTATCTTTTAACCCATAAAGACCCAAACAACCACCAGTGACCAAAAACCACCTACTGATCTAAACTGTTTAACACCTGTCTACTAATCCTCAGTTCCACTTCAGTATGACTTTATTATCATTGCCTTAAAGACCACAAGATTCCCTATCAATTCATGTAAATAATTAGTGCAAAATACAATTTGTCATCTTTTCATGGTCATTAGATATGACTCATTTGGATGTTCAGAGGTAGTGGAAACACTGTCATCTTCTATTACATTGGTTCACCAGTAAAACCTATGGAGTTTGATAAATAGCAGTGGATGGATATGTTAAATTAATGTCTTTTTTTCAGTTATCTCTGTTTTTGATACAATATCCTTCAACTTTAATCTGAGTTTTTATGAATATCTGTATGATCAGTACATTAAATATTACAAAATACTAATTCTGATGAGAAAATGCAAATTACAGATGATTATTTGAGAATAAATGGCAAAAAGCCATGTAAGAAATTATAAATATAGAGGGGAAAAAATGATTTGGGAGCTACCGCGAAAGTAGCATGAGGCCTTTATGGGTTAATTTACTATATACATAGAATACTAACAATGCTGGTTCCCTCTGGTCACGTTTGCATTATAATAAATTACTTCCTGATATTTCACCCTCAAAGTCCCAGTCAGTGGTCCTGCAAACATCAGCAGCTACAACGTGACATTAAACTCTGCAGTGCTGCAATGGTCACCCATCCCAGAGGAAGACGTCAGAGGTTTTCTACTGGGCTACACCATCCACTATACCGAGTACCACAAAACAATATCTAACTCTGAGAAAAGTAAGCATCATCAACCTTCAAGCAAATCACATGTATAGGTCATTTTTTTGGGATTAACACTTTAACCCCTAATATGTCTATCGAGGTCATTTTCAATGTAGGATTTAATTCAAATATTCATAAAAATTTAAACATTTATTTGTTTTAATCATTTGTTTTTTGTGTTTCATATACATCTGGGCCACCAGTACACCCTCTCAATACCTGTGTATGGGTCAGACTTTTCTTTGTTGTTGTTGTTGTTTTTTCTTATTGCAGCATTGTTGTAATTGTAATTATTTACTGTAGTTTTACCGAGGATTTTTTTGTTCAAAGTATCTTATTACACATTAAGCTATACATAAAAGAATAATGCAGTCATCTGCTTTTTAATACCCAATCCCATGAACACTCCCACCCTGTTGCACCATAAAAAAAAATCTGAATTGATAATTATTAATAACTAATAATACATAGATAAATATGTAGATACCAGAGGTCAAAATACGTTTTTTTTTTTGTTTTTCCTGCAATATTCCAAGTGGTCAAAATTTTCATCTGCAATTTGGAAATACTTTCAGCAAATTTCCAAACCTCTACTCTACATCTTTCTCAACCTAATAATACCTATATTGACACCATATATGAAGGGAATCTGCTGGCAAAGGAGCTGGCAGGGGCGGTGGCTGCAGGCAGACCAAAAATATAGTACTCCCAAAATTCTGTTCAGGGATATAATACATTTAAAATGTTATGAAAAATCCAAAACTATTGTAACCTTGGTTCACAGATCATGTTCAACATCCTGAACCTGTTATTGATGTACATTCTAAATGCCTTATAAAGTAAAAAAAAAAAACAACAACTGTCAACAACAACTTTCATTTCTGTCTTTCTTTGTTGTTCCACCTGTTTTGATCCTAAAACACACAGTAAAACAAAACCATTGAAGAAAAGGAACAAAAGCACATGCTCACAGAAGCTTCTATGACACGTCCACAGCCTGTCAGCCTGTCTCATTGAAATAATTGTCTCAGGAGTTCAAACTTTCTGAAAGTTCATCCATATCAGTGGGTTTCCTCAGGCCTGTTGTGTGGTTCATTTACTGCTGTGTCCATCTCCAGGGGTTTGTG
This sequence comes from Siphamia tubifer, assembly GCA_020466265.1. Lineage (NCBI taxonomy): Eukaryota > Metazoa > Chordata > Actinopteri > Kurtiformes > Apogonidae > Siphamia > Siphamia tubifer. The sequence continues at coordinate 50,061,054 of CM035794.1, read as the reverse complement.
GACACTTAATACATTCATAGAACAGAAGGAAGGATAACACTTAAGGTGGTTTGTAAATATTCCAGGGCTACTACCATCCCTGTGTCAGTGCAGTCAACAAGTGGTACAACAACCCCCCCCCTCACCCTGCGCACATTTAACCTGATTTGCCCTATCTCGTATCACTACCAAAACACATTTGGTGACAATGACATTGACCTTTGACCTACATTCACCAACATTTAATGGGATCTATTCTAGACCACCTCTCACTTTTCCAGAAGATTTCATGGAAATTGGTCGAGTAAATTTTGTGTAAAGCTACAGACAGGCAGACCAACTCAAATACAACACCCCTCTCCCCTTCAGGGGGGGAGATAACCTCAATGCTGAACAACTTTGAGAACAATGTCTAAAACCTGTCACCATTTGATTGCAGATATGACAGTCACACCACAGCTAAACAGCTATGAACTGAGTGGCCTCAAAATGGGCACGGCTTACCAGGTTCAGGTTTCAGGGTTCACAAGAGCAGGATCAGGAGTACGAAGCTTCACAACCTTCTTTAAGACGCATCATCAAGGTCAGATTCATTCGTCATAATACATTTATGATTCTAATTCCAAGATCCAATGGCTCCATGGCTCAGGACATAGAGCAGATTGTCTAATAACCAAAGGGTGGGTGATTAGAATCCCGCTCTGTCCTCATGTGCTGTTGTGTCCTTGGGCAAGACACTTAACCCTACTTGCCTCCAGTGCTGCTACTCACACTGGGATAATGGATGCATATAAATGTTTGGTGGTGGTCAGAGGGGACATGAATTGGCAGCCACATTTCCATCAGTGTGTGGATACAAATGCAGTTTAAAGGAGGACGTGTGGATGAATAAATAATGGATCCACTTTAAATATACATTCATAGAAAAGCACTATAAAAGTCTAATCCTTTATTATTAGATCAAAATTCACTTTGGAATCATCAAACATAGTTAACCTTTTCTTTTTTTTTTCCCTACAGCATATTTTAGTTTTTTATGGGTTATTCCCTCCCTGGTCATTCTGGCCATTGTGCTGATATGTGTTTCTCCACTGTTAAAAAGGTACAACATGTGACTATATCATCAACAGCAGAAGTGAAAACCTGTCACATCAGTCTGTTAAACCTTACTTTGTTCTTCTTCACCCTCCTACTTAATCAAGAGTAAAAGCCGTTCTGTGGCCGAGCATTCCTAATCCTGAAAACAGCAAAGCAATGCAGAAACTAGAAAAGTCCCGTGAACTGGTAAGTGTCAGAAATAGAATAGAATGCTAAGTTAACAAGTCATGTTTTAATTTAAGTATACTAAGCATCTAAATTTTAAGTTCTGGAAACTTGTATTTTTTAAAGTTTCATCAACGTAAAATAATTGAGGCAATCGATTCCCTTACATTTTTTGAGTTCTGCTAACTTGTGTTTGAAAGACTTGTTTGTAGATGGAAACATTTCCAGCTTTTAATTGGACTTTTTTCAGTCTCAAACAGAGAAAAGTTTGGAATTGATATTTATTTATTTATTTATTTTACTGGTTTGGCCCACTTCACATCAAATCTAGCTGAATGTGGTCCCTGAATTACAATGAGTTTAACACCTCAGGTATGAAGACTTATCATAATGTCGTCCATGTTTGCTATATGTCTAAAATGAGCCTGAATATGTTTTGATCATAATTTTTATTTTAACCAGGGACTCCTAGAGTCAATCAACACTTTGAAGGTGGAAGAGTATGACACAAATACTCTGCAAATTATTGAAAAAGAAGCTTCGATCCCTGTTAGTGTATTACCATCAATATTACCACTTCTCCACAACTCAGAAGAAGATGAAGACACACCTGAAGTGACTTGTAATTGGATGCAACAAGACTCGGACAGTGCAACACAAGACACTGCACCAGACAATTCTGCAGACACACAACACACAAGCGTAGATAGATCTCAGTTTGTCTTCATGTCTGGATATACGACAGTGGAGATGTTCCAGCAGGTGATGCCTCAGACTGCTCATCCTGCTGCTCCTCAACATGTAGAAAGGGAACCAGAGAAAGTGACAGCCTGGAATGTGGTCAGACCAGGAGTGGATTATATACATCAGTTTAGTGTTAATAGTCCAGTCTTGGATGATGAGGACATGTCCACTGTGTTAGGAGAGAAATAATGAAAACATACTGCAGGGCATTAACCCATAAAGACTCAAATAGCAACTGATGACAAAAGCATCTACTGATCTAAGATACCTGTTGATCCACTAATTCTATCAATGCATAAAAATAATTGATGTAAATTACAGTTTGTCATCTTTTCATGGTCATCAGATATGTGATCAGAGGCTTCGAAGTGGATGTAGAAACACTGTCATTTTCTACAACATTGACTCAAAAGTGAAAATTATGGAGTTTGATAAATGACAGTGGAAACACTTGGTTTATGTTAATTATATATTTTTGCTGAAAAGGTCACTTTTTCTTTAATTTTCTCTGGTTTTGATTTAATAACCCTCAAGAAGTTTTTATGAACATCTACATGATGAGTAAAGTCAAATACCAGATGTTCACTGAATAAACACAAATTACAGAGGACAATATTATAATAAAAAGTTAAATATAAAGAAAACAATATTTTGGAACTGCCACAAAAGTAGCATTGGGATAAGAGCAGAAAACAAACAGTTGTGTTTTGGATTCTGAACCAAAGGGTATAAACTAATGATTTTAACAATAAATGTTTTCAGAAGAGACCTGGTAATAATTTGTAGACATCTGGCATAATGCAAGGTTTGCTTCATTTTAATGTAGGAATGTATTTATGTCATTTAACTAAATTAATGTTGTATATATTTTATTATTTAGCCATGCCTTGTTAAGACTGCTCTTCAGACTTCCTGGTTATTTGTGAATTAAGCTTTGCAATAAAACTGGATGAAAAAACACACACCTTGAAAATGATGGATTTCAATTAAAAGTTTACCATTAAATGGTTACAATACTCCAAGTTTTATATGAAGAAAAAATTATCAGGAAAAGTTATGTAAAGTGTGAATAGTAAAAGCAGTAATTTTGTAGTAAAATAGGTCCTGTCAGTGTTTCATATATTCTATATACCACTGTATGTTGTCTTTGGAGTGATTTTACTGCTGCAGAAATGTGTATATTACACTTTACAGCGATGCACAACCTATTAAGTATTTTTCCTGTTAAATGGTTATCTGTCACATTCTATTAGATCAATATAGACACATTTGTCTTGAATTTATTGGACAAAATTAGTATGACAACTATAACTTTTATGAAAAAACAAAAACAAATCTTGAATGAAGAAAAAAAAACAAAAACAAAACTGCCAGTAGAACAAGTGAACATCAATGTGGTAAGAATTCTTGAAATAAGATTTTCCAGATCTATTGTCCTGAAATAAGTTCTTATATTTCACTGAAAAGTTACTCTTTAAGTGATGATATATTTGCACCAGAAATGAGAAAAATGCACTTGGCAAGATTTAGGTTTTTGCAGTGCATTGGTGTTTAAGGTGTTGGGAACAGAAACTTTAAGTTGCTTCTAAACTTTTGACCTGTAGTGTTCATTTCACTACTGCAGACGAATAACTCCTGACCCCAGATCTCATTGAATCACAAAGCCACTGAAGCATCATGAGAAGTCTCTTTATTGAGCATTCTGAAAACATAGAATTTTGTAGTTTTGTTAGGATCACATTCATCCTAGCTCTTCAAAAACAGTGTCTCCAAACATTTATGGTCAGCGCCCACTCCACAGGTAGCTAAAACACATTTTTAAAAGTAGGTTATATAATGTTAAATGGGGATTCATGGATATAAAAAATACAATTTTTCACATAATTTATCACAGGTTACAACTTCAAAGTGATCAGTTTTTAAGGATGTAAAATGTTTAAAAGTATAATGCCATATGGGTTATTCTTTTTAAAATATTAATCTCTGACAAAAAATAAAAATAAAATAAAAAAACAAACAAACCCTAAACTGACATTTTCTGATAAACTTTTCCCCACATTCCTCAATACTGGTACTGTAAACACTGAAAATAACTGAATGAAGAAAACACGATAGAGGCTGAAAATCATAAATGACAAATATATATATATATATTTTTTTACCATTAAAGTCCTTTCATTAATGAATTGTCGACACTTGAACAATATTTCAATATCTTCAACTATTACTTTTAACATCTTAATAAACTTGTGTAGAATCTGTCAGTAAGTCTCCTTAATGTATTAGAATAATCTGTACAATCTTAGTCTAGGCACTTTTTCACCCTTCTGTGCTTGTTTGTTGACCTGTGACACTTTCGTTTTGCATCATCTGGCTTGCGTTATGAACTGGCATATACTGTGAGCACGTCATTTTTACAGTATCGGCCTGCATTGTATCTATAAAAAAAAACCAATATGTAATATTTTATCTCACAACATCACAACAATAACAGGAAAAGGACGACATAAAATACACACATAAAATATTTTTAAAATGCTCAGCAAGTAAATGTACACCCATAAAACAAATACAGGAAATAAAGCAATGTCTTAATGTTGGCCTGATAATGAATTGAAGCATCAAAACATACACCCCCTGCCCTAAACTGCATGTTTTTTTTTTCTTTTTACAGTATTTCAGCACTCGGTTAACAAAAACAGTATAATACAAACCTGCATTCTTACAATTACAGCACTTTCAAGTCACAAAATAAACACTGTATAATGTGAAGGAAACATTGGTTTCCAAATGGAGAGTTGGGATCAAACAGGAGGTGAAGGACCGATAGTTCACACCTTCCTTCAGCATCACACAAAGGACCAACAAGCAGTCGATACAGAGTATGTTCTTTAGGTCTTTATGTACAGTGATGCACCATTTTAAAAGCTGAATATGGGGCTGGGAGTGTACATGTTATTTAATTCTTTAACCGCAATGTGTCACATGATGACTAGCATGAACACTCCTGCTTTTTAAGGAGCTGCTCTGTAAATAAGGAGAAATGTCTAAATTGATAGGCTGGTATTTGACTAGCACCTTCAAACACATCTACTGTTATAGTATGAAATCAAATGCAAACCTGCCAAGAATAGTCATTTTTGTGCACAAGTGGGATGTCTATATGAATGGATTTAAAAGGAGCAGCAGAGACTCGTGACTCAAAATGGAGTCGTTGTTTTTTTTAATCATTTCTCTGTTCAGAGTCTGTATTTTACTAGTTTAGGATTTGTCAGAGTAGTTAGTATTTTTAAATAAGAAATGTCTCAAATGCATGGATAACAAATGTCAATGATGAAAAGGTCATTGTTCTTCAAATACTAGAGGAATTAAAGTAAATGTATGATCTGTTATAGATTTACTGTAGCTGTGAGTAAAGGTAAATGAATAAGTTATGTTTTACTGTTGAACATATTGATGTTTGCAATAAAACCTTTTTTTGTATTTAACAACATCTACAATACATTACTATCACTGTATGTATGTATATATACTTAGGTATCGGTTACTGAACAAAGTTTTAATGTTTTAGTCATTTAGAAATACTACATTCAAGATCCAGATGTATGAACTGCACATGTTTTTCATGATTATTAAAGCAGATCATGTGTTGAGATTACAGCCACAAAGAAGTGTTTTAATATAGAATTATTATTTAATTGCCAACATGCATATTTCACTATCTCTTTATGCATTTTTTTTGTGTAACATATTTTGTTGATTCAACATCCTATTGTTTTTTTTTACTAGATTAAAAAACAAACAGGTGAAAAAAAACTGTCCCAAGTGCTGACTGAGTTTTAGGGGGGTTTTTTTGTTTTGTTTTTTTACCCTCAGCCACACTGGTCGCAGGGTATTGTCATTAGTTGATAGTTGAAAAATGTTGCCATGCACTGATAAGTCAGGCTATTGGGGGCAGTATTCAACCTGATAAGTCAGGCAGAAGGTTTTCAAGTGTGCACACATTATGTTCTGAGTCTGTAGTGTTTGGTGTTGTATTAGTGTGTGAAACATCCAAGAAGTCCATTAGTCCTTGTATTATTTGCACCAGTCCTTATAGTGAACTACTGCTGCTGTACCAAGTGCTCACTTGTCCTTCAAGTGAGATATAAGTGAAAAATAAGTCGAACTACAGGATCCATGTAATAAAAACTGTTCTGTTGACAGGACAGTAAGAACATAAAAAAAAATCAGAGGGGAGAGATGAAGGAAAAGATACACCGTTGTATGTGTTAATATGGTGTTAATGTATGCAAACGCACAGTTGTTTTTCTTTTAAGGTAAGTCACTGTGTGTTGTGAACACCCACAGAAGCATCATCCTCATTGTGAGTCTTGTAGCTGCCATTGTGCTGGATGTGTGGTGATGACATAATGTCCTCACTGAGTGTAGCTGAGCCTTCTCTGTCACTTTCATCTTCCTTTTCTTCCCTGCCATAGTCCCTTCCCACCTGAAATAACAGTGTGTTCGGGTTAATTACCAAAGAACCAGCAAAATTAACATCTTTATACAGAGAAAGGTAGACATGCCTAGGAATGGGAATTGTGGACTGGTTGTTTTTGACAACTGGTTCCCAGTAGTTCAATGCCAGCCTGTTTAATTATTCTGCTGATCATGGTTGTTATGCATTGTGATGGCATCACATGTATGCTTCAGTGTTTTTGGTTCAGACCATACCCAGCATGGTGTCAAGACAGAAATGCTGCTAAGTAAGTCTATAAAAGATGACACCGAGGCTTGGGCATTTGTAAACCTTCCATTTCTTCTAAGGGGGAAATAACATCCAATATGCTCAAACATTTGTCCACAAGAAAGACTCAGTGTTTAGGGAGCTCTCATTGCATGGAGATAAAGAGCAGAAACCACAGTTGTATATGTGTAACTTTCAAGCTATGAAGTGAATATAGCGACATGGGAGAACTGTTGTCACTTCACACAGTCAAAAACAGCCTAAAAGAAAATGGAGCATGACACTGTATTAAGCTGCTGTTCAAAGACAGTTTTACATCTTATTGCCTGGTACAACTAAAGCTTATAAAAGTTTAATTTAAGAGTTGTTATCTCACCATTTTTCTTGGTTGTAACAAAAATGATTTCAGTTTTCAATAGAATTGAATAGCTATGGCATTGTGCTGGCAAAAATAGTGCTCTTAGGCATTCCATGTTTTCTTCTCTGTCTGTTTTCATCACAGGATACACACAGGAGTTAGTGCTTGATTGCATAACCATTGTTTTTGTTTTGAACGAAAAAGGTTCTAGGAACTATGTAGTTCCTATGCTGTGGGAAAGGGGGGAAAAAGGTTCCAGGAACTTAAAAGGTTATAGGAACTACAAAAGGTTCCTACAGTGAGAAAGCGTCTGTTGTTCAAGTACCTTCATTGGCTTGGCCTTGTTCTTTATCCTGTCTTCGTCTTTGCGGTTTCTCCTGGATGTGCCATAGTCCTTTCTGTCTCGGCTCCGCTCCCTCCTTTTATCTTTCTTACTTCTGAAATAAGTGAAGAAACGGAAATAGATGAAGTAAGAACCAATACCAAACATTTACTACATATAAATGAGTAGGTGAGATGTGACAAGAATACCTTTTCGGTGAGGGCGATTTAAGTCTTCTTCGAGGACTTCTGGACTGCTCTTTACTCCTCCTCTTGTGCCCCCTTAATCAACATATGGATTTATTTCATAAAATTATTGAATAGACACACTACATACTTAAGGAGCAGTTAGCTCTAAGGAACACAAAGTATTTTGGGATTAAGTTGGTTTTTTTTTTAACCTGTGATACCTAGTCTAGTCAGTAAATAAGCTTATATGTTCACTGTAAACCTGATGCCATCGATTACTGAAGGTGAAAAGGAGGGAAACACAACAGTCAAGTATTCCCAACATGTGGAAACATGTGATCCTGTATCTACTGGTTGGGTCAACACTCATGATTCATTCACACTGCAGTTAAAAGTAGGGCTGCAACGATTAGTCGATGTTGTCGACAAAAATCGACACAGGACATTTTTATTTAAGTTTTGTACAAATCTGAAGTATGTTCAATAAAACATGTATTTTTCATTCTATCCATATTTCTGGTCTTCATTATAATTTGCCACAAAATTAACTCGATGCTAAATTTAATTAAAAATTAATTATCCAGTTAGTCGACTTTAATGGTCGGTGACCGGTCATGTGTTAAAATAGCCGTTAGTTGCAGCCCTTGTTCAAAGTGGCCAAAATCTGCTCATATGTGACCCATATCTAACAGTATGAACAGCACGAGTCCACACAAATCTTAAGGCACATTCATATGTGGTCCTGAATGGGACATATATCTGACTTCACACTGAAGCATTATGACACATTTCATCTGACGTTTATCTTTTATGTCATTGATATGCCACAGATTTCACAATTCTGTACTACAGGAGGCAGGACCCGACAAGATCCATATTTACTTCTGTAAACACATTGTGCTGTATTTGACATATCGTCCTCACCTTCAGTCACTTGAGAACCATAGACCGTTCACACAGGTCATTAATTAATTAGAATGTGAATAACCACACAAACTGAGCTTTAAAACCTGCAAAGTGCAGCCTTTGTCACCATCAACACTTTATACAAGTTTACCCATCAGACCTGGAACGACTGCGACTGTGTCTTCTGTCTCTGGAGCGAGACCGCCTCCTGTGGCTGCTTCGGGAACTGTGGGAGTCAGTGTTGGGCCATGACCTCTGTGACAGTTTACTAAAGAAGAATAGATTACAACAGCTTTAAGTCCATGGATATGATCGGCAGTTCACAGCATTAAAAAACAAAACAAAACAAAAAAAAAAACATCTAAAATTCCCCAATGGGTCAGTAATTGTTGTGCACCTGTGTCTCGTATGGGACCCTTTCCTTCGTGTTCTTGAGTGTGAACGGGAATGTGACCGAGAGCGGGACCGCCGGGATCGTCTGGACTGACTGGAGGAACACTTCTTTGTTTCGACTAGAGCAGGAACAACAGTATCAGCATTAATACACAACAATGCTACAGTGTCCTATTCCTTAACACAAAAAACTGACTAATATGCCGTACCTGGCTCAATAGCTGCAGCGATTGTAGACTGGGCTTCTCTCACCCTCTTCATCACACTTTCTAGCTCCTTTGCAGCAGCCTGTGGTGTCAACTCTGGAGGCTTCACTATTGCGTTATTGGAATGATTAACCCTGGAGGAGAAAGTACATTAAAAAATATTACATTCAAAGGGTCTGACGCTGCGTCTCCTTCTCTGAGTGCATTTATATTGTGTCAATTAACACATACTTGAGTGGTCTGTCTCCAAACATGACTCCGTTGAAGGTCAGGGCTCTGGCAACAGAATCCTGCTCAACAAACTCAACGAAGGCAAAACGGGTCGGCTGAGTCTCATCTCCTGCCATTCGCACAAATTTCACATCCCCCACCTGTTTGAAGAACTCCAACAGCTGTTCTGCAGTGGTAGTCTGTGGGGAAAAAAATAACTGCAAATTACAACTGATGTCATTCAGATGTACAAAAATATTTAATCATTAACTCGAGTTCGCATTTGGGCTACAACCGTCCCGGTACATAATATGAACAAGTCACAATAATTAATTATAATTCATATTAAACTGTGTAAATCCCTCTGTAGTTCATGGACTTTCACCAGATTTTATGACAGATCGCTCATGTTTCTGGTTAAATATGAACCATTTGTGTGTTTTTAACTGCTTGAAACTGCAGTGTGTGACTGAAAGCCAAAAATGGATCACATGTGAACATCTTAGTTACGAATGGAGTAAGGGTCAACGGATACATCAGTCGGCCGATATATCAGGCTGGTATTTGAGTTTTCTTAAGTGTATCGGATGAGTCACATGTGGTTTCACCTCTCAGCTAACGTGAGGCAGTGTAACATGTCAACATACTTTCAAAGTCCATCTTATCTTTTTTGTACAGCTTGCCAAGTATCCGTGGTTATGAAGTCTGTTTTCTTCTAAACCACATACTTTACTTAGTGTTGATGTACACTTCCAAACACTCAACATACTGTAGGCAAATTACAATGCAAACAGTAACTTCTCCAGTCACCAAGATGATTTATTTTTACATTGTTTTTGTGTTGATGTTTACACTTTCCATATTTTAGGAGAGCTATTTTCACTTTGAAAATAAGCATTGTGCACAATATGTTACTTGTTCATAACTATAATTGTTTTAAATATTTATTTTATGTTATACAGGTTGTTTAAAAGCATCAGGACACTTTATTTTTGCAAAAAATGCAATTTTTATTTTGGACATTACTTGATTGTTAGAGTGGGTCAAAGTGCATACAATGCATAATTGTTGATATATTTTTTTGGTTTTGTATTGCCGATTACACTTTCCATATTTTAGGAGAGTCATTTTCTATCGAGTGAAATTACTGTTAAAACCTCACACAAACAAAAATGTGTTTTATTCACAGCTAATGATTCACAAACAAGCTCATTGTGTCTTGCAAAACAAAATGTCATTCACAACTAATGCAATCAAGTTCTTACATAAAAAAAACACTCCACAAATGTTATATATATATATATATATATATATGCACTTACATTAAAATACCATTCGAGTGCAAAATACAATCTTTCAAGTACAAAACAAAATCTTTCCCAGAGGAGAAAAACAATTCTGCAGGTAGGAGAAACACTTGGCTCTCTGCAGTCATGTGATTTCTGGCAGTAACTTTGCATCTTACTGATTTGCATCCGCAGGACTTAGGATTTATTCATAAATGCCAGGGCACGTTTTGAGAACTGTTCTGTCGTTTGGATGACACAACTGCAGGGGGCGCTGTTGATGCCAAATAATGCATAGCCCCATGCACCATCGAGTATGGCCAGGACATGTTCTTATTATACATCCATGGGCCGGGCCAGGACCCAGTCAGTCGCCCCAGTACATCACGCCATGAGCAACTAACAGGTGAGGTTGTGGTCATTGTTGATGAAAAATTAAATTGTCTTCCATAGGTACATGTCATTTTTGTCATTGTTGGAGGTTGTGATGAGAAAGGAGAATGTATGAGAATACATATATATATATATACATATACATATACATATATATATATATATATATATATATATATATATATATATATATATATATATATATATATATATATATATGTATATATGTATGTACGTACATGGACGAAGCACGATGGCAAAAGCTTATCGCGACTTCATCCAGATGAGCTAAACAGTAACAGCAGAGCTTATCAGTACAGGGGTTTTTAATTACTTGGCGTCATGGCCCATTAGTACCAGTTTTTGGTATTATTTTAAACTGTACCAGCCTATAGAACAGTTTTCTTTATAACTATACATGAGGACAAACTGAAACAGAGTTTGACTAAAATGGTCCAGATTAAGAGCAAACAGACCCTTAACATCCTTGGCCCATTAATATGGCAGTCTTCCGTGTCCTTTCTTTCTTAAATGCTTTAATTATACATCTAAAAACTATGCAACACACATGTAAGATAAACTGAGGATGACAAGCAAACACTGGACAGTAGGACCAACATCATATGGGCCAAATTTACTATGTGTGATAAGCCTGTATGACAATCTGAATAACAATAAACCAGGGTTACCCTGGTCTGCACCTACAAGTTGATAAAAGGCTATACTGTGTGCAGGGCATCTCCTAAGGATCAGAGTTTTACCTGTGAGTTCAAGTTGCCAACATAAACAGTCCTCCTGATTTCATCAATTTTTGAGGGGTCGACATTCCCCATGAGTGGGGGCTGGGAGTTTACTGCCATAGGGTCCAGAGCAGCTGATATCCGGTTTACTACGGGTAGGTTCAACTGTAGGAGTGACATAATGACATATATGGAGGTCATTTTACTGTAAATGAAAAACAGAAGAAAAACTAAATGGAGCGCAGTAAGTTAACTTACATTCTGAAGTGGAGTTGGGGCTGGAATTGGCAGCAGTCCCCCACCAGGAACCAGACTGGGCACTGGGGTAGCAGGTGCCAAAAGTGACAAGGCCTTGGCCTCCTCTGGTATTTTCCCTGGAGGGCAGATGCAGATGTTAACGAAGGCAATAGAGGTATATTTCTCTCTGTCTCCACTATGTCTGCACAATAATCCCACTGTATTCTAGAGAGAGAGAGAGAATACACTTCCCTATGCAACCTATAAGAGTTACACTGTCTAACCATGGTTAATCTGGAGACTGGAGCATCCTTACTTTGGTTTCAATAAAGTTATTCTCCTCAGTCAATCTGAATTATTATGTTTAATGATTTTTTTTAAAAATCTTTTTTTTTTTCTTTCCACAAACAAAAGAAGACTGATTTTGACCTTGGTCTCTTTTCATAGATCAAAAGAGGAAAAAAACAATGCAGAGAATGAGTCAACACTTTGATGTTTGGGTCACCTGTACTGGAAACATATTGGTCATGAACCATACGATATCAAGCATGGGCGGTTTTCCGTGGGGCGATCGTTTCGCAGTGTTGGAAAGGTGTGCAACACAAGACAACCCCAATGGCTGCATCACTAATAGCACACAGAACATCAGATACAGAAAAGAACAACAATTTTAAGAAATGTTAACGAAGATTTAAGCTACAAAAACAACCAATTAGGAATTTTGTTCATTCCACTCTGGGTTAAAAGCTGTTGCTTTGTTTCTGGAGAAGATGCCTAGAATATAACTAATGATATCTACAAAATCAGTTCACTGTAGCTGGAGGCACTGAGTATGAATTAACGTGAGGAGTTTCCTGAACACTTAAAGTGCAAGGAAGCACAATTGAAATATAAATACCGGCGCAAAGAATTAATGCAAACATCACAAATATTCAAGTCAAAAGAAAAATTGTGTTAAGTGGATAATATCTGTTATAAAATACTAAGTTCCATAAAAGAGCACTAGAGCAGTAATGTGAGGGAATGCTACAAACTTCAGCACAATGACTAGCCCTTCACTATATCAACAATAGGAGACTAGAGAATAACGTGTTAGTGATCCTCCTAGCATCCCATGTGTGATACACATCCCACCGGTATGCCGTAGCAACCTGGACAGATTTCAATCACACACAAGCTGCAGCTGTAGCAGAGAAAGAGAGGGGGTGGGGGTTGGACAATAATCAAAACAACAAACCAAAATAACAAATATAAACAACGCTAGAAATAAGCAATACTGTAGTTTCTAGATAGAGACAGTAGAGAGTGGACAACATGGGAGAGTATGAAAGGAAACAAACCAAAAGAAAAGAAAAATAAATAAAAAGAGACAAGGTGTCCATCTTGGAAGGTTCAGCGGGCTATTCTCCTGGTCACATTCCCCCTTGAAGGCTGCGTTGGCCCGATCGGGGATAGTGGCTGGAAAACAATGCCTGACTCAGGCTAGTGTAGTGTAACGGCTGGGCCAGTCTAGTCATCTGATATGCACACATAATCACACAGAAAAAACATACAAAACCAAATTAATAAACTCAGTAGCCATCCAGCACCAAGTTACGTGGACAAAATGCATCAAGTTAAGAGGTGATATCATTTTTGACTGTACACATAGGGACAACAGTGCCACCAAAGGGGAGGGAAATTTAAAGAAAAACAGCACCAAAAATAAAAGAAAGAGAAAACAGATTACGTTAGCTGTGTTGCCATGAACTTAGTTATACATTTCCATGAAACATATAATGGCCTTTCTTTAGAGAAATACTTGGGTATCCGGTATACATAGTAGGTAGAAACCACCTTGTGACACCAACAGAAGCCTATGCTGAGTACTGGTTGAGTGATGGCTGTGTAGATATGTTTATAAATGGGTGATCAGGCCCGTCACTATAAAGTCTATGCCTGACTCCAATACATTTGACATACATCTAATTTTAAAACGCGTGAATGGCACATCTGGCCAATTTTCCATGTCAGTAAAATTCCCATGTTCAACCAAAACGACAAAACGGTTACATACATAAGGCAGGGGAAGCCATGGCAAATCTACTGACACGTCTCAGACATTACATTTGTATTTGTTTGAACCGTGTGGGTTGCACTCACCTTCCGCACATGGAACTACTATCAAAGCTCTGTCAATAAAAACAGTATTGGTTAGATGTTGCGCCACACCAACACTGGATGGATCTCGGTACTTTATATAACACACTTTGGAGGAGAAAGAAAGTGGGGCATTGCTGTGAGAGGGAAAACAAAGAGAAAGGTGTATGATTTAGTTAAAAACACAGCCGCGCCGTGTTATTGTATTATTGATATGTAGCTCCTGAAGGCCGCATGTCCGCGGCGTCTCCTGGATAACACAGGCGGGCCGAGTGGCTCTTACTCGGGAGGGTACAGCCGGAGCTCCTCGATGTCCCCCAGAAAACCGAACAAAGTACGCATCTGCTCGCTACTCACAGCCGAGGATAGGTTGGTAACCTGGACCACAGCAGTACCCGGTATCCCGCTCATTGCACTAGCTAACAAATGCGGCGATATGTTTAGTATCGATTTCTCAGGTATCCTGCTTAGTGCAATACACACAAGTATCCAGGCGGGGAAAGTAAAGCATCTACGGTACACTTCCTTCTCTTCCACGATCAAACAGCGCCCTCTATAGTGTTGGATATGGAATGAACACACTAATATTGGAAAAATAAAATGGACAATTAGGTTATAGTTAGACATTACCACCATTTTCCATATCTTTCCGTTTAAAGATCAATGCGCCAAATAAACAAACAATTAACTCCGAGCTACATCCACTTATGTCAGAATAATGAAAAAAAAATGACTGACTTGGAATTGACTGCGGTCAAGTGAGCCGTTATTCGTTCAGCCGCTGTTAAACCAGCCTCTACTCAAATGTCACCGCCGCGCATATTCCGTGAATTACGGTTTTCGCTGCTTTCAGTTCAGTACTTGTTAATGTTATGACCTTACTAATAAGTGCACGAAAGCTGCAGTGCCACCCTGTGTTCAAAAGCAAAAGCGTAAGAACATTTGATGCTCAACCGCTGCCTACAACTGCAAAAAACACCTCTTTATTGTTTCTCCTTGGAGTAACTGCAGAAAACACTTTGACCTATTAAATGTAAGCTCCAGTAATTATATATATATATATATATATATATATATATATATATATATATATATATATATATATATATATATATATATATATATATATATATATATATATATATATATATATATATATATATATATGTGGTCCTGTGGGACTTCCAGATCCAGACTGACAAGATGGTGATGGCCAATCAGCCTGACATCATGGTGGTGGATAAACATGAGAAGACAGTGGTGGTGATAGATGTAGCAGTCCCCAGTGATAGCAACATCAGAAAGAAAGAACATGAGAAGCTTGAGAAATACCAAGGGCTGAAAGAGGAGTTAGAGTTAGAGAAAATGTGGAGTGTGAAGGCAACAGTGGTACCAGTAGTGATCGGAGCACTAGGGGCAGTGACCCCCAAGCTGGGAGAATGGCTCCAGCAGATACCAGGAACAACATCAGAGATCTCTGTACAAAAGAGCGCATTGCTAGGAACAGCTAAGATCCTGCGCAGAACCCTCAGGCTCCCAGGCCTCTGGTAGAGGACCCGAGCCTGAAGGAGACACCGCCCACGTGGGGCGAGAGGAACATTTATATATATATATATATATATATATATATATATATATATATATTTATACTGTATATAGAATACTAACTCTGAAACTGAATTCTTATGAGTTATCTTTGTTATTGTTACATTTGTCCAAAGAAATATACCTGTAGTTTTACCAGGCAGTAAAATGAACAAGAAATTGAAGAAAACTATTGGGAGGAAGTAACACTTACTCATGTTTGAAACAACTTCAACATCAGTAGCAAAGTAAGAAACAATATATTTAGAACAGTGCATTTGCTTTGTCACATCATTGTCATCATGTTAATGTCAAGTTTATCCACTTTGTTCTTTTATTTTTATCCATTACTCCAGTGTTGGTTTCCCGGCACTGGTTACCGGTAACCTACAGAATAGATTTTAAAATGCTACTCCTCACTTATAAAGCCTTAAATGGAACAGGACCCAGTTACATTTCAAACTCACTGACCAGTTATGTACAAACTAGAACACTAAGGTCATCCAATGCAGGCTTACTAGTGACTCCTGGATATATTACAAAGAAAATTGAGGATGCAGCCTTTGTTAACTATGTACCAAAGTTATGGAATACAATTCCAAAAGACATCAGGGAAGCTAGTTCACAGAGTATGTTTAAAACTAAATTAAAAACATTTTTATTTTCATCAGCCTTTGAAGGGAGATAAAGAATGGAGTCACAATTCTGTGACCCATTCTTTACATTTCTTATAGTTTGAGCTGTACTCTTCCAATTTTATTTCTTATTTATTGATCTGGTACTTTGGTAATTTTATAATTTTGTGCAATCGACTTAATTTCACCCTGTCTTAAAATTGTACTTTAATTTTTAATCAATGTGAAGGAAGCACTTTAGGCTACAGAGTTTGTATAATTTTGTGCAATCAAACTTTAATGTATTTCTTATTTCAATTCTTATTTATTGAAATTTTATAATGAATGGCCTGTGTCATTTTGTGCAATCAAATTTTAATGTATTTTTTTTTATTTTCACCCTGTCTTAAAATTGCATTTTGATTTTTAATCAATGTGAAGCACTTTGGCCTACAGTGTTTGTATGAAAGATGCTATACAAGATGATGATGATGATTATTATTATTATTATTATTATTATCATCCCTATTTTAGCTTGCTGTAAGTCATTTCGTATGTATCTGTAATGGCTGATTCAACACTGCTTTTAACCTACAAGTCCACTATTTCCTTTCTTTTGTAAACCCTTTGGGTCAAAGGTTTTTCTTACCCAAAATTCAGTGGCTCTTCCTCTCCTCCCACAGTTTGGTGTCTGTATAAGACGCTGACAGAAACCATCTTTTTCCTGCAAAACCCAAACACCTCACATTAGAGTATACCGTCACAGTATACACCACCGAGGGTTGGCTTTGTTTCCGTTAAAACCCTTATCACCTTTATTTTAAATATAGCATTAGCCTCAGCTAATTTTGGCTAATGACAATCAGAGAACATTTACAGAGAACATAACAAGTAAACGGATTTTAAATACACACAGTATATATATATATATATATATATATATATATATATATATATATATATATATTCGGACACTGAGCTAGGAGCTGTTTCTTAGTCAGTGAGGATGTGGGGTTTCGAAGCAACCATTTCTCCCACATAGTTGACGTCACAGCCGAATCTTTCCCTGCAAACTTTTCAAAACCGTATACCATCTTTTCTATTTTTCATTTGAAAATGCCTGTGTGCTTTGTGCCCCGGTGTAATCACAACACCATTTCCACATGTTCCCATGTTAAATTTTTCCGAACTTAGGCCCAGCGGACCGACCGGAAGGGGCGGAGACTTAGGCTCCCTATGACAGTTTACTAAATATGTCCTCAGTAAAATTCTACTACTTCAGCACCTATGAATTCCAGATTTCATCTCTTCCACTATGCAAACATGAGATGAGTGTTGCAAAAAATGAGTCCTGCTATGTGCATTATAATGTATTTTCAAACCGAAGGTTTTTTTTCTCGGGTAAAACAACAAATTTAATGATTTGGCATTTATGGTGGAGGCCTGACTTGATAAGATATGCAGTGACACTGATATATGCTCTACGAACCCACAGGCAGGTCAGTTGTTTTGGTCA
The DNA here is from genome assembly GCA_020466265.1 of Siphamia tubifer. Taxonomy (NCBI): domain Eukaryota; kingdom Metazoa; phylum Chordata; class Actinopteri; order Kurtiformes; family Apogonidae; genus Siphamia; species Siphamia tubifer. Next base: position 50,043,247 of record CM035794.1, on the reverse strand, counting down.
TCATCCGGAACCAAATGAGAAGGAATGAAATAAGTGATGCACTGGCGATGCACAAGGTCTACTCACATGCGCATGCTCAGGTTTACCAAAACAACGTAACAAGGGGGTTAGGGGAGAAATCCGCATGACGATACCCCAGAAAACAATGCCTAATCAAGTGAGAAATTGCTTTTATTTTACACTAAATATTTTTTTTACAGTTGTGTTGCATTCATTTCCGTTGTAAATGTTATTGTACGCAGTTCCTGTAGCCTGTAATTTGATTTAAGCTTACTACCATAATAGCTAGCATGCTAACAAGTAGCGAATAAAAGTCTGTTTCTTTCTTAGGACTTTTGTTCAATCAGTCTTTAATATGTAGATATTACCTATCAATAACGTTAATACATACTGAGATAAGCTTGTAATTATATATGTGTATCATTGCTTTAAATTGTGTCCGCACGTCAGTCTCCTGTCAGTTTTCAGTAAGTGATCGGTGATGGACAACGCTACGGTGTCTGCCTCCCATGGGACAGCAGACTGTCCTCTAGTCGCCGAAGACATGGAGGGGATTTGTGTCATGCCAGACCTGGGTGCCATCAAAACTGAGGAGTCGGTGGGTGCCGATGACGGAGGCACCCAGAATGTGGCCATGGGGATCAAGTTCATTCTGCCAAACCGCTTTGACATGAATGTATGTTCACGGTTTGTCAAGTCGCTCAATGAAGAGGATAGTAAGAACATCCAGGACCAGGTCAACTCCGATCTGGAGGTGGCCTCTGTTTTATTCAAAGGTAAGTAACTATATCTGCCTTCAAACTTCTAATGAACTTGCATTTATTACAGTATTTTACCTACATGCAAATTCAATATTTCAGTGACGGAAAGTAAGAAAGTTTTGTATATCTACATGAGGAAAGACCTCAAGGATTTTCACATATTTCTCAATGAAGTGACATTATAATTTGAGTTTTTTCACTTTTCACAGTATATTTAGTGATTTTACCCAGGATCAAATCATTTACAGAAATGATAGATATTATGTTAACGCTACCATTGTTCGCGCCAGGTTGTAATAAAGGGGAAACTACTGAAAATCTTATGTTTGTTTTTTTATATTTTGTGTATAATCATTAGTGTCTCATTGATTTGCTACAAATTTCTACAGTCCTTTGAAAACAGGCACTTGGTTAAAATACATGAATACATACATACCTGAATAAGATTTATCTCCAAGAGCCAAAAACCAATAATCACTAAAACATTTTTGTAGCAGAGCTTTAGAAGTTGGAAATTAAATCTGTTGATCGATTAATGAATTGATTGACGTGAGGTTTTCAAATACTTTTTTATTAGAGAATCCATGACATTTATTTGAGTTGGTATGGAATGACACAATTATTTTAGGATGATCCCTGATGTAAGACTATATGTATAGTGAATACACGTACAATAAATAGTATCTCTTCTCTTTCAGCGGAGTGCAATATCCAGACGTCACCTTCTCCTGGTATACAAGTGCGTCATGTTTACACCCCTTCCACCACCAAACATTTCTCCCCCATCAAACAGTCCACCACACTCACCAATAAACACCGTGGCAATGAGGTCTCTTCCACTCCTCTGCTGGTGCATTGTAAGTACAACAGCTGTTTTAATAATAACCTTTGTTTTTAATCATGAACAAGTAAATTGTCTACATATTTGTCTTTTTAGCTTTGTCCATTCATCAGCTGGCAGCTCAAGGAGAAATGGTGTTTCTGGCTAGTAGAATTGAACAAGGTAGGTAGCTATGCCAGTACTTGGAATGTGGGTGATTTTCAGCAGATGTACCAGAAAACATAAGTGACCCTGGTGTTTTTATCATTTTGTGTCATATCAATAGAAACTGTAATCAATCTCCAAGATGAGGAAGGATTTACTCCTCTAATGTGGGCTGCTGCACATGGGCAAATCGCTGTTGTTGAATTTTTGCTCCAAAATGTATGGAAAATTTACCCATTCATTTTTTTTATTTTTTTTTTACGAATTCTATCAGCTTGTTTACATGTTATTAAGTCATATTAACAGTAATGCATGGATTTAAGTTGTTTTCTCATATTGTTGTGAATCACCATTAGGGAGCTGATCCCAATCTTCTGGCCAAAGGCAGAGAAAGTGCTTTGTCCTTGGCCTGCAGTAAAGGATACACTGATATTGTGAAGATGCTTATTGACTGTGGTGTCGACGTCAATGAATATGATTGGGTAATCTTTTGTCAAACAAAAAAGTAAAATGCTATACTGAAATGAAACCCTGTGTGTTCCACTATAATATTGGTTCTATCATTTTCAGAATGGAGGAGCTCCTCTGCTCTATGCTGTTCATGGGAACCACGTACGCTGTGTAGAAATCCTTTTAGGTGAGGGCAGATGTTAATAGATGTTCATGTATTCAGAGAAATCTATATTATTCTTTTATGTAATATGTGTGATAACACTGTCTGGGTTTGTTTCCAGAGAGCGGAGCTGATCCTACTATTGAGTCTGACTCTGGTTTTAATGCAATGGACATGGCTGTGGCTATGGGCCATCGGAATGGTATGTTAAAATTAAAGAGATTTGTCATTTAAGATACATGTAAACTTTTAGGCTCACAATTATTTTTGGCACAACTTTCAAATGATTTTCTTTTGCATTTCCAAAGTAATTTATCAACATATACCATAACATTATGCACTTTTCATTTTTCAGTGACAGTTATTTCACCATATTGTGTAGATGTTCAGAAAACTCAAAGGTTATTAAATGAAATCAGAAAACATCACGTGTTGCCAGACACAACAAACCCCGACCCCTCACAAATGTTTTACATGATTTGCCATATCTCCTATTGTGAAAACACATTTTTGGTGATTGTGACCTTCACCTTTGACCTGCATTTATCAAAATTTAATGGGATTTACTCTGGACCACCTTGCACCTTTCCTGAATCTTTCATAGAAATTTGTCTTTTTGCATAAGGTTCCTGACAATCAGACAAGACAAAAGGATAAACAAACCAACCAAAAACAATACCCCTCTCTCCTTTCAGTGGATGGGGTAATTAAGAAAAAGTAATTTTTTCAACAAGATATATTATTAACTCAACACAACAAATAACTGTGACTGACATTGGTCAAATTACATTGATATTGTTGGTGAATCAATTTTGCAGACGATGACAGTGATTCCACTTTCAGTACAAAGCTTTTGACCATACACATGGATTACATCTGGTGAAAATGAGAAAATGACTTATTTACATGCATTGATAAGATTAGTGATTAGTTCTTTAATATTTTAAGACAGTGGATGTTTTTGGTTGGTGGTAGATGTTTGGGTCTTTATGGGTTTATTTGAGTGTGAAATAAAAAAGGGATGCTTTTTCCACTAAGTGTTTTTCTCTTCAGTTCAACAGGTGATGGAGGCTCACTTACTGAAGCTACTGATGGGAATTAGAGAGTGAAGTGGGAAGAGTTGATGGGATTAAAAGATGGAGGCGCAACACCAGGCTTTGGACAATCATTTATCTTGTCCTCATTGTTGGCCTACACAAAGACCTTATCCCCTTAAGTCATATTAGAACATTGAAGATTCATGGTGTGACTTTTCGATTTTGACCCGGTTTTTAGAATCTATCATACTCTGCACTTTTTATGTTAAAGGTGGAGTAGCACATTTGGTCAAGAGTGACTGTAATGTTTTCAGCAGTGTAAAGTTAAATGTACAGTGTATTAAGACATACTGCGGTTGCACATTTCTTCACTACTCTGGTGTAATATTAACAGAACATGACACAAGAACCATCCAGGCCAAGTCACAACTTAGATGATTCTGCTCCGAAGTTCAGCTTTTGTAAATGACTAAACATGTAATCAGCAGCTGTTCATCCCTTTCCTGTTAGGGTATGTCATGTCATGTTTTTATCTTACAGTAACTTATTCACAATAACAGTCTTTTAATAAATACTATTTTAGTGTGGTGAGTTGAGTGTCAGCTCCTGTATGGTCTGAGGTGCTGTGTGTTTTGTTCTGTTGCGTATTGATTGTATTTAATTTATTTGGTTTATATTTTGTGTTGTACTGAAATTATCAGACTGAAGCTATTCTGTTTGTGGGTTTTTTTCTCTGTATTGTGGTACAATGTCTGTTGGATGTCATGGATGTAATCTTCTGTTACAGTGGTGCTGTTGGACACGGAGGATGTTTTTGTTTTATACTTGTATTGACCCGAGCATCAGCCTTGTACTATTTTTATCTGGCTGCTGTTCAAAGGTCACACTACTGTTGTTCAGTCACTGAAATTAGGCTGTTATTTAATTCAAACATTTGATCTAGAATAACTTGTATCTGCACCAGATCTATCAAGGGAAACTGTAAACATAAGCTTTCAGGATTATCCAGCTATGAATCAAGAATAACATTCAGATAATTTAATGCCTTTGCTTGATTGATTCCCAATGTTTATTAAATAAAACAAATACAATAAATCTAAATAACATCATCAGAGGACTTAATCTTTTAAAGATGTGATGCTTTTTTTTTTACAAGACTGTTGCTGTTTAATTTCAGTTGATCGGTCTGAGGTTGCTTGTTGTGCCATTCGCAAGATTTAGTTGGAAGTAATATGAACTAGGACTACACCATCAAAAGCAATGGCTAGGGGTATATCCCTGAAACCTCCCAATTCTTAACCAAACAGCAATGATGTAAGGCAGGGGCGGAGGTTCCAGGGGGCTGGGAGGGCAACATGCTCTCACCCCACAGGGCCTGGGCAGAGAGGGGAGAGAGGTGCATACTCCAGACTGGAAAATCAGGCCCCATGATGACTGTATTTATAACTAAGTGAAATATGTGGGTTTATATATGATGTCACAGTCAGGATGAGTCATGGTTGATAGAAACTTTACAATGTAGTTAGGTGTAAAATATGAATAAAATGATGTGCATCATGACTGGTGTCATTTTTACTCTCACATTTAACTCGAAGTATGTGCAAATTTACAAGTGATTTGTCTCCAAGTGTATTTTGGGTAAACTTGTCCTCAACCATCCACCAACATCATCACCATTCATTTGTCAACATAGTGCAAGCTAGGAGGTGGAGCATTTTTTATGTATAATGCTAAACATAACTTCATAAACATAAGAGTGGAGCGACAAATCATAATGAAAAGGAAAAAAGAGAGCAAGGAAAAGCCAAATTACAAAAACGTGTAGTAACTTGCGCTGAATGCAGTCAGTAAAGTTTTCACCACCCTCCTTTTATTTTTGACTGACCATCACCGTTACAACTTTTGAGCGATCATTCTCCAAACTGAAAGTCATTAAAACCACCTGAGGAGCACAGTAGGACAGGACACACTGAAGGAACTTGGCACATTGTCCATAGTGAAATAGAGAGAAAAGAAAATGACATACAGCGCATCATGGATGAGTTTGTGGAGTGCACAGTGATCCTATGTTCTTTAAATAGTGGTGAGTAGTCTAGTATTTCATATTAAATTTGTACATGAACATGTGGGCCGCTATGCCAGTGTTACTAAACTTCATAGTTATTGATCCAGTAGCCTGATACTCTCATTAGTTAAACTAGTTAAAGTGGATCAGAACGATGTGGTTGCTATCCGTGGTGCTGAACTGCTTTGAATTTGTGCTGTTTTATTATTAGGGGCCACGTCATGTCTTTAGGGTCATAACCCCACCCTCGGCTCTGAGCCTTGTGTCAAAAATGTAGTAGCTATGCGTGCTTGTAAGCCCCACTGTTGTAGGCATGTGTATGTCGTAATTGTAAAGCAAGGTTATCATGAGCTTTATCAGGTTTAAAGGGTCCGGTCATGTGCCCTGCCCACAGGTAGGGCACATAATGTGAGGCATCTCCATGACCTTTCATTTGCACTTGATTTGAAGTCAATTAGTTCCAGAGAGATGAACAAGAGTGTTTAATTATTTTTAACTTTTGAGTGGCCCCTTGTGGGCAATCTAGAAATAGTGAATCATCGACCCAATTGAATCAGTTCTTTCTCTCTATGATAATCATTGATATGGAGAACACGGAATTTCTAAACCAAATATATTTCAAGTAATCACATTGGATATCTGGCAGCAGACCAAAAACTAAATATTCCTGAAACTCCATTTGGGGATATAATTCACAGAGTTCAACAATGGTGGTTCAAAGAAATGGTTAAGCTGGGAAATCTAAAAACTCTTGTCTAATAGGGAAAGTTGTTAGAAAGAAGTGCATTTTTTTTCCAGATAATGGAAAGTGCCAAGAATTGAGCAATCTATTGAATGTTAAAGTTAACTTGCTCTAAGTGTTTTCTACAAAAATGTATCTAGGGATGAGAAAAAAAGTGATGAAGGGTGGGCAGATTCCTTTTGATATGTTTATATGTTGAATCCTGTAATTGTTTTGCATTATTAAAATGAACCTATTCTAAGATTACTTCTAATACTAACAGCTCTGTTAAGTAACTTGTGTCACAAAAATCCATTATACATGACTACTAAGTCACTACCCCATCAGTCAGTCACATCGATTCACCCCCCAACAATCACCATCATTTCTTCCTTGTGCCAGTATCAAGATTTACTGAAAATTTCAGCCAAATCCTTCCATAACTTTTTGAGCCATCTTACTAACAAACAAATACTGGCAAAACATAACTACACCACTTCTTTGTGGAGTAGGGGGGAAAAAAGAGAGAAATCATATGCTTTATTATTTATGGTTGGGGGGGGGTCCATTCATGCTCTCCAACAGTAGGTGGTGGTATTGTATTGTAACATTAACACCAAACAATTCACAGCTTAAAAGACCCAAAGGTTTATTCATATCATGGTCAAACTCAGATACATCAGATAAGGTTTTATCTATGAGGATAAAATCAGTGTATTTCTTTTTAACCCTTAGCATTTTTTATTTTTCTTAAAATGTACTTCTCTGTTGAATGGACTATTTCCCTTTTTAGCATTACCACCTGTGGGTCTGCTTGGTTTATAAGAAACTTGTCTGTTTTTATACTGTGATATTATGAATCATCTCAAGTTGAAAAACACACAATCTTTTCTTAAATACATTTGAGAAGTTTAACTTTATCAATTTGGGGTCACAGCTTATCATTGAGGGGTGATAGTGGATCCTAAAGATAGATCAATTGTGAACCACCGCTTTAAAGAGCTTATCCAAAGAGTAGCTGACTCACTCCATCTACATTCTCTATCTACAAAAGGGCCAAATAAGTATTTTGGTTGAAGAAATTGTACTTCAGAATGGGGGGAAAAAAAAAGATTTCAAACTTGTTGACAGTAGTAAAGGTTTATTCCAGATATGGTTTCTTTTTGTGAGGCCACAAAGTATTAATGTTCAGTAACATGGAGGAAACAGATGTACAATAGGAACATTTAAACACCACATTTTTACATAAAATCTCTTGACTCAGACAGGACATAGAGAACACAGCACCATGAGTACTTTTGAGAGTCTGGTGGCAAAGAAGAGGCAGAATGAGTACTAAAATACCTTAAATACTAAAAGCCCAGGTTTTAACACTTTGAGAACTATTCTGAAAAATGACTCAATGCTAATTTATTGAAGAGTGTGCAAATACTTAGTGTTGCACGTTACAGAATATTCATAGGTACTTGTTGTAATCTTCCACCTCTTATAAACAGAAGAACATCTTGTGTCCCATATGGCCCTGTCAGGTTTTGACACTCCAGAGTCTTGTTTCCTCTAGTTAGCCTCATCCTTGGATGCTTCGTCAAAGTTCTCCACCAGATCTGAAACAAAAGAGTTGTCCATAAACAGATGAGTTCTCGAGAAAGGCATGTCCATCTGCGCAAATGACTCAAGAGGTGCCAGAGCGCAATTCAGGAAAAGTGTGTTTATCTGAAAGGCGATACTAGATGTAATGGAGCCATAATGCCCTTCTCATCTCTCCTGTTCTTATATAGACTGATGTGCACGTTCAGAGTGACTGAAAGCAGCTGGGAAAATGACGAGCATCAAAAAGCTGGCGTCAATGACTCTGAAATGCGAGAAATCTGCCTCTTGAAGACTTGGTTCAAGAGGTCAAGGGTTAAAATGGAAGCGATACAAAAGGTCTGAGTAAATGTGTTCCCTTCAGTGGGAGAACAAAAAGGAAACTTAATTCCAGTAACAACATGATGGCAATGGCAGTTAACCCCGTGTCATCAAGCTTTAATGGCTCTTATTGCTGGATACACGTGTAATCGTTTGTTACATTAGTCAGATCTCGAGTCAGCCCTGGGAAAAGTGGAGATTTTTGTAATGGCAACCTCATGTTCGACCCAATTTCTTCACAAAGAAAAGCAAACTTGGTTGTATGGTCTTATAAACAATGAACACCAGAGTCAAACACACAACTGTATCAGAGTTACTGATGAATCCCCTCTTTCAACAGCTAAAAAAGCAAACTGGTCACAGTTTTAAACAGAAATACAGAGGGTCAAGCTTAGTTGATGCTTCTACACTAGTGGTCACAGAAAAGACGCACAGATTTGTGTACAGGATCTTAATATAGTCCAGATCAACATGCTGGGGTCATGTTGACAGAGGTGCCATCTGAGGACTGTAAGAGCCGTCATTATTAGCCACTTGAGCTTTTTTCTCAGGTGGTTTATAAAGCCAATGATACTGTGAATAATCGTAACAGACTGTGCTGTTGACATGCTCTTTAAACCAACACTGTGCTGAGGTCCAAGGCCTGACATTCTCATCAAAAACACTGATAATTGCTGGGAGTTAGTCAATGATTATCTAAATATTGTAGGAGGTAATTATTATCCACGGCTTTATCATATAACAGCAGTTATAAAATAAACACTATGTAAATTATTGTTTCTAACAACGGATAAAAGCTTTATAGCAGTTCCAGCTGGATTCAGACATGGCACATGGGCCTGGCCAAGCAAAAGTGAACATCATGGGTCAAAGTCATATTTGTTTAAAGAAACATTTAATTAAAAAAAAAAAAACATCAAGAAACACAAAGAATATTTTTACGAGGGGACGTGGTTTGTTGTGCCTAGCTCAACTTGTTTTTTGTATTAAAAACATGACTCAGTATAATAACTAGAAACGCACTCAGAGCGCAAACCTCTGTCAAGGCAGACCTCCCCCCTTTCGAATGAAGAGAAGTCTGCCAAGGAGGTTATGTTTTTGCCACAGTTTGTCTGTCTGTTAGTTAGCAAGATAACTCAAAAAGTTATGGACAGCTCTTGATGAAATTCAAGATGAGATTCTGGATCTCTGAAACTTTACATTGCGATAAATGGAGAATAAATAACCTACTTGGCGGAGGTAATAATAATAATTTGAAAAAAATTCACTTCTTCAGAGAAAGACTGTAGCATGGAAATAAAACAATGCTAAATTATGTACTTGTGTTCATTCATTCTTGGTCCCCTCATTCAAGAAGTGATGACCTTTATTAAGCTGTAAGTCAGCATTGGATATGTCAAAAAGGAAACTAGAGACACAGGACTAATTAAAAATGAAGAAAAAACGTCAGCTTTGATGGTACTGATATTCAATATACCAGTGTTCCCATAAGAGATAGGGCAAATAAGATTAAAATGTGTGTGAGGGGGCAGGGTTTGTTGTGCCCGGTGCCATTTCTTTTAACAATTAAAATTCATATATCTGTAATATGTTTTTTAAATTAAAAAAAATGTTGTGGCACATTTTAATAGTTTTTTCGAATAAAGGTGATGTTTTCACATAAACATTTCCAGTGTGCAAGTCCATAACAAACCAGTTTCATTTATAACATCTAGGAGGTTCAGTATTGTTTCCATTTCAGGCCTCAATATAGTTTAACATGTTTAATATCATATTCAAACTTTATTTGGCCCAAATTTGAGCAAGAACTGCTTGTTATTATGCATGTTTGTGCAAACCTTGTCCAAGGTGATGTTCTTTTCTCGTCGTGCCATAACCAAGCATGTTTTCTGCCAATTTCATATATAAAAATGATTTAAAACAAACCTTTAATTGAACCATGTTAAAGTACATAAAAAGCCTACAGAAATATATACTGCAAGTTATGTAGTTTAAAAGTTATTGCCAAATGAACAGTCACTTTTTAAGTCCATAACTGCTTGGCCAGACCCACATACAGGGGTGCAACGGTACACGTCATACCGTTGAACCATTCAGTGTAACCCTCACAGTTCAGTGTGAACATGTATTGCAATACTGCTTATTTGTCATTTTTACATGACATTCCCAAACAAGTTACACTTATATTAGAACTTTATAAAATGACCGATTTATGAAAATGAATAAATAAGTCAATGCTCTAGTACTTTAATCCCTTTCTGTTTAAAGATTAGATATTAGGCTGCATTACAAAGGAAGGACCAAACGTTAAAAGAACAAGTGGTGTCCGGAACAACAAACCCTGCCCACATTGTACACATTTTTCCTCTTATTTCGAAAACACAATTACTGTGGCCTTTGACCTACAATCACCAAAATGGAATGGGATCTATTCTGGACCACCTTGCACCTTTTCTGAAAATTCCATAGAAATTGCTCAAATAGTTTTTTCTTGAAGCTGCTTGTATGGTCTTGCCTTTGGGTGAGGTTGAAACTACGCGTAAAAGTTGAAAAAACAAACCTATCCAGGAATTCACTTGAGCCTTTTATTCCAAAGGTGCAGGGTAAAATAGTCACATTGTAGCACAAAAAATACTCAAAATAAACTCAGGTAGGCTGTCTAACTATGCAACTTCTCACGGTAGAAAACTGTGTGCCTCAACACCCGATTAGCAAACAGATGCACAAATGGGTGGCCACACAGGTGCACAAAATGGGTGACCTTTGTACCAAATTAGTGAGTGTGCCATCTACTGGCATACAGCAGAACAATAATTGCAAAAAAAGCCATTTGGCCCATACACTGCTTACAATCAAACAAACCGGCTAAAAAAACAATACCCCTCTCCCCATCAGGGGGCGGGGTAATAATCCCTCACAGATCATCACATTATACTGTTTCCTTTACCTCGTTTATTTTCTAATCTCAGAGGATGTTCCTGTAGAACTGTTGGTCAGTACGAGGCATGTTAAGATGATTTAATACATTTTCTGGGACAAAACCTCACAAGCAACAGAGAGGGTTTGTAGCTTTGTTTCATAAAAATGACTAATAACACTGTTGAGATGAGTGTGTCCTAATGCTCACCTGGAACGTCATCATCCTCTTCCTCTACTGCCGCAATCGGTGCTTTTCCATCTCCAGCTGCAACAAGAACACACAAAGGAACTGTGAGAAACCTAAAGAGCAGTTGCACAAGCCCACAGAGGTGCAGGGTCGGTCCTGTACTGACCCTGTTTGGGCAGAGCCTCGGCGAGTCTTCTGAGGCTTGTCAGACTGTCAGCTCCCAACTGGTTCAAGATGCCGGGCAGCATCTCAGTCAGCTGTTTGGTTTCAGCATGGCCAATGATGGTGAAGGTGTTGGCTGCGAGGGAGGCCTGCACTTTGGGATTGTTGAAGTGGATGACTGTTCCTTGATTTGTAAACATGTTAACCTGTAAAATACAATGACCATTTACAAACAGGACAACAAGATAGGCAGGTCACCGTAAACTGAAATGGAATCATGCCTTACCTCTTCAATACCAGAGATGTTGTTGACACCAAGTTTCTTTAAAGAGAACTGGAGCTTCTTGTCATCTCCAGTTGCTGTTCTGTGTACAACCTTCTTCTTTCTGCGAGCACTACCCTACGAAACATTCAACGAAAATATACTCGGGGCATAAATCGCCTTAAAGAACTGACACGTGTAAAGTCGTACTCTTTAATAAAAAGGGTACATTATTGACTCAATAAAATTTTAACCAATAAAATTGCTTCTACAGATTACATTTTAGATCACGGAAACACATCTGAAGCTGAACACTGAACTTTTATAGAAAAAAAAAACAAAAAAAAACATTTTCTACATATCCTTCAGAAAAAGTTTAAACTGACATTTTATTGATTGCTAAATAAATCCACGACTATATAAACAATTTAAGGTCAGATGTTTTTAATCTTTTATATTAAATTTTTTAAAGTAATTATTTCTCATTTCTTTCATCCTTTGAAAGTAAATTCTCTTCTTTAGTGTCATGGATCATTCAAAACATATAATCACCATTTTTTCCACCCTAACAATCAACAGTTTGATCAAGAAATAAGCAAGTGAAACCGTAACACTTTGCCTAATACACTGCCTCCCCTTGGACACATTTTCAGGCTTAATCTTCCCAAACATGTTTTAAATGCAAAATTTGTGACAAAGGAACATGTAAATAACGTGTCAAATTTGTAAAGAATCAGGTTTATAGTCTCCAAGAAATGGGTTGGACAAAAATATCTGACAAATTTTGTTGTATATCTATATACCCAATAAACCCTCTGAAGCGGGTGGGGGCATAATAATTATAGGTTACAGCGCTACTTTACTAACCCCATCGTTAAAATAATTATTCAACCTAAAATTGATCCAAGAATCCTCCATCCTAACATGTGACTGATTAAACACATTTACATGTCCTTAACATAAGCCATCCATCAATAACAGGCATATCCAAACTATTCCACAAAGGACCAGTGTGGCTGCAGATGTTTCTTCCAACCAAGCAGCAGCAAACCAGACTTAACTCAATTAATCAACTGATCTCAGTCTTCATTTTTCAAACTGTGAACTCTTGGTTGGTTGGAACCAAAACCTGTAGCCTTTGTTGAATAGTTTGTACATGCCTGATCTAGAAGCATGACAGTGGTATAATTATTTGGCTTGTTACCTTTCCTCCAATGCGGACTTGTGCCTGTAGTTTAGCAAGTTTTTCTTGATTCATTATTGCTTCTTTCATCTAAAAAAAAAAGACAGAAAAAATAATGTTAGTGTTTCTATCACAACTAATCTATATGCATTAACTGACTGTCTTCATAATTTTTTTTTTAATTCTCATTTTAGATATGTGATAAACAATTGTAATACTGGAATGTACAATATGACATCAACACTACAAACAGTACACATCAGAGATTACAAACAATAAACAACTGCACCATGGAAGCATAAACACACCATCACACAACCCTGTGCAACTTACACCAGTATTAGCAATAGTAACTACAGAGGTCAAAACAGTAGCTCTTACTCCACTACAATTGTTTGACAGCTTAAGATTATATTATTTTTCAACCCTTTGCTGTGCTTCTCGCAGGACAGAGGCACTGTAAACATTATAACCTTAATATGATACAGACTATGAATGAGCTAATCCAAGTTTGAGGATGAACAAACATTCCCGTGATTATTACTAAAATAAACACGAACCAACTTGACTACAATGGATTGTTAATATTTCTATTCTTAAACTAAATTAAGACTTTGGATATTTTTTTAACACTGTTTTACTTGTAGTGGTAGTTTCAGATCATCTTCCACTAAGATAGTTGCATGCATTAAGACTGAAAACAACGCATTCAAGTTTCAAGTGTACTGACACAAAAAGAACGTTAGTTGACAAATCCACTCCAGCAGGCAGCATTTGTGTAAGTGTGGTAGGCGGCGGTAAGGCTGTATTCATGAACCTAAAGGTACTCCGTGTTACAGTCAAACTACAGCGACCCCCTAAAATAACAGTCAGATATAATATAAATAATAGTAATAGTATAATGGATCTATATATGGCGAAGCAAACAAATGATAGCGTGTTATAGTGGAAACATGTTGCCTACATGGCCCCAAAAATGACTCAAACAAACTCAAAAATCCTTATCTGTACTGTACACAACAGGCGAAGGTGGGCTAAAGAGGCCGAAAGATGACCAAAGAGTCTGTCGAAACCTCTGTAGATACCGTTAGATATGTGTAGTAAGACATTTTCAAACTACTTCCACCACCCATTGTGTCGATACAAGGTGTGGTTCAGCTTTAGTGCCAGAACTTTTATGCTAACTTGAGTTAGCTCCTTAGCTAAGTGGGAGGCAGTGGACTGGATGGCCTGTCACTGTAGCCTTGCACAGCCCGTCTACCACACTCCACCGTGGGTTAAAGACAGCCTCAAACCCCCGCAGACTTCAGACATCGTGTTGGAAAAGGCTTTCGTTTACCTCTTGGCGTCGATCAGAAGAAAACAGTGCAGGGAAGAAGGTATTTTAAGCTCCTCACTGACCTGTAAACTAACAGCAGACACATGCGGGGAGCAAGATGGAAGCGAGAGAGGAGGGAGGAAGTGACGTAAGGACGTATGGCATTACGCCCCTCACAGGGGCAGGCAGAAAACATATTCCGCAGCTGATATTCTTCAAATTAAGAAACTGTACCATGTATGACATGCACTGAGAATTACACGTCATAGCAGCGAAAAGTGTTGAAAAATATGGTTTAGAGCATTTATTTAGCAGTATATAAGACTATTATTCACAATAAAATCCTTCAAGTGAGGTCGCCTCACCCAGTTCAGTAGTTTTGTCACATTCTTCAGCAATAAGAGGGAATTTAACTTTACCATGAAGCACATGCAGGTGTGGTGCATGGCATGCAAGTAATGTAAGTGATCAACTGGACTGATCACTTACTGTAGATGTTGACGTTGACAGCCACTGTCAGTGCTTACACACTGGGTGCGATTAGCTGGGGGGGAGTTAGAAACACTGAGATTCTATAGAGAAAACACTTACATGAGAAAGTAATGTAACTGGACAATTTTGTATAATAGTCATCCTTTAGCATTTCACTTTAAGACTTCAAGAATGTATACACTGGGCTTTATGCACAGCCCCATTAGTGACAGACAGAGAGTGACATATTTTTTCCCCCCCAAAGTTTGGCTGTATGGCTGAAGAAATGCCCCAGATTACAATACATGTTATGCAGGGAATATGTTAGTTTTATGTGGAGTCCAACAACAATTACACCATTATTGTTTTTAAAGGGGACATATCATGCCCATTTCCCACAAGTTAACACAGTTCCGTGGTGTCTCAATGACCTGTCTGTGACATGCTTTGGTCAAAACACCATATTGATGAAGACATACAGCAGCCTCTTCAACCTGGAGAAACAGGCCTTTTCAAAACACTTTACTTTAGTGCCTCTTGCTTTCATGTAAATGAGCCACAGCTGACTCTGCCACTCTCTTCTGCATTCTACCCATAGAGGAAGAAGAGAAAGTGTTAAAATAGGAGAAAGAAATGGAATCTGAAAAAGTTGAGACAGAGAAAAGAAGACAAAGACACAGATGAAATAAAATCAACTGGAGAGAATCAAAGTGGACCAAGTACTGAGTATTACAGCCCCGGTGCCTTCAGGTCCTGGTCCATTTATAGCCTCGGTGCATGTTTGGGTCCAGTTCATCAGACCGCCGGCCAGGCGAACCATGACACCATCACAGTGTCACCCACAGACCAGCCTGTGTGATCAACCCAGGTCAGACCATCCGCTGACCCAGACACACGCCCAGCAACTGGGGCTCCAATAGAGAATAATGGTGGATCTGCAAATCAAGGCTTGCTGTGCCTGATACCACTTGTTTTTTGGTTTATTTGTCTGATTGTCATCAACTTACTCACTACTGGAACAATTTCCATTACGTTTTCAATAAAGTGGTCCAGAATAGATCCAATTCAATTTTGGTAAATGTAGGTCAAAGATCACCAAAAGTGTGTTTTCACAATTATAAGACAAATCAGGTAAAAAGTCTGTGAGGGTTAGGGTTTGTTGTGCCTAGAACCACATGTTTTTTTTTTTATTATTTTATTTTTTAAATGTAACTGTAACAACCACCTTGTGAGATAAACTCACCACATATTTAACATTAAGTCACTGAGTCTGTGATAGCCCTGCAAACATTTGAATCTGTGACATTTGCAGGTGTCAGATGCACTTGTTTTCACTCTGATCTAATTTGATGTGGTTGGTATTTGAAACTTTCTAGTTCCAAAACATATTTTCAAGTGTGAACCCTCCCATGGACGAAACATACTCTCAACTGGCCTGTGACCCAATCAAAATGGATGGTCTCTGTCCTGATCAAACTAATCATGGATTACTTTATGTACACTGTTGGATGCTTCAGACTTTTGAAGCATTTATACTGATCTGAACAAGGGTATTAATGTGAACAAACAAAAAAAAAAAACAGACAAAAATGGGAGACTGAAGAAAAGCATGCCAGTGTCAGTTGTATACCAATGAGTGTGTTTCTGAGAAAAGGAAAGAAGAAACTTGATTTAGAGTTTCTACCCTAAATATCAAACATTATGTGAAAAAGCCAGAGTAAATTCTGAAGCAAAAAGCATTAAAATCATACCCGTCCTCCCCTATCATTTCCAGTCCGAGGATTAAGAAGCTATAGGTGGACAGTTGTTCTGTGTTACATTCTACAAAACATAAAGCATCTTATTCATTTGGAGCTGAAACTGTCATCATATCCAGAAATAGAGGTGCTCTATCCAGAGGTTGTCTGTGACCTTACATAAATATAACTGTAACATAAAGTCCAGATCGTATAATTTTACAGTATAGTGTGGTTTTTGTCCTGAGAAGCTGCCTTTATGGGTTAGAACAACAACAAAAAAACAGTTTTAGTGTAAACCACAGACACATTTTGTTTTATGCTCATTTGTTTGCTTGCTTTTGGTTTAAGTTTAGTGAATTAAACTACTGAGGTAATCAGAGAGGCCCAGACCCAGGACTTCCTTTACAAATCTAGAGATATTTTATACGGATGATGTTATATATTTCATATTTACACCGCGGCTTCTCACCTTTTCATGAGACATATTCTAGTAGGATGGATGAAGAGGATATGAACCAGTTCTAATTTCTGATCATTTTATGTCAGTACTTTCTGCATCCAGAAAAAGCTGATTTTAGTGTAAATGCAAGTGTCTGATGGCAGGATCAATTTTTTTTACTCCATTTAATCTCAGCCTGCTCTGTTTTGTCTGTGTGGATTTCATGAGTGGCTTTGGTTGATGGGAATCAAATGATAGGAAGGAAAAAATGACTTTTTCTAGAGACAGTCTGACTTCTGGTAGTTTTTGTGTCTGTTCTGTCTGACGATGTGATGTTTTCCTGGGTTTAGAAATGTGAAACATATGCTATATTATGAGTAGCATATAAATGACTGAAAAATGCATGAAATTCTATCAATTAATTTAATGGGTAATGTAAAATACATAACACAAATGAAAATGTTTTTTCTCCCTTCATACTTTTATTGAAGATAATTAAATATTATGATATTCGTGCTTAACTAAGTCTGAATGTGTTTAGGAAAATCTAATGGAATTAAATGACAAAATCATCAAAACGTCATGATTTCATTTCAAATGTGCACTATTTTAAAACGAACAGGACAATTTTAATTCTACACATTTTGTCCAAAATTCACATGAAAAAGTAATATTAGGATAATCATAATATCCTGATCCATGATTATCGAAGTTTTCCTGGTTCTAACATATCGTGCACTTGGTTAATCACTTTCAGAAACTTTATTTAAACTATATTTTAAATATATTAAATATAAGCTATCAGATATTTAGCAGTGATATTTATGAAATATCACTGCTCACGCCGCATATAAAATGAGCATTGTGTTAAATAAATTAAAGCCAAAGTCACTAAAGCACAGACTGACACTGATACTTCAGCATTTTCACTAATATTTCATTTTGCATATGTGTAATTTACTTTTATGAATGAGCTCAACAAGTCAAAGAGTTGTATTTACTAACGCACAGTCGTCTTGGTTTTTACGCATCGCTGTGACGCTCCTTATGTTCCGACGTGGGTCCACGGTCCGATGCACGCGAAGTGGGTTGCAGCCACGGGCCTGCATCTGAGTGTCCGTCTGTCTGTCTGTTTCTGCGTGTGATACACATGAATCTGATGCAGCCTCAAACGGAGCGTTTTGTTGATACTCAGATGGTTTTGTTAGAGCAAAAGGCAGGGAATGCATTGGACCAGTGAAGTGTTTTCTTGGTTCTTCATAGCACGGAAACAGTCCCTGATCTCTAAAGTCTCTAAGCACTTCTGAGGTCCACCACATGCTAATTTTACAAATTCCTGACAAACACAAAAATGACAACAATATAAAAAAACAAAAAGAAAAAAAAAATCAGTCTGGTAGCGGCAAATAAATACATAAAATGAGGAAAGCTGCAGAAATGAAGCGAATACCACATTCATCTGTTTGAATGTTTTTTTTTTTTATTGGACTTCTTTGACAATTTAAAAAACAACAACAAAAAACTTCCAAGACATGATTAAGCTCATATTTTGTGTCCTGTGATCATTTACAGGCGAATTTCATTCAGAAGAGGACTCAATGTTTTCAGCTGGCACTTACCAAATAGACTTAAAGTAAACCTCAGTGGAAAACGACATGGAGATGATACATAAATGTCAATGAGTTCATTTAAAACTTGAAATTATTCACAAATACGTTTGAACTGTGTGATTTACCTAACTACAAAACACTATGAGAATGAGAATGTTCTCCTTGTAGATCAAATCATTATTAATGTATTGAGATTCTATAACGCAAACTGTAATTTAATCTATTTTGTTGGAACTGTTTAAAGAAATCCTAGGACACTATCTCTTTGGTATGTACATCCTATAGGCCCATAAATAAAGTTATACCCATCATCAAGCTCTTGTTTGTGCACTGAAAATGTACCTAAGCAACTTTCAGGTGAAGAAATACTCACTCAAATTTTATCTTTCTTAATTTTTTGAAAATTACATTTCACCCCCTGATGCAGTTTTATTCGTTAATTCCATCCTGACAGTTTGGTCCAACTTCGGTCTGCGTTGGGCCTGGAGTTGAGTTGACTCAGACCATTGGCCGCTAGATGGAGCTGCTCAAATGGAAAGAAACTGAGAGGCAACTGACCTGAACATAGCCGCTAATCTATGATGAAGTCTAATTATTATTGGTAAAATGTTTAAGAATACACCATGTAATGGGATTATAGATCAGCAGTTTTAATAAACAAACAAAAAATAAACTAATAAAACACCTCAGTTTTTTTCTTCTGCAGAAACAGTGAAGCGTCAAAAGTAAAAGTTTTGGGAAGTTTCATGAACTTTTTTCTTTCTTTATATCGTGATGGCCCTGAAGGAAAAAGGAAAATACTAACAATATTAGAGCAAATGTATTTACCTAATGTATATTATTATTATTATTATTATTATTATTATTATTATTATTATTATTATTATTATTATTATTATTATTATTATTATTATTATTATTATTATTATTATTATTATTATTATTATTATTGTTTTAGCAATAATAATAAAACTAAACTAAAGAATAAAAAGAAGCATTTTAAGAGCAGTTTACATCTAGCTTTTAAAATCTGTAAAAGTTAGAAGGAATCGATAAGACAACGTGATTGTTCTCTAGAAATAAAAAAAAATAAGCATAATCCATATGTTAGTACGCTACTTTAATAATACACTCATTTTCTTTTGAATTTGACGTTAAGATCTATTTAATAATTGCAAGACATGAATAGAAAATTAAAAATAATGCACAGCAAGAAATATGTTAAGCGTATTTCTAACCAACCCGTGTTCTGTCCACTCAGGGTTTACTTGTGTTAGGCCCTATATATTACTATTATTATTTTAGGTCGAAATGCATTTTACATTTCACATTAATTCTTTTAATTTCCAGTTGGTCTAATTTTACCATCTGTTTTTTCCTCCTGTCACATATAAGGACACTTATCATGGCCTTTTTATATCCATCCTTCCATCTCAGTGCAATAAAGTAAACGGCCGTGTGCACGCACACGCACACGCACACGCACAAACACAGCATCGTGCTCCAGACGCGCGGCAGAGGCCTTATATCTGGGGCTTGCATGCTCTGCGTGACCCGTGACTGATTCGAGTTAACAGCTGACTCTTTTCCATTACAAATGGCTCGCGGATAATCTAGATAACTACCAGATCACGCAAACCGAGCTGCCTAGATGCACAGCACAAGGCTGCGTTTTACACGTCTTCTTAAACATTTATATTCAGGCTTTTATTGAGAGTAAAGTGGGCTGTGAATATTTTGATGCCCCTATTTTTTCCACGCGCCCACGGTCCGTTATGTACAATATAACCTACATATCTGATGAGTAAACAAATACAAGAATATCCGCTTGGACCTTAAGAATGGACCTAGCATAAATTACACTTTCCTTAAAGTCTTTTCATCTTATTAAACCTATTTTTGCTCCAAACTCCAGGGTGGAATAAAAGCTTTAGTCATATGCAAACTAAAGGCCACCCTCAATGACCACTAAAACGATAGAGACCACACCAAACTTTGAAAAAGCCTACTCACAGTTAATTTTCAAAGACCTTTTTGTTATTTATTTTTCTCTCTCTCTTTTGATTTGTCCGGGTGACGTTTCGTCACCATGTGACCAGGCAGTCATATAAATACTGAGTGTGGGTCCGCCCCCTGTGTGTTCACGTTTGGCCCTTTCGCAGGTTTCCCCACACATTAGTCAGTCTGGCATCGAAGGGAGTCCTTTCTTACAGTCGGAGGTAAAATCCTGAAATCACAGGCCTATGGAAATAGCGAGAGGAAAGGGGGACATCTGTGATCGGCCGCGAC
Source organism: Siphamia tubifer (assembly GCA_020466265.1). NCBI lineage: Eukaryota > Metazoa > Chordata > Actinopteri > Kurtiformes > Apogonidae > Siphamia > Siphamia tubifer. The sequence goes on along the minus strand of CM035794.1, from coordinate 50,022,578 downwards.
ACGTGCTCCTCTCCTCTCCCCCTCCTCACAGGAGTAGTTGAAGGGAGGACAGCAGCTGGTGCGTCTGTGTCTTCGTGTCCCTCATCTGCAGAGGTTGGTAAGAGCCATGACTCTGAGCTCAGAGATGTCCGATGCCTCCATCCTTTCGGAAGAGACCGACATAGACGTGGTGGGTGAAGGAGAAGACGGGGACAGCCAGACGCGGTCCTTTGTGGATGAGGTGGCCCAGATGCACGACGGCATCCTCCTGACCGGGTCTCCTCCTCCGTGCCTGGACGGATCCGCTTCCTCTAGGGATACCTACAAACCGGTGGGCAAGAACACCCTGGTGAAGCCCCCTTACTCATACATCGCCTTAATCACCATGGCCATCCTGCAGAGCCCCAAGAAGAGGCTGACCCTCAGCGAGATCTGCGACTTCATCAGTAACCGGTTCCCCTACTATCGGGAGAAGTTCCCTGCCTGGCAGAACTCCATCAGACACAACTTGTCCCTTAATGACTGCTTCGTCAAGATACCCAGGGAGCCCGGGAACCCTGGCAAGGGTAACTACTGGACCCTGGACCCGGAGTCGGCTGACATGTTTGACAACGGGAGCTTTCTCCGGCGGAGGAAACGCTTCAAGCGGCAGCAGGCTCAGGACTTGCTGCGGGAACACACGGGCTTCCTCCCGGCCGCCGCCGCTGCCGCTGCCGCCGCCTACGGGTACGGACCTTACGGCTGCGGAGGGTACGGCATCCAGCTGCAGTCCTACCACACACACTCTGCGCTTTTTGCCTTCCAGCAGCAGTCCAGGCATTCACACACACACGCGGGAACCATTATTCCCGCGCCGTCCTTGATGCCCACGTCCACGGACTTACCCCGGAGTAGGTTTTACCCTCAGCTCAGCTCAGGGTTAGGGGCAGCCAACCCACCGACCCCTGCGCACAAGTCCGGCTCTCCGGTGCAGCGCTCCCCCTTCTCCATAGAGAGTATCATCGGGGGGTCGCTGAGCCCCTCTAGGACTTCTCCGGTCGTTGTCCCGGTTTTACCCTCCTCTCTGGGGCCTCCGGGGCCCGGTCAGCCGCAGAGCGTCCACCCCGGAGCCGTTCTACACCCGGTTGAAAACTTTACCAGTAGAGTTGTGAGCGGCTCTAGTGGCTGTTAAATATCTTACCTACAAACTTTTCAAGACATAAAATAAAAAGAAAAGAGCGACAAAAACAAAAAAACGCCCCTCTTTGAAGGTAGGATTATTTTTGTATGTTTATTTGATAGCACTCAGCTGAATGATGGACATAAAACTACACACTGTGTGCCTATATTCATGCTGTTTTTAAAAAAAGATATATTTATGTTCATTGTTTTTGGTGTGAATCAGACTTTTGACAAACACGAACTTTCTTTCCTTGTATTTTCCATGAAGTGATTCTTTTTCAGCCACTGTTTAGGGCGTCTCAGGATAATAACATCAGCTTAATAATGGACAGGTTATAAGTGATCACATGTTTTAAAAAAAAAATAGGCTTATAATGTATTTGTGTCAAACACATCCATGTTTTTACTACCTTGGCAAATCAAAACTTTTTTTTACGGTTTTGATTTGGAGTTTGTATTAAAGACGCAGAGAAAAGTCATACATTTATAATATGCAGTATGTGTTTATTTCAGTAATAAAACATTGTACATCTTTTGGCAAGTATTGTGTAATTCAAGTGTGATATTTTTTACACAATTTGTTTTTCAACAAGAATAAATATCGTTTTGCAAAAAAAAAAAGGATAATTTATTTCGAAATGATTGTATTAACAATGCAGCAATGCCCGAGGGGATATTAAATTATAGGCACATTATATATTATCACTATTGTTATGTTAACAAAAATCTTAAATTGGAAATATTTAGGACTTAATGCCTCTTCTAATTTTTGATTATTTTCCTTGTTGTTTTTACGATTTTGATTTCGTCATAAATGATTTAGCTTGAATAGGACAGACGGTGATGATGATACTTGATTGATGAAAAATAGTGTTCACACAAGACTGATATATCATTCTTTAAATCTTTGGGTGTATGTATATCAGAGTGCACAGTTCAGAAGGCGCACACTTTAATGTCAGTGTTATACATGTCCACATGTGGCCTGCGTGTCCATCTGACCTCTCCCACACTCATTCTTATAATTACGCAGAGTGGACAGGAGGGTGTTAGTGGGGTGACCACCACTGTTATTTTTCACCTTCGGGTTGGCAGTGATTATACCAGAGCTGACCAGCCACTGAGGAAGCACTCCACATATTTATGTAACTATGTAATATGTGTTTAATGCAGTTTTAGCTGAAAAAAAAACCCAGGAGGAAACATTTTCATTCGTGCGCAATAACAGTATCATGGCATCACCTGCTAAATCCTTAAAACAAAAATGTAATCTTTACATTGTTTTAAATAATTTGTCATTTGTGCTTTAGGAATTAATAACAAGGAGCATCAATGGTGATATTTGCAATATACCATCAAGGGCTAAACTATTATAACCCATGTAATTCTGTGCAACTTCTGTGCAGAGAAAGGTGCGAGCAATTTAACCACCCTTAAACACTAGGGATATTCAATAAAAAAAATACAAATAAAAATAAAAATTGAGGGTGCCAAGTTACATAGTAGGTGTTTTTAATTACAGTACTAACAAACATCCATCTCCCAGCTTCCAGTCCGAATCAAACACCTGTGTACAGTATCCTCCTCCTCCTGCTGCTGCTGCTGCTGCTGTAGGGCCAAACAGACCTCTACTACTGAAATTTTCATGAGCAGTGTTTGCAGCTTACTGTACAGACCCGCCGCTTCCGTGACTGGATGTGTGCGTCCATTCACTGCGTGCGTCTGACTCAAAGTAACGTGTGCGTAGTAGATGACTAAATTGGTGCAACGCTTAGAGCCAGTTCACTAGGCCACGGGAGGACAGCTATTGCGTGATGATGTAACACGCAATGAGAGAGGAAGAGGCACACACACACACACACACACACACACACACAGAAAGAGAGAGAGAGAGAGCAGCAATAAGGGGGTCAGTGTACTGTAAGGCTGGAGAAGGAAAAAAATAGAGAATAGCAGACAGTAGAACAGGCTTGTCCAAACTGTTCCAAACAAAGGGCCGGTGTGGCTGCAGGTGTACCAAGAGTTCACAGTTTGACCAATCAACTCTGTGAAGACTGAGATCAGTTGATTAATTTAGTCCAGTCTGGTGTGCTGCTGCTTGGTTGGAACAAAAACCTGCAGTCACTCCGGCCTTTTGTGGAATAGTTTGGAGATGCCTGCAGTAGAACACATCCAATTTCTCCATATGCTTGAATATTTGTGGCAGTTACTCACCCTTCTGCCTGCTCTGCTCTTTCCATGTCATTTTGTCTCTCTTTATTCTTAAATGAAACTGTAAGATACATTTTAACCTTTGGCATGTGGGATTTATTTTATATATATATATATATATATATATATATATATATATATATATATATATATATATATATATATATATATATATATATATATATACATATATAAATTAAATAATTAAATATTAGAAGTACAGGAGATACATTGTTAATTATTAGATAGTATCCAGACAAATAGCACGAGACTGGATTGAATGATAGAAAATAAAAACCTACACACCTACATATGTTCAATGTTTTACATGGTCTAATACACTATAAATATGTAAAATATCTATCTATCTATCTATCTATCTATCTATCTATCTATCTATCTATCTATCTATCTATCTATCTATCTATCTATCTATCTATCTATCTATCTATCTATCTATCTATCTATCTATCTATCTATCTATCTATCTATCTATCTATCTATCTATCTATCTATCTATCTATCTATCTATCTATCTACCTACCTACCAACTTGTCTGTCTGTCTATCAGTCTGTCGGTTTGTCTTACTGTCGGTCGGTCAGTTTGTCTTGTACAAGTTGTGTTACATGCTAATATGTAGGATTTACAATGTAGATTGTTCAAAATGATAGTGGAGTTTAACATAAAATTAAAATATAGTTTACAATGCTGATGCCCTTTTCCCTTGTAAACATTTGATATGAAGCAGGAAGAAATCCTATGTTTATTTTCAGAAATTATTATTATTAGTAGCAGTAGTAGAAGTAATATAAAAGGTACAGTTAATAAACACCAAGATTGTTATTAAAACTTCAGTAGATAAATACACTGTTGCCCATAAATGTGGATAATTTCCATTTTATTCCTATCTCTACACACCAAAATCACCTTTGACTTTATATATCAAGAATAAAAACTATTATCACAATCATTTCATCAGAAAGGATAAAATATTCTATTCCAACTTCATGAGCATCAGAATGCAGTCATACCTTCTTACAAAAGTAAAGTTTCTTGATTTTGGTCCATCTTCTCTGATTAGGCTCCCTGCTTCAAGTAGAGGATAAACTTCTAATACACATTTTAAATCTCACATTGAAATGTCTGGCACAATTAAGTAACTCATTTAGAGTATTAAGACGTTTTGTGGGCTACAGAGACTCAGTCTTCCTGCAGTTAAAAAGGAGCTTTTCATCAAATGTCATGGATCATGTGGGCATCAGCCTCCTCGAGCATGACTGAAGCTCCGTTAGCAATTTATCCTCCTGGGTCACAGGTCATAAGGAGAGGGGATAAAGCACAACACTCTCAGCCCATAAAAGACACTGAGCTTTAGGTAAATGTGTGGTGACGCTCCAGGCTGTGAGAACAATCTAAGTTTCAAAGACAGTCATCAATAATCAGCTACTTCAGTTTAGAAAAGGTGATTGTGTTCACCTTTGGATACTGTCAGATGGTGACAGACCTGAGAGTGTGTTTGTAAGAAATACTGATGTGAGGATTACAAATAAAATACTACTTTGTCTAATATTACCACAACTGACTATGAGTTATTTTCTTTAAAGAGTTAATGAAAGAACAAAATGAAAAACAATGAAATAAAATTAGGATTTTTTTTTTCTCGTAAATTAGACATACTTCTACAGAAATACTTGAAAACTCCCACTGAGTGATCTTTTAGTTTGTGGCTCGTAAGTTATGCAAGAGGTTATTTTTGTGCAAATAAGTAAAACACCCATACAATATGAGTATTTAAACACACTAATGGCCCAGAGTAGAACATTTTTTCCCCTACAATAAAAAAAAAAGTTTCATGAAATAAGAAATGTACTGTTATAAAATACATTATTTAGAAAATATTTGTGAAAAAAATGAGAAAAAAACAAAAAATCATTAACCTGATTCTTATTGGTTGTAATAATAATAATAATAATAATAATAATAATAATAATAATAATAATAATAATAATAATAATAATAATAATAATAATAATAATAATAATAATAATAATGACAATAATAATAATAATAATAATAATAATAATAATAATAATAATAACAACAATAATAATAATAATAATAATAATAATAATAATAATAATAATAATAATAATAATAATAATAATAATAATAATAATAATAATAATAATAATAATAATAATAACGATAATAAAAAATTATGACCGTAAGAAGTTAATTTTATGTGAATAGGTGTTTTATTTGAAAGTTTGTATCGTTAAAACAGTAAATTCATCACATAACCAATGAAAGTCCTTTTAAGTTATGCTAATTATGGGAACAATGTCTTGTTCATGTGTTTGTCTGGTACTGCGATGTGATATTGTGGTACTATGTTTTTGGCACTTCAAGTTGTTTGCTTTTAAAATAGTTTTGATCAAATAAAAAAATCCATGTATTGTATATAAACATCAACAAAACAGGCAGTTTTCATTGCTGAACTTTAACTTTGAATAAATACACATGTATTTATTATTAGCTTATTGTAATAAAAATGCTGTGCCTAAATTTTGAAAAATCTTCTAAAGTTAAATGTATGGAAATGACAGGAGGAGAAACACATTTATATAAAATAATAATAATATATATATATATATCTAAATATCTATATATATATATATATATATATATATATATATATATATATATATATATATATATATATATATATATATATATATATATATATATATATATATATATATATATATATATATATTTAGATATATTTAGATATATTTAGATATATATATATATATCTAAAAAGAGAGCAATAGGGGGGAAATGACAATACAGCGAATGGACTAAAAAGAATAAAAGAGTGAATACCTCCCAGGGAGGTGCAGAATCTCTCCATGTGCTATTCAGCACATGGAACAGTCACTACACTTATCCCCTCTCTCCAAAAGGAGCTCCGCTTTCCACCCCATTAAAAAGTTTGGGAACTAATGCCACCCCTGAATACTACCCTAATTAGAGGCTGCTCAGGATTGCAAGGACTTGCTACACAAGAGTGGCTTTGGGATAGATTCTGCTCTTTCCTTTTTGTGATCCCATCATTTTGCTCTTTCTTTTTCTGACCCGTTATATCTTTCTTTCTTTCTTTCTTTCTTTCTTTCTTTCTTTCTTTCTTTCTTTCTTTCTTTCTTTCTGTGAGTCCTCTCATCAGAGCTTTCTAACATAAAACAGCACAGTGCTTTCATCATTTTTGGATCTGCTGTTTCAGAGACAGTCAGATGATGGAAGTACAGTCTGTGATACCGCCTTGTAAACCTGAGCAGTGGTCCTGTCTTCGTCAAAGAGCGGTGATGAGTCTGCGTGATGAGTCTTACAGTTACAGTAACAGCCGTAGAGATGCATGAAGTGGTGTTTGACAAGGGAATTAAAGGCTCATGGCTTGGGGCCACTACACACCAGACAGGCCGAGGAGAAACACAAGCCTTTCACCACTTCATGAAGTGCAAGCATACGCGTCCTTGCACATAATTTATTTAGTTGAAGACTTTCAGGGGTGTTTTTATTTGTTCTACATCTTGCCTGTCTCACCTCAGTGTGAACCCATAGATCCGGGATCTGCTGCAGAATTATGTTGCTGCCTCTCACTGCATTTTTCACTTTTTTTTTTTTTTTTTTAGTCCTGCACGTGTTTGCTTTGGCATGCTATCCGCTCATACAAACAACTGGGGCCCATAGCTTATCCATCACGCTTGTGCAGAATGTGATGATAAAATAACAGACGGCTTGAAACAAACCATTTGTTAAAGCAGAATTTATTATTCTGTTCACTTGAAACAAAGTACAGAGGTTACCTCGACATCTCCTACTTAGGTTACAACAATAAATAGAACACACACACTCACATATAAAATTGGAAGAGCATGACTACGGCACATTTGGAAAGTCCCACTAAGTCCTGGTCAATCCACAGACCTCTGAGTCCAGCAGCTGGGTGATGTCACCACTGCATCCACTGACCGTTTGCATCCTACACATCATTAAGCATCATCACGTTACTGTTCAGATACATCTGCCAAGGAAACACTGCTCGCAACTACCAACTTCAGGCCTGATTAGTTACATGCAACAACGCCTTTCGGTCATAAACACTTCATCGTGCTCCAACAGCCTGTTCATCATGGTGACACCCATAGGTAATCCACACCAATGGTTGTAGCTGACACAAGGCAGAAGCCAAACATTTCCTTTAAGCGGTACTCAGCCTCTAAACACAGACTGCCAGGGTTCCTGATACAGCAAACATAGCATAAAAGGACTTTTACATGGTCTAAACTAGTGAGCCATTTATATGCATCTTCATGTATATGTGTGCTTTTCTATGTGTATGTGTGCAGGGGTGGGGGTGGGGGGTATAAGTCCAAGTCTGAAATTTCAGTCTGCATCCTCTGCCTTATGTCATCAATTCCACAATGACGATGGCCTTGTCACTCAAAGGAAAAAAAAAAACACACACATCAGCAGTGGAAGCCACCCATGTAGCCCCATTCACTCCTCACTTTTCCTTCACCAAATATATCCCGCCCGCCCTTCTCCTCCCCCTTACATTCCCTTCTGTTTGTATATTTCTTTCCTCCCATCCCTCCTCTTTCTCCAGCTCTCCGCCTCATTGACTCAACCACAAAGTGTCTATGGCAGATGAGTCGGAGCTCTAAAAGGGAGCACTGAGACTGTGGAGCTGAGCATCACACACACACACACACACACACACACACACACACACACACACACACACACAGCTCTGTCATTATCGTTGTGTCTTCTCTGGCTTTTGGAACTGTGCCCAAAACTGTCTGGATGCAGCAGGCGTCAATATTTGACAGACATGCTCTTCTTACAGTAACATATTGACCCACAATTATATCCAGAGACTGTAAAATATATGCACACAAACCCCACAGCTCTTGAACGTACCCTTTGCCAAAAATGTGAGCCACATAAAGGACTAAACCATGACCCTCTGCAACATATTAAGGATCCAAACTTTGATTTTCTGATCACACACTTCATGGTATGTGTGATATTGTTAAGGTGAAGAAAATCCCTTGGAAGGACACATTCTTAAAGTGTCAACTGCACTCTCAGTCATGATTAGGTTATGCCAGGAAAGGAAACAGTTTATGATGAAAAAGGAAATGCAGTATAAGCATGTAAGTGTTCATTTCCCCATCTGCATGTGCTGCCAATATTCTGTCTCATGGAGGAGTTGTGACAAATGATAAGCATGTCTTTTCACCAGCTTCTTCTTTCCCTCCTCTGGTTTGATCAAATAAAGTGTACAACAACAGCCATAACTTCCTCAAAGAATGAAAAGGAACTGTATAAACATCATAAATCCTTATGAGGTCCTGCTAAAAGCCTCCTTTTGTTCAGGTTCATCTTCTATATGACTGTGTTACAACTCACCATTGAAAATGTGTAACTGGTATACGATCTCATCAAAGAGGAAAAAGGTGCTGTTTTAGTTGATACTTCCTCCCAGGACGGTAGGCACTTCCTGTGTCCCATCACAACATTTTCAGGGGCCCCTATCAAAGTATAACTTGGCTGTAGGGGGTGTCCAGTGGCCCCTTCAGGGTGGCCGAGCCTGCTGATTCTGAACGGATCTCTGCTGGATATGTGAAGTGGCTGCACTGGCAGGTAACTGGATACATATTCAGGACACACCAGGGTGCAGCAGACCTGCTGAAATGTAGCCTACCTCCACTGTTAGCACAGGCTACATTTACCTACCAAGATCATTCTGCTGCTAAGCTAAATATACAACAGTATGAATCTCCAAAAGCAGCACTCCTCCACCATTTAAATAAATTGTAACAGTTCACAGAGCGGTAAAGAGGTCTACCTTGTGTGTTTACTGGATCATCTGAACTTGCTTCACGTATCCCAGTTGAATGTACAATCACTCTGCTTAGGTCCCCCCCCCCCACACATATTTTATCACTGATGCTTAGAGTGCCTCACTTATGCTTCCATTTTGCCCTCTTGTACATGGCAAAGCTGGAAAAGTGGCTTTTACACACCCACATACCCTCAGTGCATGCACACTCTTAAATGTGAACACCAAGACTAATTACCACAATCAGATAGTGGCAATTCAATGCCATCATTATGCAAACAGACTTCTGCAAACAGCAACATATCTGCTTTCTTTGACTGGTTGGTGATAAAGGTGGTACTTTTTAAAAAAAATACTCTATATCTAATTTCTTATCCTATTTATCAGCATTACAATTTCATAATATTTTCATAAATTTTTGTGTTCATTTTCAGGAGACCCTGACAGAGTCCCGAGGCCATCTTTGGGCTTTTATTTGGACTGTTTGGTCAGGTGTTCCATATAGACTTTAAGCCACTGTGTTTACCTCCCATGGCACAAGCAACCTGAAAAAAATATTAAATTGACAAAACCTTGGACTGTTATTACACATGGAATGATGTGGACATGACCCATGGCATGCTCAGTGTCTTCTGACAGTACTTTGAGCAGCTTATGCTAAACATGTGCACAGCTTTACTAATTGTGACCCTCTGTATTTTTGAAGCCTGAGATAACAACATGTTTAAAGTCTGTATTTGTTTCTTTAGCTGTTGAAATTAACCTCTGCATACTCAGTGATGCCCTGGATGGTCTCCAGTCGCTGTTTATTCTTTACTAACTTAAATGCTGACATCTATACGACCAACCCAAACATGATAGAATAATACATTTAAAACCTTTCAACAAAATGTATTTTTTTGTTAAGAAAGTAAAATTGTTGAGGGCCAGATAAAAATTCATGAGATTTTATTTACATTTTTCTAGCATAGTATAAAAAGTAACACAAGAAGCAAGACACAGGTGATAAATAAGATTTTTGAACTGTTAAATTGTTCAGAAAAAAGTAAAACTGTCATTTGAATAAACAAATTAGTGTCAATGAGAAATACAGATAAAAAGCACCTATACGCTGCATTGATATATTGTAGCACATGGGCCCAGAATCTCAGTTATTCATTAAAACATTTAAGCTAAACTGACAAAACAAACCCTAAACCTAAGATGAAGCTGTCTGTAACAGCGTGTCGACAGGATGCAGGCAGCTTTACTGACTCACACAGCTGTTTCTTTCCTGCCTGCCTGTGTGGCTGCTTGTTTTTACAGTAGCTTAATTGATTCGCTGGCAGATCTGGTCTCCTCTTCTTGATCCCTCCATCCTCTCCAGTCACTCTGCACTCAGGTGGAACGAGGCCGTGAAAAGGGGGAGGAGGATCCAGCCTCAGTCCAGCCTGTGAGCAACATATGCTACACAGATCAGCGTGTTTCCATTTCTCTGACCGTCACTGGAGGGGATAAGGTTACCATGTGCCGATGAAGAGGGAAGAGGGGTGAGATCCAGCACTAGTTGAACGGTGCTAGGATGTCACAGAATAAACATATAAATCTCTGCATCTGAACACCAGCCGTTTGTTAGCTGTGGGGCTTTTCTAGTATGCTACAACTTATTTTTCACTTTCACTCTTTTAGAGATGAAATTGAAATATTCACTTGGTTTATTTTTTTTTGATTAGACAAAGAAATAAACACTGACTTTAAATAATAAAATGAGTAATTGATAGCTCAAGGTTTAACTTCCTAATACCAATGGAAGTAAACATTTAGACTTTTATTTAAATAAATAAATACAATCATTTTCTTGACAATAAAAAGCATAATGAAGCACTTTTTCAGATTATTGGAATGTCCTTTGCAGTGGACAGCACTTTTCTTTGTCCCCTACATTTCTAGGTCTCATGAGCTTAAAGTTGAACTGCATGTACTTCAGAAAAGAAAAAAAAGACAAAGCAAAACAAGGCAGTCAGAGATGACAGACCTCCACCAAGGTTTGAAATTACATCATATGATGTCAAAACGTGACGTGATGGAGTCATAGGTGTTGACCCATCTGATATCCGAAGGTGAGACGATGTGAATGAAAAAAACTGCCAGATTCTATCTTGTCTGAATCCTGAGATATTACCACTGATGTGTTTTAAATGTTGACCTTTAGTGCGACTTTGACGTTTGACCTTCATTGCTCAAAAACTATTGGGTTCTTCCTTGACCCATTATCTATCATTCCTGAAAGCTTCATCAAAATCCGTTCAGAACTTTTTGCGTAATCCTGCTAACAGACAGACAGACAAACAAACGGACAAATGGACTCGAATTTAATACCTCCTTGGCAGAGGTAATAAATGCATCTATTCCTGAAATACTTCACTTTCCTGGAGAAATCAGTGGTTAGACAAACCCAAACAGTAGACTTAGTTAAAAAAAAATGATGCCCAGTTGTTACATTTATCAGTACAGTTGATTATCAACACACTGCTTCCACTCTGGCTTAGCTGACATTTAAAGGGTCTGAAAGATTGATACGCTCTGGTCAATACTTAATGACTTTCCCAGTCTAAACAAATAATCACTCTCTCAGTAGCAGAGCGGGGATTCACAAGGCTATCAATTCATTCTTCGGAGATGAGGAATGATGGAGGGAGCAAGTCCTGTTAGCAGGGAGAGGGGTACAGAGAGGAATTTATACCCCTTGTCTTTGGTTTTTTTGCATGGAGGAGCTACTATGAGGGCAGTCTGTTTGGTGACCTCTCCTTGGTAGGAGGGGTCCACTGGTGACCTTTGTATTCCCCTGCATCCCCGTCCAGGCTCAGCTCAATGCAGGCCATTCATGAGTGTGTGTTTATCCTAGTGATGCTCCACAGGGACGGCCTGCTATCCACTGCCATTTTATGGAGCCTGAGGGGCAGAAGCAGGGAGACAGAGAGACAGGCAATGGAAGCATTTAACCAGTCTACACAGACATTCACACACAATAACATTTCTATTCACTCCCTTTCACTTTGCATTATTTGTTTTTCTTTCTCGCGCCCCTAAAATGCTATTATAATGCACCTGATTTCTGATATTTTCTTGCAGGTTTCTTTCAACAGCACACCTTTTGGCAACTCAAACCTAGAAGGATTGATATGCACTGAAGAATAACACAAACTCTCACTCTCTCACACTGCCTTAGACAAACATACAGAGGAGGCGCACCCACCAAGAGTGAGAGGGAGAGAGAAGCAAGTGTTGAAGTATGTCTTACGGCGCTTAACCAAGTGAACCTTGAAGTTATTTAGCTTCCTTCGAACCAAGCATCTGGATCCCCCAAAATCGACTCCTGCAAACCCCCTCCTTCCTCACCAACCCCCCACACCCGCCCCACCTCCAGGGACCTGCTGTAAGACAGGGCGCAGAGGAGGAGATGCGTACACTCTATGTTTTTACAGCTGAAGTCATTAAAGTTGTACGTGCAGGATTAGACAAAGAGCACAATAACACTGGCGTACCACCCCCCCTTTCAGACTGAAGGATCTGCAAACTCATGACACCTCCTGGAAGAGAACAACAGATCTACATCATGTTGCCAGTAATAAACAACACGTGTGTGCTTCCTTGCACACATGTGGCATTTTTTTGTCCCATGTCTGTTCAAAGCAAGTGCAGCTGACTGAGGTGTGGCGCACAGATAGACCACACAGTCTTTCATCAGAATAAATGTCTTTTCTATTTCATGATATACTATATGCACAAGAGCAGGTTTAGTTAATCATGGTGCTCTGCCAAAACCATCACTTGACATATTTTTCAGTTCATCAAAGATGGGCCAAAGTTCAGGAGAAAGTAGATCGCACCATGTCTGCTCTGGTTCCTCATCTGTTCTGCATAAGTGGATGAACCCTTCCCATTTGATCTATTTTTTTTTTTATCAATGTTAGATGCAGCTATGAAAGATATGGTATCATCAGGATTTAACACACCATCGTATCTATACCGTTTCCTGGATAATTCTCCACATAGTAGACATAAAAATAACAAAAAAAAACAACAAAACTTGTAGCCAACGATATGGTTTTAATTTTTAATATGACATAAAGTTGAAAATAGAAGTTAATTTGTTCAACTTCACAATAAGTGTACCCTTGTGCAGAATTTGTAAGTGGTTTATATTATATTATTAAATAAGTTGTAAACACTTTATAGATCTTTATAAAGTCATAGTGGTTGTTTTTCTCTTCTTTCTTTCTTTCTTTCTTTCTTTCTTTCTTTCTTTCTTTCTTTCTTTCTTTCTTTCTTTCTTTCTTTCTTTCTTTCTTTCTTTCTTTCTTTCTTTCTACATCAGGCATTGTTAAATTCTAACTCATACTCGTAAGGCTTGTAGCATATTAGACAATATAATAATGACTTATTGCCATGTATCTGTAGAACGGACCTGTATTTTCACTTATGAACAAATGACAGAACATGTTCTGGTGTGATGAATAGGAACAACAAATAAGTAATTATCTTTTAAATTGTCTCTGTGTGTTGTGTGTGTGGTATACAAAGACTAAATAAAATAAATAGTCATATAGTTTTGAGGACCACTGCTATGATAACTAATGGACTGAACTCTCATGTTTATGTTTAGTTATAACACTGCTAGCATAGGTTAGCAAGCAGACAGAACTGTACCAAACTCAATTTGTACTCATATTACATAAACACTCCCTCAGCTGTTTATATAAATTTTATTTGCTGTTATTACACAAACTAAAGTGCAATTTTACCGTCTCCACATGATTACAACAACTTTAGCTAATATGCTAATTGCTAGCATATCAACAACTGTGGTACCGTGTTCAAACAGGTCACTGTTGTACTTGTTTTGCTTTCCTGTTATTACAGCTTATTAATGACATAATAATCGAAACTTATTTGATTGTCAAAGTATAAACCATCTATAATTTCATTCAAACTAGTTAATATATAAACAGAATTCTGTAATTCACCAGAATCTTATGTTAATAAAAGTATAACATAGCTAATGTTCCATGAATACAAAACATATAATAATTTAATGATTGAGATACAAATAACATATTGGACATCCTGTAACATGGACAGATGTCACCATGTTTTTAATGGTTTGTAGGACAAATCTGTGAAACATGCACTATTAACATCCATTTTTTGCAAAGTAACATTTTTGAATATGCAGTAAGCTGAACATTAAGCAGAAAAAAAGTGAACTATTGTCGCATACAGAAGGCTGTGAATGCTGAAATGTCCTTTGGGAAATGCTGCTGAAATAAACAGGATAAGATTTAAGATGTGCAGTGTTTCCACAGAGTCAATATATCATCACATTTACAGGATGGTGCACGATATTTTTCTTGTTGTTTGTCACTATTTAAAATGTCTGGCGACATTTCTCATGTGGTGCAGATTAATAATGCCTATGAAGACAGTATTACTAACCATAAATGTGTCCTTATTTCAGTTTTCAACTTCTCTGCCTTTTAATCAGTTCCTGCTTTTCAGTATGACAAAATATTTTACAACCACAACACAAGCCCAGATGTCAGTTTAACGTATTACTCTGCTATTATTTTTATATTTCATGATATTCTGACATGTCTTCATTCAAGTAGGTCTCTAGTTTACCACTCAAGTGGAGTCAAATTAACAATGTTTTAAACTTTGTTTACAACAAAGACCTAGTCAATACAATGTGTATTAATGGTTAAAATTAAAAATGATACGGTATTGCTTATAAGTTCTACTTCTTTCAGGATGTAGCTCCAGTGTTGTATAGCACAACATTTACTGTAAAGCTGAAGATCCATGAACATATAACAGCTATAGCACGGCAGACAAGTTGGACATTGTCCCAAAGACGTCTATGCTTAAATAATAATTTCAGACATTTCCCACTTGCGCCCTAATCTCTTACCTTCTGCCATTATGATGATTGAATGTCCTCACCGTCCTTCACTGTGCTGCAATGCTTTATGTGATTTCACCTGGATGAGCGCAGCTTTGTAACACCCACACGACGCAAGCACAAGCTAATTAAAACACTTGAGCTGAATAACTCGAAGAGCTGTTTTTAATCTATTTTATACTAGTGATTAGTTTAACATAAGTCCCATTATGATAGCTTTAAAATGGATTGTATTCTGAAGCCTTGTTTGTAGGTTGTTTATGGTGTGTGTGTAAAGGTCTGTTCCCACTGACAGGAAGACAAACCCTTCACTATGTGTTGAGGTAAAGCCTTCATTTTGTTTCTGCTCAATTTCACAAGGAAAAGTGTATTACATTCTAATTGTTGAACTCTCTATTAAAACTATGTAATTTAAGTTGTACATCATGAATATAAGTTTTTATCTTGTGTTCTTAAATCTAATTATTTTTCTCTGTCCATAAAACAGGTTGCTATTTGCTTTTTTCTTTCTTCACTGAATGTGAACCTACAGTTCAGTTTTGACAAAATGTGTACTTTGTCATAATAATTATTAGTTATAGATGTTATCGCACATTATTGTTAAAGGCATGTTGTCATGTTGTCACTACTGTGTGATTAACCTTGTTCCACCCAGCAGTAGGTTAGCTGTGGGAGTCATCGTGTCACAGATGAGTCACAATGTCTTCCAAACTTCTGGAAAAATAGAGCATATTTGTCTGTATTAGATATAGTCAAATATTTCTCCTATAACTGTGACAATGAACTGCTGCTGCACAATGATGATGATGCTGTACGATGTGAGTTTTAAGAACCCTGAGAGTGAAGCTGTCACACAAAGATAAACCACAAGTACAACAAAGAGATCCATGGTGTGAAATGTCAAAAACCAGATGCGTCACAAACAGAAAACACAACTCTCTGACATCACATACAACTAACATAACTAAAAAAGTTTGAACTTTGGACTTTTGTTGTCCTGCCTGTAAGTACTTAAACAACATTTGTGACCCCCCCCCCTCAATTACAATTTATGCAACACTACAACCATTTTGCAAGAGGTGTAACCAATATGATAATTTAAGAGCATATGTGAACAAATTCTAACTTATAAGGCACTATACATATGTAGATCTTTGTTGCACACAACCATTTATGTGTATTTTACAGGCCTGCTATCTTTAGTTCCTTGGGAATATCACAAGAATGCCGAAACTGGCCACTTCCATAAAACTCCTGCTATAGTCCTCCCAGTTTGAGGTTTCTGGCTTTAACATACTCTGACATACTTCAGCAAATATAATTTATTTTATTTTTGTGATTATTTCTATACCAAGTAGTGCTCTTCAAAGCTTTTAACATATAAATCTTTTTTGCTCACCCCTTTTTTCACTTTTGCAGTTCATTGCCAGAAAGCCATGACCTCATGCTGTAATTTTGGTCTAAATCCATTTTGGGGGGAAACTCAACTGAGCAGGCCCTTGATTCAAGACCCAAAAGGTTAAAAAACTACCATTGGCTAATGGCAGAGGTAAAGATGCTTAAGAAAATAAAGATCACTTTTTGACCTTCTTTACTTCCTCTTTCAATTGCAGCTCTCAATCATTTTTCCCTCTAAAGGGCCGACTGCACATGTTTTCATTTATGGCAGATTATTGTGAGATTCTGCTGCAGTTTTAGTTCTTGCGAACTGAATTTTGTCATTTTTTTTGTTTCTGCTTGGAAACACAGTTCTTAACTAATTGAGCAAACCATTTTAACTGATCAGCAGAAGTAAAATACCATGTGAATAATATGGAGAAAACTACGGTAATCACAAGCTTAAGAGTGTTGTTCTTGCCTGCATCATGAAGAGGAAGTGTCGACTAACTATTTTGGCACAAAAGAGTAGGGAGTGATCTCATCTGAGCTGTGAGGTGTGTGGGTGTCTGGGTGTCAGTCTGCTGTAACTGATTCAGTGGTAATGAACCCGCTAAATGGCAATGTGCCAATGAGCACCGAGCCTCTGGCAAACCAGCTACTCCAAAAACCTAAACTGTTATTAGAAAGTACCAGAAAACTCACATTTTTTCCAATAAATAAATCCATGTTCGCGATATCCCTGTCTCCAGGAATTTGCTGCTGTACTCCCCCAGTACTCCCTTTGGAGTGGTGTTGTTGCTGGGGGTGCGAAACAGATATGAGGTTGGCTGGACTACACTCTCTGGCTACAGCTTAGAAAGTCACATTCATAAAACAAGCAGATCCTCTAAACTCCCCCCTTAGCCCCAAATCACATCTATAATCTCATAATATGTCTGCTTCAGACACTCACACACGTTGGGTGACATATCCCTCCTCCCTGTGCTCTTTAGACAGCCAGCCCTCCTCTCCCATATCCACCTATTCATCCAAAGCATTTATCACTACATTATTTCTCATGCTGTCCTACCCCTCATGCGGCACACAAGGACATATTTCTTTTATTTCTTTCTTTTTTTAACAACATGAGGATACAACCCTTAGTAGAATGGACATATTTTTCTGTTTTATCATGATAGACACATGGCCAGCATCAGTTCTGCTTCTCTCCCAGTATAGCATCATTGATCACAGATCCACAACACATGAGGAAACAATGCATTGAATGCAAGGGTGTTTATGTGTGTGTGTACAGTAAAGTATGTTTGTGTAATCATAAGGACAGTCCTATAGGCCTCGCCTGTGTGGCCATCTCGTGCGTACGGCACTCGGAGACACTAAAGACACACGCAGCGTTTGTGAGAGATTATTGGAGCGAAAGATATCGTGTCTGTCGCTGTGGGAGGAGGTTCCTCGAAAGATTGAACCAATGGATGAAGCCAGTGTGTGTATTGCACTAAAGGGTTAAATGTGTGTAAGTTTATGTAGGGTGGGGGGGGGGCAGGGACTGTAATAATATTACTGGCATTTAGATAACAGTAACAACATTCATGTTTCCATTGTGGCAGTGCTAAGGCAGTGATATATTAAGTGCTATAATACTATATAAACATAGAGCTGATGCACTAATAAATCATTTAAGTGCAGGGCACAGTCTGTTCTGCATCAGTCTTTAATGCCATCCATGTGCAGAAATACTTACATCATTTAATGTTTTTTGTTTTAATTATTATTTTAATTTAATATTGAACAAATACCATACGTGCTATTATGAGGTTTACAGCACTCTTTTGTCTCTTTTGTGCCCCCCGCCCCTTGGATTTTTGAGAAATAGACAGATCATCTGTCCACCTCACTTATGCTGTGAATATGCATAAAATACAGATTTATCTGTGTCAGTAAGAGGTTTTACATAAGCAGAATTAGTGCTAATAATGGTCAGTAATTTTTCAACTATGATTATGCAAAAAAAAAAAAAAAAAATCTCTTCCAACAAGATTTTTTTTTTTTTTTATCACTTTGGTGTTTGGCTCAACATTCATCCAGTTTCTACTAAAATGACTGAGAAGATGGGTATTTCAGTCTCATGCATAATTCATTTGTGGAAAGATTTTTTTGTAGGAGAGGTGTAACGGTATCAACCAAATAGTCATATTTGAACTGTTTCCTTGCTCCAAACTATCACTATTGTATTTGACAAAAAAATAATAATAATAATAATAATAAATCCACTAATGGTCAACATTTAAAAAGCACATCAATGTTTGTATTGAATTTTGCATTTCTTTCTGTTTCTTTCATTTAAAAAAATATATTATTATTAAACCACATAACACCTTATCCAAACTTCCAAAAATAAAATGTTCAATTATTTTTGTATAGCATAGGACATTTTGGCATGGACCTATTCCCCACATTTGAGAAAAAATTATTGATTAAAAGCCAAAATGTTTTATCCTTTTTGATGCACATGTCTAAAAATATGTTCTTTATATTGGTAAAAAAAAAAAAATTCTTAAAATCCAATTTAACTGATCTGAAATATTTAGAGCTTAATCCACAACATTTGGCTTTGAAAAAGATTTAAGTGTGTGGCAACAAATACACACATAGTACTGGGGCTCAGTGTGGATAAAACAGCTCTTGGCTGTACAGTATAAGTTGAGTAAATGGCTGAGTTACTTTGTGCCTGTTGTAGCTTTAGTGTTTGTCATTTGTTCCTGCTGTTCTGCACAAGCAGCAGTGAGACTTTTTGATAAAGAAGTGGCTCAGCAGTCAGTTGTTACTCCAGCTGGGAGACTCAAAAAGCAACACAGGCAAGACCGAGGGAAAAGTACATCAATAACACAGCTAAACACACAAAAACAGCCTTCGTCTCACACACAGACACAAACACTGACGGTCTAATGCAGTTCAATACTGTCAGCAGGGCTTTACTTTTTTCATCTGAACTTTTTTTTTTTTTTTTCTTTCTTGGAATCCAGACGGAAATGCAAGCAAGGGGGAGCACCTAAAAATAAGAAAAACCCAGAGAGCAGTGCAAGGCAAACTTAGAGGAAGGGTTGAGGGTTGAGGGTTGATGGGCGGGGTTGTAAGGGTGAAGGTAAATGACATTGGAAAGCCTAGTCTGATTCCAAGTGCCCCCGCTTTGAAAGTTTGCGTGAGGCAGCTTAACGGAACGTCGGATTGTTTTTCTGCTCCACTGCTTTCTGGACTGAACTATAAACTAAAGACGACATCCTCTCATTAGTCTGCCCTCTGTAGCAAAGCCAGGGCCATTTAGTGTACCCAAAATCCCATTGTTTAATTGTGCGGGTCAAGTCAAAGGTCAACCAAAATATTGATGAACTTTTTTAAGGAAGGTGGAGGGAGGGAAAGGGAGGAGTAGTGAGGCTTGAAGCAAAGGGGGGAGACAGGCGAGGGAAGATATGCAAGGGCCACAAACACAGCTGTACTGAAGTACACACACGCACACACACACAACAGAGAGAGAGAGAGAGAGAGAGAGAGAGAGAGAGAGAGAGAGAGAGAGAGAGCACTGTGCACTGGGAAAACAGTCAGCTATATTTCAGTGCTGAGGTTATCAAGCAGGTGTAGGGATGTAAAAGAAGAACAAGAAGATATTGTTGAATATTCTGCTGTTTTAACTCTAAAAATGTATATTTGTTAAGGCACCTCAGGCAAAATTACAGTGAAAAACTTGCCACTAGACAATAACATTGGAGACAAATCACCCTGTAGAACCCACAGCAGCAGTCAGGACTCCTATGAGATGGTGTGTAACCACTGAGTGTTATGGATTACACTGTTTGTTTAAATCCATGTTAGGTGGATTATGCTCCTTCACTAAAGAGGACTGGTCCAGGTCAAAGGCCATTGAGGCAAAGGCTGCTAAGAAGGTCCTCAAAACACAGCTTTCTCTCTGACCTGAGGGAATTCCTGCAGACATGGCTCTTTGTACTCGTGACCCAAAGTTTGTTGCAATAAACTGGTGCCTTTGGTATAAAACAAGAGGCAGAGTAACACAAAAAAAAGCTCTTTGAAAAAATGTAATTAAATAAAACACTGAATATCAATTAACACGCAAATGATTTCATTCCTAAAAATCTGCATGGTAAAAATCTTATTTTTCGTCTTTTCTTCTGGCATTTTCCTTATTTGTAAAGTAATTATTAAAAAAAAAAACAATGCTTGATACACAGTAAATTTTGCAGTGTTAAATCAACACTTAGAGAGTTAATTTGGAGACAATGGGACCAAATACACTCTAGAAGAAGTTAAATAAACTCTCTAAGTGTTGATTTAACACTGCAAAATTTACTGTGTAGCTACGTAAAAACACTGATTTCTAACAATATTTTTTTTTCCACAGATATGCAAAAGCTAAATCTAAATAATTCTTCAGACACATTACATGAATTCTATTTCAACTATTAATTAAAAGCGCTTGTAACCGAATACTGACGTTGGTTTGGTGACCTAAACAACAGTGATAGAATCGTTGAAACTGAGAGGGATTTAATCACACAAAACAAAAACAAAGTGGTCACTTTATGCCCCAGGCGCGTTTCTGGTGACATTTAACAGCAAGGAAAGCTATTTCCTTTACCATTCAAAGCCAAACTCTCTTAATTGCTCAAGAAGTCTACTGCACTTTGGAAAACACTTTGTGATATTCCTTTAGTTTGATCTTTGCGGTTCACTAGAGTCTGTGTTTATTCCTGTGTGGAGAAAATTGGTTTACTCGAGTTGTAATTTTGATATGACACTAAAATATTCCCTTGAACGCGCACCATTTGGAAAGCTTTGTAGTCCTAATGGCCATTCATTATGGTTTTCAAGATAAGTTTATGTTGTCATTAAATCTGACTAAACACAGAAACAAACATTTCCCAAACGCACCTTATCTTTTCAGTCAAGTAGCCGGCGACGATGTTATTTGGCTGCAGAGACATATCAGATAGCCTGCAGTCATCTGTTAACCATGCCACTGCACAGACTGGATCATTTCACCGATAAAAATCTTGGGAACGTTTCTTTTTGTAAAACTACACATCAGTACATCACTTCTGTGAGCACCCAGAAGATCCCACAAGGGTTAAGGAGGGAAAAAAAAAAAAGAATTTCCTCAACACTTTTGTCACAGCTTCCAACCTAACATCACCACATATAAGATAAAAAAAATATATATATATATTGGAGGAAAAATATGTTTGAATTAATGTGAATGTAAAAAAAAAAGAAAAGAAAAGAAAAGAAAAAATAAACAAGTTATCTTAACCTCTTGTTCGACCCCGAGAGAAAGAAAATGGACAGATGCTGTTTCTGATGTTGTTGTTTTTTTTTTTTTTTATGTGATGGAGAAATTAGAAACAAGTGTCAGACAAATGACTGCACAACAGACACATCCATGCCTTCTGTCAGCAAACACCTGGTGACACTTGGTGAAAACCTCCAAAACTAGTACAGTGTGTTCTGCAAACTACCCAGCATGTAATTACAATCCGCTTTTCCTTTCCTTTTCCTTGTGTTAAATAGAACGGTTAAATAACCTTGCATTTTGACAGCGAATTATTCAGCTAAACCAAATATTTAAAAAGTTACAGTAATAGATTTTGACTGGATTTAAATTAAAGTTAATGCCTTTTCATAATAAATAAATAAATAAATAAATAAATAAATAAATAAATAAATAAATAAATAAATAAATAAATAAATAAATAAATAAATAATGTATTGTATATATTTAAAAATCATCAGGCTATTTTCATATATAACCAAAAACTTCTTCTTTTTTTTTATTTTTTTTTTTTACATCATATTTATAGATTTGTTTTACTATATTCAGTGTATGTTTTTCCAGTGTCGTGAATGCACTTGTTGAAGTTGTTGAATGAACAGGCAACTGAAGGAGTCAGAAAGCTGGATCCACAGACTCTTTAGTTCAACTGAGGTAAACCTGCTGACTGGATCCTTTCCAGTTCAAACTCTGCAAACTGGCCTGATTAGATGGAGTTTAGCAGTTCTGTCGTGAAGACAGCCAAGTTAACTGTAATGCCAATTCCTGGACCTGATCCTGGATGGAATTATCGTATCCCATCATTTTTTTTCACCCAAATACACAGAAAAAAAATGACTGTATTAAAGAGCTCTTTTACTAAGTTTGTCTTATTACTTTAGTATCACAAAATAGTAGCTGCCCACGTGTTCTGTCTGACATACTGCACTTCTACTTGTAAACTTGTAAATATCTGCGTAGACTTTAGAGTTTTATTATTTATTATTATTATTAATAATAATAATAATAATTTTGTTGTGATGTTTGTTTTTTGCAGTACTTTATGCTTGCACATGATCCTTATTACTTAATTTACCGCAAAATCAATAAAGTTTAATCTATAGTATAATCTAAATTTACAATAATTTTGTTTCTGGGCACATTAACCCTCACCCTCTATTTACACATATACAATAATTTACAAGTTTATGGGCAACAGTATATTACAAGTATATTTAACTTTATAAGGCTCCTTTAGGCCTATATCTAAGTTGACAGGCCCTCTCAGATAAAGGACAAAACTGTGTTTGTTTAAAATGTAAAAAAATAATAATATCTTTTATTTGAATACAGTTAGGCTTGTGTTAATAATGTTTTAATCAGTTTTGTCTTTTTCAGTTCGTTGCCTTTCATTTTTCACCATCTACACATGCAACAAACAAACAAACAAATAAAAACAAACAAACAAACAAACAAACACATCTACAGTTGATTCGTTTTCAGACCAGTGTTCTGATTCCGGCTGGGTCACGTCATGGCCGCTCATGCGCAGTGTGTGTCCAGCAAATTAATTATTGATTAGTCACAGCTGCCGTGGTCTGACATTATCAGACACTGGTCTCTACTGGTGTCACATAAACAGGGTGTGTGTTTGGCCTCTAAGTATGGATAATGTCCCAGAAAAAAAGAGAAACAAATATTTTCGGGCAAGTAAATTAAATGTTGTGATTTAATTGAGTGAATGAATTGATTTAGGTTATTTATTTAATTCAGACTCATGTGCTCCAGAGCAAACAAAGGTGACTCACATACGTATTAAACTGAAATCAATTGACTTTATCGTCACATTAAAATAGTATTTTACCAAAAACAGTCCACCACAGAGAGGGGAAAAAATCTCTTTAAAAATGAATGTTTTTGTTTTGTCATGAACTTTGCTAAATATGTTTTGGGGAAAAGCTCCATGTGGATGTGAGTCGTGGTGGGAGGTACAGGCTAATTGATGAAAGAGACGAGTGTGTTTTGCCCAAAGCCAAGGCAGCGGTGCACTTCCCCCTGTTTGTCTCCCTGATGAAACACATTAAATGAGACTTTTTGGATCAGATCAAAGTCTCACAAACAGGCTGAAAATTCACTCTATGAAGAGCGTGTTTCCCCTTTTGTTTTATACACTGCATTATGTATGTCTGTATATATATATATATATATATATATATATATATATATATATATATATATATATATATATATATATATATATATATATATATATATATATATATATATACTATAAAACATCATTTTAAAGAACTCTGATACTTGTCCAATGTATTTTATTTTATTGGTGTCTTGTATTACGTCCATGAACAGAAAGATAAGGGGGAAAAAAAATCACCGTAGACTGTAAAAAAAGTTTAAAAGTTTACATCAAATCAGCAAATAATAATAATAATAATAATAATAATAATAATAATAATAATAATAATAATAATAATAATAATAACAATAACAATAATAATAATAATAATAATAATAATAATTATTATTATTATTATTATTATTATTATTATTATTATTATTATAACCAACAACATTAGGCTCCTTATTTATTTATTTGCTGATAATCGTTATCTTTAATTGCACCTTTATTATCACACCGTAACCCTTTGCACCTTCTTAAATGACCACTCTGAGGACAACAAACACAACTTTAACAGATCTAATAGATTTACTAACAGTGACAATTTGAGTTCAAAAATGCATTAAAAAAACTCAATCAGAACATAAGAAGTTTTTTATTTTTTAAATTAGTATTATTATTGGATAGTTATTTAACACGTAGACGGCTATACTGGTTCCATGAGGGACTTAAGTAGAAACATTTTATAAAATAATGAACAGACTCATAAATAGATTGTATTGATTAGTGATTAATGTAGTGATAAGTACTAATTGAATATGTCTCGCGACAGGCCTACGTGGGCATGTCACGCATGCTTGGCCGTGTTTAGGCTGAGAGATGGACCTGCACGCGATGGTGTTTTGTTTTCTCACCTAATGGACTGTTCAGGTCTATACTGGGACCAGTTCAGTGACAAGAGGAGGAGGGCTGTGAATGTGGGCCAGAACTGCCCTGAGGGACGAGGACATGACCGGAGAGGAAGGACAAGAATGTCTGCTGTTTAAAGAAGGACTAAACAAACGACAACAATTCTGATGACAAAAGAAAAATGCGTCCAAGCAAAGACAGAATGAAGTTGACATGAGGTTTAATAAGGATCATTTTATGTAGCCTAAAGTTAAATACACATCAACCTTGTTAGTCCGAGTTATAGGGTATAAATTATTATTTTACATTTTATTTGTTCTCTGGCATAAGAAAAATCACAGGTTCCTTTTGTAGTTATAAATATATAACTAATATACTTTACTAATAAAGTAGTTTGTCTTGAGTAAAAATTAAACAAACTTAAATTAATTAAATAAATAATTATGGGCGGCGGCGAAAACCTAATTTATTGAGTGAAAATATGTTCATTAAATTTACGTTTAATGGCTTTAATAACAGATGGTTCTTTAGTTATCTGACGCAAAATCGCCTTTACCATAATCCACAGGCATTTCTTACTCCATAGTCCACTATTATTAATGGAAGCCTGTTAATCCTACACATCCTCTTCACTGGTCACAGTATGTATGAAAAAGCCTGGGGAAAAGAAGAACACACACACACACACACACACACACACACACACACACACACACACACACACACACACACACACACACATATATATATATATATATATATATATATATATATATATATATATATATATATATATATATATATATATATATATATATATATATATATATATATATATATATATATATATTCAAGTCAGCTTACTTCCAGGATAAAAATCAAGTTTACACAACAGATTTATTTGAGCAAAACTGATTTGATCCACTTCATGACTTACACTATTATGAATTTCAAATTTAACACCATCCACTGCTGCAATTACACACTATGATTGGACTCAGAAAATCAATAAAGTGGTCAGGTTAAAACGTTGTTGTCTGATTCTTTGCAGAAAAGGGAAAATGGTTCTTTAACCTCTTTAAATGAGGTTGGAAACATGATGTCAGACTTTTCCACATCCAAATTAACCTCCAGGCGTGGGGCATTGATTTGCAAATGGCTGCCATATAAACCTCCAGCGACTCCTCATGCTATTCAGTGCATCTAAGTTCAACAAGCCCTGGCACTCACCTGCTACTGCTTTGACTGCTGCCAGCTGCCAATTAACACCTATGGCATGTTAATTAGGCCGCAGAGTCTACCACTTCAGGAGACTTTTCAGACCCTCCACCACAAGTGCCTTTATTTTCACAAGAGCTCATGTGCAATCTGCATATGCATCTTGCATGGGGAATGGAGAGGAACTCAAAAGGGGGGATTCAAAGTGAGTCATGCAGTGGCAACATGTGAATCAGCTGACTGAAAGCATTTGGATATCATGTGGAGGTGAAATCATTTAAGCCAGTTCGATGGTTTTGCGGATGTAGATCTGTGGAATGGGTGATTGAGTTGAATTACTGACTATTAATCTCAATTAATCACACTAAATCTAAACTTAGTGTAGTTTTGACTCATTAATACACATTAAAAGGTAAATATTGTTCTAACCCGTTAACAGATCCAATGGATGAAACTGTAAATATCTTTTTTTCTCTGTGTAGTGGTGAAATTGAAATCAAAATGTGGCTTCAGCTATGTTTATAATCCAATAGAATATCAAAGAAATGTGTTTATCCTCTGGTATTAACAAGGGGATTTATACAATATACACATTCTGTTCAGATTCTGCTTTTCTGTCATGCATGGGTGCACATGTACGAGTAAGACAAACAAACCTGGGACAAACAAAGCAACAAGCAGCTCTTCTCACGCCATCATGATTGGTCTGTAAAATCTGGATTCAGTCAGCAAAACGACAAATGTACAGAACCTGATGATAAAGCTCCTCAAGTTCAGGGATACAGGAATGTTTCAGAAAAAGAGGGAAATGCACGTACTGAAGCAACATGGCATCATTAGGGATAGTGGAGGTGAAGTGGATGTCTGGTTGGAGAAGAGGGGGAGGCTGTGTGTCTGTGTGTTAGTCAGAAAAGAGGAAAACCACCTAAAAGGCCCAAGAAACACAATGACACATCAAAAGGGAAAACCTGAAAACCGTGGAATAATAACTCTCATGAATAAGCCCAGATCCCAAAGGAACAATATGTGTTTAAGTGTGTGAGAGAGAACCAGAAAGAGAGAGAAGTGTGTGTGTTAACATTATATGTGAATGTGTGTGTGTGTGCGTGTGTGTGTGTGTGTGTGTGTGTGTGTGTGTGCGTGTGTGTGGAGCTGTTCATCGTCCTCTTATAAAAGGCCTAAATTCCCTGCAGAATTAAAGTGTAGCTGTGTGTTTGTGTGCACACCAGCATGTGAACACAATCACAGAATTACTCTAAAATCATTGACACAGCAGGGGGAACATCCATTTGCCACATTAATAAATTCATTGCCTCATGTAATCACGTTTCATTATTTTGAAGCCAAAACCACAAAGAAAGAATACATGAAATGGCAAGAACAGAACATTCTGCCCTGATAGTTCTGTTTGTTGATTTTTTATATATAAAAAAAATTAAATATATATATTTATTTATTTATTAAAGACAACCAAATGTTTACTCTTGTGCTATTATTCCACTGAGCCTTTCCTTCAATCAATCTCTCACATAAACCATATTTATTTATTTATTTTACTGATTTGTCACTATTTATTCTAATATTATCTTGTGTATTTTTTTTCCCAATGTAAATCAAGCATTTTCTTATATTCGTTTTGTGGATCATGTGGATGTAAAATTCATGGTTATTATATCAAAACCAAAGAAAATGGAAGAAAAAGTGACTTTTTCATCAAAAATTATAATATTTGAACATAAATCATTTATCAAATTCCATGGGTTTTACTGGTGAATCAATGTTGTAGAAGATGACAGTGTTTCCACAGTAACTACGAAGCCTCTGAATATTCAAATAGATCTGATGAGTATGAAATGATGAAAAACTGTATTTTATATCAATCCTTATATCAATCGTTCATTGTTTTTTCAACAATAAAACCAAAAATAAGACAACGAAAAAACAACTAATTTCTTCATTATTTGTTTCCAAAACCAAAATTAAGAAACAGATAGTGATGCGTGTTTTCAGTTTTCCTTTTTGTGTTTAAATGAATAATAGAAAAAAAAAATGGATAACGACATTTCATATTTTATCCAATTTTGACCTCAAGCAAATTGAGTAAATTGAAAATGTCCATGACCCACAGTGACAAAGATGGAAACCTATGTCCTATTTCGGGAAATTAAGAGTATTACTATTACTAAGAGTAACTCTTAGTAACCCTAAGATCTGAAGATATGATAACAATAATGCTGTGCAATAACTGAGTACTGTTTTACTGTACTCTCACTTTTTATCTTTATTTTATTCTGTTTTTATTTTATTTATTTCTGTACAAGCTGCTGGAAATCTAATTTCCTCAAGGGTGCCATCCCAAAGGGATCAATAAAGTCTGTCTAAGTCTAATGGAGAATATATTCCAGGTATGTTCTTTTTTTGTGTAAAACAAAGTAATAGACTGGATTAAATGTTTTATTCTTTTTTTTTTTTTACTTCAATTTGCTTCAGGTCAAAATTGGATAAAATGGGATACAACCATTATTTGTTTTTTCCATTATTCATTTTAATACAAAAAGGAAAACTGAATAAAACTTTTTTTTTTTTTTCATTTTGGTTTTGGAAAAAAATAATGAAGAAGGGAGTTGTTGTTTTATTGTCTTATCTTTAGTTTTATTTTGAAAAATGAATGAACAAATGATACACAGATTTACAGCAATTATTTACATCTTTTGATAGGTTTAGTGAATCAACAGGTACACAGTAAATTTTGCAGTGTTAAGTCAACACTTAGAGAGTTTATTTCACTTCTTCTAGAGTGTATTTGGTCCCATTGTCTCCAAATTAACACTGCAAAATCTACAGTGTATTAAACAGTTTTGGTCATTAATGGTTGTTTGGGTCTTTATGGCTTAATATTAAAGCAATTGTAGCAAATATTGATATTAAGCCCTATTTTCTTTACTCCTGTCATTTTGAATATGCATCTGGATGATGGACAATGTTTTACATTTGGTTGAAATGCAAAAAAAAAAAAAAACCTCCTGCAACTTTGTCTAAAAAAGTGAATACATTTCTGTGTTGGCATTGAATAAAGCTTTCTGATTAAACTTTGGTGTACCAGATGCTGTTGAGAGGTAAATGAAAGGAACACAAAAGTACAAACATGGAAGAGAAAAGAGTCATCTGGGTTGTGTATGCTCACAGTGCTGTGACTCATTAGCTGTGTGCTTCATTGTTTTGTTTTTTTTTTTTTTTTGAAGGGGGGTGGGCAGGGGGGTAACACATCTTGCTTTCTTCCTTCTACTTTATGGTTTGTCAACAAATAACTCAACCACAGTGGCCTCTGCTTTTGAGCTGACCACCTTCTCTGTGCAGCATGACATCATTTCCCCATTGTTAAACCATTTCTGTTTTAAATCCAAAGTAAAGCGATACTGTGCCAGGAGTTAAGTGAGAGAACTTCACTCCCTCCTGTAAACAATGAGACGTCGGCCTACAAGCAGGGACCACAGACATGATTTCTGAGGGAAAAAGACTCTTTTTGTTGTGCATATGGAGAACCAAACAAATTCTTGAGAGTGACAAACTCATCAATGAGTGAGTGCTGTGGTTTTGTTGACATTTTTTAGGTTTTAAAATATAGACAAAATGGGAAAAGTCAGAGAAGGAAAGGAAGAGTTAGAGGTATTTAAGATGTCATTATCCAGTTTAACATAGGTAGGCCTTTTTACTCTTAAAGGGATTATCTGAAGTAAAATTTATTTTAGCTAAATTTTTTTAGATGATTGGGAGTACATACACATACATTGAGTTGATATCAAAATCACACCATTCAGATGTACAATGATTAAGTTCAATTTTGCCATTTTGAGCCAAACTGTGTTAGTATGGAAGTGATTAGGGCATGTCTTTTTGCTGATACGAAATGCTATTTTTAGACCTCTTCTAAAGTTCTTAACAACATCACACTTACGTGGTACTAAGTACAGGGTCCTGAAAGGCAAACCCAAGTGTCCTGAGGTCTTTATGTCATCAGATAGTGTGTCCAGAGTTACTGATCTCAAGCCAGTACCTTTCCAGGTGCAGAAGACGTCTTTAGGAGGAAGTCCGAAATAGTCTATTGCAGAGTGCAGTTACACCTTCTGGAAATTCATGATTTTGTTGCATTCTATTTTAAAAACATAGTCCAGTATGTCATTAGAAATTAAATTGAAGCTGTATGTATACTAACAGGGTGTTGTTTTTAAAAAAGAATGCAATGAAATTGTCAATTTCCAGAGTATGTAACTCTGCAATTGACTAGTACAGACTTCCTCCTAAAGATGACTTCTGCATCCAAACAGGTAGTGGCTTGAGTAACCTGGACACATTATATGAGGACATAAAGTCCCTAGGACACTTCAGTTGACATTTAGGGACCCTCTACTTACTACCATGTGAGTGTGATGTTGTTTAGAATTTTAGAAAAGGTCTAAAAATAGCATTTCGTATCAGTGAAAATACATGCCCTGATCACTTCCATGCTAACACAGTTTGGCTCAAAATGGCAAAATCTCAATTTCTCAATGTACTACACATCAGAATGGTGTGATTTTGATATCAACTATATGTATGTACTCCCAATTATCGAAAGGTTGAGCTAAAATGAATTTTACTCTGGATAATTCCTTTAAGTTTCCTTATTTTTTAATTAAAAAAAAAATTGTCACATGGTTAAGTGAGTAAGTGTTGCATGAGTTGGTATTGTTCTAAATTTGGTTTTTGGTGAGAAACAGTCAGATTCTAAGTACATAATGGGACTAGAATGCAAAATTGGACACACCACTTCTACAGGACACAACGACCACCCATGAACGGGAAACTACACTTTGATGCAAACCAGAAAGAAGATGTTCCTTATATCATCATCAGCTATGATCATCTTGTCATAATTCAATACCTCCCTAATTATAACAATATTTGTCTGTTGTTTTTCTTGCTATTTTTTGTTTACATTAACAAATAAAGCATACAAGTTTTTTTTTTGTGTGTTATTTCTGCATATTTTATCATCACAATGGTTTTAAATGTTCTGTGTCTAGATTTATGACATTTTCTGACATTTTTCACAAGTGTTTATCATTTTCTAGAGAAGTGAAAACCACACCCAAACATTTGGTTTTCCTCAATTTTCAGCCAGGACCAAAAATCAACCTTTACATTAAAAAAAAACATGGAGTTGACATTTAAGTTATAATAGTTGATGTCAAGTGATGGTAACATCTTTGACCATATGGCTCAGTCCTCTGTGAACTGTCCCATAAAGTTAAGGTATGGTGTATTTGCCTTTTAGTAAAATATGATGTAGGGGAGAGTGGTTACCCTTTTCACTTCACCAGTGTTTCACTAGAACTCTCAAACATGGCGACAAAATACCTACATCGTATCATTATCATCAAGTCAAATGTCTGCAATTATATCATAGCAGTGTTGTACCTGAACGTGTTCATGAACTATATCATATTTTTAACGAACGTGAACGACTCGTTCACTTTTGCCAAATGAACGTGAACGTGTGAACGTGGTTATTCTGGCATTTATTGAACTGCGCTCTTATGTAGTTCATATTTCGTTCTTATCACGTTGTAATTATTGAGTCCTATAAGGTATAAAATGGGATCAAAACACAGCATTATCATAGATGTCATTTTTGTATTATTCGGCGGGCAGGGGTGGGGGGCAAGAGAGAGGGAGAGGGGTGCAGAGAGTTTTTGGGAGCGGAGAAACAAAGTTAAATGTACAGAGTGTGACCGGTGACCGGAGCAGGTGTTGTCCCGTTCTTGGAAATAAACATTGAAAACGAAGCTCACTGAAACCGCTCCTTGTGAGAGGGAAGTTAACCTCGGGGTAAGGTACTTACTTCCGCCCTGACGGAGAGGTTTTCCCCTGATTTTTTGACTACAGGATAACGTCAGAAACGGTTAATAATACGTTTACAATAATAACACAAAAAAGAACGTTCATTTTGGGATCCATGAACTTCTAGTTCATAATTTGGAAGAATGAACGATGAACTGAACTAATTCATATTGAGTAACTTGAACTGAACTTTAAACTAGTTCCTATTCAAGGTGAACTTTCCCAACACTGTATCATAGACATCATGAGTTAATATCTAATACATGATACCCTTTTGTTACACACCACATAAACAGGTGCAAAAACAGGTCACACAAAATGATATGCCTGAACAAACCGCTTTAACTCATTAAGACCCATTTACTACATTTGTGGCAGTTTCCAAATGATTTTTCCTCTATTTAATTGATCACCATTTATTATAATCTTATCCTTTGTATTTCACTTTTTTTCTTTGAAATCACATGTTTTCTTGTGTTTAATTCAGTGATAATGTCATAAAAACTTAGATTAAAGTTAAGTGTTACATCAAAAACTGAGAAAACTGAAGGGGAAAAAATACTTTTTCAACAAAGATATCAATAAATGAGCATGATGATGATGAAATGAGCATGACTACCCCCCCCCCCCCCCCCCCCCCCTCAAATTGTGGTTTAATTAGAATCCATAATAAAGTCAGCGTGAAAGAAAAGGAGAAAAAAAGTGTGTGTGTGTGTATATATATATATATATATATATATATATATATATATAATATATATTTCATGCCTCAATGATGAGATGGAATAAAGTCTTTTACAGTGAGACAATTCTGAGAGGCAAAGAAAAATGAATAAATAAATAAATAAATAAATAGGAGCGGCACGGTGGTGCAGTGGTTAGCACTTGTGCCTCACAGCAAGAAGGACCCTGGTTCAATTCCAACACCAGACCTTTCTGTGTGGAGTTTGCATGTTCTCCTCGTGTCTGCGTGGGTTTTCTCCAGGTACTCCAGTTTCCTCCCACCATCCAAAGACATGCACTGATAGGTTAATTGGTTAACCTAAATTGTCCATAGGTGTGAATGTCAGAGTGATTGTTTGTCTATATATGTTCAGCCCTGAGATGAACTGGTGACTCATACAGGGTGTACCCCACCTTCACCCATTGTAGCTGGATTAGGCTCCCAGTGACCCCCACAACCCTAGTGAGGATAAAGCGGTGTCAGATGACGAGACAAAACAAGATAAATAAATAAATAATTGCCTCCATTCACTGTCATTTATCAAACTCAATGTTGTAGAAGATGACGGTGTTTCCATGGCAACTACTGAGCCTCTGAATGTCCAAATGACCCATATCTGATGACCATGAAAAGATGAGGAACTGCATTTTACCTCAATTATTTCAATGTATTTGTAGGTTTAGTGGTTCAGAAGTTCTTAAAAATGTGAGATCAGTAAATGCTTCTGGTTGCCAGTGTATGTTTGAGTCTTTGAAGGTTAAAACCATGAGTGCTGAACAATACATAATACATCATACATTATTTTGACAGGTGATGCAATTGTAATGAGAGTCATAGTAAATTGAAACTGTGTCTAAATTTCACTGAATATTCATTGAATAGCCATATCATGTAAATGTTCAATAATACAAACAGTCCCATTTTAACTCATAAAGACCCTTTCATACTTTTGTGTCAGTTCACAAATTATTTTTTCCTCTATATTTAACCTTTTTAAGCGACTTATTACCATGTAATGTTACCCTATTTATTCTGAGGTTCTTTTTTCAGAATAAATCATGTATTTTCCTTTATTTCATTTACTGATGCTCAGAGAAACCTTAAAGTAAAGTTGAAGGTTATTATATCAAAACAGAGAAACCTGAAGAAAGACAGATTTTTTTTTTTTGCTAAATATATAATTAACTGAATGTCAAAATAAGTGTGCCTATCATTTATCCAACTCTATGGAGCCAAAAGAGTCACATCTGATGACCATGAAAACATGACAAACTGTATTTTAAAATAATTATTTACATGTATTAATAATGGGTATTAAACAGTTTCCATCAGGAGATGGTTTTGGTCAATCATGGCTGTTTGGGTGTCCATGGGTTAGTTAATAAAATCAATCAATCAATCAATCAATCAATCAATCAATCAATCAATCAATCAATCAATCAATCAATCAATCAATCAATCAATCAATCAATCAATCAATCAATCAATCAATCAATCAATCAATCAATCAATCAATCAATCAATCAATCAATCAATCAATCAATCAATCAATCAATCAATAAGTTAAAGTACCACAACCCACTGTCAATATTTCCTCAAAGAGGGAAGATGCTAAAATGTTAAACTAAGACAGAACAGAGTAGAGGTGAGCAGAGCAGTGGACACAATCTGAATATAGAGCAGCAGAGTAAAGAACAGTGTAGTTGGTCCAACAGAGAAAATACAAGTAGAATAGAAGTGCTATAAAAAACAATATCAATAAATGGACTGAGCTTATATAGCACATTTTATGCACCCATGGTGCCCAAAGCACTTTTCAGATCCTCACAGTCAGTCCTTCACACACACACACACACACACACACACACCCTACTGGGAACAATTTAGGGCTCAATGTCTTGCCCATGGGCACTTCAACATATGGAGCCAGGATTTGAACCACCAAACCTTTGGTCATTGGACAACCCCCTCTACCAACTGAGCCACCGCTGCCCCTAACAACAAAACATAACAAACAAAAACTGCATTGTCCATAAGGTATTTATTGAACATGAAACTCATCTAAAATGTTGTTTCTCAATAAAAACAAAAGTGCCACAATAACAGCTCTGTTGCTGTTCTGTGAGGTCATGCTGTTTTTCCACATCCCAGGGGCTTAAGTGATAAAGGTCACAACTTGAGTTTTTATTTATGTGGACGTCAAAAGAACGCAGAGTCTCCAAGAGGCGAAGCTCGTCATTGGTGCAGACGTTAAAGGAGGTCTGCCTCAGCTTTAATAGTGTAAATAAACACAACAGTGCAATTTTGTTGTAACTTCTATGCAATGACAATAAAGTCTATTCTATTCTATTCTATTCTATTCTATAACACTGATTTAAGTGAATGCCATGTATAATAATAACTGTAATACTGTAGGTACATAATCAATTTCACAATTTTCTCAGACTAAAGATATTTTCCACCTGGCTTTTGGTCGTATAATTATAAATACCTTTTTTTTCCTAAAGACGTTGTTGTTGTTACTTAACACGATTAAAGGAGAAACACCATTGAAAATTGGTTTATGTTACGGTCTGAGATCTGGCAGAGTAAATGGTATTTATACACACACACACACACACACACACACACACACACACACACGTCTCAAAAACACAGGACACTGGGACTTAAGTGGCAAACACTCTGCAGGCCTACCCAATTTTCAAGGCGATTTCCTAAGTTGAGAAAGAGCGGGCTGTGAATAATTGTGGTGCTCTTCATGGTTGTGATAATAATGTTATTCTAAAGGGGTGAACGTGGTACAAATGGTGGAAAAAAACACTTAAGAAGAAAAAAACCAGAAAGTAGAACGTGTAAGAAACCGCACCTTCTAACTTACTGCCAGATTACTCACTTATCAGGGGGTTTCATTTACTTTGACAATCAAGCAACATGGACGTTTTACTGACACATTTTTCTTTAGATACTCTGTAAGACCAGGCTATGATTATTCATTCACAGCCCTAAAATGTGAAAAGTACTGGCATATTTCTCCTTCAGTGATGAATTCTGGTTGATTATTTTGCATCTTTCAGTTTCACATTTTAAACTTTATCAATCTGTCTGAAGATTTTTTTTTTATTTTAAAAGACCAAAGACAATAATCTGGAAACACATAAATATGTCATAAAATATGTTACCACTTAGCTTTTTATTTTACCTTGATTGTAACAGTGTGATTTAATCTTAATAAAATGTGACCGGGACTCAGTATGTCATCATTTCTCCTGATCAAAGGTGATTACTCATGTATGCAAATAGGAATAAAAAGAAAAAAATGTTTAAAAGCAAAATGGATCCAACTTCATGAGCAACAGTGTATAAGGAAATGAAGAGTGATAAGTCAAATTAATTTATTAATTAAGACCAAAATACAGTGAAGAAAAAACAGGTAGAATCTGACTTCTCATCACATAGCCTATACTGGAAATAATCTGGATAAATACCAGTTGTTATATATGTGGCTTAAAAAGTTAATAGTTTATTAGGTCACCATTTTATTTCAATATAACATGTGGCTCCTGTACACATTTTTAAGATTTGATATAACCAGCTATTGTCTAACTCCTGTTTCTGCATTTCTAGAAATATAAGGGATGCACTCCTGTTCTTATATGTTTTTTCTGTTCTATTGCATTTCACTGTGTTTGTCTAAGCGCAGGGTTATAGTGTACTTTTGTGTGTGTGAGAGGAAGCATGCATTCAGTGTTTTGTCTGTGGTTTGAGTGGCCAGACTATTCTCCCATCCTGCTTGTGAGTCGAAGCATGTGTGTTTGAGTGTGTGTGTCTGTGTAATACCTCAGAGAGAGCTCTACCCACTGTCTGTGCATGAACTGAATAATGCATTAGGAGATTTCCCTTCCTCTCTTTCCCCTTTATGTCTTTTTATTCTTCTCCCTGTCACTCATTTTAACATTCAGCCTCGCCGTCGTGTACTTGTTTTCCTAATGCTCACCTAGTACTGTGACCTTTGTTTTCTGTCTCATTGTCCACTATCAATCTTCATCATCAGCCCCACCACCTCCTCCTCCTCCTCCTCCTTCTCCCCTTTGCTCTTCTTCTTTGCCTCCATCACTTAGCCCCTCCCAAGCCTACTCATGCGTAAGGTAGTGGGGTGAAAATGCTATGGGCTCAGTGCAGCCTCTGCACGCAATAGTGCTGGGTTCGTGTGAGAAGGCCAGCAGACAAGATGCAGCCCCACATGGCTGTGGCATGGAGCCACGGAAAAGAGGAACAGAACACAGGGGAGGGGTGTAAAAATCCCTGTAGTCCCCTGTTCCCTGCAACCAGGGGTCCTGGATCAGCCGAAACCATGGCAACATTTTGCACTGATGAAGGACTTTTCTTTTTTTCACTGCCATCGTTGGGGTCAATCAGGCGGGTCAAGGTGGAATGGCTGCCACTCACACAATCCCAGTGTGTGTGTGTGAGAGACAGAACAGCAATGAGAAAAACAAACAGACTTGAGCAACTTTCCATTCATTTAGGAATGCTCCTGTAAGCCAGAGATCCCTGGGCATATTCCTTATAAACACACTGATTTAATATGGTGATTACTGCGAAGGTGAAAGGAGGAGGAGTGGGCTCAAATCACACCCATCACTCATTGTCTTTTGATTTTCAGTGCTCAAGTCCTCAAAGGCTGACCAGCCTGCTCCTTTGACCCCCCCCCCCCCTTTTCCCCTCGGGAAAGGGGAGGGAGTCCGTCCCCCCACACACAGCCGCTCTCCACACCTTTGCCGACGCCGGCCTCATAATGAAGTCCTCGGCCTCTGATGTATGTTCCTCCCAGGCAGCGGGCCGTGTGGGCCAGGGTGCTGAGCAAGCGAAGGCCTCTCCATTACAGACGTCTTATGTCAAGCTCTGGCCGCTGTGGCTGCAGTTGTGATAACAATGTAATGACTTTCTACCTCTGATTACCAAAGACTCAGAAACATGCAGGATCAAAGTAAATAAAACAGAGTAGCACCTTCGGCTAGAATAATAAACCCCCTCAGAAGTGGTGCATACTAGGCGGATTACTCATATTTTTTCATCTAATTAGGACAATACATCATTTACATTTCACATGAGCCGAGGTGGGGGAATGGGGCCAAATGGAGAGGCCCAGATTACTCAACATGGGGTAAGCTAAAGCTCACGAGGAGCCAAGGAAAATGAATGAAATACCAGAAATATACAGAGTGTGTTTGATTGTTTTAACAAAAACATGATCATTTTTCATTAATGGCTGTAATTGTAATTGAATGTCTTATGTTACAGCTTCAGTAACATAAGACAGGAAATCAGTCAAGATCCATCGCAGCTTCCTCTGTAACTAGACAACAGGCTGAAGCGCCATTGGGTTTGAGTACAGACTCTTTGATTTGAGTGTGTGTGAGGGGATGCAGGGGGAGTGCGTCTCAGATGGTGCAGGTGTCAGTGTGTGTGGTCCCACAGTGGAAGTGCTGGTGATGTGATGAGGGGAGGGTTGGGTTGGAGTGAGGAGGCCTCTTGGAGAACCATCAGTTGCAGGGTTAATATCTGTTTCCCATCTTTTCAAAGTGGCTCTTAAGGAACTGTGGGTTTCCCCCATTTTATTTTCAAAAAAGGGGAAAATAGGGAAAAAAGCCCACTCTTATGAAATTACAAGTACTTGAAAAGATCTAATGTGGTCTTAATTGTGTTGCTGCGTTTGACAATGGGTGTGGAGGGAAGCCAGGGGGTTGAAAAGAGGGGGGTTTCTCAAGCATGTTTCAAATTACAATAGGGTGTTCTACATAAAATAGGCTCGGCTGTGGCTTTGTTGTCTTGAACAGCGTTAGGAGGTGCAGCCTGGTGAGGTAAATAAAATGCTTTGAAAGAAGGAAAAAAATACCATTAAATAATAGCATGAATGAATGGACGACTTCATGAAGCTTGATTTACAAATATGTAAAACCTTTGGATGCGATTCATAACAACCTCAGTTGATGGTTCAAAGTCTGTAAACAACCTGCTAGTGTTTTCCTGTATGACACCTCTAGTGCTAATGTAAAATATTGCTGTGGAAATGCAGGAGCAAGAAGATGAAGTGTTTGAAACAGTTTTTATTAAAACAGTATCGTACTCATTTAACCTCAGTTAAATGTGTAAAAGCCTAAAAAACACATCAGAAAATGCTAAATTGTTGAATTGTTACACATCTTTTTATCACGTGGAGTGTAAGTGACCTAAAATGCACTTCTCAATTGTAGAGTTGATTCATTTATTCTGGGGGCATCAGATAAATTTAATAATAATCACAGAATCAAGACTAAATACAAACAAAAC
Organism: Siphamia tubifer; assembly: GCA_020466265.1. Lineage (NCBI taxonomy): Eukaryota > Metazoa > Chordata > Actinopteri > Kurtiformes > Apogonidae > Siphamia > Siphamia tubifer. Next base: position 49,983,473 of record CM035794.1, on the reverse strand, counting down.
ATGACAAAAAAAACTAAACATTAAACATGTTGACTTCTTGCCACATCCTCCTGAAACACAGCAATGCACTTTTTCATAGGGTTTCACATCTAAACATAATAAAAAGTTTAATTCACTGTAAAGGGCACCCAAAAAAAAAAAAAAAGTGTTTACTCAAAGAAAAAAAATATTTTCCTGGGTCTAATCTTGTAGCTCATATTACGTAGCGCAAATTTTTTTGTAAGAATAAAGTTAGTACAGCAGCTGCATTTTGAAATGGAGCTGCTCATTCATTTTGTTCTGTGGCCTCTTCATGTCCACAGGTCAGTGAGGGAAATGTTGAAGCTAAGAGGGATTTTTCTTTTAGTTCTATTGTGAAAAATCTGAGAGGTGAAACTCCAGGGAATTAAATGTACAACAAATAGTTTTTACTCTTTCATGTAGTTTTTCAGGTAAATGTGTCCCTTCATTGATTAATATTAAGCCTTTGAATGACATGAAGGTGAATAGAGATGCCATTTTTATCAGCAACAAAGGACGACAAAAGAAACTGGTCCCTCGCAGCTGAAGGAGAAGTGGTTTTAACTCTGGTACGTAAAGGCTGTGTAGTACAAACCGAGGCACTCCCTGAACCAACTGAACTATGTATGGCCACCCCTGCTGCCAGATCTCTCCGTTGCCAGCTGCTGTCGCCTAATTAGCCATTTCAAGAATCACCACGCCAGAAAAGATGTGTTTCCATGTATGTGAATTTCTCTCACCAGTCATTCACTTCGACATGTTTCCCACCCTCCACGACTGCAAATCTGCATATGGTGCACATCTGGGCCTTCATTCATGAACATTCAGGGCACTGAGGTGGTTATCTGATGAGAGGAACACACAAGGAAATCTGGCAAGCTTTTTTGCTTACCGTGTGACAGACCCGATGTTGACAGAGAGTTGGGCCGAGAAGTAAATGTGTTTCAGATCCCACGGAGCTCAGTTGGGATCATGTACACAAGCCTTTTTGTTGTTTTCGTGTTTAGCTGTGAAAACAGCCTCTCTTGCATCGTGTAGCACAAACTGAAACAATGAGAATGGTTTATTACAGCCTGTGATTATTTTAAAATGAAATCAAAGAGCAGCCTTTAGGTCTACAAGGGATTTGCAGCTTATGAAAATAAATAAGACACATGGACACACACACACACACACAAAATGCAAGCAAAATTGTGCCTAATTGGATCAGGGCAGCTCTTTGGGCAGATTCACTGACCGTGGAGGCCTTGTCTTCTGATAAGTAGGGATCTAACCGGTGCTGGTTGTCTGTGTACTGACCTCTACAGTCGCTGAGTGTCCACTGACACCTGACGCAGCCAGCTTATTCTCCCCACTGGAGCCTAATGTCTGCTGATGGGGGAGACCACCATCCCCTCTTTAGTGTGGGTGCACTCGGCCGCGCACACATAGGCCAAGCAGGTCTGTCACCTTCCACCCACCCACCTCTCATTAGCACGAAACAACCTGTTTCTCTGCAAATGACTCTTGCTGTCTTCTATGCGGGTGGTGGCACAGAGGTTTCCCACTCACTGTGCTGATAGATAATAATTAGGCCCAGCGCTGCACTAAAATACCACCACAGTCTGGTTTTGGTTGGATTTATACAAGTATTTAACATTATGTGGCTTTTAAAACAATTTAGAAAAATTATACCCCACTGTTAGTGAACTTAAGTTGTGGTTTTTCCCATTACATAGAGCATGTGCACAGCAAGAGTGTGTAGCAGCATGAAATCTGCATGATATTAATAGTATGCACGGCAACAAATATGGCAGAGAACAGTCTACCTCAGAGACACAACCACTGGCGCCGTTGTTTTTTTCCACATTATATTTAACCTATGTACTCATAGTTACAGCTTTATTTTGGCTTTGCAGCAGTAAATATGAGTAATAAAGTGTTTTTTGTTTGTTTGGTTTTTTCTCCCAGGTGAAATATAGAGTTATTTTGAAGGAATAGCATTACATTGACATTACCAGAGGTCACCAAGGACATCCCATGTCGTATAATATCAACATAGTGACTACAGTATCACTACATTATACTCTGAACTTTTATTCTCAGTCAGTGAAAGTCTGAAAGGTACAGATTGAGGTGGTTGGAGGATTTTATTGCAGAAATAGCAAGAAATCAATGTTTTTTCATGACCTTAGACTGAACTGTTTATGTTTAATGAGTAAAAAAAATCATGTTGCATCACCACCTTTCAATAGTAACTCAGAATATATCTCCTCTTCTCCTTTTCCGTTTTATGGCAGGTGGCATTTAGTGCTAAAACATGTTACTGTCTTTTACTGTGGAACAGAATTCATATCCCCTTGACCAACATGCCCATACCTGACAAAACAAACACTGGGTGTAACAAGGACCTTCCACTGCTCTGCTCTGTTACCCTGTTGTCAAAATGATTTGCTGATTGTGTAAAGTCAAGTCGTCTGGTCATCTTGAGAGTGTTATGTCAATATAAATTCTCAAACAGACCTAACCATAACTTCACCATTAACTTTTTTACAGTGAACACTGAAAAGAAAATTCACAAAATCTGTATATGATGAACAAATTATATACTGAATTTGCCTTTTCTACATATTTATAACATTAAGATAAAATTAAAAGAAAAAAAAACATTCCAGCTTTAGTATACATTGTGTTATATTGTATTTTATTCCTCCAAATACAGGAAATCCTTTTGATAGAAAAAGGGTTTCTCCATATTCAATCATCACAGAGACTTAATAGACAGTAAAACCAGCAGTAGAACAGTTTGCCTTTATACAACAGTCTCACACAAAAGTACTCACACTTGAGTACTGAGTGTTGTTCCAGCTCTGGAGATAAATCTGGCAATATCCAATATCATTCTGGAATAAGAGTAAAAGCTCATCGGTTTACCAACATTGTGGTTCTTTCAATGAATCACTCATGTTGAGTGGAAACAAAAGAAAACCTTAGTAGTTTTGAAACATACAAATGGTTTGTTTTGGTGGAACATCGAGACATGAAGTAGAATGACCACTAATAAACTGACTAAGACCATGTAAAATCTAACTGGACATAAAAATGCATGTCAAAACTTACCATGTTGTTGCAACACAAAGGTTGTTCCAATGGAGGACTTTGAAAATGGCAACACTAAGAGAGGAATAATCAGTGATTATTGACACAATTATTCCAGCAGAGTACATCCTGTGAGCCAGACTGTGTTTGGGTAAATGAGTGTGCAAACAGACATAAAAATGCCTCCAGAGCAGGGATGACGAAATTCATAAAAAATCTTGACCCATCACTGAGCCTCATTAACCAGCTGAAGTCGGTCACCGAGAAAAGAAAACACTTGTTTTGTCGCACTTCAGTCACTTCACGTTTTAAACACCAGTCACATTGTGAGGTCAAGCGATGTTATGTTAAGAACACATTTTAAACCTTCCCACATCGAGAAATCATTTGATGTTACAGTAAATTATGCTACTAAATATCATGGAAAAAAACCTTAGCGATGTCCACCAGCCTGCGTCAGTTCTGCACGACCTCCTTTTGCTGTAGCCCACCTGTCATGTCATTTGAAGTTGGTGTGTCAGATGGATAACACAACTCATCCGCCACACTTTTGGGTTTCATGGTGCCAATGGTGGCAACTTACTGTCCCAGTCTCTAGCTGCTAGCTCTAGAACTTCTATTACTTCTTGTCAGCTTTGCGTTTTGTTTTAAGTTTTGAGTAAATGTTCTAAACTGGTGCAGAATGGTCGTACCACATAGATTAGTTGAGTTCTGCGTGAGCTCTCTGAGCATTAGCAATACAAGAATGAATTTATAACAAATTCATCATTCTAAAGTTATGCTATGGAGAGATCACAACGCTTCCTCTTTATAACCTACACTACAATGCAAGAGTTTGTGCAGTGGAATGACTGATGCAGGATGTTTTGTGTGTTTTGTTTTATAACCTACGGCAGAAAATTATGACCGGACGGCCCTGATGCGGTCAACCATCGGTCAAATGGTGATCGGTTAACATCCCTACTCCAGAGTTGAGTGGATAATGTATACTTCATCTTCCTGCATTAAGCTGCCATATATCTTATCTGTTCATTGAACCTAAGATCTAGTAACTTATCTTCTGTTCAGGAGTAGATAGACTTTTCTATTCCTGAACTCAACATAGCCTCTTAAACCAGGTTAACCCCAGTACTAGCGACATCTACACTTCTTTTCATATTGCCATGGTAATGTTATGCAAGGCTTGTAGCAATATACACATTAAACATCCATGTAACAAAGGAATGTCAAATATTCAAGGGAACTAAATGTCTGAGAACAGAACAAAACCCATACAAGGAGCATTGAAATTAATGGGCAAAGATTTAAAACAAACTAACAGCATCTTTGTTGTTTTCTGATCAGAACTTGACTTCATATTAATGAAACTTTGGCTACCAGCTAATCCATTACTTTATGTTACATTGGAATGATTTTGACTGGAAATAAATGGTCTAGGGCACAGGTGTCAAACTCCAGTCCTCGAGGGCTGGTGTCCTGCATGTTTTAGATATTTTCCTCTTCCATGTGATTCAGTTTAACCCTTTAACTCCTGAGAACTAACAAAATAATTGGTAACATGAGCAAAGTAAGACACAAATCAAAGAAAAATACTAAATAAAAAAAAAACAAAATGTAGAAAAATAAACAAAATGAGCAACAAAAACTAATAAATATTTACAAAATGACAAATAATGTGGAAAATTACTTATTACTTAATAATCTTTGCTTTTGCCTGAGCCTTTTTCAGTCAAATTCTGGATTGTTCTCTCTCTTTTTGCTGCTTTGAAGTGAATATATGACTGAAATAAACTAAACTAAACTAAACTAAACTAAACTAAACTAAACTAAACTAAACTAAACTAAACTAAACTAAACTAAACTAAACTAAACTAAAAAAAAAAAAATAGTATTGAAATTTGGTCCTAGCAATTTTAATTTTGCCTTTAAAAATGTAAAAAAAAACAAACAAACAACAAAACTCTTGCTTTTTGGCACCTTTTCCATGCACAAAACTAAAAGGAAAACGGTTGAATTTTTCTGAATATTTAAACAACATCATCCATTCAGAATGCTTCAGCGCTGACACTTAGAGTTAATAATCAGCTCCTCATCAGACTGATAATGATGCAATGGCCTCCAGGTGTAATGGAAGAGGGAAACATCTAAAACATGCAGGACACCGGCCCTCGAGGACCGCAGTTTGACACCCCTGGTCTAGGGTTTCAATAAAAGAACTACCATTTAAGAACAACTGTCATCAAGCAGGACTTTACTCAGATGGAGAACACATACAGTCTACTCCAGTTTCAACTTCTCTCAGCACATATTGTCATCTCTTAACTTACCTTGTATAATGTCCTATTTGTTGTGCATATTTCTTAACCATAGTATGGAGGTAGCTTTTATTTCAGAAGTTTTTGTTGTATTTTAGTAATATATGTATATTACATTGCATTGCATTTGGCAGACACTTTTATCCAAAGCGACTTACAATAGAGGACATGCATGTCATATTTTATCTTGTAGCTTTTGCAAATTGCTTAAAAGTTTTTATATTTTGTGTAATACTTTTATACAGTCCTTTTTGCACTAATTATTTTGCTGCTAAACAGGGAAGCTGGTAGTTTTTCTTTGTGTCTGTTACACAATAATGATCTATTCTATTCTTTACAGCTCTTCATGTCCATCCATGTGCACTTCTGTGAACCTCTATTGTCAATAGAATACACACTGACCAGCAAAGAAAGAAAAGTAACTGAAGTGAACAATGACTTAAAAGTGGCAACACAAACTCCTCAGCTTTACAAAGAAATCACATTCATCTGTCTATTCACATGCATTGTCTCCATTTCCTTACATGTATCTGTTTAAGAATATGGCTCCTCGATCCTTCTTTTGTTCATCTATAAATTCAAAAGGACTTCTTTTTTTTTTTTTTACTTTTCTGTTGCTTCAATATGTGAACAATTATTTTTCTCTTTTTTTCACAAAACATCTTGAAGAAAGAATATTGTTAAAAATCGATACAAAAAACCCCCCAAAACATTACTGTACCTCAGTTTGTTGTCTGATAGTCAGTATATTTCTGAACCATTGCTTTAATCTGGCCAAACCCATGAATGTGCATGTGCAATTGTGAAGATTTTTGTTCTAAATTATCATCCATAGTGTATTTATGTATTTATTTTATAATAATAGAGGGTACTATCCAATAATTCACACTAAAATCTGCCTGTTGCCTTTCTGTATATTTATATGGAAATGCTGTGGTACTTCCAGTTGACCATTCATCCATATTGGTACGAATTTGGCAGCAGACAGTAAATTTCACTCACACTTAGAACATGTCAAACTGTCTAGAGTTAATGTTTTGAAACAGACCTGGTGTGTATGCTACACTCATACAAGTTCAAAATGACTGAGATTTAGTTGAAACTGTATACAGATGTACATTTTATGACACTTAATGCTTCGCTGCCACAACTAGAAATATGAAAACATAGGAAATGAATGTTGTGGAGCACAAAGTTAACCAGCACTAATGTTCATCAGCTGCCTGTTGTTTGCCTCATGATTTGGTGCAAATAAAAATCCATCAAATGCAATCAAGTGCAACAATATGATACTGTAAAATATGATCAAAAGTAATTGACTGCAGCTCTACAGCAGTGAATGGAAGCACAGCCACATTCAAAGCTGGGTCCTTGTCAGTTAGATCAGCAGGAACAAACAACAAATAAATCTTGATTTATTTGTTGATTTTGATTGTGCGACTGTGCAGGCCTTTCTGTGTGGAGTTTGCACATTTCTCTCCCTGTGTCTGGTTGGGTTTCCTCTGGGTGCTCCGGTTTCCCCCATCACCCAAAAACATGTTTGTTAAGGTAAAAATCCTCCAGCCAGGTAACTGACCATGAGCCTGTCTCCACATCTGGAAATGGGTCCCCGAGCACCACCCATGGCTGCCCACTGCTCCTTAGAAGGATGGGTTAAATGCAGAGGTTATACAATTGTATGATGACAATAAATGACTATCTTATCTTATCTAAGATGTCCACAGACCAACATGAAATGTTGAGATTGTTTGTGTAGTTTGAAAAGAAAACTGATTTATATATATATATATATATATATATATATATATATATATATATATATATATATATATATATATATATATATATATATATATATATATATACATACATACATACATACATACATACATACATGCATATTTATTTATACATATTCTTATACATATTTATTTTCTGTTTCTAATTCATTCTGTATCTCATGAGTGATAAATATGATCAATCTCATTGCTGCACATACTCATCTGACATTAGTCCCATCCAATTATGGTTAAAAATAAGGGGATGATGCTCATTATGAAGGGTGGAGGAGCCTTCTCTATTGCACTCCTTTCAGTTTTTGACAGATGCTATAATTCACAATGTGAGAGGAAGATTAGTGCATGCTAAATACCAAGCATAGCCTACGCTCTCATTTGACTTAGCTGGTGGTCCGACAGAGTTATGGTTAAGGGAATGTTTTGTGCGTGTGTGTTTTTAACTTTTAAAAGGACAGGGAGAGCCACTTTCGACAAAGCTATTCTAAAAGCATCCATTATGTCCTGCCTCATGTGCTGTCTATGAACACCACATGTTGCTGGTCAACGGCAAGAAAAATACGACTCCTTAAATCACTTGTGGCAAGTTTACAGTATGCTTCCCTCACTGCGTGTCTGTCCTGCTCTCACTGACTCTGCTCTTGCACAAACACATGCATAAACACACATATAAAACCACACACATACATAAGCAGTGGCCAACATAAGACACAATCAGTTAAGTATTCAACTATTGACTGCACTGATTTTTTTCCCTGGTGGTAGAAGAAGTATGCAATACAACAACGTACAACACTCAAGCAAAACATTCTAAATATGGCTTAATGTGGCTACATGGATATAAAGTGGTCACTGGTTCAAAGTGACTTTTATAAAGTTTGTCTATAGCCTTTATTGAAAATCTTGTGTCCCAGCACCAAATAAGTAAAGAAAAACACACTTTAAAGTGAATAGTACAACTGTGAAATCTTCTTAGTGATCAAACCATTAGTTAACAGGTTTCTATAGTTTTCATGTGACATTAGGAAGGTTACCACACTGATCAAAAAGCCAAAACACTCTGAAAATGAAAGTAATCTTTCAAAGCAATTAACCTTAAAATATTCTCAAGTTGCAGGTTAAACCAGAGGCTATGCTGTAAATTCACATGATTGTAATCATGTTGTCCTCTGTCTATCCATCTGTCTGCACATTCAACCACGTATTCATACTATCTGAAGAATGCATTGAGATATCTGCACCAAATTTGTATGGTGGATGCATCTTGGCATGGAACAGACGAAAACAGGTTGAAAACAGGTGACCTCGACTTAAGGTCAAACTGCACAAATGGAGACTTATCCACCAGATTTATACTATATATATTGGCATGGCATGGTTTGTGTTTATTTATGTTTATTTGACACGGGCCTGTGCACTTATAACATCTGAGTATATTTAATTATAAACATGTATGTAATAAATTTAACCAAAGACAAATCTCATCTAAATTATAAGATAGTAACTTTCAACAGAATCTTAAAGGTGTCATCCCATGGTTCATTCATTTACATTACTGTGTTCTCCATTGTTATTGAATATATTGTGTGTTGGTTCTATTTAAAAAAATGTCCGGATTGCTTTGTTTCCAGCTGATTTTGCACGGTAGAAAAATGACTTGAGGTCGAACATTGGAGTTTACCGGTACTTACTCATACATGTTTATGACGCGGTGACGAGGCATCACTGATTGGCTCATAATGGATGAAGGAACACTTCCCCCTTCCCTCTCAATCTCTGTGTGCGTTTACTGTTACTAGAGTACCATCCAGCTAGGTTTCGTGCCGTTGCTTGTTCTGAAAAAACAAGGCTTTATTTCCACAGAGAGCACATGAACCAGTTTGATCTGCCCTTTTTTCAAGTTTGTGCAGCAGCTACTGTGGTGCCGTCGTCTCTCGTAGATGCTAATGCTACTTCAGATTCGCTGCGATGGGGGATGGGTTTAACCTCATGTGAGTGACGCTAAAGTCTATCTGACATCAGATGGACCAGCTTTTTCTGGGTCCCTCGTTACTCTTATTGTGAACGTGAATGAAGTATTTACAGGTGTCCTTCAGACCACTTGTCCCCGACTCACTGGAATATTTCACTAATATTTTGCAAACTTTACACGCTGCATATAACCTGTTGGCGCTGTCACTTTCAACTGTCATGAACTTGTGAAGTATTTCAGACTTTCCTATAAGTTCCGTCAGTCTGACTAATGCATCATTACTTCTTACTTTACGTAGTTCTCGCTTAATTGCTTCATTGAATTGTGTGTTTCCACACAAGCTCGGCCTTTAGCTTCTAGTAGTGGCTAGCCAGGAAGTTAAAGCACAGTTGGATATGTAGTTCTTTTGACTTTCGACTCACTTAAAGGTGAACAGTAATGAACATGCCTGTCCTTTTGGTTGTTTAACGTTTGGCTGAAAATCATCACCTATTAATGTTGCTCCTGCTCCCATTGATTTTTATTCCAGTCCCATCATAATCATGAGATTAATCAAATTTTGACTCGTATCCCTCGGGAATCCCACAGGAATAATGTTACCCACGAGAATTCCCGACAAATGTCATCCTCTACTACAGTCCCAAAGTAGACCCATCTGTTAGTGCGTGCTAACCACTTCACAGTGGATTCTTTCTTTAACCTGGGTTAGTATTTGTACTCTGCAGTTAACTACAATGTATGAGCATCACTTTTACCAGTAGAAGACAATTAGTTTTAGATGCTAGCCTTTGCTAACTAAGAGTTACTAGCAGTAACTACATTTAGTAACTCCCTATTCAGTGTAGCAAGAAACTAAAACAAAATATTAAAGTGAGATAAAGTAAAATAATCATGTAGAAAAGTCTTGCTATATCCTTGAATTCTTGAATTTGTTCAGCAGCCTCTTCTTGTTCCGTGTCTGACTCAAACATATATGGTTGTACCGCTATGTTTTCACCGTCCACCATTGTGGTCATGTAGCGCTATGCAGTTGCCATGGGAGTGCGATACATCAGCACACGCCATTATTTTTCCTACTATGGCCACTTTTAGCCAAACTTGGCTTCTGATTGGTCTCAAAACGTGGAAGTTGGAGTGAAGAGAGATCCAAAATGAAAACACAGAAGCTGGAGTAGAGAGATACGTGGAATGAGTTAGCTGGTGATGATCCATATAAGCTTGGCTAACTCACTCAGACATTGGGTGACCAGATGAGGTTGGCTGAAATTCGGATGGGGGTTGGCGCTGCACTGACGTACATAGTCAATTAAAAACATATGAATTTCCAAGCTTGTCAAATGAATCTTATTCAAGTATTTAGCAGTCCGTGTAGCCGGGGAGCTAAGTTAAAGGACTGTATGATTAACGTTCACCTTAGCTTTGCACTGGCTGTACATTAGTGATGCTGATGAAGGCTAATCAGGGTGATTATTATAGACTAAACACTATGAATTGGACTAAACACTTAAACAGTTAGGCAGACTTAACAATAATACACAAACATGTATTAACTAAATAAGCACACACATTAATACACTAAACAATAATGAACAGTCAATAAGATTCAGCAATAATAATATTCATGTCAGATAATATTGGAATACTTAATGAAAATAAACACATAGTAATAATAAACCCACACACACACACACACCCCGGTCCGGGTCCAAACAAACCATGTTCTAACCTGACCTGTAGCCTCTGTGGCTAATGAAATGTCTGGTGATGGAGCTTGATGGCACGCTTCAAGGTGGCTGACTCTGGTGTGGTGCAAAAGGGAAAAGGGACGGGCTGGAGTGTCCAGAGACACAGCTGAGACTCACGTGCTGGATGACCGTGAAGATGGTGGGGGGAAGGAGGGTGCAGCGCTTCTCGTAGCGGAGAGACACTGGGCTCAGGTGCTGCAGATTCCAGAAGCGATGTGGGGAAGGAAGAGAGGGTCCGCTCCCGTAGTGGACGACCGGGTCTGAACGTCGCCACTGTCTCCAGGCAAACAGTCTGGTGATCCTCTGGTCAGACAAGGCCAGACACGTCCGGACTCCGCCGCTCTCTCCGTGGCTCAGATGAGATGCTAACGAGCCGGCCCAGGTCATGCTACTGTGTTTCAGCTAGAAATGGAATAAACCAGGGTCTCTCTGGTTGCAGCTCTTGAATAGACTTCTGCAGAAGGCAGGTGACCTCGACCTACAACTCTCTTTTCTGCAGATAGTCTGACTTGGCTAATAATTTAGTGGCTACTAACTCAGCTCTAAAATGGCGGGTGGGTACTCCAGTGCGTACACACCTGCAGCTTAAGTCCCGCCTTCTAATGTCCTGATTCGCTCCTAAGATCCCAAGCATTCACCACTCACACACTCATTGGCTGATATGAACATTACTCAAACTCAATCAATCGCACACAGTTGACCAATGAAATATAATATAATTAACTGTAATATGAACCCAATACAAATTATAAAGAAAATAACAAATAATCATATTGAGTGCAGAACAATATAAACAAAAATGGAAAATTCATAATTATCTTTATGAACTGTTATTAATTAAATAAATAATTATATATATATATATATATATATATATATATATATATATATATATATATATATATATATATATATATATATATATATGTGAGCGTGGGCCTTCAGAACAGTCTATTAATCAATATTAAACAAATATAATTAATACATGCACGCAATGCATACACAAATGTTACCTTGAAATAGGTCTAACATTGTTGAATTTAGAGACGTTACCAAATAATAATAATAATAATAATAATAATAATAATAATAATAATAATAATAATAATAATAATAATAATAATTTGTTTATGTCATGCAATGCCAAAACACACACACACACACACATCTGCCAACACCTGTGATTGATAAAGAGCTGCATCACAGTAGGATTTCTGCAGTCTGAGCACTATAAGAGTAGATGCAGAATGTTCTCAGATCACTGAATTGCAAACTGCTTAAAGGTAAGGAAAGTTTTGTGCTGCAAAATGGTTCAGTGTCAAGTGAAATGATTTCCTTCTGTACATGTTGATCATAGAAATTAGTACCCACACAGCTCATCAGTACTTGGTCTCAAATGCACAACAATCCACTGTTGAATCCAAGAAAACAAAGTTCAGTGCATTCTGTTTAATTTCTCCCTTTGATTTTGAGCTATCACTTCAGTCAGATTGCATGTTAAATGTAAAAGTATGTCTCTTTTAAGACTTAGAGTTAAGTACAGCCTTGTTTATTTCTTTTCATGTGGTCGGATTTTTTTTTTTTTTAAATTCACAGACCAATCACTATGTATCGTATTGATTTAGTTTCGGCCTTTGCTGAAACACAAACCTAAATCAGTCTGGTTCTAACAAGAAAAAGCCAAATGTAAAGCAGAATTATAGCTGCTGCTTCTTTAATTTATTCTTCCAAGAGCTTAAGCAGACTGCAATGTTCTTACCAGGGAAAATTCCCTGTTTCCCACAAAATAATTCAAAATTTTTATGGAAGTGTGTGTAACCTCAAAATAAAAGGCAGCCATACTCATTACACCAAAGAATAAAAGTTGGGTAAAACTGATAATTGTTTAGTGCAATTTTCCAGCAAAACAATGTTATGAAGCAATCATATCAAACAGACTCTGTCCTTGAGGTTCTGTGTGATTGGTTGAAATAGTCAACGTCCACTACTGCCACAGACCAATATGGGATTTAAATCTTTGTCGCAATGTGTTGAAACACACTATCAAGACTACTGAGCCGCAAAAACCAAGCCTGTTTGAGTCCAGGACAACATTAAGTTACCTCAAGATATATCACACACCAGAAGTAACTGCTGACCATTCTGGGCCCTGTTGGTGCTTTTTACCTCCACCAAGGATGTATTAAATTCAGGTCTGTTTGTCCGTTTGTTTATCTGTTTGTTTGTTAGTCTGTCTGTCAGCAGGATTACCCAAATTTTCTAAACAGACTTTGATTAAACTTTCAGGAATGATAGATAATGGGCCAAGAAAGAATGCATTACATTTTGAGCAATGAAGGTCAAAGGTCAAGGTCGCATTAACGATCAACATCTAAAACTCATCAGCAGTAATATCTCAGGATTCAGACAAGATAGAATCTGGCAGATTTTTTTCATTCACATCATCTCACCTTTGTACATCAGATGGGTCAACACCTATGGCTCAATCACATCATGTTTTGATGTCATATGATGCCATATCAAGCCTTGGCAGAGGTCTATTGTTTCTGACTGCCTTGTTCTTGATGCTTTGCAAAGATACAATCAAACTGCAGACAAATCATTCATAATGTAAGAGGAAATGGCCCTGGTTCAACACTAAAATGCACTGAATCTCAAACACTGTCAAAACATCCACAGGATGAGTCTGAAAACTGAGCCTGAAATAGTATTCAGCCCAAACTGTAGTTTCGAATACTCTTATCAAAAAATGGTTGATTAAGCAGATCAGTATCTGGATGAAGACAAACACAAGTGCAAAGACAAAAAAAACAAAAAAAACATGAATAAGTACAAACCAGGTTCACAAGAAGAAACATCATATGAATTATTGTGTTTACAAAAAAAAACAGTGTTCTTTGTAAAATTAGGGTAAATTATGGGCACAAAAATAAATATCCATCTCCTCCTGATGTGGGGATGGACCTAATCTTACAAAAAGGCACTAAACATTGAAACAAATCATCCGTACTGCAAGTGGTCACCCCTGCAGCTTTTTGGCCATTCTCTGAACAAAACAAAAGGAACAGGGACAAATACTCAAAAACAATGGCTACACAGTTGGTAAATGAAAACAATTTCTGCTGCAAAATACAATAGACTGTGAAAGGAAAAACTGTTCATCAAAATGACACACAAAAAATCTGTTACATTTTATTTCACCTGGTTATAGATCATGTTTGACTTTGTCCAGGCCTTAAGGCCCACTATCTGGTCTCTGGTGGGTGACACACTGACTAAAGTTACATGACTTCAGTACAGTAATGTTTTTTTTTTTTAAATGTTTAATACGTAAAGTTAATGTTAGGTACATAGATGTTAGAATGTGCATCACAACTTCACAGAATAGTGTTTAACCCCTCCCCCCAAGGTCACACTAAAGGTCAACATCTAAAACACATCAGTAGTAATATCTCAGGATTCAGACAAGATAGAATCTGGCAGTTTTTTTCATTCACATGGTCTCACCTTCAGACATCAGATGGGTCAACACCTATGGCTCCATCACGTCAGGTTTTGACGCCATATGACGCCATATAAAGCCTTCGCGGAGGTCTGCTGTCTCTGATTGCTTTGTTCATATCATTACGATCACAAGAGGCCAGTAGACCATTTCAAGACAAGATGCGGTCAGGCTGGAGTATATGTACTTTGAAGTAGTAGTAGTAGTAACAAGGCAGTCAGAGACAGCAGACCTCCGGCAAGGCTTTATACGGTGTCATATGACGTCAAAACGTGACATGATCGAGCCATAGGTGTTGACCCATCTGATGTCTGGAGGTGAGACCATGTGAATGAAAACACCTGATTCTATCTTGTCTGAATCCTGAGATATTATCACATATATGTTTTAGCTGTTGTAATACTAATTTATTGAGTAAAAATGTAATCAGCATTTTAAAGATAGGAAGGAGGGTGGTTCTACAGACTCAGGGCCTGATAACAACTGTTCTGTCATCTATATTTGCAGTTCAGAAGTTGGAAGTGCTAGCACTTGAGGATTTCAGTGGTTAAAAAGGTCACCAAAATAAATCTCAACAAGTTCATTATTAAAAAAAGAGGAAAGTATAAGACAAAAGGGAAGTCATTGGTTCATGATTGGCAGTTCTCTCCCCTTATATGTGGGACACTCACAATAGTCAGATTTTTCATTCATCATTTAAGTAGGAAAAACATCATTTGGACCATAGAATATAGGGCCTTTGGCTCTTTACAGACAAACACCAAAATAACACACTTATTATTCCACAAGCCAACTATTCACTACTACACATGTATTCATGCAAATTATTAAATGCTCTGTATTTTCTCCCCTTTGTCACCTCAGTATTCACTGTGAATGAACTATTATTTGCTTTTTTTTATTATTTAAGTTACAATAACTGTTCAACTGCTGGACTATGTGACTTCACTGAGCAGGGGTTTCAGAAGCTGATCCAGCAGGTACTGTGTTTATATACTGTAATACACCAATCTCTTGACAGTGTCACATAAGCATTTATTTGAGAGCTTTGCTCGATAGTATGAGTCTTACTGCAATGTTTTACTTCTTGACATGTCCGTAAATATTTTCTTGCAGAACATGAATTCATTCAAACACACAGTTTGTCATCACTGTAATTATATCGTCATTGAGCCTTTTTTCTGGTGATGAGTTAGGCCAGAAAATTGGCACTAGCTTTCATCTATGGAAAGTTAAACATCTAAGATGGTTGTTATGAAGTATTGAAAACCTAGCAATAATATAACTAAAATAATAAATTTATCTGATTATGAGCAGATTACATTATTTTTATTGATGAAGATAAAAAAAAAAAATGTGGTCACAATGAGAAGGATTTCCACTGAGCCTGCACTGGAAAATAAGACTGTGATGGAGAGAAAATGAGGCAAAGAGGGACTGATAAAAGAGACAATGTATCCCAGCTGAGTAATGCAAGTGGCAGATGAATTGAAAACAATATCCCATCCACTGGGCTTGCCAAATTCAGTTACGGATTTCACATTTAACCTATTGCATCCCCGGAGCTGTTTTGAAGAGAGTGAGCAAGAAAGCAAACAGTATTAATCCTCAAAAAGTTCAAAATATCTCGCTGTCATAACAAAGGATCGAGCCCTTGTTCTGTGTAAAGTCTGCAAAATAATATTAACTGCAGATGTGAAGGAAGATGGAGGCATAAACACTAGGCCCTGTCTTTTCTAAATGTTTAAAAATGAGCCCTAATGCAGAAGGGCTGTGGGTATTTGCCCAGCTGTTGGATAAATAAGCAGAGAGATTCAAAGGCTGGATAACCTCTGCCAGTGCCCATCAAACCAAACAGATGAGAGACCGTAGTAATGTGCTCCATTCGCAAATGGGACAACACTGACTCCAATTAGCCAGCAGTCCCAGATCCACAGGGGAAGTGGTGGAGATCTAAAAACAAAATAAAAGAAAGGGCTGCTGTGATTAGTCTTAGATTTCACTGAACCCATGCAAATTATATCAAAAGAATTCCCATTTTCTGTCCTTTTGCGCCGCCATCCAGGCCATCCACAAACCTCCCCATGCTTCACGTTAATCGCAACCGTTAATCAAGGTGGATCCAGTGTTTTCTTTACAAACATTGATGTCATATCCATGTAATTTACCTTGCACCTGCGTTATACAGAATCCTGCACTGTGATTACACACTCTCCTCGGCTGGCTGTGACCGAGCAGTCAGAACATTTACAGCAAAAACACTTTGATCTGCAGAAATAATTGGCAGCAGGATCCTTCCGGGACATCTTTCAAGAGATTCAAGAAATGTTTTCACTACTGTTGAGCTCACTGGTGTTCACTCTTTGCTAGATTGGAGGGGACGGAGTGCACAGAGCGGTAATTAAAACGAGGTGGAAGAAGTGAGTTGACATTCATCAGGACTGAGGGGGAAAGTTAATGCTGTGCTTTACGCCAAACCAATGGCCTAATTCTTCTTCTGTAGTTTGTTTTGTCACAGTATGACCAATTCTTTTAGCCCAATCTCATACTTCCACATTTAATCCTCGCTATTGATTGTACAAATACAATTTTCAATGTTATTATATCATTAAATGTATGTTTTGCCGCTGGGACCTTCAAAGAGCTGGCTGTTTCTGAAGGCATTGCTTGTTGCTGATGTAATAATTTCCTTTGGATATTTAAAATAAACACATTAGACTTGAAAGAATTCAAAACTTGTCTGGGTCTATAATGCCGGGCCTTTTGATTGGCATTAGGCGTGGAATGCCACTTTTTCGCTGGAAACCAATGGTTGTCTTTTGAAAGCCTGCGTCTCCAAGCTCCCATGCAGTGTAAATTATAGGATAATAGGGTGCAGGCGATTGCAGACTCTGTTTATTCAATCCATTTCTTCACACAAGTTCCCATTGCCTTTTTCCTCCTTTCTCCTGTGTGTGTGTGGTGGTCCTCTGATCCGGCTGACCCTCGCCATGTGTTTTCACTTTCGGCTCTGATCTCAGCTCTGCGACCAGCGGGGAACCAAATACAAATTGAACAGTAACCATTCACAGGCCGCTCTCTTTTCATACCACGGCTAAACCTGCTTTGTCTTCCTCAGGAGGAGCTCAGGGATAAATGTCCCCAGTTTGGTCATGGCCCTTTGGTTCGCTCCCCCTCACAGACATCAGGTTTTGTTGTAGTCGTCTGACAACAAATGTTTACTGTAGCTCATAGCACATTTGACATCCTTTAAATCGACATCACATTGTATCCCTGAAAGAATCAACAGGCTACAAATGAAAACCTTTGACGTGTCTCAAAGCATCTAGAATGACGAGCCGAGACCCAGAGAAAACACAACCAGGAGGAACAAATCGCCAGTGTTTGGGTGGTGTGCTTTTTATTATTTCAGTTAAGGTGAAGTTTTCATTAGGCCCATAAGACCCCCCCTTCTGAAAGCAAGCTCTCTTTCTGTGAAACTTGCTGGACAGCAGCCGCTTGCAAGTGGCAGGGTATGTTTGTTCAGCTTTTATTGGGAGATGTGGTTTGAAGAAGTTAAAAAGAACCCTTTTGTTGTTCTTGGGGTTCATATTTTCTCTGGAGTTGCTCCACGCACAGTGTTTGTTCCCCTGCCTGAAAATGAAAAGGGTAAAACCTGAACGCAATAACTCACCTAAAGTGAAGACAAACTCTCATGGATAATCTCTCAGATAAGATATAAATCAAGCTGGGGGAAAAACCATGAGCTGCAGGCTTTTATTGAAGGCGGATGCCAGAATTAATGTTTGGACAGTTTAACTTCATGCTTTAAATATCCAGCTAAGACTTAGCAAATGATTTGGTGACCTAACATAATGTAATCCACCTCGATTACACCAAATCCCTGATATGTGATTGAATGATAACGCATTGATAACATCAGGCTATTGTTGCAATATAAAACACATTAGAAGACAGCAACTAGCTGCGACCATGTGCATTATTATCGACATATTTGGGTTTGTTTTGTGATTTTCAATGATTCTATCTTCACCAGTATTCTCCATCAGAGCCTCTTTATTAAAGCAACTTCATCACCTGTTTCACATTAAAGCTTCACGCATGCAGTTCCAACCCCTTGTATCTTGTAAACTCTGCTTCGTTTACTTAGAACGGCTTTCATTGCAGCCATTTTGCATGGTTTACCTTTGTTTACTTTATTAACCCAGGGGGTTACTCTACTTAAACATAACAGTTGAATGCTTCAGCTTTGGGCTTCAACATTTCTTACTAAAAGTCTTTTTCAGTACTGTTGAAAGTGACTGAGAGTGAATGGAACGAATAAACATGATAAAAAGATATTGTCAGTTGAAAACCTTATAATAATAATAATAATAATAATAATAATGATAATAGTAACCATTGATTCTTCTTTTTCTAATGTTTAATACATTTAGCTTCTAATAATACAGTGTTAATACAATGACAGACAGCTCTTTTTTGAGTTCCAGATTGATCTTATTCTCAGGAGTGATGGACAGATGCATCAGTTTCATATCAGAAGATTCTTCTTAAATAAACAGAGGCTCAGAGCAGCAGTAGGCCAGAGTAAAGCCTAAAAATCTTGTGCGTGCACTGAAAGTCAAGTGAAGCCATCCTCATTTGGTAAACCAAAAATATCCTCAGTAGAAGTCGCTCTATGGCTGACGGCTGGTGCTCAGTTCCCATGCTCCAGCATTGTGTCTCTTCCAGCTGCAGCCCGGGAAAATGGGGGAGGCACATTCATGGGTGGTCCGCCCCACATGGTCCCACACTTTGTGGTTTGCGCCCTACATCTGATAGCAGTGGCTCTCAGCTGGAGTGCGCACAGCTCACATTCTGTGCCATTTTACTGCAACAAACTCAAACTCAAGAAAGCAGGAACTGTTTACCGTACAATACCTTCACCAGAGTGTTGCGCAGCACAGCTGGCTTCCCATACACCAACACTAACCTCTCATCACCAAAGGATGTTCTAAAATTCTTCTATGTTTGTGAAGGACCTTTACCAATAATCAGACAGATAATGGTTTTCAGTGATTAGAACTTTTTTTTTTTCTATTTATACGCTCACGCCTGTATGCTGCTTTTGAAAAATGCTTCTAGTAATTGACACTATTATCTACTTTATCAGGCTCAGTTGAGTGAGCATTAACTACTTGTGCGGCACCACAACCATTACTCTGCGCACATTTGGCTTAGAGAGACTCTCACATGCCTTTTCTTTGGGAGTAAAATCGGTCATTTCTCAGCCAGAAGGTTTTGCAATGTTCAAACAAAGTGAACACAGTGAAATTTCAATAGTGAATATTACTTAGCAAGTGAGGGGGCTGTTAGATCATTTACATTGAAGTGGATTTATCCTCCTGCCCACAAATACCACATTTTATTGACTTTCATACTGGCAATGTGATCTGAAGTACAGGAGCACAATTAGCTTCATAATAACATTTTATGGAAATCATCGATATGGAGCGGAGCAGGGATTTAAGTTGAGGCAAAGGCTTCAAGTGTGGTCTTCTGTGTGCTACATACAGTGAGACTTTGTTTCTCAAGAGCAGAGAAGCCAGCAGCAATTATTTAACACACACGAAGATGAATACTGCCACAGTTGTGCATTTTATGTTCAGTAATAGTATATGAGGTTTTTGGTGGCAGTGGGAACAGTATGAATGCCAAGTCTTAGCTTTTAATAGTCAATATTTTCAACAATTCCCTGATTTAAATTAAAATGTTTTGCAACTTTATTTATCCTGTGTAGCAATTCAAAAAGACTTACTAATGAATTTAATTTAGGTATGTGTGAATGTGTTGTTTTAAATAGGAAATTTTATTTTAGTAATTTGATGCTTTTAATTTCATGCTCATGGTTATTCTGGTTGAGATGACATTATATTTTACAGCAGGTAGCATCCAAGATTATGGTATGTCATCGTCAGCTACTATGTACTGTATGATGATTGTGGACCAGATATAGCCATATAAGCATGTCAAACAAAACTGTGTGTGTTTTTTTGCCACCACTATCACTGTATGGGTATTCAGTGGGTTAAAATCTGCAGATCCTCTGCTCTATGTCTCTAAATATTGCCCACTGTACCTGGTCAGAGTTCAGTCTTTGCCGTGTTATACAGTCTGATGACAGTGGAAATATTCAGTGAGATGTAATGTCTACTGTAACCATAGCTACAGTAGACAGTCATATGGCTAGTGAGTATGTTTTGTTTAAGTCATGCCTAAAAATTTGAAATGTTGTCACCTAACAATGATGATTAATGATTTATAGCAGTGCAGATCGGTGAAAAACCTTTTAAGAAAATCCAGATGAAATTGTATGACAAACATGTATATAAATTTTATGTGTGAGTGTGTGTGTGTGTGTGTGTGTGTGTGTGTGTGTGTGCAGGATGGGTGGTTACAAATTCTTCTACTTCAGAAGTTGTTTTCCAAGTGTTCTATGCACAACATGTTTCTGAGATGAGATGTGCAACCAAATGTTCCAGATCATTAATCAGGCAAAAAGTGATGTAATGTAGAGGAAGACAAAATGAAGTGGAAGCCAAAATGATGACATTGCGGTTTCCAGGGAATAGGGCTGAGAGGAAGAGTGTCTCCTGTTATGAACCTGATGGAAGAGTTTACAGCCAGAAATTCATTTTATGAATTAACATTTAGTTTTAAACGTAATTACAGTGCTTGACAAATGGAATTTAGGTTGTGACAATGTTGTCCCATCTTTCGTCTCGTCATCTGAACCCGCTTTATCCTCACTAGGGTCGCGGGGGTCACTGGGGGGGCTAATCCAGTTACAATGGGTGGTGGCAGGGTACACCCTGTATGAGTCTCCAGTTCATCTCAGGGCTGAACATATATAGACAAACAATCACTCTCACATTCACACCTATGGACAACTTAGATTAACCAATTAACCTATCAGTGCATGTGTTTGGATGGTGGGAGGAAACTGGAGTACCTGGAGAAAACCCACGCAGACACTGGGAGAACATGCAAACTCCACACAGAAAGGTCTGGTGTGGGAATCGAACCAGGGTCCTTCTTGTTGTGAGTAGTACTGAGCAGTTCCTGACTCACCCAGGTCAATCACCCTGATCCTTTAAATCACTCACGAGTCATGAATCCGAGGTCTCCATTTAACTGAATCCACTGAGTCCTAACTAGGCCATGTATAAATGATACATTCCTTCACACAGGTTATACATCATTAAAACATAAATTACTTGCAGTTTATTTGCACCACCAAAGAGGAATATCCTACATCCTCCTGCAAAGTTGAATCCTCCTATTGGACACCTTGTGTCATTCAGAGCCCAAAACCTCCATGCAGCTAACAGAGTGGGTTAGTGTCAATCAGCTGAACCTTTACAGGTCGAGTCATGAGTGAATCCACCGGTTAACTTCCTCTTCAGCTGAATCTGAATCGCTCTGAGTGGGTTAGCACTCCTTCTAATATAAAGCACATTATTATTATTATTTTTTTTTTTTTTTTTTTTTTTTATTTAATTTTATTTATTTTTTTACCATTATTTCTTATTATTATTACCTTTATTTAAGGGACAATGCATAGAGACAGAGATGTACTATTGAATCGCTCTGTGAGCAGGTTAGCGCTCCCAACATAACTTTATTTACTTTTAATTATTATTAGAGATCAGACAGATCAGCGAATGTGCTGGCATGTTTAAATGCTAATCTTTAAAGCTATTACATAGACCTTTGTATATCGCCTAGTTATTTATTTCCTTATTTCAGTTTGTTTACTTATTTATTCTTATTCTTGGGTTCACTTGCATGTTGCTTGTTTACTTAAAGTGGAGTCTTACATTTAATATTTGCTCCTTATTTTGCACATTTTGCTCTTTTATTCCATTTGCCTTTTTGCTGTTATGCCAATATTTAATTTTTGTATTACCCCTATTTTTTGTGTTAAATAAATATTTCCCTTGACTTTAACCTTAGTTTTATTTTTATTTGTTTATTATTTATTTAATTATAAATAATCAATTATATCTAAACATGCAATGAACTATGTCAAATCTTAGACTTCACAAGGGTATTTTATAAATGTATGAGTGTTTTTACACTGCCACAGCCTCATCTCTGCTGTTACTTTGAGAAATGTACGATAATGAGATGCATAATTAAAAGGGCATGTTGAAAGGTCTTCTGAAATGATCGAAGAGTAAAACAGCAGTAAAAAAAAAGAAAGAAAAAGGCCCCATTCCTGTTGACAGAATGATGAATATCCTCAGCTTATAAAAGATAGTGTTAACATAGTTAGTGACAATGTTTCACACTGTTCAGCTTAACAATTACATCCATGGGTCATCACTGACAGTATAACAGAAAATAATTCATAATTATTTTGTTAAGATGTGATGTATATTTTATTCCATCTTTGAAACACATTTAAATGTCAAAATTAAGCTTTGTCCTGTAAAACACCACTGAGAAATCAGGTACTTTGGGTTGAGGGGTGTTAAAACTTAACAGACATCTGATAATGATCAGCTCTTTTTTTTGTGTGTGAAAAACTGGCATTCAACACTTGGGAATACAAGTCTTCATTTCCATCTGTTGTCTGAGCACCATGTGAACTCTGCAGAGTATCAGTTTCCTTTGCATTTTTCATGTCTTATCATACTTTAGTGTTGATTTCCATGACAGACTGAGAGGTGAATTTTAAGATGTAACAGCTTTTGGATGGGAACGTGATGAGCCTCTTCTTTCATCCCTGAAAAGATCTCAACACTTTAATCTGTGCACTGTCTTTGATTCCCTGACAAAAGCTCCAGAGACACCTCACATGTGGGTGCACAACTTGATCAGTCTATCACAGGGCATGTTAACCTCATGAACTCTTCCTCTCAAATGTGGCCTCGAGCTTCTTGGAGAAAAAAAATGCATTGAGTATTTGGTATTTCTTCTATTAAAATGTATGAGATGCAAGAGACTAGTTGGTGTTTTTTTTTTTTTTTTTTTTGGGGGGGGTTACAAAACAGGAAAATGCTTCTCTCACATCAGTACCTTTCCAGTAAGCCTTTAGACATTAAATGTGTCATATTTGTTTCTAATCAATGTGAAGCACTTTGGGCTACAGTTTTTGTATGAAAGGTGCTATATAAATAAAGTTTATTATTATTATTATTATAACATTATTTGTTAACAGGTAAGAGTTTTGACTTAAAAAACTATATATATATATATATATATATATATATATATATATATATATATATATATGAGTGAGGTGGTAGGTATAGAAGTAAGTGTGCATAAATGCCCATATGTGTTTATATATGTTTGTCAGGGAACGCTTTGTTTCTGGGGGTGTGTGAGCCAGGCGTGTTTGATTTCAAAGCATTTTGGATGAAACCTTAAACTTGGGAAAAGCTGACAAAACATACCGATCCCAGGTGGTTAATGGGGCTGGGAGAAATGACCAGTTGACCAGCATCATACATACGGCCCTATTCTGATGTGCCCTCTCCATCTGCAAGATATTACACTTATAACTCATCTGTTTATACAACACATGTAAGAGATGGGTGGTCTTGTGATAACCCATCCCTGAAATGAGATGCTACTGGTGTGATTTCAGCAAGGAGATGACAACCTGCTCTTTCGTTTATGATATTATTTTGATAAGTGGATGTGGATTGTTTTTTGGTAGCAGTGTTGTGCAGCTCTGTGCAAGTTAATTCAATCATGCAATCCATTACGGATTATTTCTTACTGTTATGTAAAATTAATGTAGTACCTTACAATACTACTGTATTAAAATTGTAATGCAATACATGAGTTCTGTTTGACTTTTGAGTTACATAAATTCATCACAAATGGCACATGCACTCAAAATGACCTAGTGTCATTACTCAGAGATAGGGTTAAAGGACAACGCCGTTTTCTTTGCAATTGGGGCCTTATAATAATATCCACAAAAAGATATCCACAAAACGGCATACTACGACAGTCAAATCAGTTGATATGTCCATTGTGATACAGAAGTGCTAATTCCATTGCAGTCTTATTTCAACTTTGAAACACCCGGGAAGAGCTAAAATAAGTAAATAATGTAATGTGTCTGGGGTTACATTATTTATTTATTTAGCTCATTTATTTATTTTGTCATTGTATGCTGTTTTGTGGATATGTTTTTGTGGATATTTCTTCCAGAGGAATCAAAATCGAAAAAAGTAACATGGGTGCGTAGAACAATTCAAATGACATCATAATTAAGGCACCAATTGCAAAAACACTTGCACTGTCCTTTAAAAATGGGCCTGTAGAGGTTAAAGCTTCTGTCGCCATTCAGAAGAATTCTGTATTATTACATTTATAAAGTCAGCACTTGGATATGTCATGAACCAAGACTCAGGTGTCATGCTTTTGTCTATTTTTTATGTCTTCCTGTTTTTTCTGTCATTGTTATTTTTTTAGTTCACTTAGTCCACTTCACTTCCTGTCACTGGTGTCTCTCCACCCCATAAATTTTTATCCTCATGTGTTACACCTATTACCCTTCCTGTATATACCTTGTGTGTCCTCTCCCTCTTTGCTATTTTGTCTGCGACTAATGAGCATTTCCAAGTCTAGTCTTTCAGGTTGGTGAATTTTTTTATTTTTTATTTTTTTTTTGGTACTCTGATTTTTAGTCTCTGCTTGTCCCCTGTCTGTCTTGTTGTGGATCTCACATGTTCTGTTTAGTCTGGTTTTGACTATGAGCTTGCCTCATCCCTGTCTGTGCCTCAATCTGCCTCAGTTCGACCCTTTTCTGGATAACGGTAACAGTTTTTGGATTCCCCTTTGGTCTCTGTTTGGATTGTCTGGTAACAAACCTGCCTGTCTGACCTGTCATTTCCCCTTAGTTAGGATGACCAGAAATCCCAGTTTTACCAGAGAGTATTAGATCTACTACATGTAACAGTAATAATATTTATAATATATATTTATAATATTATTATTTAATTATAAATCAAGTCTCTTACTTCTCCAACAGCATCAGGACAACATCCAT
Organism: Siphamia tubifer; assembly: GCA_020466265.1. Classification (NCBI taxonomy): domain Eukaryota; kingdom Metazoa; phylum Chordata; class Actinopteri; order Kurtiformes; family Apogonidae; genus Siphamia; species Siphamia tubifer. The sequence continues at coordinate 49,958,012 of CM035794.1, read as the reverse complement.
GTCTGCCCTCAGCCCAGTATCTTCTTTCAGGACTCTCTACTGAGGAAAAGCGATGCCAATACTAATCCTTGTTTACCTTCTCTGTCGGTCACTTTTCTTCAGCCAAATGTCCAGGCTTTTTCGTTGTAGTAGGCTCCAATTCAGAACTAGGTCTCAACTGCTTCTTCGGCTTCTGCATGTTGCTTCACTTGCTTCCCCTTTCCACCTGTGCTCTGCTTCTTGCTCCAACTACCTTTTTATAAAATGTGTACTTTCCTGTGTCACCAGTGACCACAGGTTCTTTTGTCGGTGCAGAACCTTTTGTCAACAGTGTGGGTTTTGCTGGGAGAAAACTTGAAAACATACAGCGCTTCATAGTCACACTTCTAGCACTTGAACATTCATGTACATTTGGTAAAGCTAAATGCATTCTGTACTGTACAGGAGACAGGGCATGGAGGAGACTGAATGACAATGGTCTACAGTCCCTGAGCCAATCAGGACACAGAACACAATGAATGTTCATGTAGTGTAAAAAAAAAAAGCATGCAAAATTGCACTAAGAAATATCCACAAAAAATTGAGGCTGCAAAAGGTGAACTGTATTATAGTGGGGGACAGTTGTACCTTGGATGAGAATCCATTCACTCTTACATCACCATTTAGGTTTGTATCAGAATGGGTAGTGACATCAAATGGTTGGTCTAAGCCAGCTGAAAACAACCTCACAGACCCACAGCAGAGTGAACTCATCTGTTCAAGCTTTCCAGTTTGAACCTGAGTGAACACAGACACAAAATGGAAATGAAGAAAACACCAACCAATATTTAGAACAAAATGAAGATGATGTAAGATGTGAATTGTGAGAGTGGGACAAAACAAATGGTGTTTGTGCAGCAACTGCTTTCCAATGCTGACATAAATAAAGAGTGTTTGTTGGAAAGAATTCTAATTTATGTCCGCCGCTGTCCAAGGTACTTATCCATGTAAAACCTAGAATATCAGTAACCTATAGTTATAGGCTACATCTGTCCTATTAACACTTAGAAACACATTTTATAGCACTACATTACATGCCATTACAACACTGTCCACTCTATCTTGAATAAACTGGTCTACCACTTCAAAATGTAATTTTTTTCTTCCTTGTTTTTTCTTCCTTTGCTTATTGTTGAACCTATATTTTTATTTTCTTGAACTTATTTATTATTTATTTATATTTTGTCTGTACATGTTTAATTGTATTTATTCTAGTTTTTATGGGCTTTTATCATTACTTTATTGTTATTATGGCTTGGATTGCCTGTTTTTATATATTCTTGTTATAATCAATTTTTCTATGTATGTATAGATGAATAATAAATAAATTATTGAGGAAAAATAAACAACACTGTACATTCACAGATTTAGTAATCATTCCAGGTGCACTATCCATGTCCTCATCTCTGTTTAGTGAGTATCCGTCCTCACCCACCCACCCAACACTTGTATAAATTCATCCAACGTCTCCCATACTCGGGTACGTTCACAACTTCCCTACAGATCTTGTGTTCACACATACATACCGTGGCCTGGCCCTGGTATGAATGGTTGTTTAAGGGCCAAAGCAGAAGGTGCAGCTGTGGAGGTAAACGTGGAAGTCAGAAGAGAAACCCTTATGTATCTGTTAAGGTGTTTGAGGAAAAGAGAAGAACAGTGACCTTTGATCTCCGTGATACTACACAGAGTGGTTCTTTAGATAGGATGAACCAGTGCTACATGGATCAGAGTTTTTTTAAATAGGCTACGACATCTATGGTTATGATTTACCCACTTCCGTTGGTGGAATGGTGTGATGAGGTCATGTATGGACTCGGGTGTAAATGCATTCACATAGCATCATTATGCCGGAGTACAGATGGCTTAGATCCAGGACCACGTTAGCAAGTGGACTCAGACACAGTACTGGAGCACAGTATGGTTGTGTTCATATGGACACAATAAAGTGGATTTGGGTATGCAGCATACTTGGGTCAGACTGGAGTACATTTTGTGAAAAGATACTTGGGTATTTCCACTCACCAGTCATGGTTGTTCAGACTCCTTGGAAGAAAAAAAAAATGCTTGTCACTACATTTGGCTGCAGCCATCGTTTATAGTCTGAAGCACCAATGAACTCTTTATCCACCCATTTGACAGTGAGTGTCCTCCTGTGGCTGTTCCCGCTGATATTACCAGAACAGCCACAGGTCCTTGGGAAGTTGTACTCTTTTATTCTCCTATTGTTTTCTCATTTTCTTTTCATGTTCACAGCTGTGGATCTGCCATTAAAGCCCAAAGCTGCACAGTGAGGTAATCTGTGATCATTATTCTCCATAAAAAAAAGTTGAGCAGTTAGGTTAGCATTAGGTCTGTATTGACTGGCTTTTAAACTACCACGAAAAAAGTAAGAAAGAAAGAAAGAAAGAAAGAAAGAAAGAAAGAAAAGTATGCCTGATTCAGTGACAAAAATGAAAAACTACCAACACATAGAGAAAGTCCCAGGTGTCAGGGGTGAGAGGTTGAAGGTCTCGGTAGTGTGGGTGGTTCTGATGAAGCACTGTTAGCAGTTAATGAGAGCTGAACAGACACACTGATCGCCTCCTTTAATTTGCAGGGGGCTAATCGCTGACTATTCCCTTTGACAAGAGAGATTACACGCAGATCCCTCGGTCGGACAATGGAGATTTGCCATGTAATGTCTCCACTATAGAATGGGAAGACAAAAAAAGGGTAGATCAGCCCCGTAGGAGAGAGGAATTAGAGGATAGGGGAAGGTAGGGGGTGGGTGGTGGATGTGACACCAGGCAAGAGGTTCCACCTTTGGAACAATGTGAAGATGGGGAGGGGGTGTAGGGGGCAGGGGGGAGGGGGAGGCAGTGAGACATAGCAGCACTAGAGCTCCTGATGCCAAAATGTGATATTACTGTTTGTTTAATGTTTATGGATTCTGAGGAAATCAGCCTGAGGTCTTATGATTAGTAGTAGTGCTGCCAACAGGTCACATTTGCCCACAGATGCTTTACAGTACTGCATTACTATTACTATGTTTAATACATTCTTAAAGCCCTGACAGTTTTTGGCTTGTCTTAAAACAGTGGCGTGTTATAGCGAAAATACATTAACATGTAAAATATGGCCATTTTTATCAGCAGCACCAGGTAAAACTTACCCCTATATGTTATAATGCACTGTTTATGGTCAAATATTTTAAGGGTTGGATTAAAAAATAATGGATTGTGCCTCCAAACTGCACAGAGGTTAGTGCCCCTATTTATTTTCCTCCCTATTCACAATAATGATATACTGCTGCCAACACACCCATAAAGTTTTGTACCTGACTGCAATTGGCTCTTCTTTTGTATGTTTTAATGTTTCAGGTATTTCTCCAAGATATTGATTGGTTCATAATGAAAATACCAAAAACCCTCAGTTGCATGTCTTTAATGAGCAAAGACCTGCACACAGACAGTTCTATCTAAACAACAGTACTATGCTTCCATAGTACTGTAACAGCTATAGCGCAATCTATTGAAAGGTTCTTCAAAATAGGTCACATGTTTGAGTCATGTTTATCTCTGATATTATACTAACATGATGTTCTGTTTGACATTATAGCTGGATCTGAATGTGTATCACAGTGTACCTGAACTCTGAGACTGTGCACAATTTCTAACATCATTAACAGAAGCTCAGTCTCTATCCATTCATTCATTAAATTTTTCACTAATGTTCTAAACCTGCTTTATTCTCACTAGGGTCATGGGTTAGGGTTAGGGTCACTGGAACCTATCCTAACTACTTATGGGTGAAGGTGGGGATCACCCTGGACATGTCGCCAGTTCATCACAGGGCTGACACAAACAATCACACTCACACCTATGGGCAAAGTAGATAAAAAAAAAAAACTTATCAGTGCATGTCTTTGGATGGTTGTGGAGGAAGGAGAACATGTAAACTCTACAGAGAAAGGTGCCACACCCATCAACTAGTGTTGGAATTAAATGCAGGAGCTTCTGGCTGTGAGGCACAAGTACTATCTACTGCACCATCAGTCTGTAGTTAATGGTCATTAATGTTTTGTTCTATAACTGTTAGAATATATAGATACCCTATGAGAAAAAGCAGTCTGGTAATCAAGGGTGGCTGTGGCTCAGTTGGTAGAGTGGGTCCTACAATGACTGAAAGGTTGGCATTTTGCGTCCCGCCACATGTCGAAGTGTCCTTGGGCAAGGCACTGAACCATGAGTTATGCTCCCAGTAGGACTGACAGAACCTTAGAAACCTAATGGTGTATGAGTGTGTGTGTGAATGGGTGGATGTGAGGCTAATGTAAAGCGCTTTGAGTACCGTGAAGGTGGAAAAGAACTATATAAGTGCAGACCATTTACCATTTAATCAGTGCTTTTTAGTTTTAAGCACCCCAACTCCAGTATAACAGTCATAGTGACCTCACTTTTCCAATGTTGAACTGAGAATTTTGCATTTCCTCTCATGAAAAATAAATAAATAAATAAATAAATAAATATATATATATATATACATATATATAACAAATATGTGAGTCTCTGTGCTTTGTGTAGTTGTAAATTGAAGTCACTCAACCGTGCACAGTAATTTACACTATTATGTGAGTTAGAGAGTGATCATTATAGCTTATTATGACAGCGCCAGTTTAGTGCTGATTTTTTTTCCCTTTGTTTTTCTTTGTTTATGAGTTAACTGTGCTTAGCTGGGCAGGTTGTAATATATTTCTCAATTCCCTGCAAATGGTATTCACTCCTGTGAATCTGAAGTTTTTCGACAGTTTCTAGTTGTGATCTGAAGGTCTTTAATAAGGGTAAAAAATATATGAATTACACAAATATGTAATTCTTTTCTTGAAATCTATTTTTAGTGTCATTCTTTACACAATGATTTGCATTAATGTGGATTTAAAACAATATTTTATTTTAAATATAGGATAAAGACATTCCTTTAGAAAGAGATTACTTACCAAAGTGACACAGGAGATTTCTGTTATTTATGTTTCATGGGTAAACTTGATCTTCTTGGTAGTTTTAGGCATGAACTAGTGCAAGGTGTTTCTAATGTTGAACAATTTACTCCTTCCTAAGTGTTGATCAGCCACTTGCTCAGTAAACGTCATTTTGGCCCTTTAGGGAAAAACCCGAAGGGAGGATTCAGTGTAGGTCTCAATCTATACAGCACATGGAGAGCTCATAACTCAGAAACTCACTTTAGTGGTTTTCAGTGACACAGATGAGTTTTACAGAGGCAAAATTATTCCACACTAAAAGAAGCATATACTCCTACATGTGTGATTATACGATACACACGTCCTTCGGTGGTCCGTGTAGAGCATATTATGTATAGAAACCTACTGTATGTTGTATTATGACCAAATACAGACTGAGGTTAGGGTTATCATGATGGTTAGCTTTAAATGCACCCATTAAACCACATATGAGGGAACTGCAACTCTGCTTTTCTCATATTTGATCTGTTTCCAAGGAAGAAAGGCAGAGTGCATCATGGGTGCTACATAATCACATGAACTAATTTATCCATTTCTAAAAAGTGGATCAACAGGTTGGTCTCGTGAGATTTTTTCTGCCTTTTCTTTTTAAGACTTTTTGTACCATTGTGAATTTTGTGTGCATGTGGGGTGTGTGTGTGTGTGTGTGTGTGTGTGTGGGGATTATTACGCATACATAACTTGGATCACCAATTGTTTTACCTTTTTTTTTTAAGCAGAAAGCTTTTTCCAACAGTGCCCATATATGGTATGTTTTGACAGCACAATATCACCTATATGATCTGCTTAGTTTTTTCACTTTAACCTACTTTATTTGACCCAGAAATACACAAAAAAACATAAAATCCAAATAAAAAAAAAAAAAGATTTACTATTACAATTAAAACCACAAACATGCCCACAAACTTAAATATGGAATACCAACTTATAATGGTTATGAAGGGTTTTCTATTATCATATCCCTGGTTTTACATGGCATTGGTATGAAATAAAACTGGTAGGTATTTTCAAATGTTTGGCTTTCTTGTTCAGTTCAGGAAAACAACTGTTTACACTGTTTTCTATTACCCTGATGATAATGCATGGACAGTTTCTATATGCATTATACAGAAATATGTACAACACCCTTATTGTTTTAAAGGTAATAATACCTATTTTTCATCCAGACAACTCTGTTCACAACTCACAGATGTTGGTCAGTCAAACTGTAGCAACAAAAGGTAGAGAATAGGTTTCGGTTGTGAGTCACATGACCATGCTTTGAGTAGCTCACAGACATCAGCCTATTGGATGCAGAGTCCAACGGCATATTTTTATGAATCAGGGGAAGAGTGAATTCGAAACCTGTGACAGCTTTCATTTGTATGGTCCTGTGTTTATGTTGGTTCCCTTAATCACTCACTCAAACGCCCAATTGTCATCTCCTCCTTTGTTTCCCTTATTTGCCTTCTTCATATTTCTTGCACTAGTCATACTTAAGATGTGTGGCTTTTTGATTTGCCAAAACATCCTTTGGTTTTGGCATGCATGCCAAAACCAAAAGATGCATGCAACATGTTGTACAAGTCTACGAGGACAGACTGATTTTGTCTTCTTCTTCTTCTTCTTCTTCTTCTTCACCCTGGCTTTTGAAGCGTCTTCCTCTAAGCGGACCACCAAAGTTGTCAGCCATAAACTCAAATTAATTATAATCTCAAGTATGATCCCAATATGTATGTTCTTCCATTCATGTGTGTGTTCTTTTATTTTCAGTCAAACATTGCACAGATCATCACATGCTGCAAAAAGGTCTTAATCCCAGAGGCCCGGTGACGGTCATGGGAATCTGAGGCTGCGCGTTGAAAGTATACTCCCAGCGGCAGTTTGACGAAAGTCCTCCGACTTTGAACATGTACAGTATAATTTAAGAAGTTGTGGGCCGTGTCATTGGCACTTCAGAGGAAACGTTAGCTCCCTCTCACGCACAGCTTCAGGATACAAAGATGAAACATGAGGTGGCGGGAGGGGAAAGAGGGCCTACATGAAGGAGATGTAAAGGTGAAGATCCTGGCTGCAGTGCCTTGATTTAACAGCTAAAGTTTTGAAAGGCCAATGCATATAAAAGCCTGCCATCAACACATATAATCTCTTAGCTGAGCCCATTGAAAGCTGGGTCCCAGGGGTTAATTCTCCTATCACTCCATGTTTGAATCAACTCCTGACTCACATTGAGATGAAAGCCACTGCGTCCCAGGACCGAGCCTGGACTCTGAGGCCCGCTGATCCTGGACGACTGGAGCGGATTATTGCATGTTCGTCTGGTCGGACCTCCATCAGGACAGGGAAACTGAAAAGAAAAACAATAATTAGAGATAATTGCTTGTGTCCAAACATGAGCGTTAAAGCCCTCCTCCCTCCCATCTCCTTTCGTAGTATGTGAGGTGGAATGAAAGGGACACCCCCCTGTTTTGACAGCTGGGCAGGCGAACATAATTTGTGACAGCTGAACTGAAACGTCTTTAACCGCAGGGAAAGACACAGAGCGAGGGAGAAGGATTTGAGCTGAGAGAGAAATGGAGAGAGGGGAAGATCAGAAAGAGAGAAGACAGAGAAGAAAAAGAGGCAGAGGAGGATCGGGGAGAAGTGATTATCGCTTAAGGGGTGGGTTTTTAGCAGAAAGGACGATGGAGGTTAAAGGGGGGGAGGGGATTAGTCACACACCATAAACTTTGAAGAGAGGTAGAATTTAAAGTAACCTTCAGAAGTGATTGGACAAGAGACGACTTAACATCAGATGTATGTAAGTGGATGAAAAAAAAAAGAGAGAGAGAGAGAGAATATTTCAACAGCAGAGCTCGGCTGAACATGGTGTCATGCCAGGTTTGACACATTGGGTTAATTTGCTGCTCCCTGGAGGTGACCCTTGAACTTCGGGGACACAGGGTTGAATTGAACTCAGAGTGAGACAGCCAAAATCATGTCAGTCTGAGGAGCCGGGTCATGGGTCACCTCTGAGATTCTCAGTATATAGGCCAAAACAAGGACCATATGTGGACGGAAACACATTTGAAACAAAAATAAGTCTTGATTTTCTGTCCTCGCTCCAAACTGGCCTTTCTTATTCTTTTCTTTTTTTTTTTTTTTTTTTAACCCCTTTCCTTCTTCACCTCTCCTCCCACCTCGAACATCTCGACCCACCGCAGACTTTCTGCCCTAATTCAATAAAGTCATAAATACCAGCGTAACAGCAAATTGACATAATGTTGGCTGCATGCCCTTTAAATTGTCAGTGACAGAAGTTTTCCCAGAGGTGAAATATTAATACAAACACAGGATTTATTTTCCAAAATAAGCGGCTCCCAAATTCTCCTATGTTTGCTTTTCTTTTTGCTCCTAATTTCTGTTAGTGTGAAATGTTATACTTTATACTTTTGTGTTTACTGACAGGGTGGGATGGAAAGAGAGGGAGTCGAGTAACGCTTATGGGCATTGCTTTACCAAATAAGAAGCTCTGTGTCCTTTCAATTTCATTTCATTTGACCTGGAACACTGTAAAAATCTAAATCGTACCAAGTGTGTTTTGCTAATTTTTCGTGAAGATATATTATCAGATTTAAAATACAGAAAATCACCTAAAAAGTAACTTGTAACTGAGATATAAGAACTTATTTTTAGACAATAGATCTGAAAAATCTTATCTTAAGACATTTTTACCAAGATCATTTACACTGGCAGATATATTTGTATTTGAATGAAACAAAAAAGAAATTGGCAATGGAACAAGTGAAATATCTTTTTAGATTTTTCAGATCTATTGTCTAAAAACAAGTCCTTAAATCACACTGAAATGTTACTCTATGTCTTATTTTAAGTGTGGTGAGATATTTTGACTAGAAATTAGGAAAATACACTTGTTAAGAATTTATTTTTTGGAGTGAAGACTCTTTATCTGTGTACGCAGCTGTAGTAAATGGCTGAATAATTACCATTTAAACAGAAAACTTACTAATCACTAATAATTCCTCACAGTTTGCTTTGTGCTGGAGTCATTCTGTATTTCAAATGATAAAATTATTGTTGTGTTTAAATAGAAAACAGACCCAACATGTGTTAATGTCACTCCTAACACTGATTTATTTATAAACAAATTGGTCTCATCAGTCATTGGTGATAGACACAGTATGTTTATGTAAAATAATCATCATATTTTATTCAACACTTTCATCTTGAAATATTAACATTGGTTTATTATTCTGTAAAGTGGTACATTACAATAACATTTACTGATCATTTTCCAATTGTAGCTTTTATGAATTCATCAGTGTAGCACAGTGGCACCCATAAGGTCAACATTTAGTTTTTAGACAAATTCTGCTTCTTATTATTTATACAGATCAGTAATTACCTCTGACCTTGTGTAATAATTACATACTGAGTATTATGGTTAATGAGAGCTGGACAGACAGTGCAGACAGTGGACCCAAGAAAAAAGTTACAAAAAAAGACCTACTGCTACTTTTGTGTCAATTTCTAAATGAATTATTCACTCTACTTCACCTTTCTTAATTGATTTAACACAATTTTTTTTTTAAAAATATTCTCCTCTTTATTTAGCATTTTCCACTGTAAATCATGTATTTTCCTAGATGTTCATGAAATTCAAAGGTTACAGAGGAAAATGCAGAAAAGTCCCTTTTCAACAACTATATTATTAACTGAAAATAAACCCAGTGTCTCCATACTGGTGAATCAATTTTGCAGAACAGTGGTGCCCAATCCTGGTCCTTGAGAGCTACTATCCTGCATGTTTTGGATGTATCCCTCTTCCAAAACACCTGATTCAAATGATGAGCCCATCATCAAGCTCTGCAGAAGAGTGGGAATGACCGCTGGGTGTGTTGTAAAGGGAAACATTTAAAATATGTGGGATAACTCTCAAAACACCACGATTGGGCACCACTGTTGTCAGTTCACTACAGAGCATCCAGCTCAGACACGCACACTACCTCCTCGAGTATAAGATGCGCGACACAGCCACGTCACTCTCCTGCGCCACTTGAAAATATGAATCGAGATTGGATTATGGCACATTTATCGTGGGGTGGGGATGAAAATGAAAAAGTGTTTTCAAATTTGACCATTCAGATTTAGTTTTGGCATATTTTTGCAGGGCAATTTTTGAAAATTACATCTTAAATGTCTTTTTCTTTTGAATTACAATAGTCTTTATTGTCAGTAAGATTTACACACTGAAATGTGTCCATTTAACCCATCACTAGGAGCACTGGGCTGCTATATCAAGTGCCCGGAGAGCAGATGGGGGGGGGGGGGTTAAGTGCCATGCTCAAGGGCACATCAGCCAACAACAACTCTGCCAGAGCCAGGACATGAACCAGTGACCCTCCAGACAATGGATGACCTGATCTACCAACCGAGCCACAGCCACTCCTTTTATTTAAGCATAAAGTTACAGAAGAAGAAAATTAAAATGCAGTTTGGATGACTTATTATTCATTTTATTTATGACTCAAACAATGTACCTATATTCTGAAAATGAAGAAGCATTTCTGTTAATGAATTTAAATTTTCAGATTTGATATTTTGATAATTTGGAAAATTTAATCTTTAAAGGACTTTTCTTTTACATTTAATTAAGTCACAAAATGACGAGAGTTAAAAAAAGTCTAAGGAATTATAGTTTGGATTATTTCATTTAAATTGTATTAATGGCTCATAAAATGGCAGGTACATTCTGAAAATTAAATGCATTTCTGTTAATGTGTTTTCATTTGAATTATGACCCATAAAGGCTTCCATAATAAGTGTGTTCACACCACAGATAAGATAAGACCGTGTCGCATAGGCATATGTCCTGCCATGCCGCCTCTCAGCAGATACGCCAATTTTTCCCAGTTGCCACTCGTGATACTACAACGAAAAATCCCATGCGGCCCAAAAAGCAATTTTCCCATAGATCACAATAGTAAAAGAGAAGTCTGTAAAACTGTTCACAGGACACCTCCAGCTGGAACACCTGATAATTACTAATCTGTCTATTCAATATTTTAAGTCATGGACTTTTTATTCATCAAACAGTTTTCTAAAGGCCAGAAGAGCCCCAGAAAAAGCTCATTTTTCATGGTGACGTGTGTCAATGGCTCCAAACAGTGGTTAAAGTATCATCAAAACCCACTGTCAGGTGCAGTAAAAAAAAATAAATGTTTGTTATGGTTTTTGTTTTCATTTTCAGTTTAAAATAATTGGCACTTCTCCAAACCTGATATTGGGTTTTAGGTCTATTGTTTTATTTAATTATATTACATTAAGGTCATAAACAGACCAGGGAAATCCGTGTATCATTCGTTTTTCATCTGCCAATCAAAAAGAAAAAAAGAAAACGGAGATGCAAAACAATATATGCCTGTTTTTTCCCATTTTGATTTTAAGCTCAGATCAAACATACAAAATGGAAATTTTGGCCAATTGACTGAATTAGATTTTTATATTTAATTGTTTGTATTTATGGGACCTGGAAGTTGTGCACGCAGCAATTAGCAACAGCAGGTAGCAAGATTTTTTATTCCTAGGATGGTGACAGATTGATTTACATATACCACGCCTTGAACTCATTTCATTGGTCGCCCAACTCCATAGACTCACACAGAGTCACTGACTGGAGCTCCTAACACGAAATTAGCTAGCTAGCTAAAGTAATACAGAGGCTTTAGCTATTTCATTTATCAATAATATTTTTTTTATTAATCATGCTTTCGTACCAACACTGCCAACAGTCAGGAAAGGCAGAAGTAGAAGCAGGGACAGGAAAATGTTCACTTTTGGAAGTCAATAGGAATGAATGAAGTTTAAAGCAAACTTTATTAACATAGCGCTTTACAATAGAAAGAGTAAACTACACAACAGCGTAGCCTGGATAAAAACACAGAGTGCCAGTCAAAGGTTCTGGACAAGAAACTGTTCAAGCCATCACAATTTCATCGAAGTGTCACCTATAACTATAACTACATTATTGGTGATGTTGTTTACATTACATTATTTAAAGGGGCAGTCTGTTTGTTGAATACATCAAATGATGTCATACATACAGACGCTCCTTGAGCGACTATGGCTTCAGACGGTGCCCAACCTTCACCGGGTCTTTCGACTCTTAATCGCTACACCCTCCAGTTGGTCAGCAGTGAGTGGCCTGCCAGCCTTTCTCCTGACAGTCCATGATGAGGTCTTGGTATCTCAGGCTCTTCCTCTCATGGGCCTCATCACAGTCTTCCTCTCATGGCACTGTCAATTCCACAAGGATGATCTTCTTTGCCTGTTCTGACCAGATGACTATGTCTAGCCTCAGAGTGATCTGGACAATGGGGGGGGGGCTTCCTGTCCAGGTTAGCTGTCATATCCCATCCCTGCGCCCCCTGGAGGACCTTGGTTCTGGCTCTCTTCATAGAGGAGGTTTGCTCTCCTGCCCTGATGAACTGCATCAATGGTGCTTGTGGCCTAGGTGGTTGCAGTCTCCTCCTGGCCTGCCAGGATATCTGCGATCACATAGAGCACCTGGTTGTGCCTCCACCTGTACCTCCTCGGCCCAGAGCTATTTGACACCCTTCTAGTATGTGGGACAGGGTACCCTTTTTCCTACACAACTTGCAGAGTGGGTCCTCCCTCAGGTTGGCCAGACCCAACCAGACAACTGTTAAGTTGCCCTTACTTCCTTTGGCTTCCTGGATCAGATGACTGAGGACAACAGTATGTTCCTAGGACCCAGAGAACCCTGGTATGCCCCCCTTCTGGATTGAGGTGTCTACATATCCATTCTGATTCATGTAAGTTGTCATGTGCCTTGTCAAGACTGAGAGGAAAATATTGGCTTCTACACTCAGGAAGGAGATGGTGCGAAACTGGCTAATCACAGAAGAGTCGTTCTCCTTGGGAACAAAACAGCCTTCTGATGCACTCCATGGTGCTGGTATGATGCCCTTTGCTCAGATTATCTGAATGATCTTCCACAGCCTTCTTAGCAAAAGTGGACACTTCTTGTAGACTTTGTATGGCAATCCACTTGGTCCAGGGGCTGGGGGTACCCTCACCTTCTTCACCACCTCCTCCACTTGTTTCCAAGTTAGCTCTCTGGTGTCCAACTGTTACTTTCATGATTTTTCTGGATCCAAGAGAGAGCTTCACTTTTCACATTTGAGATTTCTTCAATAGGATATTTTATAATCCCATTAAATATAACTTGCCTTAATTTTACATAGTTTGTCATATAGTAGCTGTGAAGAAAATGAATAATCTTAAAGACATTTTCAGTGTACTGTATTTATGTATCCGCTATCCGTACACATGTGATTATATATTTGTGTGTGTGTGTGTGTGTGTGTGTGTGTATGGGGGGGGTTCTCTCTAAGTTTCTTTAAATTTTCACATCTTCATATTTCTATAACATTCAACACAAATGAACAAATTATACAACACCAAGGTCCATATACACAATGTCCCAAACATTTGACATAATTTCTTCATGTAGTAATTTATTTCAACTTAGTTTGTTCTTTTTGCACAATAAAGTATAATCATTTGTCTTTTTATGCTTTCAGGAATAGAAATGTCATTTACTGCAACAGAAAAGGTGTTCTGTGTATTGAAGTATGTCCAGCACACATTGAGCATTTGTAATAACTGTGGGACATGATAAAATTACTATACCCCAGAATTTCTCATTTGAAATTTGTAGAATAAAATAAAATCCTTTTAAGTATAATTTCTCCTGACCATGTAGTCACTCTGATATGAACATCTCAACCCATCCAGCATGTTCATATGGGCCCCAGAAGGATTACATTTGGGCTGCCTATAAGAGCCCCAAGTGAGTTTGTCTGCAGTTTCCATGGTGACCCCATATGTGTTTTCCCAAATCAGAATCAGAGATCTGAATATCTCATTTATTTGTCCACACTATTTATCCCACAATATGTGTCTTTCATTTTATTTATTTATTAATTTTTTTTTTTATTTTTTACAAATATCTTAGTTTCCAATGCCTTTTTTACAAAAAAAAAAAAGAAAACAGCTGTGTCTTTTACTGATATCTGTTGCCTCTACATCAATTCCGTTGTTATTGGTAAAATGACAAAAAAGTGATTCTGATTCTAATATGAACAAACCCACTTGGGACTCTTATACGCAGCCCAAATATAACCTTTGCAGGGCCCACATGGATTTGCTATCTGGGAAATTATGTCCATTTTTTGTGACACACTGCACAACTGAAAATGCTCAAGTAAAAAAATATATATATGAAAGAGAAAAGGAACTAGCTTTTAACTGGAATGTGCTAATGAATTAAATGACACCTAAAAAAAAAACCTTCTGGACTTGAGTTTTACTTTGTACTTGATACTTTCTACACACAGATATGTAATTTATGCCAGTCTGTCATTCCTACAAGATGATTTTCCTCCTCTGACATCATAATTACTACTTTAATAGACTGTCATAGTAGTTGTTAAAGTGATTTATAATTCTCATAAAGATCACTAATGCCTGTTATCATATACCAAATAAAATATGGAAGTACTCTTCATAAATGTAATCGGACAGAAGTGTTTTTCCACATGACATGCACCTCCTGTGGTGTGACAGAGCGCTGACCCTTGCAGAAGACACATGTAATTGCACTCAGAATATGCTCATATCCACTGTGGTTGCCCTCATAACACATACAGTATATGGTTGTTTCCAATAAAGCAGTAGATGACGCTGACCTCCCTCTGCTCCCCCTGAATGAATGAGCCAAACACCTGCTCTGGGAGGTGAACCAGGGAGGGAACGCAGTCATAAAAACGGTGATGGGAAAGTTATTAGAAAATGACCATGAATGAGGGAGATGACTTTATCAGGGCCGTGTCGAGTCGGAGGCTTACAGTCAGTATAAAAGGAATTATGACTTATTGCAGCTGATGGTTTTGCCACATTAGCTCTAGAAAACAGTGACTGTGGACTTAAAGGTCTGTGTGTAAGATTTAGGAGGGTTTAATCACAGAAATGGAAAGCAATATTCAGAACTGAACACCCTGGTGCTAAAGGTACTGAAGTCACATGTTTTGGACAATTCATCTTGAGCATATAAACAGTGGTGTAGTCTAAGGTATGATGCAGGATACAGAGTATACTTACTTATATGCTGTATAACCACTTCTAAATCCCCCTGATGCGTATGGGGGACCGAGCTTGCCATATTAAAAAATAAAAACAGAAATATAAAAAAAACAAATGTATTTTGTATTGTATTTATTTTTGCTAGTTACATTTTTATCCCTGCATTTGTAATAATAATAATAATAATAATAAGAAGAAGAAGAAGAAGAAGAAACTTTATTTATATAGCACCTTTCAAGAGCATAAAAGTCACAAGGTGCTTTACAAAAGGAATAGAGGCGTAAAACACATAAAACAGCATAAAACAACAAAGCATAAAACACAGTAAAAGCAGGAAACAACATAAAAACAGACCTACAACAATAAAAACAACAATTCAAACAAAGGCCAGTCTAAACAGATGGGTCTTTATTGTTATCTTTCATTGTCACCTAAACACTGTTGTCCTTGTATCACCAATAATATCTGAATGTGAATCAGATTAAATATCCCCTCGAGTCAAAACTGTAGAATGCTAGTTGTAACGAGGGGTTTCATCAGTCATAGGTGAGGGTGTGGGGGGTGTATTCAGGTGGTGTTAAACTACAATTTCACCACTAGATGTCTCCTATAAAGCATAACCCACTGGATCCCTATTTGGAAGCCTGTATTTAAGCATGCATCTGTTTTTGTTAGTAATGTGTCTTGAAGAAAAGCGCCATTTTGTGTGTGTTTGAATCCCAGTGCCAGAAGGGGATGAGTGTGTAAATAGCTTATTATGCTGAGGTTTACAAATCATTTCCTGTTGAGTGGACTGACTATTTATCAGATCTCCTGGAGTCTTAGACACTCCTCTCACAAACTTGTCTGCCTATGAGATAGGAAAGAGAGAGAGAGAGAGAGAGAGAGAGAGAGAGAGAGAGAGAGAGAGAGAGAGAGAGAGAGAGAGAGAGAGAGAGGGGAGAGAGAGAGAGAGAGAGAGAACCAAACAATGTGATTGAAAAAACATGTTTTCTCTGCATCACAATGATTTAAAAAAAAAAAAAAAAAAACTGCTAATTTGTGTTTTTCACCACCTTCACCACCAGAAGCAGTACAATGAAATGTATGAGGACTGAAAGGCGTGTGTGTGTGTGTGTGTGTGTGTGTATGTGTGACCAGTAAAACTCTCCTACCTCTTACATGCACAGACACAGACCTGCTCACTGGGTGGTGACACTGCTGGAAAGCGAACTGAAAAACTGCAAACGACAAAAGCTGGAACAACAGGAAGATAATTCAGATTTGATTGGTTTCACGTGTTCTTCATAAACAACAAAGTTTTCCTGTGCCTCCAGCGTGTTTTCCTGCAAACATGGAATCCATTTGTCCCCCCGTCTTCATGCCCTGCAGTTGCACAGGCTTACGCAGCCTGTCACACACACACACACACACACACACACACACACACACACACACACACACACACACAAGGGGAAATGAAAGCAGGCACAGAGTGAGCCCACCACTCTGGCACTGGGATCTTTGATATATGGTCAGGAACTTATTTTGCAAACAGCCACTTTGTGCTGCTAAAAATAATGTGGAGGGACTGGGAGAGGAAAACGTGAATGACTTTGAGCCGACCTGCCTGACAGAAGCTGGTGTCTGTAGGCGTCACTTTAGTGTGTCTGTGAGTGCAGCAGTAAAGGAGGGATCAGTGCAAATGTAAGAAATGAAACCCAACAGAGTTTCCTCTTGACAGGCCATAGCTGTTGTCGTCTTTTATTCTTCATTTGTGTGTTTTGTATGTGTTGGTTTTTCTTGGCCAAGTCTCCTTTACAAAAGAAGTTTGTGATCTTAATAGAATTTCCTGGTATATAAAGAAATGTATATAATAAAATAATAATAAAATAAAAACACACACAAAAAAAGCACCACATAAATACATCATACTTGTAATTATTTAATGACACATTTTAAATAAAAGAGAAAAAAAAGTGACATTTCTTTACAGGTTTTTTTAAGTGTAGAGTTATAAATAGTTGTTTTTACATTTTGTGCTGTTTCGTCAGGAAAAACAATATCTTCTGTGTTTAAAGACGATAATCACATTTATTTATAACATTTACAGCTTTGGAAATTAATAAAACATAATTTTATACAGAAATTTTATATAGACAACCTTTTCATATTATGTTTTCATGAAAATATTCATTATTTTTGCTCGAAATTAATTTATTACAGGTTGCCAAAAAATTTGGATTTGATGGTCATTAATTCATTGCTTTATTGAATGTGTAAAGCTAATATTAATGTGTGGTTTTGTGCATTTATTAACAGTGTATATTAATGAACATCTACAACAGCTGCAGCTGTAAATATGCCAGAGTATATCAACAGTGTTATTTTCTGTCCAGGCCTAAGACTGATAGTCACAGGCCTGGTTTTCCTTCTTTCAATGTTTAAGTCAGTGGTTCTCAACCTTTTTTGACTCTTGACCTTATTTTAACATCACAAATTTGTGACGACCCTGTATATTCAAAACATATTTTTCCCCCTATAATTATTTTGTTTTTGATCCTGTAATATTTTGCTATGATGTTGCAAATAAATGTTAATTTTAGATGACATTTAATCTATATAATGCACATTATTATAGACAGAGGCAAAAAAAACAGGTGGAGATTACTGCAAGTGAGAATGTAATTTTCTTCAGCAGCGTGTATTTACTGATAATTAATACTGAACAAACAGTCAAACTATGAATTAAGAAAGAGCTGCATCATCTGAAACTAACCACAATGTACATTTGACAAATAAACAGTACCACAGTGCTTGAGTTTCAGCTCCACAGTTTGTCACGTCTTCGATGGATTGAGTTTGTTTCACTTACCGGTAACTCACCATATATTTTTATTAGTAAGATTTTATTTTTATCAGTTTCTAGAAATTTAAGGTGACTCCACATGGGCTCCTGACTCCAAGGTTGAAAAGCACTGGTTTAAATTGTGCTATGAAGGAGCTGTATGATTGTGAGTCTCTTATGTTTAGTGGTAAAGTGTTTTAACATTGACTGAAAACATAGTTCCAGTTTCCTGGATTTTTTTTTTTGGCTCATATTAAAACATATGATAAAATATTCCTCTGTCACAGTGGTCTAATGCTTTTTTCAATTGTTGCATTTTCATCATTTGTAAGTTTATTCAGAATTTACTGGCAAATGTCTCCTTTACTGCAGATACATGACTGGATACTAGTTATTGTTGTTTTGTTTTTTTTACTTTTAAAGTTCTTCCACATGTCAGATATAATTTATTGTAATTTTAAGTCAGTCCAGACTCTTCCCTTCCTCATGATCTGTGTTATAATGGAGTTTTCCTGCATAAGGAGACGGTTACAGCCTTAATACAACTTCAGCTGTTTGTGAACTGCACAAATCAAGCCTCATCGATGATAACGTGCACCATATGGGAGGATGGTGATGCAACAACACACACACAAAGGCTGAGTCCGTGGAGTGGAGGCAGAGAAGGTCAGTGCTAATTACTCCATCTCATCTTGCATCACAGTCCTGGGGATTAACACTGCCTCTGATTTCAAAAGGAAAACACCATCTCACATGTAGCTTCCACATCCATCCACAAATGTTTATCCGAGAGCGCATGTGGTTTAGTGAGAGGACACTGAGCACGAGCCGCCGACCGGACCCACGGTGCACGTGACCAAAAACTCCACCATGCGTGTGTGTGTGTGTGTGTGTGTGTGTGTGTGTGAGAGAGAGAAGGAGTCAGGAGTTGATTCAATCCAGCAGGGAAATAAAAATTCAACACCTGTTGCCTCGTGTCAGTTCTTTCTTTCTTTTTTTCTACAACAGTTTCAGCCCAGTTTATCCAGTGGGCCTGAAGACATTTTATACATAAAAAAAAACAAATAATTACCATTAAAGACTGAAGGAAAAACTTGGGTTTTAGCATGTTTTTTTAATAAATAAATAATTGTTGGTGTTAGCCTTTCGAAGATTTACAGCTGGAAATACTCAAGTGGTTTTCCTTATTATTTACCACAGAATTACTGATAATAACCTATTCATAACTTTCAGAACTTATATCACGACTCATCCACTCGTGAGATTTGGAGGCAAATATTTCCATTTCCCCCCTCTCTCCTTTTATATTATAGAGTTGCTATCGTTTGGCATGTTCCGTAATACTTTCATAAATTGTCTCCATTGCTCCAAAATTGTAAAATAATGGGCCTTGTCGGCCACCCGCATTTTACTGGGCCGTAAAAATAATGAAAGTCATATTGCACTGCGGTTTACAATCAACAGGCGAACGGCACGAGCCTGATGGAGGTCCTGATATATATATATATATATATATATATATATATATATATATATATATATATATATATATATATATATATATATATATATATATATATATATATATATATATATATATATATATATATATATATATATATATATATATATATATATATATATATATATATATATATGTGTGTGTGTGTGTGTGTGTGTGTGTGTGTGTGTGTGTGTGTGTGTGTGTGTGTGTGTGTGTGTGTAAAGAAATTGTGAATGTCCACGTTTGAGCCGTGTTTTGTTGTGCGCATAGCTTTTTGTGCAAGGCTCAGAGGTGAACTAAATGTAAATGTCTGCCCCCCTCCTCCAATAGTTAAACTTTGTTGTTGTTGTTGTTGTTGTTGTTGCCGATATTAAGTTATTGTGATTCATGTCATGTTTGTTCCAATATAACTTTCACACAATGTTTTCTCTGATAAGATAATAACATACCACGCCCAAAAGGCTTCAAAATATGATGTTATTTAGGCTACTATAAAAACCGCACTAAAACTAAATGTAATTGATTAATAATATTTCGATTTTTACTGTTTATTTTATCAACGGTTTTATTATTTGGGCGCAAATGCCACTTGTCTGAATCATTTATGCGGAATATACGTAGGTATAGAAGAAACGGGAAAGGTCTTCTTGCTTTTTAACACAGTAGATCCTCCAATAAACTAATAAAAAATAATGTTATATTTGCAAATAGCAGATGGGTTTCATAAAAAGTTAAACTAGTAGCCACTATGGTTGTAATAGCACTTAAAATAGTTATGAAAGTCGACATGTATGCATTAAATCATGAAGTAAAATTAATCGAAGTTATTATTTACTTTTTTTAAAAACTTTATTACAAAATTACCATTAATTGAAAGATATCCGGAAAATTAAAATAGTAGGTCCCAACTGACAATTGGGACAATTATTATTATTATTATTATTATTATTATTATTATTATTATTATTATTATTATTGCCAGAGCCATTGTCATTATTATTATTATTAGTGGTAGTGATAGTTGTAGTATTGTCATTTCATAAATCGTTAGTATTTGAGTGAAATCCTGACACAGACACCTGACCCGGGGGTGTATTGATTTCCACAGTGTGTCTGCCCCCGTGTGGTGCAGTACATGTTTTTTTGTTTGTCTTTAGTTCAGTTACAGCTGACAGTAAACTCCTCAGGCCACTGCTACACTGTGGCTAAATTAACAACTCTGAGCTCCTCTCTACTGACTGCAAATGATGCAAAATGACATGATGATGATGATGATGATGATGATGATGATGATGATGATGATGATGATGATGATGATGATAGAATTTCCATTCATACTTTTCCTTGATGTGTTGATTCTCTGACTTACATGGTCTCTTCAAACACAGAAAAAAGAAGCATTTCTTGCAATATGTGAACAATTATAACCAAATGACCGTTATGACTCTTTTTTTCCTCTTTCTTTTGATGTTAATTTTCTCCCAGTGTACAACATTGTAAAACTTTTTTTTTTCTGTCTGGTAAATTGTCTCCATGTTTGTTTCAAGCCATGGAGGTCGTCTGCAATTCCTGACCGCCTTCTGCCAACATTTAATCGCCATGCACAGTGGTTTGTGTAGCTATTGGGAGACAACAAGCACTGGATAAATGTGTGTTTACTGATGCTGAATGTAAATTTAGTACCTCAAGTTTTTCCAAAACCTTCGAACCGTCCAACTGAGCTGAGGTTGTCCATAAATCTCCATTTTAATGAGGTTTTCTTCCAGGGAGCCTCATCTTAGAGGATATTATGACCTCATACATAATTATTGTGGTGACTGTACATGATAGCAGCTGCAGAGGGAAACCTAAGCTAAACTCCTCCTGTAATATAGTGTGCACACAGATATCAGAATATTACTCATGCAGAATGTGTTTTGGCCTTTAACATGACTCTTGAACTCACTGCTCAGGGGCAGAGCATCAGGGTAAAAAATGTTTTATTTCTTTCCCCATTTCCTGAGACATTTACAGTTGATCATCTTTGTTTAAGGAGGGATAGATGTCTTCATATGCAGGTGGACTGACAGAAGCACTCTCATCTAGACAGTTTCCTTCAGTTGTCTGGCTCCTGTGAGGAAAGAAAGTCTATTTTAAAACTATACATAAAACTGGCCTGAATTCAAATGTTTACAGCCCCGGTTGGTTCAGCTTGAAGCACATGCTAGGAAGCTCTTCACACTGACAAAACACTGAGGTTGAGAAATTTTCCCTTGATCGTTCCTGTATTTGGCATTAAGCACTGGAAACATACTGCAACAGGTCAGAAGTTGTGACAACATAAGTGAGACCTGGTGAGCTAAGCATATGTTCATATGATTAGGGCAACAGTTTATAGTTATCATAGGTTAACTGTATTATTTCTGCTGTCTGTTTTTATTAACGTGAATTACTTTCCTGGAATCCTGCTGGGAGTAATTGTCTAAAAACAATAATAATTTTTTTTTTTAAAAAGAAGTAAAAACCTGCACTAACAGAACACAGATCTGAGTTTACCACAATGTCTGTCTGGAGATGTCTGATTAGATTTCAGAAAAATACATACAGCAATTGCTTAAAAAAGACATGATAAAATACATCTTAATTGCTTAAATTACAAATATACTGCATACATACATTGATCCAATCTCATTATTGCAGATAAATGGACAACAAATAGTATTGAAGGCCGAAAAGTGTGGTGCTAAAATAGTCATCTCTGGTAATATGTCTAATGAGGCTGAATAATCCATATGATTTAAACCATAAAGACCCAAACAACCACCAAAATCATCTAATAGTAGAAAATGTTTAATATCTTCTGGTCCATTAAACCTGTCCATAATATGTAAATAACTGATGCAAAATGCAATTTGTCATCTTCTCATGGTCAACACATATGACCATGACCTATTGAGATGTTCAGTGGCTCCGTATAGTGAATGTGGAAACACCATCTTCTTCTATAACAATGATTTACAAGTAAAACCCATGGAGTTAATACAAGTGGACATACATCTACATAATCAGTAAATGAAAAATAATAATAATAATTAAAAAAAAAAAAAGTCATAGAAAGGAATGATTCTAGGACCCCAAAAAAGTTAGTATGAGTTGGTCTTTGGAAAAAAAAAGGGATTCATAAAGAAGACAAACAGGATGAAAACTCACAGACACACTCTTTAAGCATTCAAATATGGTCATATATATAGTCCTTAAAACACTTGACCATCTTTTGGTTTCACATCTTCATCGGAAGTCTTTGTTTGACCTACTGATGAAGATGTGAAGCTGAAACACATTCAAATGTTTTTTTATGGTCTATGTGTGATGCATGGAACAACAATACAAGTATTTTAATGCTTAAAGAGAGTGCTAGAGAGTTTTTTTTCCTGTTAGTCAATTAAATATTTTTTTAAAGACAGAGGATAATATTACAATGAATTGTAATAAATCACTTTAAAAAATTGTACATACAAAGGTAAAAAAAAAAACCCATTGGGAAACTGCTGAAAAAGTAGCACTGGGTCTTTATGAGTAAAGATTAACTCTGTGATAGTGTTGGCTTAACTGTCTGCTCATGTTGCATGCTGGGTAAGAAGTGCCCGGCACAACAAGTCCCACCCCCCCATACACATTTTACCATTATATCTTATCATTGTGAAAACACATTTTTGGTGACTGTGACCTTTGACCTACATTCACCAAAATTTAATGAGACCACCTTGTACCTTTCCTGAAAGTGTCACAGAAATTGGTCCAATAGTTTTTGTGTAAACCTGCTAAAAAACAAATAAACAGGCAAATAAAGCACACATATTCTTATAGGAGGAAAACTGACTTTAGGCCCAAGTCCGGTTCTTCAGATTTTTTGAGATCAGTGATTACCTCGTCCCCCCCAGAGAGAGAGTGGTGTTGGTTTGTGTGTATGTCTGTTGGTTTGTTTGGTTGTAAGTAGCTTTACTCAAAAACTATGAGACCAAGTTTCATGACATTTTCAGAAAAGGTACAAGGTGGTCCAGAATAGATCCCATTAAATTTTGGTGAATGCAGGTCAAAGGTCAGAGTCACAGTCACAAAAAGTCTGTTTTCACAATGATAAGAGATAGGGCAAATCCAGTGAAGTGTGTATATGTGTGTATTCCTATCTTTATGGGGACATTGATATGTTTACACAGTCACACCATGGGGACCTCTGACACTATGGGGATAAAAATTTAGGTCCCATGAGGGTTAAATATAAATAAAAGAATAAAGTCCCCATTAGTAAAATAGAAATGATGTGGCCCTATAAATACATGAAGTCCCCTTAAAGCATGGTGGAAACAGGTGCAAAATGAAACATATATTTTTCAAAGGGTTTTATAAATGTTTTTTTTTAAATTTTACCAATATCCATTTTCTTATTTAATTATTTGTTTTTAGAACTATTATTTTTATGTATTCGTTCATTTTTATTTCATTTATTAAATTTTTTTAAGTGCTTACACTCACTACCCACTGGCTACTGGATTACAAACTTAGTCCTCATGAGACATGTAAATGTGTGTGTGTGTGTGTGTGTGTTTGTTGTGCCTAACCCCACTGGCACCACTTGTTTTTCTCTTTGTTTGTCAGCGACTTTCCACAAAAACTACAGGAAAGGTGCGAGATGGTCCAGAATAGATCCCATTAAATTTTGGTGAATGTAGGTCAAAGGTCAATGTTAAGGCCACCAAAATGTGTATTTACAATGATAAGAGATAGAGTAAATCAGGTAAAATGTTTGCGAGGGACAGGGTTTGTTGTGCCTGAGATTTGTTTTCTCACCTCCTTTCGTCTGTCCCTCTATCGTCTTCGTCTTCTGCTCTCAAAACTGTGTTTCCTGTGCTGCACACAGCGTCATACTGAGGAGGAAGGAACGCAGAGGGGTCACTCATGGAGCCACCAGGGTGGGGCCCGCTGGGACGGCTGAAATCCTGAAGTGCAAAGTTATGAGGTGGAATACACACTACGGCTGTGGCACTGCTTAGCACTATGGGGTGTGAGATGCGATTTATCATAAAAGATTGTCCTGCGGGAGTTGGCGCTACCCCTGACATCCCAAACATTTCTTCGTTCCACAGTATTGGCTGGCAGCCGTCGATCCCAAACTTGCAGATACTGGTAAAAATGAAAGTGCCTCCGACAGAGATGAGGATGGGGCCCAGCATTCGGGTCCATTGATAGCTGTGGTCGACGTTGTAGCTGTTCCATCCCAGAATGGTGATGGAAACACCAATCAAACCTAAGAGGATTCCACTGATCAGCAGAGACACTGCAAGCTTTTCACTGTCCAGGAAACTCTCTGACTGATGATGATATGGAGCGGCTGTGTCATTCAGCTGATATTCAGTTGATACCTGTCCTTCCATCTTAGTCCAGAACCTTGACAGAACCTGGTTGGTGTATGAATCCTTCAGGTGTAGAATGGTAGTTTACAGTCCAGGAACTTAGTTTGTCTTGAATGTCAGTGAAAAGTTATTGGAGGACAGAAATGGTTATAAGTTAACCTGCACCTGGGTTTGTTTGCTAAGAACAGTCTGTATAGTCATTATAGTAAAAAGAGCAGAATAAGAATGTAGGACAGAAGTTTTAATTTAACAACTTGAACCACCGAAAAAAAACAACACATATTTGAAGTTTTAACTTATTAAGCTTGTGACTAATATGCAGAAAGTATAAGAGGAAGTATTAAGGGTCTAAGCCTTGGTTGTTTCAGACATAAAGACCCATTGCAACTTTGGTGGTACTTTCCAAATTATTTTTTCAAGTTATCTATCACTCTTTCTTATAATATTATATTCTTCATTTATTTTTTCAGTATAAACTATGAATTTTCTATCTTTAATCAATTGATCATGTTGATGTTTATCAAAGCTCAGAATAAGCACAAAGGTTATTGAATCAGAAACAGACAACTGAAGAAAAATGTTAATTTTCAACAAATACAGTGGTGGAAAAATGTTTTTGACCACAGTGCGACTATAACCAGGCAAGTGGTCTTCTGTACGCCACAGTTCCCACATCTGCCTGTGGGACGGGGATCCAGCGCTGGGCTCTTCCCTCTTCATTCCCCGCTACTGAGGGAATCCTGGTTAGTTTCTTTTCCAGCTTAGTAATATTTTTACAATCGGGAATG
Organism: Siphamia tubifer; assembly: GCA_020466265.1. Lineage (NCBI taxonomy): Eukaryota > Metazoa > Chordata > Actinopteri > Kurtiformes > Apogonidae > Siphamia > Siphamia tubifer. The sequence goes on along the minus strand of CM035794.1, from coordinate 49,932,322 downwards.
AGGGTCAAAACATCCAACTCAAGCTTTTTTCTGTGGGACAAAAAAAGACATCGTCCCCGCTTTTTTTTTGTTTTTTTTTCATAAATCACCCCTTGAGTATAGAATTAATGGATCAATATGTATCAAATACTTGAGATCAATGGATGGTTTTGGTCACCAGTGGCTATTTGGATCCTTATGGGTTGAAGAATGTCTGAGAGCCACAAATAAGAAAAAAAAAGACATTCCTGCACGCACAGAATGTGATCTGGAGTCCACCTTGTCACATGTCATTTGACACAGACACTTCTCCCGGCTGTTATGCATAACTTATCTGTGACAGCTCATTCTGCAATAGTTGAACAATCAGTGTAGCATGTTAAGTGGTGGGCTTAAAAACACATCACGCTATATGCAGTACGTGTTACAGTTAGAGCCTAAATGAGCTGCACACAAAGTGAAAGTCACACGAAAACACGCAGGCAGTCTACTCACAGAGTTACACCACTGTCACACTCTTCAGAATGAAATTTTGTGAGGTAATTCTTGTGAATTTGTACATTTGTAACATTTATATCATTGCTGTCTTTTAGTTCAGTTAAGTTTTCATTTAGAAATAAACAACGAAATGGTCAGAGCAACTGAATCTAATAAAGAATAACCTTTTATCAGTCAAATGATTATTTTTGGCCATTTCTACATCCATTAAAAGACAGTGGCAGTAACACTTCCAGTTAGGACAGTGAGTCAACATTCTCAGGTCCAATATTTTGTTTGTAAGGTCCACCTCTGCATGAACAGTGAGTGTACATGCTTTGTTAGGTACCATGAAGTAATGATACCTAAGGTACCATTACTTATATAAGGGAAGGAATGATGTTCAAAAGGATCATCTGCATGTGGACCAGGGTCTGGATCAGCACATTACATTTTGAAAAATTTCACCAAACTAATAATAGTGTTAGTAGTAATAATTTATTCAGTTATGAATTTCTTTAAACAACAAACAAAAAAGAAAGAACAACATCTCCATTGTTCCATATATAGTATGACTGAAAGGGTTTTGGCTGAAGTGAAACATACTTTTCCTAACCCTATTTACATTTAATATAATATTTTCACAAGAAACCACCAAGCAAGCAAACAAAATCAAATTTCAATGTAATCATTGTGAAATATACAATAGAAGATAAACTATATTTAATTGTAATTCAGGTAAATCATGTCCTTATCTCAACTACCAATACGAGTCTTTTGAACAAGTCATTTCTTTAGGTAATCTAATCTAGAGCTCTATATTTTGGAATAATAGTTCATTTGTACATCCTTTGAAAAGGTTTAATTGTTTTAAACATCTTCCAGGCCATTCCATAGATAAACCCCTCTAAAATATATCCACTTCTTTTTTTTATTTGTTCTTGTCTTAACTTCTTGGGGTTTTTTTTTTTTTTGCTTGTTTGTTTGTTTTTGATGGAAATTAAAAAAGCTGTTTCTTCTAAGGTTATATTGACTTTTCCAACATTCAAACATGTCCTGGATGGAAGGAGAGAGCAGGTTATTGTGTGACTTGTATATCACTGCCACTGTATTAAGATCAACAAGATCATGTGTTTTCAGAAAATGGAGTTTGTTGGTGCATAATAAAAAAAAATCAGCATTCATTATAATTCTTATTGCCTTTTGTTTTTAAGTAAAAAGATATTTGAAGAGTCATTGTTCCCCCATAATTCTTACTCCATAATTTAGTCTTGTTATGTCCTCAAATGACACTAAGGTTGAAATGTCCAATTTCAGAGTATTTTTATGTGTCCTATAAAATAACACAGACTCAGATCATCTGTGTAAGTGGTTAAGAGGTTGAATTATCATTTTATGGCTGTTTGACAAAGCAAAGTTTTATCAAAGTGTTTCTCTACTACAGTTTGTAACAGTGCGTGTGGGTGTGTGTTCTCCATACACTGCATTAACACATTCTGAACAACAGCTAGACGTGTGTGCTACAGTCCAGAAAAAAAAAAACCCACCAACTATCATGAATTTTTAAATCTGAATGCAAACACGGTGACATGCAAATGTTTTCCAGTTGAATTTCAAAGCAGTCTGCTCTTCTCCCAGCAGACAGCTCTGATCCACCTACATAAAAGCACCCTCCATGCTGCATTGTCTGTAATGAGAACGCCAAACAGAGAGATGCATCATGGGCCGCCTATGTCAAAGCAAAACAAAAGACAGCCTCAGTACAGCCTGACCGCCAGTGGCTGATCAGCCTTAACCTGTGTGTTTGTGTTTGTGTGTGTGTGTGTGTGTATGTACTGTACTTGTCCTTGCATGTGTGCGTCTGTCTTTATGTTTACCATAGCCTCAGCTCATTTCACTTGGCACTAATGAACAAAGGGACAGATAACTATACAAAGAATCCATATGAGCTCAGTGTTTAAAGAACCCCCCAGAATTGAAGCTGCACAGATTCTTTCAATTAGCAAACTCTAAATATTTATGGACTGAACATTTCCTCTCTGGAAGGCAGAAGGATTGTGTGTGTATGTGTGTGTGTCTCCTGCTGACTCATACTGGGGTGTATTGATCCCCTGGGCTTATGCTTCATTTCACTTCAGCTCTGCCACCATCCTTTAACAGCACATCTGTCCAACATCTTCATGGATGCACTTTTTTAGAACTAGCCACAAAGCATCAGTTGAGCTCTCTATTAAATAATGATGAGCTGCACATTATGACAGCAAACATGTTCACCTTCATTCACTGACTCTGAATTTACCGATAAAAACTCTGAGGATTGCATTAGTAAAGGACCTAAATAAGCACAACTAACCAGAAAAACAGAGTTTAAAGCCTGTTAAATCCTTAGAAATTAAGATTCCACAATTTCTATGTCTTCCCCTCCCCCAAACACACACGTGCTTACCATGACAAATAGCCTGTGACGTGCCTCTGTGAACATGGCACGAAAGGTTCCACTCCCACTCCCCAGGGCTGATAAGGCAGCCCAGCCTGCCAGTGGACAAGTGTGTCTCCGTTGGATCCCAACGTTACCAACTTCCTGTTCCAGTGACTGATGTAGTCTTCCTAGCAAAGAAACACGCAATGAAATCATGACAGTGGAATTTGTGATCATGTCTATTTATAGATGCCAATGATAGAGTTGTGTTTACTGTTCCATCCTGACCACAGTGTTAACACACAGGTGACTCACAAATCTACAAAACAGATAGGAAAGATTGACCAGCTGCAGGTTTACTTACATGCTTGTGGGTGGAATAAAAAAAATAAAGAAATAAAAAAAAAACAGAGTGATGTAGGAAAACAGAGGATTCAACAGAAAAAATGAATAAGGTTCCACTGTGAAATTAATTTTGATGTAGGTTATATTGTTCAGTATTTACTTTCTGCAGAACCAGTCACTTATGGAAAATATACCTATGGCTTTGCTGAAGCGTTCCTCACGTCCTTGGTCTGAAATGAAATACAACATAACTCGAAAACTTATGGATGGATTTTGATGAACTTTTCAGGGTATGGTGGTAATGGGGAGACCAATAAATGATTAGATTTTGGTGGTGACCCGGGGGGGGGGGGGGGGGGGGGGGGGGGGTCTGCACTCTCAGAGTGCTTTTCTAGTTATTGTTACTGCCTTATGTTTTTGCTGACATTGGTTTGTTTGTGTACAACATAATTTTGAAATTAATGGATAGATTTTGCTGACATTTTCAGGGTATCAAAGACACATCTGTCTGTCTGTCTGTCTGTCTACCCTTCACAGATATCAGTCATGTTTCAGCACCTCTTTCTTTCATCATACTTTTGGACAAATATAATGATAACAACAAAAATAGCTGATAGTAGCTTCATTTCATTGCTGATATCTATCCATTTTCCATGTTTTCTTGATAATCAGAATCAGTAATACTTTAATGTTAATATATATAATAACCAGTCACTTCAGTTCTTACATCAATATCTATGGTATTGTACTGACAAAAACAGTGCTTTTAGTCATTCCATGTTTTAGTTTGGTTTAGTCAGATGACACACAGGAGTATTATAACCACTGGATTTGATGGCTTTTGATGGTCTAATAAGTTTTTTAGCAACTGTGTTTATACATTTACCCATAAAATTGCAATAACATTGTTTTCAGACATTCCTCTTTTCACATAGTCAGACACACCTTTGACCAAGTGCAGTGATTACAACAGTCCTACAGTTACTACAGGTGTAATGGTACACAAAAATCACGGTTCTGTACGCACCTCGGTTTTGAAGTCACAGTTCAGTTCATTTTCGGTACTGTATGGAAACAAAATGCCAAAATATTTTATTCCTCAGCACGGTATTTATTCAACCAAAAAATGTCAATATAAAAATACTGTAGAAACAGTAAATAAATTTGAAGTGTTGCTTGGTACCAGTAATTTAAATTATATATTCTTAAATGATTAATCAAATGTTGAAATAAAAAATAATTAATTCCTTTTAAACAGTAAAAAAAACCTCTTTCCAACATCTTAAATGTGTCATTCCACTGAAAACCACTTTTCCACGGACCTTATGGAATCTGATGGGTCACCCTGAGTTACCAACACATGTGTGTCCCCTCCCCTGGCTGTATTTACCATTCATAGAGAAACAACCCACTCAGAAAAAGCCTGTCCACCACACGTCACAGGTACATTGGCGTCACCCACGTGGGGTTAAGCTCCTCCCCCATTGCAGCAAATCTGAAGTAGCATTAGCATTAGCATTTACAAGAGAAGACTGCACCACAGTAGCTGCTGCATAAACCTAGCTGGATGATACTCTGGGATGGTAAACACACACAGAGCCAGAAGGGAGGGGGGAGTCTCCCTTCACGCATTCTGAGCCAATCAGAAATGCCTCATTACTGCGTCATGGTCATGTGTGTGGAAGTACCGGTAAACTGTTGTTTGACCTTAAGTAATTTTTCTACCGTCACCTCCACATGATATGCACATGGTCACAAGAGCATGAATCACAAAAGAGTCTAAAAAATATTAAAGAATCTTCCCTTCACTACTCCAATCACGTAAGTATCCTCGTGAATATTAAAGAGCCATAGTGGCACATGCAGTGATATACAAAAACAAACTGACTGTATGTATTTGGTATAGGGCTGTATCGAATCAAACGTCTGTTTTCAACTATTCGGTATGAATACATATACCGTTACGGCCCTAATAGTTACACTTCATCTATCAAGAATAAATCACATTGTCACATGTGACATGAGAAAAGGAAAAAAAATTTAACTTTATGGGCAACAGTTTAAGTACTGTGTCTCTGCAGTCTGGTGTTTCTGTTTAACAGGCCGTTACTGCGAGGTAAATTCTGATCACAGAAGATTAAGTAAATGTGTAATACAGAGGATAATGTACAGAGAACAGGCCTTTTTGGGGTAATTCAGATTCATAATAATGACTTGTTCATTGTATGTTATTCCTTAACATAAGAGGCTGATGGCTAGAGCCTGCTTCTGTTCAAAGGTTGAACATTCTACTGTGTTAAGTGGCAGATACTGTTTACTTACTCTTCACTTAAAATTAAAAACACCAGTTTACAGCAGTTTTTTGAGAATCCCCTTTTAATATATTTGTGCATTTAGTATTAACCAGAGGAGCCAAAAGTACTCACATTCTGTACTTAAATACATGAGCAGTTGCTTGTGTGAAAAGTAGAAGTACTGATTCAACTGTAATTGTAATAAAGTACCAAAACAAAAAGTAAAACTGCATTTTTTTTTGAAACAATACTTATTTAACCAGGCACAATTAGAAAAGTTTCTGTTTTCTAATTTTCTAATGGTATTAACTAGAGTTCTCCACCAAGTCTGGTACCTGGTAACCTGCAAAAACAGTTAATATTAGACATATTTTCACAGGTAAAATTAGATCAAATGTGGGCAAGTACATACAAAATAAAAGATTGAAACATTTGGAAAAAGTGGATCTGTTCAAGATTCTGGTACTGACCCTGTGCTCCCTCTGTCCTCCACTGATTTTCCCTGTGAAGTTACATACTGTCACATCCATTTAGTTTGAAAAAGTAACAAGCTTATTCTGAGAATGTAAGCAGTATAAAGTACAGATATTTGTGCAAAAACATAGGGAGTAAGAGTAAAAAGTTGCCAGAACAATAAACACTTTAGTAAAGTACAGATACCTAAAACAATTTACTTAAGTACAGTAACGAAGTACTTATACTTTGTTACTTCCCACTTCTGATAAGAACTGAAAAGTAAAAGTATTATTATCAAGTTATCAGTTGATTAAGTAATTGACATCCACCAGTCAGTACATGTCAGATTAAATCATTCAAACCAGTAGAAGTCCTCGTTCTGTGATGACTAATTGCCTGTCAGACTTGGTAACACTGAATTGTGTTCATATTTTTATTGCCAAGGGAAAACAGTTGACGGAGTTCTGCTGGCTGAGTGGAAAATGTGACAGATGTCTTTGGATGCGAGTCTGACATGTTCGGGGTTTGAGTTATTCTAAAGAGGTCTTCTGGGTTTTAAGAGCGGAGAGAAGAAGCACAGCACAGGAATTCATATTAATGCCATAAACTTACACCGTCCTTGTTTGTTCAGATGGTTTTCCCCATGTTGAACAGGGAGATCAAATGGGCATATCAATTATAAATTGTCCATAAAGGTTACTGATGTGAGACTCTCTTGCTCTGGATTGTAGAATAACTCAAGTCAATGGCTCCAGTGGGTCATTGGACAAACATATCTGTGATGGTGGACAACATAAAACCAAATGCTCCCTGCACGCCTGACATTTCAAAGAGCTGGTATTGACATTCACACTCAGGTACATTCAACTTGACCACCCCAGACCTTTTTTTTTTTTAACTCTTATTTCACTTTCCCCCACTGCTTCTGTCAATCTGCCCACTCACACAGTTTCCACTCACATAGTTTCAGACATGATTTCAGCTCATATCTCACTTGTGTTTCTCTGAGAATAACATCATACACAAGAGACCCTAAGATCTCCTCCTCTTTGTCTGAGTGAAGTGGATAAGGAGAAGTTGGAGTCAACACTGATGGCTCACACATGTGGCTGTGAAAAAGTCAGCTCAGATGGTGTGTTCAAACAGCATCGAGGAGGAGGAAGATTAGACAGACGGACACAAGGCATGACTGAGTGTGTAAATACACACAAGGTGTTGATGTAGTGATGAGCACGTATGCACAGTCATGCATACATCCTCCTCCTCCTCAGTAAAGCCCTGCATGAGGTTCTTCCAGGACATTGGTAACACATGTGTGGTGGTGACTTTAAGCTTTGTTTTCACGCTCAATCATCCTGGATTTAAATGCGTTTAATACAAACCTTTTGACGTGGCTTTTGGTACATTCAGACGGTTCTGTTTAATCTTTTAAAAGTCATTTTTAGTACTTTGAAAAACTAAGTAACTGAATAGTAAAATACTAATATGATGTAACTAGGTTAGGAAAAATAAAAAAGGTTTCAGCAACAAAATCCCACTTTCAGAGACTGAAAGACAAGGTTAGGCAAATTTCATTATGGTAGTGGAAAAACGTTTTTGGACACCCCCTGCATTTGTAATATATTATAATAAAAATTAAGAATCACCATTGAAATCTGCCAAATATTGTTCTATTGAGGTCAAAACTGGATGTTTCAGCAGAAAAATACCCAGGACAGAACATGTTGAAACGATATAGTCAGTAAAATAGTTTTGTTATTTTCTTATAAACAAGAAACACAAACATATTTGCATATTGTTGTCTGAGTCAGCCACATCTTTTGAAACACACACACACAATGTTTTTTTTTTTCTGCAAATATGTCATGATAATGTTGAAAATAAAAATTTGATTTGTGGGAAAACTTTTTTTTCATACACAAGGTAATTCAAAGTAGTTTTCAAAGGCATACAATTACATAAAAATAATAGAGAATAAAACAAACAAGAGTAAATATTTGACACAACACACATCCCTCCTTTGTACTTTAAAGAAATATATATAAGTTGATTTTAGAACAATGCAAAAAAGGTTTACACTTATGAAAGATTAAAAGTTGTTTTTATCAATAAACACAGGTTCCTCGTCATCATCCTGGTTTGAGAATGTGTACATTAAAAATAATATTTTATACCAAAAGACCTGTCAGGGGTCTCCAAATCCAGTACCTTGCACACCCTCTAGTTAGTAGATCTTTGGTATAAAATATTACTTTCAATGTACAAGTTCTCAAACTAGGATGATGATGAAGAATTTACATTTAATATTTGCTGATATGACTGTACATAAGTGCATACATGGCCATATCTTTTCCCAGTCTTTTTTAATAATCCGATTAAAATGTGTGATACATTCAGACAGACATCTTCCTAATGCTTATTCTCCATACTAGACTTTTAAATTAAGGTAATAAAAACTCAAAAGGTGATGTAATACTCTACACCACCTTCCATTAGATGGGGGGAAAATTCACTTTGAGTAAGTACCAAGAAGGAATGCATCTTTCAATCCAAGAAAACCCCAGAACTGTATTTCTTTCAAGTCCTTTTTTATCTGCCATGATTGTACTAGAGTCATTTGTTTTACTTGGATCTTCTAATAGAACTGCTGATGATCCTTCTGTAAATTATTGTCCATTTAATAAAGTTCCGGCATTAATATAAGGCTTTGATTGATAACTGATTCCCAGCTCAGGTCACTCACCTGTGAACTCAACTTTCAGAGCTCCGACTTATGGAATAAAACATTTGTTTCCCTTAACTGTCAATATAAATATTACTGTGGTTAATAAGTCAGACTAACAAAACTATCAAAGTATTTTATCACCCAGACCTTTAATGTTTTACATGTCAGTAAACTAACATTACTTCATTACATCATCCTTCCACAGCTTTTCCTTTTTGTCTAAATATGGTCACTTCTGGTTCCAAACTACTAATGAAAGGGAGACAAGAGCTCCATCATCCACTTACAGAGTCTGCCTAGAGCAGGGGTTCTCAAATCCAGTTCTTGTAGCCCAGTGTCCTACATGATTTAAATATCTCCCTCGTTTTTTAAAAATTAATTAATTAATTAATTAATTAATTACAAATAAAAATAAAACAAAAAATCTACAAATAAAAAACAAATAAATTAAACTCCCCCACAAAATTTTTTTTATATATATATATATCCCTCTTCCATCACACATGGAAGACACCATCATCATTATCAGGCTGCTGAGGAGCTGATCAATAATTGAACTAGGTGATAGAAGAGGCAAATATCTAAAAGATGTAGGACACTGGGCCATGAGGACTGGATTTGAGAACCACTGGTCTAGATGGAGATATTTGTTATGAGGTGAGACTAGTTCTCTGGTGTTAATCCATCAAGTGCCAAAATCCCAATGATCCTTTTTGAAATCTTGATGTCAAAATTTAATATTTAAAAAACTAAATGAAAAAAAAAGGATTAATTAATCAAAAGTTTAATACTCTGGCAGTAATTGTATTAGCTCACATGCTGCTTCACTAACTATAAGGACATTTTCTATAACTACATAACTTAAAACCAATATTAGTTGATGCTCCGAAGGTACTTTCAACATTTAAACTAATCATAATGACATCAAAAATATTGTATTATCAGTTTGGAAATTTGCACAAAGCCTGAAAAACATGCATGTTGACCATAGACATAGGTTCTAATAATAGGTGGAACAGTCTTGTATTGTAGGATGTGTAGGCACCAGTGTTCTGTGGTGTTTTAGGGAACAAAAATGAACAATTTCTGAACCAGGTCCAAGACTTTCAAAATATTCTGTCCATTCAGAAGGAATGTGGCCCAAGCTTTCATTGAGAACTACCTTAAAAGGGCTCATATTTTATTAAGCACACTTTTATTAGTCTTTGGCTCATTTATTTGTGAATTTGGAGCCTAATGGTTCATACAATTTTAATGTGAACCCCTCAGGTGCTGCAAAACTATCTTTATATTACTTTGGCAAAAATCGAGTAGATTTCTATGACCCATTTTAATTCTTTATTTGTTACGTGTATAACTAGTTACATAACAACATTTCCGCATATAAAGTCAAGATTTCTGATGAACATTTCTGTGCAGTGGTCATAGTCCAAACTGAAAATTGTTCACATTTTGAGTTGATTATCTAAAATGTTCAGTTGTTAATTGACAGGACAGACTTTTAAAAAGTGTGACATTAGGTTACTGTTAAACAGCCATACTTGGATTTTATGTGCTGTTGCTACCAAATGTTACAAAACATTTGACAATGGGGACACTGTGATTAAATCTTCACATCAATGCCAAAAGAAATCACACACAACACAGTTAAAGTAGTCATTTTCATATATTTGTATATATTCATATATTACACATTTAATACAGGCACAATGAGAAATCAAAGACAAAAAGTGGCTGAGATATTGGTAAAAATGTACAATTCGTGAGAATCATTTACACAATTTTGCTCTTTTAAACTCTGTTTAATACAAGTAAAGAAAAAAAGTGTGAGAAGTGAACAAAACAGGAGCCTCGTGAATTTCATTTTTACGTTTTGTATGGGACTAACAAGAACCAGCTTGCTAATACCAAACACAATAGCTTGCATGTATTAGGATTTTTTTTATTCTGCTTTCCTGACCAAATCCACTGGTTTAGCTATTAGATAACACAGGGCGGCATATTGATTACTCACTGTACAAATGTTGAGGATTAATATGTAAACGTATTTGTTCCACTTTCCAAATTTGGCCGATTAAACTTCAGCGTCAGATAGAAATTTAAGCTGAGAAACATCTCCATGATCCAGTAGAGATTAGTGTCTACCTCTATGGTTCTATTGAAGGCTCTTAAACCAGGTACAGCGACGTCCACATAGAGAATCATACAAAACATTAAAACGTGCATACTGAATAATCACCCTGACTACACATGAAGGCTGCAGGAAGAATACAGATTTCAGAATTTCTCATGTGCAACAACAGACGATCCTGTTGGATTAGCCTCTTAACGTCTAAAATGAGCCATTTTTAACAGCATGGATTAAAACAAACAAACAGGGCAGCATGAAAGGTTACTTCTTTATGTTGAGGTCAGTTGGCCACATGTTGCACAGTGTATGAAAACTCCTGTTGGAGTCTTGACAGATCTCGTTCACTTCGACCCACAGCTCACATGCACCTAATGGCACCTCCTTACACAATAAATCCACAGATCATTGCAAAGACGAGGTCACTAAAAAAAAGGTCGTGAACAGCCAAACCTACCCCGTAAACAAAGTACAACCACAGCCGAGGCAGCAGCAACCATCTCTAACTAAAAGACACAAAGCACCTGGTTTTTAAACTGCTGTCTTCTACATTTAATTGTGCTATTCTTTATTTTTGTTATCCCAGTTATGCACAAGGGGAAAAAATGTGGGTTAGACAAGGCCATGGCAGTTCTGTTATCAATATCTAACCACTGTTAACAACACTGGATTACTCAGTGTTAAGGAGTTGTGATAAGGCAGTTAAATGATTTGGCCTCCTTGTGCTACTTCTGCTGGACGTCGTCAACTGCACAGTGAGCGTGGAGTAAAAAAAAAAAAAAAAAAAAAAAGTTAGAAAAAGACTTTTAGAGAATTAAACAAAGCACAGAAGACAAACATGACTCACTGATTTCCGGAAGACAGTGGGGTCATATAAAAAGGAGGCATTTTCCCTTCAATATCCCAAAAAAAAAAAAAAAGGAGTACAAAACACAACTGGCACAACTGGCACAATGTCAGTGCTATTCTCATTAACTGTGCTGTAAAATACAAAACATGAGTAGAGAAAAGTCAGACTCAGGCACATTTCTCTCTTCACAGGGCACAAATGTGTGATAAAAAAAAAAACATTGCCAATTTTAAAAGAAAAAAAAGGCTGCAAGTGCAGTCTGTAGTAATGTCCCTTGGCTTTCTTAAAGCATCTACCATTTGACACAATGATTCACAGTGAGTGAATTTATATGAAGAACAAAAGTCTTACAAATTTATGAAAAGGACATTTACAAGGAGGCAAAACTTACATTTTAAAAAGACCACATTGATCACAAAGCCCATTATGGGTGATTGTTTAAAAACTCCATATATTTTTACCACAGAGAAATGTAGCTTAAATCTGGAAACCCGACTGTGGGTAAAACATCGATGCACTTTTTGCAGCCTATTGATCCACAGTATAAGAGGAGGCACTGAGGTCAGATTTTTTATTTTTTGCATTAGTTTGAGAGCACTTTTTTTTTTTTTAAAGATCAAACTTGTGCCACAAGTGTGTAAAAGAGGATTTATATTGTTTAAGACAGGTTCTACTTTCATTGCACATGATTGAAATTATTTTTTTTATATTGGCGGACAGAAAAAAAAAAAAAATCAGTAAACTGACTTTAGCGTTGAGTTGAGCAGTGTATTCAGCGTTAATATTTACAGTTCAGAGGAGAGGGAGAAACCGCATGACTGATTTTCTTCCATGTGAAAATGGTTTTATCTTAAATGTGAGGAAAAGAGTGTCTGAAAATGGACAGGATTGTTAGTGCACATTTTTTTTCTTTTTTTATGATTTCAAATACAATATAGATTTATATCTAATCCATAAACTGTTTCTGACTATACAAAAGTGAAGTGATCAGAAAGCATCATTAGACTTCATATCTACACATTTCCTGAAGCTCATCTTAGTTTTCTTTTATTTCTTTTTAATTTTTTTTTATTTTTTTTTTTACTTTTAAACAGTGTTCATTACTCAGTGCTGCTTTATTGTAGTGAGATTCCCACTTTCAGGGCAAAAGTACAACTGTGCTCGGATGGTTTCGGAGATTCAAGAGGCTTTGCAAAGTCTCCAACTTTTACATCAAGCAAGATTTTTTTTTTTTTTTCCTTTCTTGAAAAACCAGAGTGGCGGGTCACCTCAGCAATCTGCCATATAGCGTCCTAATGAACATGTTAGGAAAACAGAGAGAAGCATTTTCAGTTGATGATTAATTAAATAAAACTATATTCTGCAGTGTGACTGAAGGAAACATACCTGTAGCGAATCTCTTCTTGTTTAGAGACAGTCTGAATCCAGACCCCTGTAGCTCCATGTCCACTCCTGACAGTGTGGACCCCTCATTCATAAACTGCACAGCCAGAGTGGAGGGGCTTGACGGACCATTTGACAATTCAAACTTGGCCCTCAGAGACCCAGAACCTAGGGTCAAACACAAATAAACTACTTCATTATTCATTTTTTTTCTCCAGCCTACTGCACCATATGTAATGTCCATGAATGCCTCCGTCGACACATTGTAAAAAAAAAAAAAAAAAAAAAAAGAAAAGAATTCTTTACCTTCATTTTCAGACTTTTCTGAGATATCACTCAGCTTCCACAAACACTTATTCTGCTCCGAATTCCTTAAATGAAATATAAAAAAAAATAAAATAAAAACCAACATTAAGCTCGTCCTACTCATGTTACTCAGAGTTGTTTCTGCTGCTGCTCATTCACAGTCACTCCTCACCAGATGGAGTTGGGCAGAGACTGCATGTTGGTGACACCTCCGTCAACGGGCACCAATATCTGGACATTGGTGAGGGCCCCGGGGGATGCCATTGAGTCTGGGTTGTAGCGGTAGTCCAACCTCAGGTCTGTAGTACTCGGTGTACACTTCCAGTACACGGCTAGGTTGAGAGGAGTGGAATGGATCCCATCGGACAGCACCTGAATGCACCGGTGCAGCAAATATTTCCATCTTTAGACATGAAGCTGCTTTAAGTCTGAGTAAGAATGACTTCATACCGATTTATCCCCAATTCATCACTGAAGAGTCATAAAACATTGCAATCAAAAATAATTGCCACAATAATCCTCTTTATCTACATATATCTGGATGTTGGCTGCCTGACCTGGTATTTTAGGATGTCCACATTATAATAGGAAGATGACGGATTCTGGTCTGAGGTTTTTCTGAGGTAGGACGTCAGTGCTTGCATGTTGAACCAAAAGTCCTTGGAATCTGAGTCGCTTTGGGAAGGATCACTAGATAAAAGACAAAGACAAAGACACACACACACACACACACACAGAATAATCAGAGGCTCAATTATTCATCACCCTTCTTGGCGTTGTGTGTATAGCTCCAATAGCTTGGAAAAAATGACCCTGTTATATCCAACTAGCTACTAAATCATCAATTCCATTTGATTCAATTAGTTCAGCCATGGTCTTTGGATAACCAGGAGGTAGCAGAGTGAAGACTGGGGGGAAAAATGGAAAATTACCTCTTTTTTTCATTAGTACAGCTATTTGAAGAAATGTCTGTTTTAATATAATGACAAATTAAGCAGCAGATGTAACTAAAGCCTTGACAGCAAATGACATCCAGTATGTCTACAACTTAGATAAAAGAGGTGAGAGACAGAGTAATGTATTTAACATAGATGAAGATGTTAAGTGAACTTTGGTGTCTTTGTTATTTTAGGGTGTGAAGTCCTTCAGAAGAGACATGGGCTGTTGAGAGCCTGACTGTTAAAGTCTGGTGGAAAATATTTCCCTGACAGTTTAATGATAGGTTTATGTCAGATTACTAATTGAATTTCCTCTCACTGACGCACTCTACATTTCCTTGATTCCCACTCACATCATCAGGTCTAAATGTCTTTCACTTAAGAACTGCCTTAACAAGTTAACGAGTGGCCACATCTCACCTGTATAGTAGCTGTTGGTTGGGGAGGATCTGCTCCAACCTGCTGGTGTTCTTCAGTTTGAAGGTGAGCACAGGTGGGGAGGGGTTGGAAGTAAACACCTTGATGATGCCCATAGGGAAGGACAGTGTCATGTCCCCTGTGATCTTCACAATGCATCTGTGGGAGAGAGAATGTCAACATTCATAAAACTCTACAGGGTGTCCCATAAGTCTCATAGGAAAAATAAACGTTTCTTGACATTTTTATTTATATAATATGCTCTATATGACTGCCATTTTTTCAGGATGATTCCAATTCATTGTTCTTCATTCAAATGCATTCTTTGGCTTAGCTGAAATATAAACAAATACATGTTAGAACCATATATGTATGGAATGTATTGTGTCTCCTGTGTATGGAGACTTATGGGACACCCTGTATACTACCGAATAGGCAATAGCTGCAGGAAAAGGTTACTTTAGGTAACTATTCATTAGATTATTATTAATAAGAGACATCATTAAAAAGTTTTATCACAATAAAGCAAAAATGAAGGCTACAAATAGTCTTCTATTTACATACACCTGTGACCAAACTCAGTTTCAATCATACAATGACGTACAGCGACGCATAATAAAGACAATATTTTAACTGCTTAGTTTCTTTTATACACAGGTTTTATATGCAGTAGTCTTTATACATTTGTCACTCTCAATATACATTTTAGTGCTTCTTCAGTCTTTTTTAGGTTTTTGGGTGTGAAAGAGTGTTGTCTCAGTTCAGGTCCAGCCTTAAGCTGTGGTGGTAATGTCCCACAGTGAGGCTCAACCTTGCACAGTGTCTCCGCTGCATTGCTTATGAAATGTTCCATTTGCTAATCCTTGCAAAAATAAGCCTTTTGCACAGCAGCAATTTAACGGCAGTTAACCAATAAAAGGCTGTATGTTTTCTTTGCTCCAGACTATAATCTGCCCCATGTAGGTTATCCACTCTGAAAGAATGGTGTCAGACTAACGCAAAACATTCCACACATGCAGAGTGAAAGGGTGATGCACTCTGCAAAATGCACAACCAAAGGTCTGGTCAGGGAAAGAGCTGCATTTACGTAGTGCACATCAAGTGAAGAAAGGACCATAATGTCCTATGTGTTGTAGTTAAAGTTCAAATATGGACAAAACTTCGTATGCCTATGAGTCCAAGTCAGGTTTTTTGAGCAGCAAGAGGTCATGTGAGACTCACTTAGTGGGATCAGCTCCTTTGAAGTAAGCATTAACAGACTCTGTGAAGGCCACAGCAATGGGCAAAGCATCTTGGGATGCCAGGGTCACAGGGCTGGGACCGCGAGACGTCCCTGAAAATAAGAAAACGCACAGAGTTTGAGGTTTGTTGATGCAGCTGCAGCTCAGACATTCATAACAGTGGGGTCCAAAGCTCACATCACAATCTGAAAGGTTTGATCATGCAAAGATGTATTACACTGTTTTTGCATTTCATCATGTCAGTCATTCATAGATCAGAGCATTCTGTTATTTTAACAAAGGTACACTTCATATTTGGTGCAAAGGTCCACAGTTTGTCCTGCAGCTGCTTTACTTTCACATCAGTAAGTAGTTAAATCTGATGCCGTTACTGTATGCAGTTAAAGAAACATTGTAAGCAATCTGTAAAGAAGTAAATATGGAAAGCACACATGAAACAAACAGAGGAATGCAACAATGCACTGCAAAGCAAATTACCAGTCATCCTTCCAGCCCAGCCAATAGACTGGTGTTAGTTACAGTTAAATATAGAGGAGAGTCATCTGTTATGAACTATGACTGTACCTGCTGGGGTTTCACAACGCTTCTCAAAGGTAGGCAGCTTCGCTATGAACAAATCATCCTCTTTATGCCAAAGTAAAGGCATAAGGAAGAAAGGAGGAGATAAACAAACCCAGAGAGCACAAAAATGAGGAGATGATGCAAAACACAATATGTGATGGTTAGTGACAGTGATGATCTCAGAGATGAATGAGGAGAAAACTAGACTATAAGACATTCTGAGTATCAGTTAACTGTTTTCACAATAGAGATGATTAACACAGGAGGATATACACTGTTGTCCATAAAATTAGAATAATTTGGTTTTCGTAGTCATTCCTCTTTTTATTCCTATTTATATACATACATACATCAATGATCACCTTTGACCAAGTACAGTGAGTACTAGTTACGTTTTATCTATAAAAAAAAAATTACAATAATTTTATAAGAAAAGGTAAATGTATTCTATCCATCTTTATGGGAAACAGTGTATAAACAAAACAAGAGTTTGGTAAAGTACACTCACTTTGACATAGAAGAGGGAAAGGAGAGAGGTAGAGCAGCTCTGGAGAGGAGAGAGGGAGGGCAAAGGTGTGCTCAGCTCCTGTGGGGGAAGGAGGGAAGGAAGGAAGGAAGGAAGGAAGGAAGGAAGGAAGGAAGGAAGGAAGGAAGGGAGGAAGGAAGGGAGGAAGGAAGGGAGGAAGGAAGGGAGGAAGGAACTGTGAGTGAGGGGATAAAGAAGGTGATGTTGAGGTGTGGAGACAAAGGGAACAGCTGAGGGCTCTCACCAACAGTGGGGGTGTTGCCAGCGCTGAGTGAGGCATTTGAGGACAATGAGGAGGAACTCTCTGCCCGTGCAAGTGGTGCAGTAGGAGGTGGGCTGGCATTAGAGGTCTTGGGTGGACTGAATGGTCGTACCTGAGTATATAAACAAGTAATTACCCTGGGATGAAAGCACAATGGGACAATAGTTTTTCTTTGATGCATTAGACCAGGGGTGTCAAAGTGCGGTCCTCAAGGGCCGGGGTCCTGCATGTTTTAGATCTTTCCCTCTTCCATTACACCTGGAGGCCATTGCATCATATAGTCTGATGAGCTGATCATCCATTCAGCGCTGATGCATTCTGAATGGATGATTTAGTTTAAATATTCAGAAAAAATAAACCGTTTTCCTTTATTTTTGGGCATGGAAAAGGTGCCAAAAAGCAAGACGTGGTTTTTTTTAAATTATTATTTTATTTCAACATTTTTTAAAGGCAAAATTAAAAATAATGGGACCAAATTTCAATACTAGTTTTCTTCTTTAGTAATTTTTATTATAAATTTTCCACATTATTTGTCATTTTGTAAATATTTATTTTTTGTTGCTCATTTTGTTTATTTTTCGACATTTTGGTTTTTCAAATTTTATTTATTTTTCTTTGATTTTCTGCCATTTGTGTCCTACTTTGCTCATGTTACCAATTATTTTGTTAGTTCTCAGGAGTTAAAGGGTTAAATTGAATCACATGGAAGAGGGAAAAATCTAAAACCTGCAGGAAGCCAGCCCTCGAGGACTGGAGTTTGACACCTGTGCATTAGACAGTAGTTCGCTGTACGAAGACCCAGTGGATTTACTCACAATCTCATTGATTCCTGTGAGTTTTCCAGTGGGAAGTTTGGGCCTGGAAGAGGGACGTGGTGGGGGCACGAGGGCTCCGGCGGTCAGAGGGGTTGTGGGTCTGTTTGGAACAGGCACTACACACAGAGACATGGAGGGATGAGTGGTGAACAGGCACCGAGAACAAACAGTCATGTACACACACATGTTGGGACTGGGTTTGCACACACAAAAATAGCATGCGTCAAGAGAACTGGTAAAAAAACAAAAACAAACAATCATTAGGAACGTTAAATGTTGAAGTTATAGCACGATGCAAAAGAAACATTTTAAAACAAATAATTCACAAGGAAAACATGGTGCAAATCAAGCAGTTATTCAACTGAACATATTTAATACAAAACAAGCAAAAACATGTAAATGTCAACATTAAATATAAAACAAAAGGAGCAAAAATAAGAATGGACTGGTAAAACAAAATACAAACTGAAAGTCCCAAACCATAGGCATTACACATGTCTCTATAGTAAAGGTTACCATTAAATATTTTGTTTGATGGAGCTGCTGCCACTGCCCTATCTGTAACCCCAGAGAAGACATCAGAGAAACAGGGGGTGCAGTCCTCTCTGCTGCACACTGTCTGGGCGTAAGCATCACCAGAGTCATCAGAGAGGAAACGACTTGACCTGCCAGAGCTGGACTGGCACCTCTGGAGCTCCTTCACTGATGACCCCGACCCATGACGGCGAGGTGGAGCAAAATTGTCATTGAAGGCGATCCACTGACTCTGAGACCATGACACAGAGGAGAAGGCATCTACGCTCTTAGGAGGGCTGGTGGGAGAGGGGCTTCTGATGGGGTCAACTGGCTCAGTTGGCAGGGTGATGGGGGCGCTCTGGGCTCTCGCTGGTACAGGTTTGAGTGCTAGCGAAGGGTTTTCTGGTGAATCCCAAGGAGAGGAAGTGGACGAAGAGAAAGAGGAGACATCTTTGGATTGCTGGCTCTCTGCCAGGGCGGGAGAGCCCTCCCGGTGTAGCACCGTCTCCACTGGGGGATGGGGGGGTGGAAGGGGTGAAAGGGGCGTTGTGTTTGACAAATGCAAAGCAGAGTGTAGAAGGTAAACCTCTGAAACATTTAAAATTCTGCTACAACAGTGACTCAAACAGGTAGAAATACCTCACACTCTATATCATCTATTACATTCAATTAAAATGCAAAGGAAAACAGACACTGGTATAAAGGGTAGAGGTTCTTGGATAAGAATTAAGTTGCTGTCACTCCATTTAGCTATAATAATAATAATGTGTAAAAACCTATGTAATTAACATAATAATGTTTAGTATTAGTCATAACAACATAATCACCCCAGCAAACGTTGACCATACATTACTTGAATAATGCTGTAGACTAGCACTAGTATTAAGGTGTGTGCTATAAAATGTTGTTAAATTTACATAATATTCATCATTTTGATGTGGGTTTGTTTTAAAGTACCATTTCATTTCCTCTGTTGATGTAGTCATAGAGCGTTTACCATGTGCTGTCACGACTTTCCAAACTGTTATCTTTGATAGATTAAATCACTTTGGAATATTTTTTTTTTTCATAAAAATGAACCACAAAACTCAGAGTATTCTGCGTCAAAGTCATCTCATGTTGCTTTAAAAACATACACACTGATTGCCAATTACCTGACTGTCTAATTGGTCATCTGTTAAATATGAAAAAGACTTTTGTTGCTGTTTGTAATGAAAATGAAAATTATATTATATAAGTGTTCACATTTTTACAGTAGGTATTTACAATATGCTCAAAATTATTTTTTGACATACACCAAGACAAATTATCTTTTGTGGACACTGTTGGGCACACAACAGGAATTATATAAATCGAGTTCTGTTAATTACATTTTGCTGGCAGTGAAACTCAAACACACTATTATGGTTGGTGATTATTTTCCAATAGTTAGGGCATGTTTTAATACAGTAAATTAATTACTACTTCATTGAATTTGTACTGTAGTCCTTAAGAAGGTGTAAGGACAACTTGAGGGGTTTTGTCCAGTACCATACAATAAAAACTCCTACTGTTTCCAAACATAAATGCATTGATCAAAGTTTTACAACACCGATTATGAGTTCAGTTCGACTCATACACATGTTCATATGAAGACTGAAATGGAGAGAAATGTAATCAATGCCATTCATAACACTCAATGACTATTTCAAAACTGTTTTTGAGTTACAGTCTCTTAATAATTGGGGCACACGTGTTACCTGATGCCTCTGGTAGAAAGACGTCTGACTCATTCATCAGAAAAGATGGAGATGGAGGGATTGAGAAGAAAATAGAGGCAAGGTCTGACAAAAGCAGGTATAAAAAAACAAACAAAAAAAAAACAAAAAACATCAAAACAAAAGTACATCAGATTTTCAAACTCGAACATTGGCAATGAAAGAAAACAAATGTATAAAAAAACTCACCAACAAATAATAAATGCACATAAAACCTATACATATTATTTACAACAAAAAAGACTGAAGATAGATTCTGTACATTTTTTACCCCCAGCCTTAATGAAGCATTTAATCTTTTGTACGCCTCACAGACTAGATCTGTGTGCAGTAGAAGCTGCTTAATACCAGTGCACTGTACACACAGAGATTAAACAGGCTATAAGCACCGACTTAATTCCCATCACTGTTTCTTAATCAGGGCACTTTTCGATGCTCTTTTGACTTTTAAGCCATGACCTTTGGCAGTAACGAGACACTGTTTGACAACATACGTGCTAGTGGGCTTTATAGCCAACCCTCTGACCTTAACTAGGTGCCAATTAACTGTGGATTACGTTTAGCCTAGGCAATGGGTCAGCGCTAATGTCACTCTGTTTAAACACTGGTGTCATGCATTTAAAGCCATGAGAATCCCAACACTCAACACTACGGACTTCAAAAGGCTGGAGAGTACAGTGAAGTGAACGCACATATGTCTAGGTGCAAACAATAAAAAACAAGAATAAAAGAGGAATTGCTCATAAATAGAGACTTTTGGGAATGTGCAGATGTGATTTATTCAAAGAGAAATAACTGGAGCATGAAGAAAAGACAAAAAAAAAAAAAAGGAAAAGAAAAGTTGCCTTAATTCCCTAAAGTCTAATATGTGGTCGACTTCAGGGGTGGGTTCCGTCCTCTGGGTCTTAAGAGGAAAAGCTTCTGAATTGAACACTAAAAAGATTTAAGTATTAAACATCTTATTGGTGATATGGTACAATCTATGAGAGATAGTGGATAATGAGAAGAATTTATGGATAGGCTTCATGACAAAATGTGCCCATTGGAGGTTACCTGTTGATGAAGACACAGATGACGAAGACCCTGCCATGACAGTAGGACTGAACGGATCCAGAGACAGAAGATCATTGTTGGTCAATCTGTCCAAGGAAGCAGAGCACGAGACAAACTTTACTTAATTTAAAGGATAAAGCAACACAGTTTGACTCAGAAACAGAGCAAACACACACAGGAGACAATAGAAAGTACATAGATACTGTTAACGGTAAGATCAAATAAATTCAAATAAATATGATGGCATTCTTGAGCACTTACTCATATGTTGGCACTCTGCTTTTTGCCAGTTCATCACCTGCAGAGTGAGAAAAACAAACAGTGTATTAAGACCCACAGCCCTGCACCAAGTGATGACAGAAAATACACATTCCCAGCATGTTAAAAAAATTTAGGAAATAAAAATATGATTCGGACCAAATACCAGAGGTTTTCACCAGCTACTATTCAAATGTGTTTGCCAAAAGCCATGTTTAAAGTACATCACACCTTAAACCAGAAATATAAACTGAGGTTATGGCTGAACAAATGAGAACCACCATCTGCCATGAAGAGTGACACATACATGTATTTGCAGTAAGATTTAGCTTATTTAGTATTTTACAAAATAAAACCCTAAAATCTCACCCAAATACTGAACAGAGGTAATTAATTGGATTTGTTGTCAATATAGTGGTAACACTTTACAACAGGGGGTGGAATTATTAGTAAAAATGTTTTTGCATAATCAAACATTATTTATTGTTATTTTTGTGCCCCTTTCTAAAGTGTTACAGTGTTGTACAAAGGCCCGTCAAAGCAGTCTGAAGCAGCTTTTAAGCACCAGGGGTAAGTCAGAGCTACTGCTTGGACCCGTATATAAAGCTGGCACCTGGAAGTACATCCTTAAAAATTAGACACTGTAAGTTTGCAGTGAGACAACACAGTGTCAGTGATGTTAACAGATGTCATCTGACTACAGCAGCTGTATGAAAGGTTTCCATACACAGGGACAGAGATGAGGGTTGTGGCAGATATTTAAAGGGGAAAGGAAGGCAGGAAGGAAGACTACAGTAACAACATACTCACCACGACCGGCCTTAGAGCTTAATGTAGGTACTCCTGTGTTTGTGTAGAGTATACATCTATCAATACCTGCATGCATTTCTCAGTGTTTCATGAGCAGACTGTGAATATAAATGTCATTGATGCAGGTGAAAGCCGGTTTCTCCACCGCTAACGTCTTTCACAGTTTTGCAGAGCATGACACTAAATGATGAATGCTGCCCTTAAAGTGTTTGTCAGAAACTCTCAAGGCATCAAACGCAGCAAAACGTTAAAAACTTTGCCAGTTTGCAGAAGGAAAAAGATAATTTCTGACATGTCAAAATATAAACATGTAATTGAGCAATTAATCTCATTTGTACCATAGTTGGGAAATAACCCCAGAGCAAACATCTCTAGAAAAGAACAGTTATTTACTTTTTCTTGGGATAAGTTGGTTTTGGCTTAGGTTGCGGTTTTTCCTTTTTTAAGACAACATCTTTAAAAACAACTCCAGCCAAGAAAAATGTAGTTGAGAAGTTGTACAGTCAACCCCTTTCACAGTCATTCAGCGTGACACAGATACAGAGGTTGGACAGACAGAGAAAATACTCACTGGACTGGTTCCTCCTCATCTGACCCTGAAAACAAAAACAGACATTAATTAATCAAAGATGAACACAGCCCACCTTCAATCTTAAACTGTAAATAAAAGAGATTAGCTTAGTTTATTTAACAAATAACCAAAAAAAGAAAAACCTCAAACACAAGTGGAAAAATAACCCTTTCTCATATTTACAATAAAACAAAACATTAGTATTTCAACGGTCACAATATCCCTGCAACATGCATGTGTAAGCCCAAACATTGCTTTATAAATGTCCTATGGGTTAAAACCATAGCCTTAAACAGTATTTATGTTACAACGTATGATACCACAATGAAAACAGAGGGAAAAAAAACTAAGGTTGAAAACCATATTATTAATTATTCCCAGTGGCAAGGGGAATTTTCCACTTCAGAGTTAAAGACAGTAAATCACAGGACTACCCTCGCCTCACACATACCAGACGTTAAACCTAGGGTGAAAAATTCAGCAGCGCAAAACTGTGCATCTAAGCCCATGCAACGATCAGTCAGGGACAGCGGAGAGTATGCTCCCAACACTTCACCAGCTTCCTTCACAGAGCCTCGGCACATAAATCTGCCACGTCATGCTGCTTAACATAAGATACGCAAGATATGCTCTTGTGGGCCACCAACCCAATGGAAACTTAGAGCATCCATTTCAATAAAGAATGTATTCTCACAAGGAGAAAGGTTATAGTGGGTTGGGGGTGGGGTGTGTGTGTGTGTGTGTGTGTGTGTGGTGGTGGTGGGGGGTGGGGGGGGCTGGGTGGGTGCGGTGTTGTCGGGGAGGAGGGGAGAAAGAGAAACAAAATGGGTTTAAGGAACACGGCAAAATCGTTTAACCACCGTAGAGCTGTGAGGCCAGGGTTTAGTCCCACAGGCGCTAAGCGGCAAATGGGTTCAATTACGGCTCTTGCTGGCCACACACACACGACTTCCATTGCTGTTTCAATAAAAGGAACACCACGGAGGGGGAAGCAAACAGGAGGAGAAATGAAAAAGACAGAAAAATGAGCACTGGGGTGGGAGGGTGGCGGTGGTGGGGTCTTTCAATAATTCACACCAGATGATGCAATGTTCGTCATCACCTCAGATGTATGTTTTAGCCTCAGAAAGTCTCGTACCAAAAGTTTATATGAAATAGGAAAACAGTGTAACCAATAAATGTGAACAGACAGGGAGGGAAGGAAATTTAATGGAATGACTATTCTGGTATTTAAAAGCTCATCAGGGAAAACAGCGGCTTTGTGTAGATTTAGGATGATGAAGTAATTGTGAGGCTGAGTCGCAAAAACCAAAACCAAAGTGCAGTGAACAAAGTAAAAAGGATTAAAAGCATCTCTTCCTCTGATTCTCATCACATAAAGTAAAAAAAAAAAAAAAAAAACAACAACATCCCCTTGAAACGTGTAATGTATCCTTATCATTAAAAGGGAAAAAAAATAAAACGTGTTAAAACTGGGAAACTAAGTCCATAAAGTATTCATAAACAACCACAACAGAGTCCTGTCTAGAACAAGTGGGCAGCAATAAAAGTAGAAGAGTGAAAGCAAACAAAGAGGAGGGGGAAAAGAAAAAAGGGCAGAGATACAGTGGAAAAAAAAAAAAGAAAGAAAAAGTGAGGAAGAGCAACGGTGAAAGCAAAGGAAAGGCAAAGGCATGGAGGAAGATGCCGTGACATTGGTTTAATGTGCAGTGAGGGAGTGAGGCGGGTGAAGCCCACTAGACCTCCTTTACGACACTGAGCGTGCCCTCTCAGCCGCTCCACAACACAACATTAACAACAACAACAGCTCAGTGAACACACGGTACATGTTTGCACACAAGCAATAGCGGCTTTAATTTTTAATGGCTGTAGCTATTTTTCAATGACTAAGGTAGAGTGATTCTGAGATTTGAATGATGGTGAAAGACGAGGAGATGAATGAAGAGCTTCAAGCCCAGGGTCACATAGGAGACTGAGCTTTGTCATAACGTGTGTGTGCATTGTCAAACAATCCCTTAAGCAATGACTGGGATAAAAGTCTGTATCTGTGAGAGCATACAGGCCAATAACACCTCATTTAGAAAAGACTGGCTTTAACTCCTAAAGCCCCAGACATTCTAGAGCATTCTATTGAGCTAAACTATCCACTATTCCTATCAATACTAAGGCTGTGTATTGGCAAAATTCTGGCAATATGATACAAATCACAACACTAGGATCATGATACAATATACTGTCAGTAACGCAAGGCAATATTTGTTAAATAACAGATAATATCCTGTAAAAATGTAATTACACCACAAAGACGCCCAAATACTAAAAACATTTCATTTGATCAGAACAGGATCTAACGCTAATCTAACGCTAATCACAAAATGTTCCTCTGTGAATATTTAAATCTTAAATTATGTTTCACAGACAATTAGGTTTACGATCAAACGCTTATAGTCTATTATTTATGAAGTGAACAGTCCCTGAATTATCAAACGTCAGAACATTATTTTTGTGAAAAACTAAAAAAAAAAAAAAAAAGTGCTTTAGGATGCTTAAAATAACCAGTATGTAACAAAACAGAGTTAACTAACAATAAATAAAATGTAAACAAAAGTAAAACACTAAACTAAACCCATGCCATATCAGCATTTGAATAAAAATAACAATACAGTAGTGCAAAATATTTTGAAGAAATCCTCAATATTTTCTAACACCCTTAATGAATACATGTAAAATATAATTTATCATCTTTTCATGGTCATCAGACATGAACCATGTGAATGTTTACAGACTCTGTAGAAGCTCTGAAAACACTGTCATCTTCTACAAAATTGATTCACCAGTAAAACCAATGACTGTGAATGAACACACTGGGTTTATGTTCGGTTAATGATATATTTGACTGAAAAGTCTTTTTTGTGCTTTGATACAATAACCTTTGACTTTACTCTGAGCTTTTTTGAACATTTACATGGACCGTAAAAAAAAACAAAAAACAGAAAAGATATTATTTTCACTGGAGACATTCAGAGGATAATATAATAAATGGTGAAAAATCAATTACGAAAGGTTAAATAGAGTGAAAATTTAATTTGGGAACTCACACTGAAGTCACACTGGATTCCTTATGAGTTAACTTCTTTACATATATACAGGGTTACAGGTACAGGTGTTTAAGACTACTACTACTATTTTTTAAAGACAGAATTTAATGCCAATTTCATGGCCATCCTAGCAAAAAATTCCCAGACTTTAGGAAAATATATTTATTTTCTCCAACACCTTGATTCCAACGGTTCCGAGTCATTTCTCACTAGGAGCTGCAAAGTTAATGACAATTGATTCCTAATTTGAGCATAAAGTGTCAGGTTGGAACAGGTGGAACTGAGTCGACTAACATTACATTCTTTGTAGCTTGGACATTTAACAGACACATTTAAACAAAACACCCAACTGGTTCCTGACAACATAACTTAAGACCTACCATATCACATTTAATATACTTAAAAAAAAAAAAAAAAGTTAAGTTCTGTTAATAAGCACATTTGGAAATGTGAGATTTAACACTTTTTAAGACCTTGCTGGAACCCTGAATATATATATTAAAGTAACTGAGTAATAGTTATACAAATTAACTATAGTAAATTCAGAGAAAAAACAAAGCATGACATGTATGTAAATAAAGCCCTGGCTGAATTAAAAGGTAATCAAGCACATGAAATAAAGTAGACATAACATATATGCCTTTCTAGTGTAAATAAAGAAAAGCTGCAAGAAATAAGAGCTAATGGCGTATATCTGAGGGAAGGATGCGATGGTTAAATGGAGCTCTTATGTAGTCTGTCAGGGGTTAGATATTCTCCTGTTGCCCTCTAGTGTTACAGAAGAAGAGCAGGCAGATTCTGCTGCACAACTAAGGAGCAACAGGTATATGTGTGACACTTTTGTGTGTTCAGAGTGTTTTCATGTCCCTACCGAGGTGGAGGGCGACAGGATGATGTTTCCGATGGAGGCTTTGAGCTCGTCGATGGTGGCTCGGTTCTGATGAGTGCCATTGTTGGGTTGGACCGGCTTGATTTCGACGTGGAACTTCCTGGGCTCGTCCTCATCCTCTGAGTCGCTGGATGAATAGAAGGAATTCTCTTTGGCATGTGAACGGTCAGTGAAGGAAATGGCAGGACGACAGGAAAGAAAGACCATCTAAAGTGTTGTTATAGTTGCATGTTGATGCAATGAGGGATTATATGGGTAAGAACGCTGAGCTGACAGGCTGTTTATTGATCACCTGCTCAAAGTCTTAGCAGAGAAAAACTGAAAGGATATCATTTTCATTTACTTCTGGTCTGATACAGAAGCCCTCTGCGTCAACTTGGGGGGTGTTCTGAAACACAAGCAGAAACACAAAAAAAAAATCTTCTAAGTAGGATATCCATGGCCCCTGAAATTGGTTTTTAAACGAGAAAAGCACTCTGAGAGCAAACCACCACCAAGGCAGACCCCCCCCCCTGAATGAAGAGTGGTCCGCTAAGGAGGCTATGTTTTTGCCAGAGTTTGTCTGTCTGTCTGTTAGTAAGCAAATTCAAAAAGTTATAGACAGATCTTGATGAAAATGTCATAACGTGTTGGGGGTGTCACAAGGAATAAATGATTAGAATTTGGTGATGATCTGGAAGAGATCCTGGATTCTGGATCGCTGTGAAATCTATTCTCCATTTACCACAATGTAAAATTTCAAAGTGATCCAGAATCCAGGATCTCTTCCAGATCATCACGAACATCTAATCATTTGTTCCTTGTGACACCCCCAACATGTTATAAAATTTTCATCAAGATCAGTCCATAACTTTTTGAGTTATCTTCCTAACTAACAGACAAACAAACATAACCTCCTTGGCAGAGGTAATTAAATATATTAAACTGCACTTCTATACATGAACTTGCATTTTTTCCACATTAGTGTCATTTCATTTTGTTTTCAAACTGCTTAAAGAGTGACGCACACCTGATTGAACCATAATTGCAATATCAACAGATGCAATTATGTATATAATCACAAAAGGCTGTATAGTCCAGACTGAGGATAATTTAGGATTTAATTGAAAACAATGGACATAAATTCAGATTTTAAATGGATTTAGTGACACTAAGAAAATACAGGTCCTGTATAAAACACACAAAATGATCGTCACCACATGGTCTTGTATTTTATACTTTTCTACAAGTTAAGGTTTCTACATTTTTGTTTATATTTATCAAAATGAACAATCAGTGCTTTTTTTCCTCAATAGTGAAGCAAACAATCACAGATCAAAAATATAACAATGACAGCGTGAGTTCAACACAATCCTATATTCAAATAATGATAAATGAAAACCTTTAATGGAGACAATGTGCCATTAGCCATATTTATCCATGCAGAATTAGGTTGAACAATTGTATAAATACAGTTTTCCAAACTGTATGAATGAGACTCTTTTCTGGTGAACAGTTTTTACTTCATCAAAACTTCTAACAAGAACAACAACAATGGATGATGAAGTTGATTATTGTATCTTCCTTATGTTACTTCAGATGCAACAGAACATTGGCAGCTTGAACTGCATTTAAAATAATTACATTTCATTAACTGAACCATGTGTAAATAGTATTTACCATTATGGTTAATGGTGAACAAACCTGTATCACAATAAACTTGTATATGTACTATTAGAATATCAACAAAGTGGGTCTAATGTTAAAAACCATAGAGCTTGTAGCTGAATAAGATGGAAATGCATCTTATAATTCAGAAATAAAGAAATAATTTTGAAATATGCAGTTTCAGTGATAAACACACATTAGTGACTGTGTTCTGGGTGTGCGTGTGTACATCTGTGCGTGTCAGCTTACAGCATTCTGGATGTCTATGGCCCCGTAATATCCAGGGGGAGCGCCATTGGCAGTGTTCTACAAGCACAAACAAACACAAATGAATGAGTGAATGAGCAAATCTGATAAACAAACAAGAAGAAAGAGAGAGTCATATGTTAAGGTTGTAAAATACGAAGCAAAGGAATGTTGACAAGGAATTCTCCCACCTCCTGTTGTTTGAAATTGTAATAATAAAGAGATACAGGTGAGGGAAAAACAACAGAAAACTATACTCACAGCAGCTTCAACCTCTGTTGACTCCCTGTAAAACACAATATTGAACATGGTTATGAGAATGTTCTTCAATTTGTACAGAAATGTACTAATGGACTGTAGCGTTTACTCACGTAGAGTCTGTATCCTTGTCTTTTCTTCGACCTGGTATTCCAAATGGTTTTCTCTTTCTGGGTTTGGCACCTTCATGTGAAATTGAATGAAAATGCAACATTTGATTTGCTGTCTAGTATAACTGACTGACTAATGATATTTCATCTAATATCTTATACTGAAACACTAACCTTCAGTAGCAATTGCTGTATTGCACTCCTCAAACTCAATGGGTCCTAATGAGACAAAAAAAAAAAAAAAAAAATCATTTAGGTTCATTTGGCAGAGAAAGGGTCAATGACCCACTGCTGAGAATGCTGTGAAAGTACATCACGCAATAATCACACACACATACACACAGCATAAACACACTATAGCGAAGCACACAACATGCAGTCCGGCCTGCCATAGAGAGAGTGTATACAAACAGGGCTGGGCTGGTCCCAGAGGGCAGACAGGGTCAATGGCGGAGTCAACTGTGTGTCTGGTGGCCCTCACTGAGTTACAGCGCTCCCTCTTGGGGACACAAAGTACTATACCACAACTCAGAGGCATCCTCACACACATATACACAAACCCCACCTGGGACCCAGGAATCACAACTCATAGACTGCTCTGACATCCACGCAGGCACCTCGGTACTCACGCCAAACAGCAGGTATGAAGACTAAACTGAGCTGAAACTAAACCTGCCCACATGGGACACACAAAGTCACTTAACCCTATTACAATAAGACCAACAACCTCAAGATTACATGCAGTGAAGTGTTTAAAGCCACACGGACAAATCTGCTCTTGGACTTAAGAGATGACATTTTTTCCTTCTTTCTGGCATGCAAAGAACAAGAACAAACAAACAAAAACACTGCCAGAATAAACAAGACCTAATCAGGACACACAAACATACAGGGGTAGAAATATAATGACCAGAATAAACACTGAGAAATCAACACATCTGTTCTGGTGAGAGACAGAGATATCATTTGCCGCACAACCAGCCATGGATTTATTTTACCAAAAAGAGAAAAAAAATATTGCTTTTGGTTATTCAAATATATGATTCATATCAAAGTAAACAGCAAAAAACAACAGTATTCACACTTAATTTAATGTTCATCAATTATACACATTTACCTCCAAGGCCCTGCAAGCCAACTGTCACGCTTTAAGTGTTCATCCAGAGGCTGGGAAGCTTTTCCAATGGGGATGTTGCTTTAACATATACAAAGTGACATCTATGCACACACGCACAATCTAAAAGGTGTGGAATGATGAGCTGTTTGTGAGCATGATTTTTGTTTTTTTAGACATTACATGGAGTTAATACCATGCTAAATAGTGATCAATACACTGCACTGCACTGTTTTGTTTTTTTGTTTTTTTTTATATATATAAAACTTTGCTTAACAGAAAATAAAAAGGACTTGCTTGAGTGCCATTTCAAGTTTTTAAATCTTCTTTCTTGACCTAGAGGACATGTATGGGGAGACACAAACATACTTTGGGTAACCAGAAAGCTTAATAGCTTGCACGATGAAGAGAAGACATTGGGAAAGACCCTCTGGCAATATTTCTGATACATGCCTTGACCTGAAAACAACAAAGCTAATGATATTTTAACTGAAAACGTATACAGTAGCAGCGGCCCAATGCAATCTCCCCAGAGGATGCCAGTCGCAAGCAGAATTGACGCATTGTTTGGCGTGTGCAATGCAGAGTGAAGCGCAGGGAAGCGGCGAGTCACGAGAGGCATGCATCACGCCAAGTGAAGTGGATAAAGTACACCAATGACCGATCTACTCTACTGTGCAATATCAGGCCTCTTCAGTGCTGTGGAATAAGCAGCGACGGCACGAATGACTGTTTGTGTTTGTCTGTGCACGTTTCATGCCAATCAAAACAAAATTGGCATGCTCAACTTTCTCTCATGGCAGGAAATGAAAGTGACAGTGGTTTGATCATCCCTTTTTTTGGGGTCACTTTGCTGAAATTAAATGGGTGAGAATATATGACCTCATGACATGTATTTTCCTGGAAAGGAAGCTCTGAGCCATATTTTATTTGACCATGACATTTTCCATTATTTGCATCAGTTTCTGATATTGTCAAACAAAAGTAATAAAAGAGAACCAGAAAGGGGGAATTTACAGTAAAATTACACACTGCTTTCTTTATTCCATCTCTGGGATGTTTAAATAAAGTCGCTGTGGGTCTATGTCAGGCCCAGGCAGAGCAGGAACTCTTTGCCGCTAGCATCCTACTATTGCATCTGACAATATTTATGCACACCAACTGCAGAAAAAGTCTAAACACCAGACACATGAATATTACCTAAATCTGGGCCGACATTAGGAACAGTTTAAACATCTCCTAAACAGACAGACGACTTTGTTTATACAGGGGAAGATGTTTCTTTTCTTTCTACTCTCTGTGAGGGAAGCATGCAGTCACGCATGAGCGGCGAATGGTTTTTTAAATTGCATATGCTTCACATGGCACTGGGAGTGGGAGAGGGGTGGATGAGGGGGGTTTGCGTGTCTGGCCCACCGCCAGTTGACAGCTCAGCTGGATATCGTTGAACACTCAGAACCCCCCTGCCTCGCAGCGTGTCACTTTGGGATTGTTTCCGCAATAGAAAGTTTATTCAACCTCTCTCTCTCTAAAGGCACTGGACCAGCCATCCGTTCAGCTATTTAATCAGGGGACAGACAGGTTATTTTTCTGACAGGGCCGGGGCTGCTGCGCAATCCCTAATGAACAGCTTGATACATGAGGAATTTTCTGACCGTTTCTTTAGCCTCAATTAATTCTGCTGTCCAAACAAACGAGGGCCACCACTCCTTAGACACAGCGTCTGGACACAGGGGTCACCATTTGTGTACATACAAACACAGTAGAGGTGAAGCTTTTGTGCTTCTGACCTGACGTAATGTAGTACAAGTAGAGGGACCAGTGAAGCTATTTCACATTAAGCTGGCTTATATTATCACAATTCACAGGCTAATTAATATATGTGAACGTCAAACCGCTTTGGACATTAAAAAAACTTAAATCATGCTTCAAAGGTGCAAGCGTCTGTGCCTAATATCAATAAATGAGCTGTTCGTGTGTAAAAAGAGGGAGGTGCGTGGGGCACTCAAGGAGTCTGTGGAGTATTCCCTTGATTATTGTGGCATGGCAAAGTTTACACAAGAGTCATTGTTGAGCTCTGACCTCCAGAAAAGGTTGGTTCTGGCTGCTTAGTCTGCGAGCACAGCAAAGCCCCAGTGTGTCACATGCTTACTGGAATGCCAAGCCTGCCTACCTTTACAGCAGATTACTATGATTGACTCTGATGGCCCTCTCCTACTTCTAATTGCCCCTCTCTATGCACCCCTACCCTCCCAACCAGGCAGAAGGCTCATTCTCCTGACCACTGCTTTATTTATGACTAACACAGGCATCGATGAACACTCACCAGGACTCAAATCCATGAAACTTACCTGGTCTTTCTTTTCCTGTTCCTTTGCTCTCGGACAGTTTCTGTATTAAACTCTCCACTGAGGTGTTCTCGATATTTCTCACAAATTCATTGTGGACCTAAAAGATGAGATAAAAGGAATCACCATCATTGAGTGGTAAATTCAAGAGTTTATTTCAGTTTTGTCTTTGTATTAAGGTACTGAAAATAGCTTGATTACTGTGATGTAATGCATTGGACTGATTATGTTTTTGTGGACTACATCTGTCTGCGGTAGATGATATATTCTGTGTTTATGGACGATTTTACGGTGCTCACACATAAACTTAATTCATGCAGTTCAGATTACCCCATCATAAGGAGTGAATACAATTTCTGGCAGCTTCTAAAAAAATGGAGAAAAACAACCTTTATGATGTTTGTGCGGTTAAAGTAGCCTTACTGTACATCTGTTGTGTTACATATTTCCAGTCATGTCAGAGCATGCAAGTATTTTAAAGAATGAAGAATAACAATGATTATAGTTATTGTCTGAGTCTTTGGTGAGGTCTTGGGGTTTATGACATGCAGACTGGGAGCCAAGATGAGCCTGCTGCCATAGGTTCTCCCTGCAACTTGAGCTGCTTTGCTACTTTGTTAGTTTTTATAACATTTATTTTGTATTTGGCCCGTGGAGAAATACCGCACTTTGCTGTCATTGTATTGTGTCAGGTTATATTATTGTTGTTGGCAGTGCGGTTTTTCTGAAGCCCTCTGGGCAGTATCAGAGGGAGGATAGTGTTTGTTTGCTTGTTTATTTTAGATGTGCATGTGAGCTTGTGTGTTTACTGAGGGGGAAAGCGATGTATAGGCATGGGGATGGAGAACAGCAGCTGAATCTGTGCCATCTCACCAAACCATTTAGATATGGGTGATAGTAGTGTAAGCAGAGAGTGGCTCCACTATCATACAAACACACACACACGCATTCACATACACCCACCCCCTTTGAGGTGAAGTACATTAGCCTTCAGTGCCCTGGCAGGAGAGGATGCTGGGGGTGGTGGGAGGGTGGCTGTGGAGAGGAGGTATGCTCACTGCAGCACACGCGATCTGTCAGGTGCTGCTGCCATGACGGAGGGCACTAATGTCAGCAACCTGCGTGCCCCGCTCGCCTCTCGCAAGAACACACACACAGACCCCTTACCGTGGAGATTTTTTCCTGCATGTCTGAAACATGCATCTGCCTTTAAGGGATCCTCACTCACACATAAATGCTCACTTACAAAAACAAACACAAGCACGCACATTGACTGACAAACACACCTGCTCTTATGTGGGTATAAAGCCCTTTCCACGGAGAACAGCACTTTACACTTTTACACACGCAAAAATCGACCTCATATACCACATAAAACACAGCACACTGTGTCCTACAATGCTTTCTCATCCTCTTACCCTTCATACTCACTTTTCTTTTTTCTTTTTAGTCATGTCTTGTCTCAGGTTCACTTTGCCTCGGTTAAATTACTTGAAATTCCTGTATATCAATGTAAACATCAATGAATATTCATATTGCTATGTTAATAATAAAATGAGTTTGGAAGGTTACAGATCACTTAAAACCCTATTAAAACTAACAGGTAGTATAACCCTACTATTATTTAAACTTTCACTACAATTTATTTTATTTGATTACCTTTCATTGAAATGTTTTAAACAGTAATAAAGCTGAAATGTCATAAAGGCAGAATTACAAATAATAATTACCCAAGTCCTATAATAGTTATTTTCTGTATGTGGTTACAGTAGCTTAATACCATGTCCTTTTTTCTTACTTCTGCATGTTTTATATGATGCGTGTTCCTTTTGCATGTTTTAAATGGTACATATATAAATGTTACAGAGTATGGCATATGGCCATTTTATTTTTTACCTTAGTATTGTTCTAGAATTATTACCCCACCCCTGAAAGGGGAGAGGTGTATTGTTTTCGGGTGTTTTTTTGCCTGTTTGTCAGCAACTTTATGCAAAAAAACTACTGGAATAATTTCCATGAAATGTTTAGGAAAGGTGCAAGATGGTCCAGAATAGATAAGTCACAGCCAGTCATGTGTTTTTACAATGATAAGTGATAGGGCAAATCAGGTAACGTGTGTGAGGCAGCAGGATTTGTTGTGCTTGGCACCAATTTTTTATTATGCATGCACAAAAAAGACCAATTTAATTGTAACTAACCTTTTCCATTTTTCTTTAAAGTGACACAGTATAAATAGTGTTTTCCAACCTAGGGGTCAGGAGCCCATGTGGCATCACCAGAAATTTCCAGGAATTGATGAAAATTATATATATATATATATATATATATATATATATATATATAAATTTTCCTCTCGCCCCACGTGGGTGGTGTCTCCTTCAGGCTCGGGTCTTCTACCAGAGGCCTGGGAGCCTGAGGGTTCTGAGCTGTTCCTGGCAATGCACACATTTTCTCTAACTCCTCTTTCAGCCCTTGGTATTTCTCAAGCTTCTCGTGTTCTTTCTTTCTGATGTTGCTATCACTGGGGACTGCTACATCTATCACCACCACTGTCTTCTCATGTTTATCCACCACCACTGTGTCAGGCTGATTGGCCATCACCATCTTGTCAGTCTAGATCTGGAAGTCCCACAGGATCTTGGCCTGTTTGTTCTCTGTCACCTTTGGGGGGTTCTCCCATCTTGACTCTATTTATTTTATCGCTCATCGTGAGGTATAGGCATGTATAGCGTAAAGTGCCTTGCCTAAGTGGTGTAGACCACTAAGCTATCCACACCACTAAGCTATCCAGTCGTATATATATATATATATATATATATATATATATATATATATATATATATATATATATATATATATATATATATATATATATATATATATATATATATATATATATATATATATATATATATATATATATATATATATATATATATATATATATATATATATATATATATATATATATATATATATATATATATATATATATAAAAACCCAACCTACTCATAACATATATATGGTGATTTGACAGAGACAATCACATTCAATAAAAGACATGACAAACTGTGGAGCTGAAACTGAAACATTGTGGTTCTGTTTATCTGTTAAGTCTTCACTGTGGTCAGTTTCAGATGCTGCAGCACTTTCATAATTCATAGCTCAAGTTATTGTTCGTTCAATATTAATTGTCAGCCTTGTAAATACCTGCTGGACTAATTGTACATATCCTGACCAAGGAAAATAGAAGGTAAGTAATTAAGTAAATGTTATTTATAAAACACTTTTCAAAGCCAGGTTCAGCATGCGCTTTACAGTGTGAAATACAATACAAAAAATTAAGATTAAATGAAAAATACAATGAAATACTATTGAAATATGCATATACAATCATCCCAAAATGATTCATACTCCTGCCATATTTTGTGATTTTGTTGTTTTTGTGATGACAGGAATGAATTTCCTCATGTTTCGTTGTGACTTATATGTGAAACACAAGTGAAGGAATAACAACAAATGATACTTGGAGAAAAAAAGACTCATTTCAGGAGTATTTTATTAGTAGATTTACAAAAAACATAATGTTTACCCTAAGTTTACTCAGATTGGTCCTGATTGGACGTCCCAGAAGGAAACTAACCCCAAATAGACTACCACGGTAGTGTAGTAGTGGTTCAAGGTCCAAGTCCTGGACTAAACCATCTAGAGAATCTGTGGAGGAGCTGAAGATCAGAGTGATGGTAAAAGATCATCCAAAAATACCCAGCTGGAGGCTTTGGTCCAGGAAGAGTGGACCAGAACAATTTTCAACATGGTGTTTTTTGGAAATCCACCAAATATTCCTGAAATAAAGTTATTCTCCAAACGCACACACACACACACACATATACATATATATATATATATATACATATATATATATATACATATATATATACATATATATATATATATATATATACATATATATATATATATACATATATACATATATATATATATACATATATATATATATACATATATATATACATATATATATATATATATATATATACATATATATATATATATACATATATACATATATATATATATACATATATATATATATACATATATATATATATACATATATATATATATACATATATACATATATATATATATACATATATATACATATACATATATATACATATACATATATATACATATACATATATATACATATATATATATATATATATATATATACATATACATATATATACATATACATATATATATATATATATATATATATATATATATATATATATATATATATATATATATATATATATATATATATATATATATATATATATATATATATATATATATATATATATACACACACACACGTGTGTATGTGTATGTGTGTGTGTGTATGTGTGTGTATATAACATACTCAGTGAGTTTATTTGATATATGCCACAAAATCAATCTTCTTAGGACAGTGTATTTTTTCCACTGTAGATCGTTACGTAATAAATATTATGTAAGTGAGCACTAGCTGTGTTTAATTGTTGCCATCATTGGCACAATTAGTGTATTCATCCATACAAAAACAATGAAACTGGTGTTGTGAACACTCCAGCAGCTTTTCATTTTTTTTATGTGTTTATGTATGCATATGTTTGTATGCAGTACAAGCCAAATACGAGTCCACATGAAATATAATTTTTTTTTCTTTTATTTTAATATGAGCAGTTTTCATCATTTAGCGTCTAGAAAACTCCCCTGTTTGGGTCAGACTAGTTTTTTTGTTAGTCTAGAAAAATATCAAACCACTGAAAGAAAGTCAAATTCACACCATTTGTTGCTCAAAATAAAACTGAAATGTATCGTAACATTAAATTACTCTGGAATAGAATCCATTCATATGACATTTTGTTTGATCCTAACATGATATTTTAAACTGTATGAATGCAAATGCAAAAGATTTTTATCTTTTGTACACCGTGTTTCAATTAAAACTTATCCAAACCCCCTTATGATTATCTGCTCTCCATCTCATCTTACCCTTCAATCAATCAATCTTTATTTAAATAGCACTTTTCATACAGTGAAATGTAGAACAAAGTGCTTTACATATTAAATGAATACACCCCACCACCACCTGACACCATACAACCTTTTCTGATACAGTTCTCTCATAATTCTCATACATAATGAGATAAATGTATCACCAACAGAAAACTAAATAATAATAATAACACTGGCAATGGCACTTGTCTTCAGGCAGTTAGAAAAAACTTGGCTCTGCGATAGACAGCAGCACTGCCCATCTTCTGCTCAGAAGCACAGGAAGTGTTGGCATGAAAAACCTGTGGTAGCCTGTCACTCTGTATTTATTCCAACTTAAGAGTATGAGCTGCAGAGACTCTGACAGTGGAGCTGTGTCGCCCCCTATAGACTATCAACTCAACTGAAGACCCACAAATGAAGGAAAATGCAACAGATTGTACCAAGTCTGAATACATTTCTTGTCGCACTGGTTAGTATGATTAACAAATAAATACATGCCGAAGAACCAATGAAATCACTGCTTGACACTGCTGTTGATATAACAGTGAATGCTGTTTGAAAGCCATCACATTTGGATCATTATTGCTATTTGTCAAACGTAAACAGACCCTTCCAGATACAAACAGGCCCCTGCAGCACTTATTACTATCAGAGCCAGAATCTGACAAGTATTTAAAGTACTTTGGGTGTTTTAGATGGGCTGAGAGAGAGTTGATCAGTTTTTAATTGCTTGGAATAAAAGACTGAACGGACCATTTCCTGGTTCCTAGTTAAATGATTAGGAAGATCAAAGAGGACACTAATTGATATGACACTCCGTGAACCCAGTGAGCACAGCTTTGGCTCAACAAGACACCTATTCCACACACAGGAAAGTCTGATGTATGTCAGTCTGGGTTTGCGTATCAGCTCTTACCTCTCCAATCTGACTGTGCGTCTCATCCACAGACTGCGAGTATGACTGAATGATCTCCTTCATGTGGAAGATGTGGCTTTCTTCAATGTCCTGGAATTTCTGAAACAACAGAGTGGAGATAGTTAAGTCACAACAGTTCAACAAATCTTGCAATCGCATGAAATCAGGTTAACCGAATGCCAGCAAATCTGCATTATATTGTCAGACTCAAACAGGGGTGGGAAAAAAAAAAAAAAAGAACAAAATGCAGTCAGGGGAAATTTCACTTCCTTATTTAGACCCTGCCACTTCCTGTGTTTCTGGGTGGTCTACAGCACAAGAGCATACACATACTGAACAATATCCAAAATTTGTGACATTTTGGTCTTTTAGAAGTTAAACGTTGGTAATGGGTAAAATCACAACTTCAAATGTTTGACTCTTCGTACTCTAGGGAACAACAAAGACAATGATTATGAATAATCAGAAACAGTGGAGATTAGATGGGAAAGATGAGCCTCTCCAACCGCATGCACACACAGATAAAAAGACGCTCAATCTTCCAACTACACTGTGTGATGAGATGATGAGGAATGAGATTTAAATAAGTCTGCACGTTTGTCATTCAGTGCCATTACAGCTAACAAGTACTCGCACACAGACACGCCCACTAACCCACCGACACACTCAGACAAAGAGAACACACATGTAGCAGCCCCAGTGATGTCAGATAGCACATGTGTTCACTGTTTATAACTCATGTCCACATGTGCTGTGTTTGAGATGAGCCGTAGACTATGATCCTGAGGAAGCAAAGCAGCCATGCCACTTTCTCAAGGGGGAAAACAAAAACCTTGGCCTAACTGGAAACATTTCTGGTGGCGGAGCTGCTGTGGTGCAGGAGGATATGGAGGCCAGATTCTGGTGATCTGATTTTCATTTAGAGTTTATCTAATCAGTCCTTCAGATGGATCCAATCAGAGCTTTGCACAATGATTCCGTTACAGAGGAAAAAACACAATTTGGAGATGATGCAGTGCACGAAATGTGGATACACATACACACATTAAACAAGTGTTGCATAGCACAGAGACAGACGTAATGAGAACATATTTCATTAAAGCTCGCACACACAGACAATCCATATTGACAGTACCTGTGCAGTTTCTGCCATCTTCTGCTCAAACTCTGACTTAGCTGAGGCGTATTTCTCCACATATGACTTGTAGCTCTCTGTGGCTTTTTTGGCTTTCACTCCCGCCTGGCAAGTATAAACAGGAACATAAATGGCTATCATTTTGGAAATTGTAGACAATGGCTCTCTGTTCTGTGGATCAGCTGATAAGTCAGTGAGGAAACCAAGCTCCACTTAACATCTGAAGTTGAGAGGTTTTAAGGGTTAATGTTTCTGTATAGACTGGAGTGTTGAGGCACTTCATCATGCCTTATAACCATACCATGATTATGTTGGTGTGCATATGTGCAAATGTGACCTCCCACCTTGTCCACATCTCTCTGGGTGGCCCCTTCTTTGCGGAGGCGCTCCTGCTCCACAGATTTGGCATTGTAGTTCTCCTTGGACTTCTGTAGAGCCTGTGAGGTGGTCTGGATATTCTGGACAGCTTCTAGAGTGGACGCCACCTCTTCTTTTGTCTAACAACACAAAATATGCAAAGTATGTGTCATCGTGTGCTCCAACCACAGCCTTCATTTAGCTTCTCTTTTTGCTTAACATACACTCATACAGTAAGCTGCCTTATTATGCAAGTAAAATACACTTTGAACAAACCTCCTTTATTGCTTTAGTGCAACTACTATAATGCCAGGCACATGGTATTGTGTTGTTGTACAATATGATGAAGCTATATAACAAATGTACACAACTGAGATGTTTGTTTTTTATTCTTTTCCAGTGAAAACTCATTTAAAACACTTTATATCAATATACTTAAAGACACAAATAACATAATGGTAATAGGAAAAATGTTAATGACAATGGCAGTTAGTGTTACGCTTAGTGACAGCCACTATTTACACTATGATGAAAGATGAGTGATTAACAAAGTGGGAAAGTACAAATCTGAGCACCTACTCTCAGATAGGTGTACATAATGCAAGAGTATCTCCAAGTCAGCCAAGAAACAGAAAACTAAGAGGAGAGGAAGATAGGAGGGGGTGATATGTAGACGGTTTGACAGTCTTTTTGTCTTGCTGAAAGCACAAAACCAACCCCACTCATTCAAAGCTTCTAACTCACTGTGTGTGATGTGTTCGGTGGCTTCATGCATGAGATATGAGTTGATGGTGCTTTTCATCTGGGACGAAAGAACTAGGTGGAAGAATGAGGTGTAAGAAATGCTCTAATGCTTTAAAATAACTCTGCACGCTACGGTCTCTAAACTTCTTTGTGGTTGAGGGTTCACTTTAATTCATGCTGTCAATGTCTACACGATAACTACAGGAAACATTGATGACAGAAAAGGGTCAAAATCGATGAATATTTAAGCAGGTTCCTTCTTTTTTCATGCGACGCTGTATTTGTGGTGCAAGAACAGCCATGTATGGGAACACCGCAGCCACCGACCCCTTGCGACAATAGGAAGAGTTCAAGCAGTTCAATGGAGTAAACACACATGGGAACATTTTGATTTAATTTGGACATCAAAGCTTTTCACTGTGGTAAACATCTCAAGCATCTCAAATATCTTTAGCCCAATTTCACACCATGGCAACTCAAGGTGCCAACATCCTACATACCTTTTTGTGTGCTTTGGCTTGTTCCTCCACATATTTCTGAACCTCTTTTATAAGTTCCTGAAGCTTCCTTACAAGCTCCATGTGACAGCTTGCCAGCTTCTCTGTTGAGCTCTTGAACACATCCCAAACTGGAGCAAAGGTCCTGCATGGCACACACAGATGTAGAGCAAAGACAAGACATTTATATTCACATTCATTTGAGCAGACGTTTTAGTCATCAGGTAGTGGTTAACTTTTTTTTTTGTTAACCCAATGATAAGATACCACCTAAAATGCCCTCATGTGTTCTTTGCAAAAAAAAAAAAAAAAAAAAAAGTACCAGAAAATACATGTTTTTTTTTGCCAATTCTTTTGCACATTTGCTTTCAGAAAGAGATTAACTTTCAATTATCATTATTAGAAATTATAAATACTTAAAGAAAAATGTTTTATTTAAAAAAAATACAATTTTATATATATATATATATATATATATATATATATATCAGAGAATATCAGAATTAACCCAAAGTCCATAATGAACCTTGAAATAGCAAAAATAAGCTTTCAACTACATGCTTTTTGGTCTTTAACATTCACTATCCATATTATGGCTTTATATTTTTGTGTTATTTCAGACCGTTTATTAGCCTGTGTGGAAGGCTCCAAAATAGTTCCTTTGTACTTGTAATAGACTCCCACATGGCTGCCAAAAAGTGTTATATAGTGTCAGAAAGCTGAGATCCTAAGCAGTTGTGTGGATAGCACAGAATGGGTCAGGAGTTACAGTACTTTGAAAGCTGGAAAGTGCAAAAAGCAGCACCATAGAGATTGCAGTTGTTCAAGGGTGAATACCTACCCGAGCTGAGAAAAGTTGCCGGCTGACTTGGCAAGTTTGGTCATTGACCTGGCATAAGCCTCTTCAATAGTACTCCTACAACAGCAAACATCACACAGACACATTATTTCATAAAGCAAATTAATACCAAAATATTTTAAATAATTAACAGTTCAATATAACAACAGCCCTTTAAAACCCATTTCAATGTAGGAGCACAGAGTCATGTGTTGCACAGGTTTGACTTTCATTTTTTGCCTGTGTGAGTTTTATTGGTGCACTTTAACGATGATAGTTGGTAACTTGTTCAAATACCAAAGAAAGGTGCTCATCTGACATTTCCTTATTTGCATTACCTATGCAGCTGATATTTGTTTTGGACGTTTTGCTAGTTCATGATGCACATTAGAGCCTGACCAATTAATTGGCGGGCTGATTTAATAGGGCAGATTATAGAGTTTCACCGATTAATCGGTATTGGTCAATATGTAGCTGATTTATGACCTTTTTTTGCTGCCGAGTTTCTGTCCCTCGCTGCTCCTGTGCGTGTGAGTTCACTACCTGGAGAGTAAAGCCTGTATGTTTTACTTACTTACTTACTACTTTACTAATGAGGAAAAGATTTGGGGGAAATATCTTGTTTAATGATTGTTCAGCGTGATTGCGACCGACAGTAACGTCGCAACACCCCCATCCCCAATGAGTGCAATGCCCATGGTTCATATAGATAGAAACAAAAAGGTCAAAACATAGTAATGTTCTGTCAGAGAGTGAACTTTAACCAATTGCCATCCTAATATTTATTTCAATACAAAGTTGCTCTTGTTTTGGATAATCCCTTATTTTCCAAGTGAAGCAAAAATATATTTAAAAATAAAAATGTGGATCTGGAGAAAATCAGCAGGGGGTTGTTACACCCCCTGCTGTCTGGCCAATCCTCCTGAAACAGTCTATAAGGTAGCTCACAACAACACCATGTGATGTTTCTGATGAAGGTTACAGGAAGTAGCTAAAACTAGTAAAGCAGGTCAACAACCACTGCACCTGTCTGTTAATAAGCATCAACTTTACAAAAATGTGGCTCATTTAGTTGCAGTAATCTCTCAAATTGTCTCTAAAAGATTTTGAACACTGTGTTTTGACCCAAAACATAAAATATAAAAGCATACAAAAGTCTCTG
Organism: Siphamia tubifer; assembly: GCA_020466265.1. NCBI lineage: Eukaryota > Metazoa > Chordata > Actinopteri > Kurtiformes > Apogonidae > Siphamia > Siphamia tubifer. Next base: position 49,888,799 of record CM035794.1, on the reverse strand, counting down.
TCAAAAGCACCAACATAGAATTTTGCTGTTTAAATACTTGACCACATGCACTGTGTGGACACTTAAGTGTGGTTTGACACAATAATGTCCACAGTTCATAACACTGAATGTGATAAAGTTTCAAAGCTAGTGTCTGAGTCCTGGATGAAAAAACTAAAATAAAACTGCAGAAGTGTTACAGCCAAAGTCTGAATTATGAAATGTCTCATTTAGCCAGCCCAGCCTCTCCCAATTTACTGTGACATCACAAGGTCAACTACAGGAGAAATAGGATGACGGTGGCACACGCAGACACACACCCTCATCAAACAAACACACACCAAAATAAACATCCTGCAGAAGAACTCGCTGTGGCTTATACTAAGGTACAGCGACAGAAGAAGAAGGGACCTATTAGTTTCATTATAGACCACAGTGTCCACAGTCAATATGTCAATATGCAGTGTATTTTTTTTTTACCTTGTAAATACAGCCAGAAGTATGATTTAAGGTTTTATAGAAATACAATGTACAAAACATCAGCACCATAACAGCATTATTTTCTACCCCATTCAAAAACAGATTTAGACAAATATACCAGTTGTTGTGTGACTTTAGTATTTTTTCTCAACCATTTACACAGTTGTTGTAGTTAGATAAACCTAGCGTTAGATCATTTTGTGAAATTAAATTGGAAGGTCAGAACATTTTTCATAAAAACTATATTGAAAACTTCAACTAAGTTTTTGTTTCCTGTCCAAACTGCAATAAAATTAATTTGCACAGTGGTCTTTCAGTTTTTTTCTGTTTCTATAACGTTTTGCTACATGAAAACCAATTATAATGAAATTGATCATTTTATTAACCCATAAGACCCAAACATCCAAAATCATTCACCGATATAAAATGTTTAATGCTATTGATCTGCTAATTCTATCAATACATGTGTCATCATGGTCATCAGATGCGACCCATTGGGATGTTCAGAGTCTCCATAGTGAACATGAAAACATCACCTACAACAGTGATTCACCAGTAAAACCCATAAAATAAAATAATAAAAAAACCACATATTTTTCTTCAGTTTTATCTATGTTGGGTACAATAACCCTAAACTTTAATCTGAGCTTTAATGATCATCTACATAATCAGTATATTAAATATAGGACAATACCTGATTTACATTTAAAAATGCAAATAGAGCATAATATTAAAGTCAACTGTGATAAAGAAAGGGTAAAAATAGAGAAAATTTCATTTGAGAATTACCACATAAGCAGCATTGGTTTTTTTATGGGTTAAAATTAAATAAAAAAGACTACATTTACTAACTAAAAATGTAGTGAGAATCAACTAAAAAAAAGTAGTGGTGTATTTTAAACCATGGTATGTTGAGTGTTACAGTTTACATTAGTTGCTGGTGGACCACTGCATTATGACAACAGATTTATTTGTGTTCATTTTCTTTTCTCCTTTTGATTCAATGCACTTTCACGTCAGCGTCATCTGTGATAAGAACTGCATCAGTGTAGATCAACTGAAAGCTGAGTTCACCATAGTTGAGTGCAAGTGTTTTCTCTAATCCTCATACTCGGAATGCCTTTGTGAAACAAGGTGGCCAACATATGCTGCAAGCACTTTTCCCAATTGCAATGAGGCAATTATGACAGCAGAGGGAGCCACAGTGCAGGGTTAGGAGGAGAAAATCCATGACATTCATCATCAGACATTAAGCAGTGACAGTAAAGGCCATCCACCACATGCATATCCTTGTTGTAAACATAAAAAAAAAACCCTGGTGTGATTAAAACCTTCTCTTCTGATACAGTAGAGTATAAACAGTTGAAGATGAGGCATTCAAAAATTCTAGATAAACTGTCTGAATGACAAAGTGCATACCTGAAGGTAGCCAGAGACTGGAATTCACAGCTGAATTCCTGAGACAGGCGATCCATCATGCAACCGTTTATAAACATGCACCTCTCACACAATAAGGCTAATCATAATGAGGACAGGGTTGAATTTGAAAAGGACATGTTATTATGGGATATTACAGGATTATTAGGGTGCTGACGTTGAAATGTGATGTGTGTTTTCAGGTGGGTTTAGGTTTAAGCTCCTCTAACAAAGACAAGATTTTCACACATGTGGATTCATTCAGAATGTTTCACATTTAACTGACTTTATGGGTAGATTTTGTTACATGTAGGCATTATTTTGCTTGAGAGTCAATACATCTAAATAAAAGAGTGAAAATGAGGTGCCGTCAGAGCTTCTGGAAGTGCATTTAAATACTCCGGTAACCACAACATGGGCAGACACCCAAGGAACAACACCCTTAAAACAAGCTAATGACTACAACCTGAAGAGAAAGTGGCTATACTTTGTGTCTCGAACTCATTCTAAAAAGGTCAAGTGATGAGTATCAGACCACGATATCTTACCTTTCTCTGATGAAATCTGTCAGTTCCTTGGAGGAAATTTGGCCATGCTTCATGTTGTGGTAGAGCACGTCAAAGCCATTATTTTTTTCACCCTGCCATTCCAAAAAGACAAAAAGAAGAATGCAGGTCGATCAGTCACCGTAACAAGCACAAGAACAACTCAGAGATTAAACTGTCTGCATTACCATAAAGGGTTTTTCTAAAAGTAGCATCTTCATTGCCTGCATGGCTTCCAATTGCATTTGCAGAAGGTTCTGGTCAACCATGCTCATCTTTGCCATGACTGCTATAGATTGTCAAAGGTTTGACCGTAAGTCTTAGAACTTGCCAGAACAACTACGGTAACTGTGTGTATCACTGTCACCACTTGGTAACGGTTTCAGATTGCAGTGACGCTTTAAAAATACATGCACCCCCCCCCTAAATAATTAATATAAAAGGAAGAGGTCTGGTTTATGTTACGAACATGTAAGCATTAAAAGTTACAGATAGATCAATATATTTTCCTAAAACTAAAGACTACATGACACCTAACATCTACTGTGCATACTATTACTGAAAAACATCTTTTACAACTTAAAAAGGCCAATATGTGTTTCTACTAAAAAAATAAATAAAAAAAAAAGTTTAAAATAAAGAGCTAACAAGATCTGCCAAAGACATCATTCTACTGAATTACAGAGATAAGAACTGAATTTTTTTCACACAGATATACGAGGTATTTATGTGACAGTAGTGGGAGTAGAGGGTCACTGTCAGTGTCCCATGGTGATGAAAACTACCACTGCAGGGTCTTTGGTTAAAATATCATAAGCTTTAAGTGGCTTCGTTGGGGTGACCCTTTCACACATCAATTTCTGTAACTATGTATGTGCTGTTCTTGTGGTCTGTGAAATAAACAAAGACTTAAAGTGACCAGATGCAATGAAAACCATTAAGAAACTACTTTTAGACTCAAAGAAAGTGACAAAGTGATAAAAACTAGAAACTGTTCTTGTTTTCACCACTGAAAACATAGAAAGTAAAAGAATCGAGTTTGATGCTGAAATCTTTATTTTTTATTTTTTTCCTACACGGGTGAGTTGGATTATGAGGCTTATTGAAGTTGGTTTGTGATGTTATTATCTCCGCTAATTTCACTAAACTGTCAGAGTTAGTTGGGAACTGACCTTGTTTGGACAATTCCAAACTTTAGTTCAGCTATTGAAAACACAAACTAGAGAAAATTGGGGTGATTTGCGGTTTAATTGAAAAACAGAACTAAGCTAACAGAGCTATAATGTAAACTATCAGCTGACATAGGACAGAAAGGTTATACGATACATTATTAGTTTGTTATACTACAAGTTTGAAAAAGAAAACTGCCTAATACTATAATGAAGGGCTGCATGATATTGGGGGGAAAAATTATTTTACAATTTGTTTTAACCCTGAGATATATACTGTGATATGAAAAAATACTCAGGAGGATATAATAGCTTTGTGGCGTTGAAGTAAATGGTCAAAGAAATAAGTTAGGTTTTCTTTTATTGTGTGGACAGGTGGAAGGCACTGTCAACACAGTACACATATTTCAGTTTCATCCTTCTTGTGGCTGAACTAATTCCAGATAACTGACATTGTTTTTCTTTTTGGCACAAAGTCTTTTTTGGCGGTGATTTTCTCTTGTTTATTGTTCATTTTTCAATGTTGTTATCAGCTCAACCTCTACATGCAGGGGTGTGGTCTGCTTTGGCAAAATGATTAAGGCAAGGTAAGGCAGGTTTATTGAAACAGCACATTTCATGTACAAAACAATTCAAAGTGCTTTAGATAAAACTTTAAAAGCATTACAGCATGAAGCAATAAAAAGTATAGGCCTGAAAAAAAACTAAACAAATATGATTAAATACAATTGTGATTGGTGGATCACTGTGTGCAGTGTGCATCAGGTACCCAGAGTGAAATTAGATGAGAACACATCAAGTTAATTTGTCCCCTGCATTGGAGGTCCTGAGATGTGACTATTGCGTGCACTTACATTTCAATGATGATGCTCAATTATATATTGTGCAACTCTAATATTATACCTGTATGTGTAAACAATGAACTTTATACATTATTCAGTGAGTGAAAGAGTCTGTGGACACAAGGTTGTAATTCATTGGTGATTTTGGTAGTTCTTAAAAGTGCTGTAATACATAACTATCAACACTACATCTAAACCCTTTAAAGACAGTGTATATGTAAATATCAAAACGTTAGTGAACAATATATAATCCATGACAAACAAATCATAAAATACCCCCCCCCTCAAAAAAAACCCTAAGGCATAACTTAATTAGTCCTGAGGTGGGTGAGATGATTATGAACACATCAGTAAGGATCTAATCTAGCATTAGAAAAGTAATTAAATTAACATTGTCAGTGTCTACAAATATATAATTACAGAAGACTGAAAAGTGTACATATCGGTCATGCTTGCAACAATATTTGCACACACACATATACGCATATATATATATATACACACACACATATACATACACCCAAAATGCACCATACAGGACATTTTTATCATGTAAACAATACCACCATCGTTCACTCCAGGTTGAGAGTGAGTAAACAAGCAGTAGTCGGTGAGCGAGATTGAGTGGAAAGTAGGTGTTCAAAAACTAAACTATGGCTAGTAATTTTGAGGAGGCCAATAATGTGTATTCAAAATTCATCACAGGCATACTGTAAAGGTCTAATGTGTATGGTGGTTTTCAAAAAATGAGAACATTTTGAGGTTTTCTATTTTTTTCTGTTGATGTATTTGTGTTTTAATATAATTTTAAACTTTCATATGTTTGAGATGAAAAAAGAACCATGTGTAATAGGTGTATTTTCCTGGACAACCACACAAACAGGCTCAAAGTGCAGCCATAATATCATTGACAATAATTACAATATGGCATTTTTTCACCAAATCCTGTAGTACAAACAAAACAAGGATTGTGGATAGTTTTGTTTCTCATAAGTAAGTTACAAAAGACTGTTGCCTCAAAAATGATGCAATTACAAATTTGTTGATACAGCTTAAATTCAAAATGTCCCTCTCTTTCACTGGCAAGACAAGAATCCCTTTACTTCCTCTTTGCCCTGATGTGCTATGTCAACTGTAATAGAGGAGAAACACACTGTTTGAACCTAGGAACTGCCTAATACAAAAATAAAAACAGTGTTTTCTAAAATGTTACTGAGAATATCTGTATGACTGCTGAAAAACCTGCATCTGAAAGACTGAAGCAGTAACTGTAAGAAAAATGGAAACTCCCACTAAAACACAAGTGTAGTCGAGATGATAAGCAGCACTTTTATCATGTCCACCCTGCTAACAGACAGTTTATCCTCATTCTCGTCTGACTCAGGTCAGAAAGACGGTGAATGATATTTCCTGGTTCCTGAAGCAGTCCATAGTCAGCAGTTTGGTGCACAGGCATTTTTCCACAGTGACATGGATGAAAGGTCAGGGAATTTGTGTCAAACTGAAGCTAAAAGTTGTTCCAATAGAGATGTATTTACAGAGCAAACAGAGATTAAAAGAGAAAGCATACTCCCCTGGCCCACAGATCACCACTCTGCATTTTCAACAAATGGGCAGACCACTAATGTGTGTTTCCTGTGGTAACAAGATAATTGTAATAAAAATGTACACAATTAACATCTGCTGTGTCGCCAGCTAAAAGTGTGACATGCAAACTACTGAACATAAATGACAAGAGGGGAAGGATGATGAACCATGACCAATACGTAGAAAAATACTGAAGCAGCAACAAAACTTAAGACATACACAGTGGCAGATATATTGTCAATAGTTCAAACAGGCTACAAAACAGGGAAGTGATGAAAAAAAAAAGGCTCTAAACAGTGCCGAACAGCAACAGGATGAACGTCCATTCTGTGCAATAGCTGTGCTCATGTGGAATGTGATATCGATGAATACAAAAGAAAAATAAAAACAAACACAGGAAAGGGCTCAGGGGCGTTCTTGACTTTTCACAAGGCTACATCACTGAAATTGATCCCATAAGCTTACAAAGTAGTGGACAATGATGTTTTATGCGAGTTATAGTTTAACCACAAATCTCCAATGTGCAACAGGAGCAGTGACACCAAAACCACACAGTTTGTCAATGTCCTCGTCTAGAGACTCATTGATGAAAGCCTGTATGGACTGTTTAATATTCCAACCACACATTGTGAAATTCTTAAGTACTGATTATACTCACATCTAAGTGGAGCAATTATTTAAACATTGTCTCAACGCAAGGCAGGAAAACCAGCTGAGAAGTTGTAACGTGTGTCAATCACAGCTTGTTTGTCCACTTGCAGAGTATTCAGCTGAGGCTGCTTCCTACAGATTGACCTTTCATCAAAAACTGAAGAGTGTGAAAAGTGTCAGCTGTCCAATATTCAGTCTGGGCCAAAATTACCCCCAAACAGAAACTGATTCAAGCCAAAACTTTAAGCCTGGCTGTGACCTACTGTACTGCAAATACTAATCAGATCCTTTGCAAGCTCTTAATTGGAGAAAAAAAAAGAAAAAAGAAAAGTAGGTAATGTTACTAGACAGCTTATATCATGGCTGGGCTTGTGCTAATGCTTTTGTTGCAAAAAGGATTTTCCCACAGAAGCAAGGAAACAAGAAATTCAAATGGACAAAGCAGCAACTTCATGTATTATTACATGCAAACCTTAATTCCAGCAGAAGTAAAGTTTGACATACTGTGCGTACTATCCATGCTGCTTTTTGAGTAATCTGCCTGGTCTGGTATTTTTTTCCCAGAATGAGGAGATAAGTTCCTGCTGGGCATCCAAGAAACTATCAACTAGAATAATATTTAATAACAGCATGTGAACGTTTGTGGAAAACCGCATTTATACAAGTCTTCCTTAACCTCTATTTTTTTCTTACAGTGCTGAGCAATACCAGTTGCTTACTGCAAATTTAGCATCTTGTAAAATAAGGCAAAAAGTCAAATTCACACAAAAATTTTTAACAAAACAGACAACTTCAATCTTGTTCTGCTCAGCAAAGAGTACTGGCTGGAACTCATGAACTATTAGAGGTAAAATCGGTAAATGTGAAAGACAACCTTAAACTAAAATACTACCTCAAAAGATAGATAACTAAAACTACAGTGCTGCAGTTTATCATGTAACATGTACCTAGCAGAACAGCATAGGAATTCACTTTCTTTCTGTTAGAACACAATAACAGTTTCAATATCCTGTGAGGTGCAGAGAATCAAGTGTTTATTGCCTGACAGGCAGTAATGCAAGACGTGACACGGGTGGAGATGTTATTCTCTTATAGCATACTGTCCCCATTTTGATAATACAATGAAACCCAAGTAACCAAATGAAAATCAGTTAAAATCCAAACTAATTGGGATCCACTGATGTGTGGTTTTATTTACACTAGAAACTACTTTAATACACTGTGCAAAATCTTACTCTACAGCAGATTAACTTCAGTTTGTTCTGATTTCACAAAACAGAATAAGAGCTTTGTCTTGACTGTGCACTGACTTGTAAAGGGAAACAAAAAAACTCAACTAAGCCCGTTTAAGTTCCACTTTAGTGTGCAGATCATGCATTTATCACATAGCAGTGACAAATGTAACATAGGGGTGCTTTAGGAAGCTCTTTCCCTCCTGCAATTGAGTAAACTAAGAAAAACTGTGGTCACCGACAAGGTCGTGAATGGAAATTCAGGTGAAAGCAGTGGAAAGAAACACTTCTACACTTAGCTAAACAAGACTTAATTTTCCCAGACAGACTGTAAATGATGGCCTGGTGTACCCTGCAGACTCCACAGCCCAGAGCACACAGTGGGTAGACAGCAGGATGACATCAGAGTGTCTACCCTTGATCATGTGATCGGAGAGGTCGGGAAACAGTGCAATGTGCTGTCGCAAGTCATCAGACCAATAACAGCAACACACACTGAGTGTATGTGGCAAGTGCACACAGGCATTGCCTTGTTTGTGGTATAAACACCAATGTGGATGAACGTGACCACTACTGTCTGTTTGGGATGTGACAGCTTATGTTTTAACATGAGAGCTTATTTTAGCACAATTTATGAACCATTTATCCACATAAGAGGTGGAAGACAAGCATCAGAGGTAAACAACCACAATGAGACCAAATTTCTGTTTCAGCATAAAAGTGTGTGTGTGTGTCAATCAGTGTTTATCAAAATGTTTTCACCCTGCCTACTATGCTCTAAAGAGTTCACTGGCTTACATGCCATTTTGGTGTTACCACACATATTAGTCTTGCAGGAAAACAAAACAGCGTCACCTCAACATTAATGTAAAGATATACTACAGCCTATGCATGTGTATGTTATTTGAGCCTCAATCTCAAGAGAAATGGGCCAGGTGAAAGGAAATGTGCCACTATTGTCCAATGTCTATTTCACTACTTCAGACATTTTGTGAAATTTATATCTGACCATATTTATTATGTGAATGTGGTTATGAAATTTGCAAAAGAACTCTACAACAAAGGGCTATTTCAAAACTGCTTGCTTATCACACTACCATCTTACTTTCCCAGTAGGTGCTAAAGGTCAATAATCTGCACATTAAACATAGCCTCATCACAGATGTTGTACTGACACACTATTAGCTAGGTCTACTTCCTGCTGCCATGACTACTTCTGAGACATCACATGTATAGTCGCATACACTATAGTTTTGCCATGACAACAACCAGCCACTGTGAACAAACCTACTTACATATGTTTCAAGAGTAAAAAAAAAAGGGAAATGGACATTTGAGATGTGAAAACCTCCGGTGAACGGAAATGTTGCAGTATGTGACTAGTGCTCCAATTTTGAAAAAGTAAGCTGTACTTTGTCTGGGGCCCAAATTCTTAAAGAACTTGTTGATTCAGCTGAAAGGAAATACTGTCTGCATCAAAGATTCAAGACAAGATTACATACAATGAAAAGGTGCCAAGAAAAATGTCTCCAGAGAGAAAGAACAGGGGTTAAAGAAAATCCACATGTGCATGTGTTGATGGCTGTATACTGTCTACAAGTGGAGCAGACAACTCCTCATACCTAAACAGATTACCAGTGCCTGTGCATTTTGGGTTGTGTCAATGATTTGTAGTCAAGTCAAAGGGAAATAGATGCATCCCCTAATGCCAAGAGTGTGTGCGTGTGTGGTCTGCATGTTAAACACACAGCTGATCTTGCCATCACTGGATTCTCTTGTGGCTCACTGCAGGGCACAAAGGGCAGATTGAAGAATCAGTGTATTGGCACTACTCTTTTCCATTCTGCCAATAAGAAAATATCCTTTTGAAAAACCTTTTTAAGATGTAGTTTTAAAATTGCTTCAGTCCATTAACGAAATGTAGTTTTTAATCATGGGTTTATATGCTTATTGAACCGACTCCCAACAGTGATTCAAACCTAGAAAAGGGGTCAGCTGAGGCTACAAAATAGATCACATTTTTCCCATGGAAGGGAGGACACAGATGCAACATGAATAGGGCCTATTTCAAGCTAAACTTTTTGACACCACTAGACAGAGCTTACTAACTGTAATATATGAGCTTGTGTTCCACTAAAGCACACTGTAAACTGCTTTCATTCATGTTAACTCTAACCCTGTGGTTGCTGTAAATATAACAGAGAAAACATCAACAATAACATGCTTATGTATTATTCAGATTCTCTTTACGTGGTGGTGTCTAAGCTCTTTTATTTCCAATGTGAACATTTTTAGTCGACCTTCGTATACAGAGGATGTCAACTGACTTTAACCACCTGTAACAGTCGGTGTATGGATTTAGATGGGAGCAATTGGGAGTAACATTAATTTCCTGGGTTGTTTTAGCTTTGAAATGCTGTGTATCAACAGTTTACTATCCGATAAATCATAAGGAAAGTCCAGAAAGGAAGAGAGAATATGCGGAGAGACGAAAGAAACCAAATTAATATACCATCATCGGAATCACTTGCATGTCAACCTGCTATAACACAGCCACGTCAAATAATTATCCTGTCGGTGCATTTAAAAAGCGACCTCCGACTTGATAAGAAACAACTCTACTCTGTGTAACAATTGTTTGACCAATAAAGCAGTTTCTTTATCTCTAAATGTCCACATCAGAGCAGCGGTGAATTCCAGTTTTTTAAGATGTTGTCTAACTTACTAAACATCTGGCCTCTCACTGAAACTTTGTTACGGAAGAAAATGACGCGTAAAACCCAAGGCGGTGATTGACAGCTGCGTTATCCAATAGGAGACCCGGAACTGACCATAAACATTCCAGACGAGTCTAAAACGGCCAATTAACAGCTACATGGGTGGATTCTACAAGGTTTCAAGTTAGATGGGTTTAAAGAGGCCCAATCCCCGGGGTGGCAAAATAATAAACGGCGAAGAATACTAACGATGGCCACTGGGTAACTGACCATTCGGTCTGTGGCGCCGGGACACCACCGCCTCCACTGGACCCAGACTATGAATCACACCACGACTTCCACACAGTGAAAAAAATACTTGATCCCTTGCTGACATGAACATGATAGGGAGGGAACAGAGCAAGAGAATAATAAGGAATAGCACCGGTGTAAACAGGCAGAATAAAAGGCACCACTTACCCAGAAATTCTCCAGGAAGTAGGGCGTTATCATCTTGTTTTATTCCTCTTCGCCGCAATGCTTAGATTTGTTGTAATGCAACTTTAAACGCTTAATTCTTCCACTGTCCTCCCCCCGTTTCTGTGATCTGCCTTTCCCCGTTTTCCTCCTCTCCCCTTTCTTCTCCCTCCCCACCTTCAGACTCCACCTCCAGTCGGCTGTACTCGCTGCTCCTCTCCCCCAGTGCTTTCTTCCCCTTGAATTTTATACTTTGAATGGAGGAAACAGCGCCCCCACTGGCGGCTGACGAAACACCAGACGAAACGACAGTCGTCACTGGGCAATATGCTGCCTTCACGGGCAGCTCGAAAACGTCAAAGCTCATGAGGATTGTAAAAGTGCACTTGAGGCGTGGAAATACTACATAGTTCACAGCCACACACCATGACATGACACTAAATACTGCCATTTTTGTATTCTGTCTAATACATCAGTTAGCTGGTTGTACCCTTTAAAGAAGTTAATTATGGAAGAGCGTAGAAAGCCCAACAGATAAGTTGACAGCTAAATTTGTGTACAAATATATCCATGCCTTTATAAGTAATAGTAATATTAAATCATAAAGCCCAGTGTTACTTCTGTGGCAGCTCCAAGATATTTTTCTCTATACTAAATGTTCCTGCAGCGATTTATCACAATTTATTATGTCATCACCCTCTGTATTTTTTTCAGTAAACATAAGGTATTTTCATATATTTCATTCATTGATCATGCACATGTAAAAAAAAAACTCAGATAGGAGTATTATGTCAGGAACAGAGAAAACAGATGAAAAATTTACTTTTCCTTTCCACTGTATCATTAACTGAACATAAACCAAGTGTGCCCATCTACTGTCACTGATTAAATTTCATGACTTCTACTGGTGAACCATTGTTGTAGAAGATGACGGGAATCATTTAAGCATCCAAATTTGTCATGTGTGATGACAATGAAAAGATAAATCACTACAATTTACACCAATTATTTACACATATTGATCAGATTAGTTTATAAAGGCAAGGTTACAAAAGCTTTAAGTTGCATGTAATGACTCCATGAAAATACAGTTTAAAAAAACCTCAATGGTCTAGTGCTACTAAGTTATTTTGCAATGCGGGAGTTAATACTTTTCAGGCTCTTATGAGAAAGTTAATGGACAAATTTATCTGTCAGAATAAATGTCACAACTCCATAATTTTAACAAATCCCAGCCATAGTTCAGTAAGATACAAGTCGTCCTTGTGGAAACACTGGTACATTTATCTTTTCTAGTATTGGTGATGTTTAAACCTGTCCTTTTAAAGTGTATTTTATTTGTTACTTATTTGTTTTTAAATTGTCTCCCTAGTCTGGACATAAAGATGAGGATGATGGTGATGAGATTAGTGGTTCAGACATCATAACCACATCCCCAAAGTGGAGAGGGTTTATCCTTTGCCAGCTGTATGCAAAAACTAATGGGGCAATTTCCATGACTTTTTCAGGATAGGTGCACAGTGAACCAGAATAGACCCCATTACATTTTGGTGAATGTAGGTCAAAGGTAAGAGTCACCAAAAATGTGTTTTCACAATGATAAAAGATAGGGCAAATCAGGTAAAATGTGTGCAAGAGGGGCAATCTCACACCAATTGTTAAATATTTTTAGAGTAGTAGATAGTTTTCATTGTTGGTGGCTGTTTGGGTCTTTATGGGTTAATAATTTTCATTTATTTAGCATTTTTATAAAGAGAAGATTCCAAAATGCTGTGATAGCAAATGAGACACTCAGAACAGTACATGCATTATCAAATGAACAAACAGTAGTTCAGCTAAACACTGGGAAAGAACTGTCACAAGGGCAAAAAAATAGATCATAGAATTAGGGTGGCACGGTGGTTAGCACTCGTGCCTCACAGCAAGACGAACCCTGGTTTGATTCCCACACCAGACCTTTCTATGTGGAGTTTGCATGTTCTCCTCATGTCTGCGTGGGTTTTCTCCCAGTACTCCGGTTTCCTCCCACCATCCAAAGACATGCACTAATAGGTTAATTGGTTAACATAGGTGTAATTGTTTGTCTATATATGTTCAGCCCTGCGGTGAACTGGTGACTCATACAGGGTGTACCCCACCTTCATCCATTATAGCTGGATTAGGCCCCAAGTGACCCTATTGAGCATAAAGCGTCTTCAGATGACTAGACAAGGCCATAGAATTAAGGAGAAAATTGTTTACTTGGACAGTAAAATAAAGTAAAAAAAAAAAATCAGTTAGATCAACACTCAAGTCAATAGAGGAGATTAAATCTGTGTAGGTTACATATACAACTAACATTGTACAGTAACACACAATCTATCTAATTGTAGGCTAATGCATTACTGCACTAAGGTATGAGTATCATGATTAGCTGTCAAAGAACATACAAAATGCAACATAAGTTGATATATAAATGCTGACAGATATGATTATATGTTGCCATCAGTGTCTTTTATCAAATAACATGAATTATCTTTATTTGTGTTGTACTTTTAAAAGCAGCAGATTATGAAGTTCTTAGACAGCAAACAGGATAGTTAGAACTATGTGCACTACCAATTAACCAAACAAATGACAAAAAAATAAAATAAAATAGGGAAAGAACGGTCAAATATTGAAGTATTGGGAGGCATTTAAAAAAAAAAAAAAAAGAAACAAAAACAAAACAAAGGAATCCATCATATAGCTAACACCTGAAATATGTAAATATCTGTAATGGTAAAAACACAGAACATTAGTGTGACCTTGATTTGTACTTAGCATGTCTTTTAAGTCGACTCTGCAGAAATGAAATTTACTCAACTAATCTAGTTTTACACCAGCTTCCATTCAACACATCCAATGTATCTTATTGTTTGTGTTGCATTTTGTCATGGGAACAGAGATCACTATAGTTTCCTGTATAAATCGTGTAGTTATTTGTTCCCCAAATTTTCAATGATGTGCACAATATTTGCCTATATTATGTTGCATTTTAACAAAAGAGAAACATATTATGCTGTCTAATCTGTTAAAATAGCATAGCTAAGCCTGACCAAATGCATCCTTTACTACACAGATATCACAAATCATTAACTTTACTCTTAACTTTCATGAACTATTATGTTTTGTTCCCAAGGGATTGTGGGATTGATTCTCAACCCCACATCATCTTATCCCAAGCTTTTCATGGCCAAGGACACCAGAGTTTATTGGTGGGTCAGTGTGAAACCCCAAAGAATGAATATGTCACACACCAGCTGCTGTCTGATCTAAAATGATAAAAACAATGTACAGATATATCAAAGATCTCTGTACAGTATAGAAAGGTTAAAACAATCTGGGGGTAAAACCAAGAAAACAGGACAATGATCCATAATAATGTAAACAATTTATTGGAACAATGTAAAGATTCAAGCAATGGTAACCAGTCACACCCACTAGATCATCTTACAAATTTTACAAAATTACTACAGTACAATATAGATTCTTTGCATGATCCAAAATATTTGGTGGCCCCAAAGGTATCACTTTTTTTTAAGTCAGCAGCTTATTTAAAAAAAAAAAGGAAACATGTCTATCAAAATGATGTTTTTGCTTTTCTTAGCAAAAATGATGAAGGCAGATAATCTAATCAAGGCTAAATAAGCTTAAACCTACTGAAGATCTTTAACAAGACATTCCTTTATAGTGGTGGGTGCTTTATAAAATACTAATTTTTAATAAAGCTTCATAGAAAGTCAAACCTAAATTTGCAATCAAACAGTTTATACCAAGTTGTCAACCTATTTATTTACTTTTAATTAGGTGTGACCCTCATATTTAGATACAGCATTCTGTAAATCTATTGTAAAACACCAACAAACTCTCAAAGTATCTGCTTTCAAGGCATTGCTTACACATTAGACTAAATATTTTATCATAGTCTAATAATCATTTATTACAAAGTATAATATGCGCAATTTACTATTCCCAATTTATCCTTACCCCTGCCTTTAACTATGGGTGACGATATTGTTACATATGAAGACCTGCAGTGTTGCACATGAAACACTCATGTCAATGACTGTGTGTGTGTGTGTGTGTATATATATATATATATATATATATATATATATATATATATCTTGATATGAAGGGCAAAAGGTGTACTAATCTCATGTTGTTGACAGGAGATGCATAAAGGCGTACACATCGGGGGAAAAGATAAAAACAAGTAAAACACTGAACACAGACAACCTGAGGTTAACACATTGAAACACATATTCAAGTAGTGAAACAACTACAATGTATAGCAGCAATCAAGTCAGAAATACAGCACAGTAGTGGTGGGGATTGTTTCATGTTTTATAGACCTGTATTTCTTTTAATAAAAGGACACCAGGGTTGTGTAAAAACACCGCTTTAAGTCGTCCATTGTTTGCATGCTAACAGTTGGAATGTGACAGACAAAAATTACTTCAACGTGAGAACACAAAATGATGTGGCACATACATGTTTGCCTCTGTATTCCATGATGCATTACATCCTTCATTCAACACTATTCACATTAAAAAATATTTAACATAAGGAGTAGATATCATATTGTGAAAATTCACCTAAGACACTAAACGCCTCTTCAATTTGGTAATCCAATTGCATCCAGGTGATTATTGCATTGAGTAAGTTCACTTTAGCAGCAATATTTTGGTATTGTGTTAATACAAAGAAGATATTGATAGTTTTGGCTACAACTTCAGTGTCAAGCACTTACAATCTTAAATTCATGTGCATATGATGTGCATTGTAAAAGGGATAAAATACTGCAATTATTACTCTGGCCAGCAGAGGAGACAAAAAAAAAAAAAGAAAATCACTGATGGGGCATAAAGAAATTGGAGAAAAAAAAAATCTTCCACTGCCTCCCTCTCATCATGGAATACATTCAGGCTACTGTAACTTACACTCTTTAAAAATATAACAGTGCAAAACAACCCAAGACAATAACATTGATGAAGTTTCACAGCATTTAAAAACTATACATCCAGCTATGGGGTAAAAGTTTAGGGAGAACACTCCAGCAACATGTATGTGGTGTTGGAAAAGTCCCAGTGTTGCAATACATAATATGGTTACTATGTACTTCTCAAACCTTTAATTGAAGCTTCCCTCCCTCCCATAATCCCCCTCCCGCTATAAGCTAGGGTGTGAGGGGCCACCAACATGCAAGAGATGAAAGTACCCCACAAAACACAACCAAAAATATTACAGTCATCCTCAAAGTCATGCTTTTAGCACAAGAAGCCAAACAACCAATATCAAAACTGAAGTACATTGAGAAATAAACATATTCAACATTGATTTGATGGGTTTCGCAGGACAGCCAGTCACTAAATCTCTAAGACGGAATTTGTCTTGTGGTACAAGTCAAGAAAAAGAGGATGATGACCAACACACAGAATGTCAACCCGCGTTTCTCCTTCGTGAGGTTCGAACAACGTAAAGGACTGTTAAGCACCTAGACCTTTGATATGCTTGCTTACGAATGCCTGTGCACACAGCATCACATTCACACCACAAGACCAAACTGAGAGATTCACTCCGACGTTACATCACAGCCAGGACTTTACACAGTTTCCTACGTTCGGTGTGTAGACCCAGTCATGCTACATTACAGCTGACTGCTTTAATTCTCAAGCGGAGGTAACAAAACAATATAAATTACAGGATATAAAGAACTTTACCACAGGGTAAATGACAGCTGTCAAACTCAACATGTCACTAATGTTGTCACAGCTTCTCACAAAGATACAAGCATGCTACCTATTCTGAGAAAAGCTGTTCTTAAACAAAACCTTGTGCTCTCCAATGACAGAAATGGCTGCTGCACTGCTTAAGAATACCAATTCTCTGATAACGAGTATGTAGATGACAACCTATTCTTGGTGATGCGCAGCACTGTAAATTGTATCAGGTATAATGCTTCATCAGCATTAGGTGCTACTCCTTAGCTTTAAGCTTGCTTTGTATTTAAAATAAAACCATCTTCTACTTCCACTTGTAGAATTCAGTTTCATTACATTTACTTTGCTGATATGATTATTCTCTATCTGAGGATCACTCTCTGCTCTACCCGATAACACGGCAAATGTTTCACGGGGCTTCCTCCATCTGTTCTTTTCAGTAGTTCATTTAACAAAAATTTTAAAAATAATAATAATAATAATAATAAAATCTGGGCTTAAATGATAAACTTCCAAATTTCAGATAGAGATGCAATTACGCTAAATTTTCCTCCCACAATAAGGTTGTTCTGCCAGTCCCTTACCCTATGTCTGTGCACAGGGTAACTGAGCACTGCAGCTACCACCTCCCTCCCACCCCGTCCACCATGTCGGGGAGGGGTTCGGTACCCTTTCCCTCCCCTCAGCAGGCAGACCCTTCCCCCCTATTAAGGGTAACATGTTCCCTGGGTAAAAGAGGTTCCCTATATTGTCTCCCGTAGTGAATGAGCTGCAGAGAGACAGAGAAATATCATTAGGTTGTTATAGACTCAAATACAACACTTTTTCTTTTTCCTGTTTCAATTGACAAAATGGCACATTTTTGAATGAAATAAGAGAGAAACTAACCCCACTGATGAACCACACTGAAACGGTTACACCCCATAAAAGGTTGCCAGGCGTTCCTTCAGTGGCATGGGGAACTGATCTGCAAAGCGCCTCCAGTTCTCTTCTCCCACCTGGTTCTTAAATCCATGAAGGATCTGACATTCAACAGAGGCACAAGTTTTGACTAAGTTACACTTGATATATACTGTGTGTATGAAAACAAATTCATTTTGTCTGGATTGTACCTTGCAAAACATGTCTCGGAGGTCATCCTTTGGATTCACCCAAGAAGCCACAGCATCACAAAAGAAAATAAAATCCTGTTCCAGAGAAGAAAGGTGAGGTAACGTTTCAACATTCAGTGCAAGTTGCAACCCAAATAAATCACTGCAATGTCACCTTATTGCTGGTCCTCACCTGCACTACACCTCCTGGATTTACACTGATCATAGTGCAAATTCCTCTGAATGCAGAGTCTTTTTCCTCATTGTCTCTTATGTTGCGTAGAGAAGTGCACCTGACAGCAGGGATGACCAGATTTAACATCAGACATATAAAACATTAAGAAACTATTTTAGCAGCTTACATCCACTATTCATGACTAAATCAAATAAGTATGTCTGACTTTATAAATGTTATAAAGTCTGATTCTAAATATTAGCTTATCAATGCAAATCTCATATTTAGGGTTTAATCTCATCACTAGCTGTCTTCTGTATTGGTAAATACATAATAAATTCAGTCCGTACAGATCTACGTGAGGAGAAAATGTGTATCATGACCTGAGATAACCACAACAAGTCAAGCATGCACACAAAACGGAAAAATAAAATCACACTTTTATTCTTAACACAACTAATTTGAGTTCAATTTGAGTTTTGTCTATGAGCAGTGTGTTCAGCAAGACCTCTTGTATAGCACCTTGGAAAACATTAACTTCTTCAAAGATGGACTAGAGAAGGTTGGGGGTAATTTTGGGACAGGCACATGCAGCTGGGTGACTACTAAATGAGAAAGGGATTTAGGAATGCTCTTTTGCAGAAAAAGACTGCACCCTTTCTCTGTTGTTGAACCAGCAGGCATGTGATATATCTGTCCCATGCATCTTTTTTGGTTGTTAGCAACACTAAACAATGACAAACAACTTAACAAATCAAAGTAGAAATACATGAAGGTGCTACTGAGGCAAAAAAAAAAAACAACAAAAACAAATCACAAGTGGGCCCTAAAAGAGGACGGGGTTAGTCACATGGTTGGCAATGATTACAAACTGATAGGAAAACAAAAAACAAAGAAAGGCAACTCAAAAGACTTTTTTTTCAAGAAAGAAAGTAAGGCATAAGGAGAGGAGGGCAACAGGGGAGAGAAGGAAGCAATAAGAGACAGACAAGAAGAGAGGAAGTAAGCAAAGAGAAGATGAATTAAATAAAAGATTGAATAATACACACCAGGGTCTTATAAACTGCTGTAGCATGGGTGCCACCTCTTGAGGACAAACGTAACCAAGACGACCAATTGTTATTGCTAAGGTAACGCAATCACGGTTACACACCACCAAACGCCAACCAAGACATGAGCAATGAGGAGGGGAGGAGAAAAATAAAGAAAAAACAAACAACTCAGAGACATAAATCAACAGAATCTGTGTATGATAATAAACAGAAGAAATCACTAGTGTTGATTATTACTGCCCCTTCAGTCATGGGGAGGAATGTAAAACATGACATTCTAAAAAAAACATACAAACACGTTTAAGGGAGAACATCGACAAGTTTGACAGGACATTCATAGAAAAAGGCAAACAATGACATCTGCTTTCAGAAATCATACGGCTCAAACAGCAAAGGCTATTAAAATGTAGCAAGAAACTGCTCAGCTCATTGGCTTATTAAAAAAAAAAGATGTAAACGCAAAAACACCTGCTAACAGAGGTGTGGCGTGCATGACTGACCTAAACAATTCTCCCTTAAACTCACAAATGTTAATTTCCAGAAGAAACAGATTTTTTTTTTTTTTTTTTTTTTTTATTTTATTCTTTTGAAAAGAAATGACAGATTACTCCAAGCCAACTACATGGAGGGAGACTAGTATCCAGCACAGCAGGTTCTTATGAGGCAGAGAGGAGGGAGGACCTAAGTTTAAAAGACACAAAACTATGCAACATTCTCATTAACAAACAGGCATTTATGAACAGTCCAATGACACATGCAGAAAGCAGATGGTATGCTCATTAGAATAAAGTTCAGTGCAGGATCAGTTGATCAGTGACAAACTGTAGAGAGCCAATGTGCTCTGGTCATGAAGTTACAGCCACGGCTGACTTTTATTGTGGCATTTTCTATGGCTCTGAAATTAAATTTAGCTCCAATAGCAGAGGCTCTCATTTGGAGCTCTCTGAAACAAACATTTTAGACAGCCAAAAGCCAGTTATGATTACACTTTGTTTTAATATGTATTTATTACTTTCTTGCTTTCAATTTCAACATTGAAAACATGTAACAAAGTGAGAAATTTCACTGTTCAAATGTAAACATTTGTAATAATGCTTGTAAAATTGTACAATTAAAATGTTATAATTACCAAGTATCCTGCATCAAACATTTGCCATCCTTAACAACATTTAACATCTATTGGCAGATATGCATCCACATTTAAAGAACAGTAAATAAAAGCAACAAATAAACTGACAGCAAACAAACAGGAACACACCTACATAGTCCCTAGTTCTTCCTGCTTTTAGGCTGGTTACACATCCCCCTTGCACACCTATTTATTTAAATGAAAAAGCCACTGTGGCTCAGGAATACACATTTTCTAAATTAGTAACAGCAAGAGAAGAGTGTAAGCATTTAGATATTAAATTTTCTAAAATATGTCCCTTCATTTTAATCAGTTTAGATATTTCTGATCCTTTATGAGTAGTTAGTATATGTTTGGCAATTTACTGTCAACTTTGACTATATGACCCTGCATCTGTCTTACTCACTGCACATCCAATTCACACTAGTTCATTCCAAGACTGGGCACCTACATGATTTTCCTGATTTAAGAATTTCACTTCACAGCCAGCCCAGGCTTACTTTTATCTTAGATGACACGTCTCATAACTAGGTTGCAAATCAGTAAAATATGTTTCAATTGTCTGGTGAAACCAGGAAAACCTGTAAGGCTCAGGGCTTGGAAAGGTGCTTTAACAGAGATTAGAGGGCAGGACAGGCACCCAGGTGAGTCCTAGCTGAATTGACCTGATTGTGTGTGAGTGCACCTCCCTGTCTATGTGGTGACTTGGCTGGCTGGCTCAGCACTGCCACCGACTGGTACCTGTGTTTTCCAGTAGAGTCTTTGGAGTATTAGGTCTGTTTATGATCTCCACCAGCTGGTGCAGCACCATGGCAATGTACGGCTGCATTTCAGGCCCTAAGGGGTGCAGGGAGAGTGAGAACGGATGGGTAGGATTCTATTGACTCTGAGTGTCTACTGAAGGAATTATGTATAGACAGAAGTACTGCAAAGAACCAACTCACCCATTTGTATAGATATTTCTCCAATTGCCCATGTTGCATTGTTACACACTGATATCAACTCTGGATTTAAATTAGTACCCAGTATGGGCATAAAATCAGCTGAAACAAGAAAAGCGAGTTAATTTAATAAGTGATGAGAGAACATACATCAAATTATCCTTCACTGTCAACTCAAGTGACATACCAATGCAGGGTTTGACGTGTTGAAAACAAGCTTTGGTCAGATCTCCAAGCAGAGCAAAAGAACTCTGGCGCACCTCTGGCATTTTATCCTGAAAAGACAGACATGCCTTAATGGCAGCACGGAGGATTGGTTTACAAATTCAGTAGCATTTTATACAACTTTTCAGCTCACCTGCATACATTGGTACATGAGCGTAAGGATGTTGCTACGAGCAACTAGCTGCTCAATAGTGCCTCCCAAACCCTCAGCCAGTCCACTGAGAAGATCCAAAGCCACAATCATGAAGTCTTTATCAGGAGCTTCATACTGGTCTGGCTGTGACTGGTGAAGCTGGATGGAGAAAATGAAGGCAGCAAATGAGTTGGGCTGAATGTACCTGGGGATCTTTCATACTTAAGAGTGTTAAGATGTAGTAAAAGGTCTTACACGTTGTTCTGCACTCACCATGGACTGAGCGAGTGTCTTTTGAACCAGGTTGACGCAGCGTTGGTACACAGGCTCACAGTAGGGCAGGAAGCCACTCTGCAGCGCAGTTGCTACAGAAGAAAGACACTGACAAAAATAGGGGTAGGAGCACATCCATGTTATCACAGATGCTAAATCATAGTCACAAAAACTCTGTCAAACATAAACAAATTTGAGCAACTGTCAAAAAGACACTCACTTCTAATAAAGGGAAAAGATCTTTGTCTTCATCTTTCAGTTGGTTCCATTTCTGGATTAGCGGAGGCATCAGCATCTGGATGTATTCCTGATAAATGAAATGATTACATTATAATAGGGGAACATGAATGAATTTGACCATTATACCCAAAAAGGATTCTGATAATAAGTGACATTACTCTGCTTTCTGTAACATCTTGAGATAAATATATCATACATTATGTCAGTAAAATCAGGAATAATGAATAAATCCAATGAGCTACTTTCACATTCATGTAGAAATGTGATGCCAACTGCTTGGATTATTCCCTGACTCATGTGACCGACATGGTACCATCCTGATCACATATATTGTGTCTTCAACTGGTTCAACCTGTTCTATAAATAATAATCCTGACGAAAATGTCAATGTTTCCGACAATTAGATTTACCAATTACCTAGACCGGGGGTCGGCAACATGCAGCTCTGGAGCCACTCAGAGTGGCTTGGAAAATAAATCACACACATACATAAAAAAAAAAAATCCCAAGTATTTAACTGAAGTGTATTTTATTTGTGTTAGTTCTTTTTTAATTATTATTTAAGTTCTAAATTGGAAGATTGCGATCTTGAATCATTAAAATATGAATAAAATAAATATATTTTATTGTTTTCCATCACTCAAAATAAACGTCATATTTGTGGAAGCCGGTATACTGTATACCCGCAAAAACACCACCCATTTGTCCCAACTTTCAACCCCAGCAAGGCCAAGTATACAGAAATGTAAGAAAAGAAAAATATTGTGATGGACCTGGATCCAAACGCACTGGGGCTGTTGGCAAACCTGGACCCGAATGCACAACACACAGGCTCAGTGTGGAAAAACACATTTATATATATATATACATATATATATATATATATACATATATATATATATATATATATATATATATATATATACATATATATATACATATATATATATATATATATATATATATATATATATATATATATATATATATATATATATATATATATATATATATATATATATATATATGACAAAGTCCCACAGGGTCAAAGGTTAAGTGTGCCTTAAGTGGCTTTGTTTTACATTGGACCAGTGTAAAAATAAGAAGAAGCAATATATATACACAGTTATCTTCATTTTACAGCAGATCAGATTTCCCATCTTCAAAGGGGTCATCAAAGCACTGAAAGTATATGATGGAGGTGAACCCCCAAGAATAAAAGGGAGGTTGTTGCGCTTTTTAAAATACCCTCCCCTTTCTTTTTAATAAATGCATCTTGTCCCCCCATTTTAGATGTCCAAATGTATTTGCGGCAACCAGTCTTTTCTTTTCTGTGGAAACCAGGTTCAAATGGCTCTTTTGGTGTTAAAGGTTGCCGATCCCTGATCTAGACATACAGGAACATTTATTGGAAGCCTTGAAAAATATTAATTCATGTGTTAAACACTTTTGCTCCCCACAAGAAAGGTTAAAAGCCTTGTTCTGTACATGTATAGTATAGCAATTATTTGTCATAAAATGTTACATCAACATAAAGCCTCGACTGCAGATAGTCACAGAAACACTTAAGGTGAAACAAATTTGACAGCATTGGGCACCTTCTCAGGAAATGCAGGGAAAACACTTGGATGTAGTGTCTACAGTATTCTGAGGTTGTATACCGGTTTATTGAGATGGTGCCCCACTGAGTCCGCTAGTGTTCCGATGGCATCATACAGAATGAGCAGATTTTTATGTTGGTATTTGCTGAAAGCAAACACTAGTGTGTCCAATATGAATGCCAGGTAGGGCACCAGCTCTGTACAAGCCTCCTCCTCCAAAGTGGCAAAGGCACTGGTGTAGGGAGAGATTAAAAACAGGGAAGAAATAAGGGGGGGGGGGGCAATTAAAAAAACGCTATGGTGGTACCAATCCAAATCCATTTTCTATGACTCTCCATATCTCAAAAACAACACTTACCTGCAGGCAGCCTCCTGCACACGCTTGTTGCTATCTAGAATACGTTTGAGTAATTCTGTCATGAGAGGCTTTAGGTAAATATCTGGAGGCTGACTGACAACCCAGTGGGCATAGCGGCTCAGTGTCCAGCAGGTGATGGAGCGTACCAAAGCCTTCTTATCAGACAAACACTGGATGAGGTGGGGAATTAATTCAGGCAGGTATGGGATCATGCCCTGCATACAACCTGGAGATAGAGATAAAGCAGAGATCAATTATACTCCCTGACATGGGTGGGCAAAATTACTATGTTTGTCATATAATTTTAGATTACAAAAGGTGATAGAAAATAGAGTACTTTTCTGCTGAAAATTCAATGAAGAAATTAGTTACATTCGCAGGACATTGAAATAATCACAAAATGCAGAGACCATGCCGCTCATAGAAGTAGATCTGCCAATTTTATATATATATATATATATATATATATATATATATATGTGTGTGTGTGTGTGTGTGTATGAAGGACATGTTTCATCTACCATATGGACATATCAACTACAATGCTCCTTGACTTTTTTTCCATCTTGTCTTACCTTCAGCTATTGCACCCAGGACTAAGATGCCAGACTCTTTAACTACCCACTCTGGATGGAAGAGGAGCTCTTTGAGTAGAGGCAGAATGTGCAGCAACAGATCATCCCTGAAGACATTGGCCAACACATCCAATGCTGCTGCAGAACATTTACCTACCATTTGGAGAGAAACGAGGAGACATGCACAGAAACATAGATGTGTGCAGACAGACACACAGATAGAGTACACAAACACAAGACAAGTAATCAATACACTGTACACTTCCTATTCTGACTCAGCAGACTCAAACAGAGATCCAGCCATCTCGGTTTACACAGACACTGCACTCACGCAGGTTCCAGTCAGAGATAGTATCATCATCATCCAGCTCATCGTCCTCATCTTCCTCTTCTTCAATTCCATCACCCTCATGCTGCTGGGCCACTGTGCGGGAGCGATGGAAACGTGGTCGGATGTCTTGTTCATTGTCGGGAATGGCCTCATCTTCTTCAATATCCCCCTGTTGACACACGCACAGGATGAAAACAGAAAATATATGAGTTGTGAGCACATCATTTGTAACCCTGGTGTGTGAACAGTGATTTAATTGTTGCAGTGCAATAAAAAAAAAAAAATGTGTGTAGCGTTCGTGTATTTGTACACACCACACAGCAAAACCATTTAACCTAACCCAGAGTCATGGCCCAATGCCTAGGTTTAGCTTTACAAGTGTGAATATTATACAGCATAAACTGACCTTGAGTAGGATAATGTCGATCTCTGAGTACTTCATCCCATTGACAAGCACTGGAGTGAGCCTATAGCAGAACCCAAGGAGAGACAATTATGTCAACAAAGTGCAAGGACAGGTCAGAGGCTGCAAGCAATCACTCACATCTGTTTCATGCTGTGAGCAAAGTTTAATGTTGCAGTGTGTTGACAGATGTTACAGCTGAGGTCAACTGTCAAGTCCTTAATCAGACTTCATGAGGTGAGCATGAAAAATATCATCCAGAGACAAGCTATTCACAGACTCATTGCCAAGGCTGCTATGAATCAACAGTTTGCAATGATGTGCCCTGCCAGCTGGTCTATTGTGTGCATGTTTATGTGCATTGTGAAGGTTCTCTTACTGAGAGAGGTGTCCACAAAGCACGTCTTTACACACCGGCTGTTCAGCCAGTGTGAGCCAGAACTCACAGGCCTCCAAGGCCACATTCTCATCTTGGTCCTGAGTTCTCTGTAGCATGTACTGAAATAGAGTAATACATTTTTTGATGATTTAGGCTTTACAGAATTACATCACACTGTCAGAAGTAATAACATGGTGTTATCTGGAGCAATGAACCTGTACATTTATATCCAAACCAATACCCAACTGCAGTTCAGTTCAGATTGTTACTCACTTCTATGATGTTATGCATGTGTGGCAGGAGACGGTCCAGACGAACCTCCAGCAGCATGACTAGTGCTCTGCAAACATTCTTCCTTACTTCTGGCTCTTCATCTGTTGCCAGGGCAAACAGATTCTATAGAAAGTACAGCAGAAATTAAATGTCTTCTATACACACGCATACATTTCTAATATTGGAATCAATTCATCATTGATCCGTGATCCGTTCGGATCGACGTCATCGGTTTGGGACACATGTGATTCACAGATTGCTTTCAGGGAAAAAAAAAAAAAAGTTGTGCTCCATCCACATAGGCTACAGCTTATGGTGAGCGGAGAAAGGAGGAGCTTGAGCGCCCTGCGATGTTTAAATCCTCTGCATGGGAGCATTTTGGCTTCCCTGTCAACTATGACGACAAAGGAAAGAAGTCAGTAGACAAAACTGCGACTATGTGTAGACATTGTGGCACAAGAAAACCATATGTCAGTGGTCCATGGGCATATGCCTTGTGCACTATTTATATATTTTAATTAAATAATTGAAGTTTGTAATAAACAGACAAAATGTATGTACGTATGCTTATTTGTCTTGTTTTTGTTTAGTTTTTTTGCTTTGTGCCGATACAAAAAATGATGTGATCTGTGACTCTTGATCCCAGGAACAATCTGATCCGTGAGTTTTGTGATCTGTTGCACCACTAATTTCTAAGCAGTGTGTTCCTGAACCATTCATGTGAGAACAGTCATAAGGGTAATGCATACTTTACGTATAGCACACCTGATGTCAAATAAATTTTAAGTATATAGAGTGTTTTACCATTTAGGCCTCAGTTTAACATCTATCGATTTATCGAGACAGTGCCAAAGCACTACCTTTGGTTTGTTGAGGATGTGGATGTCAGAGTACAGCACAGTGGATTCCTGTTGTGGTGCATTTGTGTACTAGCTTAGCCGTGCTATGCCCATTCATTTCATGTATAGGTCTAGTCATGCTTCATAGGCAGGGGAGGCGAGGTTAAAACATCGTCTTTCAAACCCCTCTGTATGTAATAAGACAGTACTACAACCAATCAGCGTAATCGTTAAGATGACGTAGTTAGAGTGCCAGAAAGTTCATGGAGGAGTCAGGAGAAAGTTGCAAATGACTAAACAAAAATTGGGAATTATGGGGCTTAATGACTGTTGTCGCTTCTGTAAAAAGAATGTAAAGATTGCTGACATTTCTCACATTCTTCACTCATATTTGATAAAAGGAAATCACCACCCGTTGTTCTTCTTCTATGTTGTTTCCAGTTCTTTCTCTCTGAATCGTTGTGGCATCACTTTGTTACACCTGCCCTCTGACTCTATGCTTCACCGTTATTCATCGGCCAGTTTCAGGGAAATCTAGCCAAAAGTTACACTGAGCATAACTAGACTACTATGGTAGCAGCATAACTAGACTACTATGGTAGCACATTAGATTTGCTGCCGCTAGGGGAGTCTAGCATGGCTAGGCTATTTGTGTACATAAAAAAATGCAAAAATAATGATGCTTGTTAGACTTGCCTCAATGAAGAGATCGATATGCAGCATAAGAGCCTGAGTCCTGCTAATGATGAACTGATTGACGCAGGCAATGGCATGAGACCTGTGAGGAGGAGTCACAACAACATGTTATCCTCACATGCTGAACACTATGAATGCAGCCTCTGTCTTGTTCTTCGCTCTGTTGCCTCTAATTTAACCTCCAAATAAGAGGAACTTTTTTCTTCTGTGAACAAGCCTGTTGCAGTAAGACAGAGACTTCAGTCGTGCAATATGACTGGACATCCTAATCTGGACGTCAACACCTTTCTTATGTTGGATTCTTATCCTATATGAGGATAATAATGTGGGATATTTAACATAAGCACAAGTTAAAAAGAACGAAAAGGAAATGCAGGATATTTTCTAACTCAAAGGAAATCACTTGCATCAACCAGGTACAACCCATCCCTCGCAAACATTTTATCTTTTAATGGATATCTCCCTCTCCAAATGTGAGACTATGGCTTTGAGGATGCTCAAGGTCAAAGGTCATTATGTCACTTTGGAGCAGACATGTAGTTTCCTTTTAACTGAGGACTTATCACCACTCCTTGTGGAGATACAATCATTTAAAATTATGTGACCTTGATTTTGACATTTAAAAGGTCACTCAAGGTCAAAGGTGATCTGAAAAATCACTTTGAAGCCAATGCCGGGTTTCCCCATCTGTCAATAATATTATCCAAGGCTGAGTCCCATTTCATCCCTTAGTCTTCCCCCTCTGTTTTGCGTGTCCGTGTGTAGGGGTGTCCCAATTCACATTAAGGCAGAGGGGTAGAGGGACTCCCCTTCAAATGGAGATTTTCCAGTGGCAGAGACCAAACTGAGTCGTATGAGCAATTTTCCAGAATACAATGCGAATCCTTTTAAAAATCATCTACGAAAGAAGTACACAAATGGAGAATTTTCACCGTAACTGTTTTTAAGTTGTTATAACTGTTGTATTGTATAACGTTTGCCATTGTTGCAATGTGTAATGGTTATTTTCTCTATAAAACGCACATGGGGGAAAGAGAAAAAAAAACTTTGCATTACATAAATTGACATAAACATGGAGTAATCTGTTGATGCATGGCACCTCTCCAATTCGACGCAGATATTGGTAAAAATATCTGCATATCTGCATCTACAGCAACAGACTTGCTTTTTTACTTTGTCCTAAAGTGGTCGCTTTTGGTTATGTGACAACTGGTGGAGCAAACTGACGTAGGCGAGTGTTGTAGGGGTGTCCGAATTCATAGGGGTTGCTTTTGAAGCCCTACCCCTTATAGCTCCATTTGAAGGAGTAAGGGGCAAAGGGTTGGGGGTAAAACACGTCTCCATCTCCACCCACTCATTTTCCCACTATAGTATAGGTATTGACGGAGTGATCCCTGACCTTTTGGGTCAACAATAGGTCAAAATCTATACACAGAAGATGCAGAATTGAAATACCAGAATTTTGGTGCTCATTTGAAGTCTTTAAGATGAATAGTTTACAAGTTATATCCAAAATTCGATTTGGACCTTTATTGTCAACTTGACCTTTGACCCAGAGTCTTCAAATTTGTCCTTCAAGGTTCTGATGTCAATGCACATCAACACTGAGAGCGAAAAGAAACTATATACAAAACTAAATATACAAGAATGATAAGAAAATGTCTGATTCACCCCATCTCTTATGATTGCAAAACACACATTTTTGGTGACCTTGAACTTTGACCTACATTCACCAACTTTTAAGGGGATCTATTCTGTATGATCTTGCACCTTTCCTGAAAATTGCAGGGAAGTTGGTCAAATGTTTTTTGTGTAAAGTTGCAGACAAATCCAAACCAAAAACAATACCTCTTGCCTCCCCTTTGGGGGTGGGGTAATGCTCCATTAATAAATTAGCCCCTAAAATTACTTTAAGAAATAATGAAAATAGAAAGAAACAGAAAGCAGCTGCATGTATCATCAGAGTAGCAAACTGAATTAATGATATTAATTTTGACAAAGCTACACATCAGAAATGAATGACACTCCTTTGTTAGTATTATCAGGAATAATTTTAAAATATATAATACCTAATCTTAGGACTGTTGTGCTTGAAAAACTGTAAAAACTTTGGGATCATGATGTTAAGAGGACGATCCAACATGTCGCTGTCAAGGATCTCAGCAGAATCCTCACAGATCTTCTGTAAGGCTCCAAAAGCTCCCTAGAGAGGATGAGAACAAAACAAAATTAATCTTGGGAATGACATTTTAGAGCAGTAATAATACTAGTGATGTGAACCCCCACCCCCCATACATATGCACAAGACACATATACACTTGCATATAGAGTATATTTCAATTCTAGCTAGCTGCTTGACTGATGGTTAGTATGCATGGTCACGATATGCTGCAGTGTACCTGAAAAATCCAGTCTGGGAAGCAAATATAAGAAATAGCACAGCACTAGCACTGAAGCTGTCTGAAACCCATTTCCATGGTAACGGCTCCTATGTCGGCATTCCTTTTAGATGACAGATACAGAACCCTTCAAAAATACACCAAGCTGCAGAAGTGAATTGGATGACAAGGATTGAAGCGGAGATTCAAGGTCACAAACAGACTGAGACAAAGTGCAAATAAGGTTCAGGAAGCCTCTCCCTCCTCCATCTACCAATTACTCACTGGAATATTGTAGTGTGAGCTTAAAGGCCTTTATAACCAGGACAAGGAAATTTCATTGTAGAGGTCTGAAATATGTAACAGTCAAGAGACCAGATGAAAATACTGATAAAGACAAATAATCAAATGAAAATCTATGACCGTTTCTTACCATCACATTTATACTCAAGGGCATTTATCACAAGCTACAATGTGCTTCTAACATAACTTGGTCAATATGCACATTAGGCATGCCCTCTTTGACTTCAAAACATAATACGATGAGTTTGTGTGCCTAAGTGTCAACAGAAGGACAGAGAAATGGGAGTGGCCTGCAAGCATTTGACTGATGCTGAGGCATCTAAAGTGTAATTCTCCCTCCACGAAGCGCTATGGAAGGTCATTAAATTTAAGAATGTAAGTCATGCAGATGACAGCCAGGCAGGCCAAAGAGAGGAATGCATTTAGTCAACTAAATAACAAATGACATAGTCCCTTCACATTTTCCATTTCATAATTTCACACTTTACCAGACTCACATTTACAGACCTCTACATTCTACACACCATACTTGTCATGCTAGTACGCATATACATATGTTTTCATGGAAACAAAAAATTGTTGGAAATCCAACAGTTAAAATGTATAGTATGTAACACTATGTATAGCAACATGCTTAAATAATGCAGATTGTTACGAGTTATTGTAGTCAGTCGAGATCAATTAATACAAAACTCTTGATCACATCCCAACTCTGGGCAGGATGTTACATTCAGTCAAACACCATCCTGCCCTCTGTGGCCTGCTTTTTACATTTTGGCTGCACTATCCAACTTTCTTTAGACACCATGAAAAACATTGCAAGACGTTGAAATTCTCATTTTGATACTTTAGAGAGTAGAAATAGGGGCTGAGGTCTGGAGAAGGAATCTATTCTGTATTAAATTTATTTTTTCATGTGGTCTAGAAACCTTAAAATAAGCATGGAGGTGATAAACATTATCATATAATATTTGCCCTCTGGAGTGGCATTAACCTTGACCCTCATATTGCAATTGCAACCACATTCTAACCGTCATAAATTAAAAAAAATTTAATTGCTCTTAGGCAAAAACTATATGAAGCATTCACCAAACATCACACTTGGCATCTATTGCACCTGCTTGTATCTTTTTATAGCTCATAACACATGAGGAGGGGTATAGCGTGATGGCACAGGGGGCTAGATCAACCACTACTCCTCTAAGACCATAAATGAGACAGTACCAACAGTGTAGTTGCAAATCCTGACCAAGGCAAAATAAAAATCTAATTGAATCTTGTCATTCTAATGTTTTCCATATGTGGCAGATTACTGTTTGCATTCCATCTATGGTTTCAGCAAACCACAGCAACATAACACACAGACACTGAATTAAATAATAAAAAAAAAAACATAACCATAGCTAAACAAAAATTAAATATGGTCTTTTTTATGCATGTTTTCAGGTCAATATATTTATTCCAAAAAAGGTCTCTCAGTCCTGCAGCAGCACATGCTTAGCAGTGCTTGGTTTTCTATCATCTCTGGAGGCTCAGTAAACAAACAGTAGTAGATTCATTTTAAATGCTATTTTTTGTTGTTAGTAGTATATCTTTCCAAATAAAGCCTAGGTGTTTCAGTCTGAAAACAGATCCTGATATACTACACATGCACAAGAGAAATCTGAGCCTGAGGTGTGTCGCTCAAGAATCTTAAACATAAACTCACCTCACAGCTTGAAACTAGGAGCTTGTTTAATGTAACTGACATATTATATTCTACACTGATGAACAATAGAAAAATATGTTTTTGTTTATAAAAGTATATCATGTATTCTGTTATTTCCACATTCAAAGGATGTGGGTACTAAAATCTGTGGTGAAAATAACATATCTAGAATATGAAACATTATAATAATTACTCCAAGTTAATTTGGACTAATTTTGATCAAAACACTTCATATGGATGAATTGTTCTGTCCGGGGGTTTTTTATACTCAAATTTCCCACAAAAATAAACTAAGAAACACAAAAAATATATAGGAAAAAAAAATCTACAAAGCCTAAATAAATAGTTTAAATTTTAAAAAGTAATGAAAAATTTAAATCATATTGGAAAAACTCTTATAAAATACAGAAAAGACCACCAAAAATGTGATAAACTATCCAAAACACATGCAAAAATATGAATATATATATGCAATCAACATGTTTATTGTACACCTTTAACAGTTTCAACAAAACAACTTGAAACAAAACAACTCTTCCATTTAATTGCATTAAAATGTCTAATAAGATTAATCATTATAATTAATTAATCTGCCTTAAGCCATTCATTTTTAATGCCCTTATTATAATATGATAATAGAACTCACAATAAGAGTATGGATCAGGTACAACAGGTTTACAAACCACCCCCCCATCTGTATTCAAAGTCAAAACTTTGAATATTAAACATCTACACGTAACAAAGATCAATGTGTAACTTGAGGGTTTTTTTAGCACATCTTGGTTGATTACATTACATTTCTCGTGTACATTATTATGTAAATCTAGCATGTCTACCTTGATTTTAACCATAGACTGTTTTAAAATACCTCTGTTCCTTTCCTCTACATGTGATTCTTGACATAATCTACATATTCTGAGCATACGACAGATACGACAGATACGACATATACGACATATTAAAAGACTGTTATATAGCAGCATCTCAGTTGTCTTCAACATTAGAAGTTAAGAAGCTTTCCAACCCCCCAAGCTGCTTTTCAAAAACATACGGAGTCTTATGAGGAGTTGCTACATTTGGTCGTTGTTCGATGTTAAGCCCTACACACATACACTTTAAAATCCTCTGCGGTAAATAGCTGACCTAAATCTCAGCTTCTGAATGAGCTTCATAACAGGGGCTGGCTGGGGCACCACAAGAAGTGTCATGTCTATGTTAAAGGTCTTTCTGAAATTTCAGATAATCATTTTCTTTTCAAAGCCAGACAGATATTCCATGTCCTCCGGAGTAATACAGCCCGCATCCCTTTGGGTGTCAGAGACACATGCAGTGACAACATATTAATGGCCAGTGAGCTCATAGTAGGTATGGGTACATCAGTATTAACACACCGATCAGATGATCCAACATCTACGAGTACAGCACTAACGTTTTAGTAGCTGTAATGAGAGAGCATTTAGTCACAGTCCAGTGATTAACGTACACTCAATATTAGGAAAGAATTAAATAAAAAATGGCAAAATAATTAAGCCATATTTGAACTGAATAATAGAGAAAAGACTGACCAGAATCTCAACAGTAACAGAAATTATTAACAGAGAAAACAAAGAGAGCAACACCATGTTGTTTTGTTGCAAATGCAAATGATCAAGGTTATTTTGGGTAATGACTCCAAAAATTAGGTCATATGATATTCTGGTAAAAAGGACAGAATGAGAATAAATGACTTCATTTTGTGTAATCTGTAGCAGTTGTGGCTGCAGCTCCAGCTGTGAGACTGCCTTTAGCTTATCTGGCCAGCAGGATCCTGTCCAGATGCTGCTTTATAGCTGATCCAGCTCCCCTACAACCACCATAAATACATAAACACAGAGAGATACCACACTACATGCATCCCATACATAAACATCCTTTCTTATAGTCAGAAATTTCCAAGTATGCCACAATTCAGCACAGGTAAATGCACAATCTCGAACAAAAGAAACTGCAATGAAGACGAATGTAAACTAGAAAAGCACTCAGATCGCAGACCTCCGCCAAGCAGACCCCTCACCCCCAAAATCTAATAATTTATTGATCTCCCATTACCACCATACCCTGAACATTTCATCAAAATCCATCCAATAGTTTTTGAGTTATGGTATACACGATCAGACAGACAGACAGACAAACGCTGGCAAAATCATAACCGCCTTGTCAGAGGTAATAAAAACATCTCTATAGACCCAGACTTTAAAAACCAGTGACTCATTCATTAAGCAGCGTCACCACTGTGCATCCTCACCTCACATGTGTTATAGTCCTCTGAATCCAACAGCAAACAGAGTTTAGGAAGAAGCTCTGGCCAGTTCTGCAACTCTCCTTTAGAGGCAATAGTGGTGATGAGGATACCTGTTAAGAGAAAGGCTCAGTCTGAATATTTACATTCATGTGATGGAAACAAAAACAGCACAGACATTATTGCTTTTGCAACCCAAGAAAACTACAGAATAAGGAATGAACAGTCATAAATCACTGTAAGAGCACTGCATAATGTACACAGTAAAATGTATATAGTATTCATTGAGAGCTGAAGCATAAAATAATCTTTGCTGATGTGTTTTAAGCATTTTATTTCAACCAAGGGGGTTATGCAATTGCCCATGTCTGGTTGAGTGTCTACAAAATTACACTACAGTGCGAATTTTTATGAAATTGTTGGGAGACTTGGGTGAGAACCACGGACAAACCCATCAGAATTTGGAGCAGAGCCATTAGAAAAGGGATGAGCTTGGATTTTTCACTAGTTTTCCTAGTGTTGTGACAAAGTGATTGAATTATCTGTTCTGCCAAGCAGTCTTCTAGTTTAAAGATGTGTCAAGTTTAATGTCCTGCTCTAAGTGATACAGAAGGTAATACACAGCTGCTGCAAGGACCCCAATACATCAACAAACATTCCA
Organism: Siphamia tubifer; assembly: GCA_020466265.1. Classification (NCBI taxonomy): domain Eukaryota; kingdom Metazoa; phylum Chordata; class Actinopteri; order Kurtiformes; family Apogonidae; genus Siphamia; species Siphamia tubifer. The sequence continues at coordinate 49,853,939 of CM035794.1, read as the reverse complement.
TCCTCAGATTAATTCACACCCTGATAAATAACCAATATTTGACAAAAACACATCTGTAGTCTCTTACTTTTGGCCAGTTCTTATTTATTTATTTAGTTATTTTTTCCTTTTTAATGTAATGCTGTGAGTCAATGTTTAATCTGTTAAAATATAACAAGTTGCTTCTGACTTTAAACTATTTAAACTATTTTTAAGGTCAGAACAAGATAAACACTTGCCCAGAAGCAGAGGATTTCAGAAAATCAAAGGCAATTCAGAAAAATTACAATGATAAAATCTTTTTTGAAAATGACTGAAATAATTCTACATTTTAAGAAAATCAATAAGATACCATTTTATCTATGTATTTATATATCTATCTATAGCACTGGCTTCTTTGGCAACAGTTGTGATAAGAATAAGTATTGTGATACAGATTTATATTGCAATAACACTGGAAATTATTGGTGTCAGAGATTATTATTATTATTATTATTATTATTATTATTATTATTATTATTATTATTATTATTATTATTATTATTATTATTATTATTATTATTATTATTATTATGTGTTCTGTTTGTGCATTGTTCTGTTTGGAAGTGTATAGAAAGTGGAAAGTATTGAAATTTCATTATGTGAAGTTACTTGTGATGTCTCGGGGTGGGATTAAGATGTTTTTTTTCCTTCTTCCCACTCCGTTTTTGAGCATGGACAAACTAATTTCATTTGTTGGGTTTGCATGTATTCTGTTGGGAGTCTTTGTATTGTCAGACACTATTGTATGCTAGTTATTTGTGTTGCTTAATCACTGGCTCAAAATAAATGAAAATGAATGAATGTATGTTCAGTATTATCAAGCAGCTGAAATAACATCCTGTACATTTTTACTGGCATGATGGCAACAGTTAAATTAAGATATATGTCCCCTGTTATAACTGCACAATGTGTCAGCAAACACAAGATGAATTTCTAAAGCTCAAAAGGTATATTCAATGGATCCAGATAAGGTAACTCACCCACAGTGGCCCGGATGAGGGGAGAAGAGTCTCCAATGTTTTGAAGACACTCACTCTTGATGAAATCAGACACACCATTAGGGAAGTTCTGATAGTGAGCTTTGACATTGTTCTTCAATATCAGGCCACTTAGGGACCGTGTTGGCTCATCTTAGAAGGAGGAGAAAGGAGCAAATAATGAAACAGCATTTATTTGAACTCAAACTGTTGTACTGTCATGTTAATAACAAAGGTAACATTGTAGAAGAGACTGACAGTAGACGGAATGTTACACAATCTTATTGCGATCACATTTCATGGTCAACAGAGGCAGCAAAGTATCTATGCAAGAATGCTTAAACAGTGGCCACTGTTACTTATTCAAAAGTAAAAAAAAATGTAAAAAAAAAAAAAAGGTAGAAAGTTATTTACAAGCATTTATTTTACAAACTGGTGGAGAGTATTTGGACTTGAATTATTTATAACTTGGCTGCTCAAGTGTAACAAATGATATGACAGCATTCTAAACTGTATTAAAGCATTTAACATTTGGGTCGTCTACCATGCCGACAGCGAAGCCATGAGTTGAGCGATGCCAGGAATTAGGTTTAAAATTAGAGTGACCCATATTCTGAGTGCCACATCATCTGTGGCAAAGATGCCATTGGGTCACACGAGTCACAGCGAGACAGAACTGTCACTGTCCACTTACATAAAAATAACATGTAAAACAGTTCAGTGTCCAGCAATATCAGATTATCTAGGAACATAACAAATACACGACTGAACAGCACATAGACAGGCACACAGCTTACCTTCTGATTTCAACTTCGTCAAAACAAATATCAAATAGTTGTTAAAGTCTGGGTACTGGTTCAGCTGCTCTAGTCTCTGAGGAGGCTGGTTGAGGAAGACACATGCTAACCATTTACAGACATTCCACACTTTTGCATATTACCACTGTAATCTGGTGACTGTTAATGACTGCAATACAGAGAGTTTGTCCCTTGCACAGTTATGGTGAAATAACAGGTGTGACTGTGATCAAGTAATAGTGTCATGGAACTATAAAACTGTGTGTGTGTAAAAACTGCATGTGTAAGAGAAGTAGGTGCACATTTATGAGGGGTTATAAAGATGTCATGTGCTATGATTGTACACAGACAGATGGTATATTCAAGGCTATTGCAGTAGTGGGTCTACGAGTTAATGCTACATTCAATAACACTTACCTAAGCAATTTAGCATCAGAATGCATACAAGGAAAAAACACTATAACAGACAGTAAACAGTGAATGACTATGTATGAGGAATATAGTGATCTATACCGAATCTATCACAGGAATTTTCAATGAGCTGGCGGATCTCTATAGGGTGACATGAAAACAATGTGATGGTAAAGGCATCACTCACACTTACTGAAATGACAGTTATATTCTAGCTTTTTTATTATTACTTCACTAGTATTAAAATTTTCCCCAATTTCAGTCATCGAATTATATATAAAACAGATGGCTTTGTGACACTGTAATCATTCTTTGCAGGTTGCTGTCACACTAGTACAACAGGATATCCAAGGACAGGTTTAGGGTGATATGATGTAAAAGGAGGGCATCGCTCTTGAAACTAAGCAAACTAGTATTAGTGATTTAACCTAATAAAACTACAGGTGTTAAATAAATAACCAGATAAAACAAGGCAACGTCAGTTCTGCCAACGACATGTAAGGTTTATAGATAAAAAGGCAGCCAGTAGTACCAGCATACCTGCTAATAACGGTAACCACCCCAGCTACTACCAGCTAAGGCTAGCCTGTTGAGTCGAGCTGTCTTTGTTAAGACAAACATAAACTATATCCGAGCCTTATCTTCCTGGTCTGGTTTGAAGAAAAGGATACTTGCTGGACGGATCTCTGTGTGGACGTATCTGGCGATTGAGACTCTTTTAACAGCTGTAAAATTTGTTGAAGTCCTTGCTCGTCTGGCTTCCACTCACACTCCATCTTGATCTGCCGCTGCGGATAAAGAAATAACATTAGCTAACACGGAGGATTTGTCATCAAACGGCTCACGCTGTTTTTCGAAACTGGTGAGAACACTTGAACGTCACATTAGCTACACGTAAATAGTCGTCTCGTAGACATGGGCGTTTGTACCTGGTTTGACTATCCTCACGTATGCGACTCTGTCTGACTTTCTGCTGAAATGTGACCGTATGTCTGGCTTTTCAGACATGGGCCTGATATAGCAGGATCATCCGTTTTCGCAACAAGCTGAAAAGCTGCGGGCCATACAGAGTCGCGTCGCATTTAGCTAGCTGTCCGATCAGCTGACACGGGGCTCAGCGGTCCTACCGCTAGTCTGCTTATGTCAGACGTATTCACAGATGTTGGACGTACTTTAGGTTTAAAACAAATAATCTTGTGTGTATTTTATAGAGTCAGACACTCAAACTCTTACTCTGCTACGTTAAAGCAGCGGCTACGATACAAGAAAAGAGAGGCGAATCAATAAATAAGGAAACCCTTCTAAAACGGTACATTTTCTGACAGTCCTTAAAGGCAACAATTACGCCTGGACGTCACTGCTATGCTCGTAAATGGAGACCTTCATACAGCGACCTCTGGTGTCTACTCGTGTCACTCCTCTTTATTGAACAGATTGAATACAATAAAAATAGCTCAGGTTAACAGAGTTTTATTCGATTAAAGTCATTTATGTGACAGAACACATGAATCGCAAAAAATGCTATATATACATTAGGAAAAATTACAAGTCGGTGCTTCTATGAAACTGTCCCTTTAAACAGGACATTGGGCTAAAAATTCCAACCTGATGTAAACTAATGTTATGAAGCAAGTTTGGAAACCCTATGTGTGTGTGTGTGTGTGTGTGTGTGTGTGTGTGTACTGAGTTAAACATATACTATTTTTCAGGTAAAATTATGTTTTAAATATTATTTTGCATGACATTTAATGCAAAAATCTGCTTATAACATGATCAAAAGGTCACAAAAATTGCACTTTATTCTCTCACAGGTACATTTTAGTAATCAAACAAATTTTGCAAGGTGGAGCGTTTTACAAAAACTACAACTGTTGTAGAATCCTTCACAATTCATAGTTGTTTTGTATGTACTCACACAATGGTGAGTACATACAAAACTTGGAATTAGACTGCTGACTCATGAAAAACCTGCAAGTCTGGATTAGAAAAACCACAATTCTCATTATTTCCCTACTTCTTTCCCACCACCTTCTCTAAAAGAATTGTGTTGCTAATTCATATTGCTATAAATTCAAAGTAATTAAATGCTGTATTTTATTAAAGATGTTAACCATTGTATGCTATATAATATCATATCATTTCCAGTTATAACATTAAAACCTTAGTCATTATAATCCTGTAACAGATAGGCTAACAATGTGATTTAACATGCGAATTCTTATATATATTTCCCCCTGTTCATAATCATATATAGGGAGCATTTCATTTCATGGTATGTTGTAAATACTGGTTCATATTGTGCATATTACAACAAAACCCTTTGAATTATGAATAACATTAATACTTAAAATGGGCCATTCTGTAATTTTGTAATAGTGTAATTATCATCCAACTTTGGATTTTCATGCCAATACTTGTTCATTGATTAAAGCTAAATGCCAGAGTTTTGTGTGTAGTTCTTTTTTAATCCTTGAACTACTGTGTGTTCTCTGAAAGCAACGTAGATTTGGAGCATTTATTTTTGTCCTGCACAATCCAGTGCAGTTGCTTTAGAATTACTTATGGAGCTGGTTTAACTCCAAGAGTATTGGACCACCACCTTTACCTTGGAAGGCTATTAAATTTGGCCTATGTGGTAATCAGAATTCAACTTTTAAGTTAAGTATTAAAATATTGTTTGGAAAATGTTCAATCCACAAACAAGTGTAGATACTTTAAACTTGATCTGTGTATGCTATTCGATACAATTCTTGGCAATATTTAAAAGATAAGAATGAATATGTCAATCCTTCACCAGAACCAGAACCCAAATGCAGGACAGCAGACAGACCTTGCTTCTTCAGGGAACGTGGGCGAAGTGGGCTTCCCAGCAACTGGACCAACAACACGGGGTCTGGTCTTGGGACCCAGGCTGGTCTTGCTGTCAGTACTGACTAGGAGCAAACAGAGGAAAGTCAGACTAGTGCTGTTCATACACAGAGTAGCAGTCTAAACAGAAGACCAGGTGAAGGCACAGATGAGGGTCAGGCAGAGGCACAAACCAAAGACGAAGTTGGGATCAGATCAGGTAGGCAAACGAGGTATCGACAGCAATCAGGCAGAACTCAGGTCCGGGGTCCAAAACACGTCAGAAACGGACAACTGTTACTGTTACTTCACATTCTCTGCTGTTGTACCAAATTAATTTCCTGTAAGGGATCAATAAAGTTTATTCCATAATAGACAGACAGACTAGGGAAAAATAGGGACTAGGGAAAAAACACTAGTAAGAGACAGAGACAGAAAGAAGATGTATGTATGTGATGAACAGGTGGGAAAATCAAGAAGAAACAGGAAGTAAATAACAAACATGAAATACAAAGCAACTTACAATAAAACAGGAAATGACAGACAAAACTTAAAAACAAGACAGACTGGAGACAGATGTGACAGAATTGTCTTTCATTTCTGATTTTAACTTAAGATCAGTTCCTGCTTTTGGTACATACATACATACATGTAATGTATGTATGTATGTATGTATGTATGTATGTATGTATGTATGTATGTATGTATGTATGTATGTATGTATGTATGTATGTATGTATGTATGTATGTATGTATGTATGTGTATATATATATTAGCACATGCTGAAACTTTTACACATTCCTCTTTGTCAGACAAAAGAAAATGCAAAGTTTTCTATTGTTGTCAAGTAAATAGATCAATGTGTCATGTCCTGGATGTGTCTCGATGGCCATTATAGGTTATTATCCATTATGATCCAAATATAATGGTTGAATTAGGAACCAAATATTTCAGGTTTTCAGTTCCTAATGCCTGGAATAAGCTTCAATCTGAGCTCCATCTACAAACACTGATTTCTTTGACGGATTTTAAAGACAGAGTGATATCTCTGGAATCAAGGCTGTTGGTCTGTAAATGTTTCAGTTGATTGTATGTTTGTTTTGTGTTTGCATATTTTTTTGTTAATGTAAACTGCAATTATGTGACTGTGTTGCTGCCATCTTGGTCAGGTCTTCCATGAAAAGAGAACTGGACCAACCTGGTTAAATAAATATTAAATAAAAAAGGAAATCATATATACATCAATGACTTACCCTACTGTCTATAATTATTATTTTTTTAATGCACTAGATGGCAGCAGGTTACAAACACGGGTCGGTTCTGCCTTAGATGAAGAAGTACACATTGGCTTCAGTACGCTGCTGCCTCTCAGCGTACAGAGCAGCATCTACTGGACCGGTCTACCCTCAAGATTGGTCTGTTTAATTTTATGTTAACGTCTATGAGTTTATGGCACACTAAGATTAGTTAACATTTTCTACGGATAATTTAAGAGCCCGTCTGAGAAAAGCCAAGCCGGGTTGGAGACCAGTGTTGAGAGTTTTGCCAACGGTCCCTCTGGTCTGCTTTCACTCTCTGCTCGTTAGCATTTGCCGAGATAGCTATTTTTCTACTGCCGGAAGAACCATGAGCTTTCTTTTGTGAGTAACATTTCTTTAACATACGCTTATTAAACCCTGACATTTGGCGTAATTTTGAAAACGTCAGTGCTAATCTGTTAGCTATGGCTAGCAGTAGCCTTGTTCGGGCTCGGACTACTTCCTGGATTTACTACCAAATGCCTGCTTTGATTAGCTGGACTGTCTGTAGGAAATTATGAAGCTAAAGGCCACCAGTATCAATGCAAGATTTATTATTACAAAACTGTACATTTAAAGAGCAGTCTGTGCTGTGTACTTCCTCCAAAGGCTTAATTCCCAGCACAGACTTTAGACTAAATGTGAAAGAACAAACCCCCACTGTGGCCAGAATATTTGCTGGCTTGAATACTTTTTCCGTTACAGGCTAAAGCAGTGTGACATTTAACAAGACGCAACATTTGAATATTTAGCGTTTTATAACTACCATAGTAAGAGCTTTAAAGGATTATTGTGTGGTTGTTTAAAGCTTATTTGTCAATTACATAAAATAGAAGGCGGATAAGATGTATCTGAATACGTCTATGAAGATTGAAATGTTATAACTTAATGAGTTAAAATTCAAACCCACTAATGTATTTACGAGCAAGTCTGTATGTACGAGAACTTATGTCAAAGTAATTTAATTTACAGTGGATACATTTTCTGTACAATTATACAAGATATTTGCAAATTTCGCAACATTGTACTGATGAATATGGTCATGTTCATCAGCATTAAGACTTTAGAAATGTATTTTTACAGCGAAATTATTTTGGTTCAGTGTTAAGTTTTCCCATTTTACTTATATTATTAATAGTTAATGCATAACATTTAAGTGTGTAAAGTAATAAAAAAAAATACCCATTTGTTTCCTCTATAAATATTTAAGTACATTGCCTATCCTGAGGATATAAACGTAGATAACTGCACTCTAATTAAAGAGAGAACTGTGTTAGTGTGTAACAGCATGTTGGGGTGACTCTCATACATTCTTGTTAAATGGGGCAGCAAAAAGTATTGAATCCAGTACCTCTTCAAATGCCCTAATTAGACACTATAAACAGAGACACTCTGTTCTATTCCTCCATTCTGTTTTGGCCAAATTCAGCAAACCATCTGAACCTTTTCTCCAGCTTTATAAAAGTGTCCTGAACTTTTTATAACTAAAGTCTAACATTTTTACTGAGATTTGTCATCATATCAGACTGCTTCCATACTCATCACACCCCTTTCTTCCTCGTTGAAATGTGACTCACAGTGGAAAAAGTTCAAACAAGACATTCAAGCCCAAGAAGAATATCCCAGAGGGTTCTCATCAGTACGAGTTGTTGAAACATGCAGAGGCTACGCTGGGAAGTGGAAACCTGCGCATGGCAGTCATGCTACCTGAGGGGGAAGACTTAAATGAGTGGGTCGCAGTTAATAGTAAGTTTTACCTTCCTTTTATGATACAGCCTTTTTTGTTTTAGATTCCTGAAAGTGTGACTTTCTTTTAAAAGGCCTTATGTTTGTATAACTTGTCATTGTTTTTCAACCTTCTCATTTTGCATCCATCTCTGTAAGCCATAAAGGTCAATTAGTCCACATCAAGAATTGGATAAGAATGAACTATCAGGGTGTAAGATCTTGGCATTGCCTCTAAAGACCATGTGCACTAATGCTGGAAGAACACTGTGCATGCTAAATAGACTTTATTGTCCCAGCTGCGAAAGCCTGGTTTACTTTCTCCTAAATTGAGAAGAATGGTTTAAATGCTTAATTTCTCCTTGCCTCAAAGTTCCTATTGGGTTTGAGATGTTCAGAAGTTGGCTATGTTAACAGTTGACCAAAAGTTCTATTCATAAGAGTTTTCTGTAAGTATTCAGAGAATGTTGGCCCTGTTTAGGTTTTAGGTGGTGGTGGCAGGGATGAATTTAAAAGAAGGAAGTTAATTAAACAATTTTCTTTATGTTGTCTTCAGCCACTATCCTTACTGTCAGGTCTGCCCATGTTCATATCAAAAATACATGGAGGCAAAAGGAGAGGGGGGGTACTGTACAATTTACAATTTCAAATTACTAGATCTATCTGTTACATATCTGTTATATTCTCATATCTATGTTAGCAGTTAGGTTACAGTCGGTCATTGGAAATTAAACTACAAATAAAAACTTTAAAATAAAACTGGGGCCAATATCAACAATTATTTCTGGGAAAATCCATTTAATGTGTGATACACACTGCTTTGACTTTACATTAATTTGGCTTATGTGGTACCCAAATTGGCTTAGCAGCTGCATGTCTTATAATGATGGCAAGAACCCTACATAACTCTTGGTATTTCACACTGAAATGAGAGGGATTAAAACTTTCCATCAAACTCTGACTTTGTAATGTGATTAAATTTTTCAGTTAGGTGTTCGCTGTAATTGAATTTGGGAGAAGTGAACGACAGCATTTTCAGAGATTCAGTGTGTTATGGACCATTTTTCTAGAAAAAGAAACAATGTGTTATTAAAGCTCTAATTAAATACTATTGTTTCTTAGGTTGTTGGGACAGTGTGTGTGTGTAGTGTTTGCATAAAAGTAAATAGAAAGAATGTCACGCTAATTATGTCTAGAAAACTTTATTTTTCATTATTTTTGCAAAAGGTATGTTGCACCAGTTGAAGTTGAAGAAAAGGCCTAGGACACAACACCCTCTGTCCACTCCAACTTTAAATTACTTTCCCCATGACCTTTGACAAAAAAGCTGTTCTCTTGAGATACAATACTGGCCATTTATGCTGTATCATTAGAGCCTGTGCTTCAGTACTGTGAATACACTTCTGTATCGGTCTCAAGTATAAACACTTTTATAGTGATGACCATTTAACAGTTGTGCCAATGTTGGTTATTTTTAATGAGCCACTACTCTACTAGCAGCTGTGTCATTTCATAAAGAATCTGACATTTTACTCCATGACTTTAAAGTGTTATAACACATTTGCTAATTGGTGTAAACATGATCATTTAGATTTTTCATACAGCATGTTTTTCATTATTTTAAGTGATATATTTCACAATAATGACATTTAAGTTGATCATTTGTCATGTCAGTATAGGCATACTTTACATGTGATGAAAAGAAAACATGACTGTGCAAAATGATAGCATAATAATATGACAAATGTATTTTAACTGACTTATTCCTTCATCTCAACTGTTTCAACTCCAACCAAATGAATGGTTGTAAATAGCAGTGTGGGCTTGCAGCTCTTGACTTGAAAATGGAGAGCACTATAACTTGGGGAATCCAATGCATTTTATTTTAAGACTTTCACTGATTAGGAGAAAATCCATGTCGACTACAAGTGGTCAAATGGAGTTCAGACAGAACGGAACTGTATTTTTATTTTATTTTTTTTTATTCTTACACAACACATACAGTATGGCTCATCAGCTGTTCAGTGTGTTTTTATTTCTGTGAAATTACAATTAGAGCACTTATGCAAATGCAGCCAGCTCTTCAGTTGGATGTCTCTGTCTGTTTGGGAAGTGTTATTGGCATTGTGCCTTAGGTATTTAAAGATAAAGTACTTTATTTGTCATTATACACAGTACAACGAAAGTTGTCCTCTGCATTTAACCCATCCCTGAAACCATTGGGAAAACCCGTAAGGAGCAGTGGGCAGCCATGGGCGGTGCCTGGGGACCTATCTCCTGCTGTAGAGCCAGGCTAATGGTTAGAATCATCTGGTTGGAGAATTTTACACTAACAAACATGATTTTGGGTGATGGGGGAAACCAGAGCATCTGGAGGAAACCCATCGAGACATGGGGAGAGAATCATGCAAACTCCACACAGAAAGTTCCGGAAATCGAACCTGGGTCTTCTTGCTGTGAGGCAACAGTGCGAACTGGTCAGCTACCGGCGCACGGTGGCTGAGCAGTTATTGAGTGATAACACAATTTGATAGAGGGTGCATTGGTGTACAGTACTATGGACCGAGTAGTGAATTGTGGTGATTAAAATGCTGTGGGGAAACTTGATGGCAGTTATTGGTGTTGGCAAATATGGTATGTGTCTCATGCACTTATTTTCACTATGTTCTTTTTTTTATTTTTTTTTTTTAGCTGTGGATTTCTTCAACCAGATTAACATGCTATATGGCACCATCACAGACTTCTGTACTGAGGAAAGTTGCCCAGTCATGTCAGCTGGTCCTAAGTAAGTACACTGTCAGATTTGCACAAGTTACAGGCTCAAAATCCTCCCTAGTGGCTTTTGTTTCCCTTCAGCTTGGACAACTCTCTCCAGGGCTTTTGGGTTAGGATATTTTGTTAGTTGAAATATAATAAAATAATAACTGCTTCAATTTTTAAGCAGAGTGCATCATAAATAGAATTGGGATTAACCATTTGACTCCATTTTGAACTGCAGCACACTCTAATCTCACAGGTTTACAGTTTTAATTTGTCTACCAAATGTTTGAAAATGCTGGTATTCACTGGTATTCAGTGAATGATGTCATCAGTGAATGGCTGGGTACTTGGATTAGGTTTATCTACAAAGAAGCTCCTCTGCATTGTTATAAAATCTCTGATCTTGTGTAGGTATGAGTATCATTGGGCTGATGGAACAAACATCAAGAAGCCAATCAAATGCTCGGCTCCCAAGTACATTGATTACCTCATGACCTGGGTACAAGATCAGCTGGACGATGAATCACTCTTCCCTTCAAAGATTGGTATGCTCTTGTCTGTAATGGACACTTTTCTTCCTGTTTGGTTTTAATATTTTACTTCTGTTAGTATTTATAGACCTGCTGAATGCCCAATGATTGGCTTTGCTGGCTGTTATTGAAATCTCACAGGGCTCATCTGCAGCTTTCATAAAGAGTCCTCAGTAACATGTAAACCTCTTTGCACCTGAACACACCTGTAGTAATAAAGCTCTTAATTATGCATGTTAATTTTTGGCAGCAAAATTAATAATTATTAATTAATTTTAATTTAATTTTGGCTTGAATTTAATCAAGCCAAATTTAGTCATTTAATAACATTAAAAGCAAAGGAAGGAAATACAATGGTATAGAAAAGTAAAATAACTGGATAAATGATTGTGTAAGTAGCAAACTATACTTGGATATTTTAGACATTGTTAAATGTGGGTATAGTGCACATACCAATAGGTAGTGCGTTTTCCTTAAACGAGCTGAGGCTTGTTCTGTGTGGTGTGAACCCTTAATCGAGTTGGACGATGGCCAGTCATGTTGTGTAAAGCCTGCTTTGTCCTTCAGTACTCTATTGCTGAAGCAGCTAATAAGTAAATGTGTTTTACTGAAGTAATGTGTAAGTAATATATCACCTTAAATCTGTATGTCATCCTTCTCAGGTCCTTTGTTGCTTAAAACTTCATAGCCGACTTGATTGGAACAGTATCTTAGGACAAAAGGGCATTGATTAACCAAGGTTTGCTCTCAAATGGCGAAATAAAACTATGAGTGAGACATGTTAATGTGTCAAGAAGTCACTGAGGTCAAGGAGGATTCTGTTGTCAGCAGTTTCTCCTGAACAACTGACCATTAACTGTACCCCAGGAAATTCTCCACCTGACATTTCTATGGTGTGTGTTGACTGACGGGCTCTTCTGTCGAGAGGAGAACTTCATGATACGTCTGTGTTAAAGAGCAGTGGTGTTGTAAAAACATGAACATTTCCTAAGTACAGATGAACACTCGGCACATTGTTACCATTGGGCGGTTCCATGCTGCTGTCATTATTGTCTGCACTTCCCTTAAATCATGCTGCAGCCTGCCTGTAAAAACATTTACCATGCAAGAGAACATGCTGGAGCTGCCTCTGCGTCCACTGTTCTGAGCTTTTAAAGTTTGTCTATGTTGAAGAATTTAGCTATGTCTTATAATCTAACAACAAGGTTCCCATAGGTTCAGAAATAGCCTTAAAAGTCTTGAAATTACAAATCTGTGTTTAATACCTTAAATGAGGGATGTCCAATCTTTAGATGTTTCCCTCTTCCACACACCTGACAGTCATTATAAGTCTTCTGCAGAGCTTGATGATGGGCTTATAATTTGAATTGGGTGTGTTTGAAGAGGTATACATCTAAAACATGAAGGATGGTAGCTCTCAGGGACCAGGATTGGATACCCCTGCCTTAAAGGCTTTAAAAGTTGTTCTATTTCATATGGTAGGTCCTCAGTTATCTTGCTATAAACTTGACCAGGTTGTTATTGGAAATGAGAATCAGTTCTCAACTAACTTGCCTGGTTGAGTAAATGTTAAACAAGTGGTGCTAGGCACAACAAGGTCCAACCTGTCACAAATGTTTTACCTTATTTTTCCCTCTTTTATCACTGCGAAAACACATTTTTGGTGACTGTGACCTTGAGCTTTGACCTACATTCACCAAGATTTAATGGGATCTACTCTGAACTGCTATATACCTTTCCCTAAGAAATTGGTCAAGTAGTTTTTTATGTAAAGTTGCTTACAGCCGGACAAAAAAAAAAAACGAACCAAAAACAATACCCCTCTCCCCTTTTGAGGGGTGGTGGGGTAAATAGTCACAAAATGATCTTAAAAAGTTTTAAATATAACTTGTAGAAAGCCACAGAAACTGGGGATGTACTGGTACTTGGGACAACCTTGTAGCATTCAGTCCACCTTGCACAAGACAATCCGCCCTTTTGGACCATGGGTTTTCACCCCTACTATTCACCATACATGGCATCACGGAAACAACCGAGACATGCTAATTGTAAAACATGAGATTGGAAGCGACTCTTAAGTTGAGACAGGAAAGGACAGCTGAGGTGACAGTACATAAATTAACCTAGATAAACACCCAGTCAATAATAACAAACACACATGTCAATATAACTCGCATAAATATGGAAATATTACACAAGCAAATGTGTTCAAAACACAATCCCACAAATTGAAAGGCAGTGTAGCGGCCCTAATCACAGTGTAAAATTTTAAACTGACAGCGTAACATCATGTTACACTGAAATGTGCTGGTGAGAACCCTGCATCAGTGTCCTGCACAGGTCCACTACTTTTCCAAAACTAGCACCCAACTGTACCCTCATACATTACACCTAACTCATGGTTAAACACATTGTCTACACAGTAACCCACTTTTAAGTATTGTGGCATACAAGGAAATATGTACAGTAGATAGCTGTGGTGTTTTTATACTGCAATTTCCTTTATGTTCCTATGCAGAACAAGAATTTATTAAGACCCCTTTAGGCCTTTTGTGTGCTTGTCTGTTTTATACAACTGTACAAGTAGTCAAGGAATAAGAAAGGGTCCAGTTGTTAAGGACAAAGTGTTCTTTTATTTGGTCGAGTGATTAAAATGTGTTCCTACAATGAAATGTAGTTTTTTCTGACATGCAAAATAAAAACATAATTTTTGGGGGAACAAAGGGGTTTCTCATTAGGCACAAACTACATGCTGGGGCCCAAAACCTGAGGTACTGACTGAACCATGGACTACCTGTATCATTGCACCCCTCGTAGGAAACCGGTATGGAACTTCAGTGCTTCTCATTATGAAGGTGAATAACGGCTTCTCCTTCTCCCCTTCTGTGTCTCCAAGGCGTCCCCTTTAAGCGCAACTTTATGTCTGTGGCGAAAACCATCCTGAAGCGCCTGTTCAGGGTCTACGCTCACATCTACCACCAGCACTTTGACTCTGTCATGCAACTGCAAGAGGAAGCCCACCTCAACACATCATTCAAACACTTCATCTTTTTTGTTCAGGTAATCTGTACTGACTAGATGCACATTTATCTAGTAATGCATAAATACCATCATTATTATTGAATAATGTTTCCCTCTTGTTTGTTTTTTAGGAGTTCAACCTCATCGATAGGAAAGAGCTGGTCCCACTACAGGAGCTGATTGAAAAACTGACAACCAAGGATAGATAAACCACAATGTTTCCTTTATTTTATTGGTCTTCTAGTTTTGCACAGATACCCCACCCCCACCCTGGCTATATGTATGCAGTATATACTATATTTCCATTTGGGGAAATGTTTTTAATAAGGCCAGGACTAAGGAAGGGTCTTGATAGGTTAAGGCACCAGGACTAAGGTTATCAGGGATTACACACTTAATTGAACAAAACCATATATTAACATTGGAGAAAGGTGTTTTGGCTATATGGAAATGTTCCCAGTATTCAGCCATGACTTAGAATAAGTAATATAGACCCATATTCCTTTGGTTTTCATTTAGACCTCCCCCTGATTTATGGTGACAAAGGCAGTTTCATACATTTAAGCTTTTCCATCTTTTCTACAGGGGAAGATTTGTGTGTTGACAGAGTGGCTATATTACAGAGGAGTCCAATCCTGGTCCTGGAGAGCTACTATCCTACATGTTTTAGATGTATCCCTCTTCCATCATACATGATTCAAGTGATCAGCCTATTATCAAGCTCTGCGGAAACCTGATAATTATTGTCAGGTGTGCTGGGAGAGGAAAAGTGTCTAAAACGGGCATGTCCAAACTATTCCACAAAAGACCAACCAAGCAGCAGCACAGCGGGATGGACTCAATTAATCAACTGTTCTCAGTCTTCAGAGAGTCGATTGGTCAAACTGTGTACTCTTGGTTGGTTGGATCAAAAACCTGCAGCCACACTGGCCCTTTGTGGAATAAACATGCCTAGTCTAAAACATGCAGGGTAGTAGCTCTTGAGGATCAGGATTGGACACCCCTGCTGTATTATAATAAAAGTTTGGTCGGTTTAACAAGATTTAAGCTAGCCTTTAAGCCTGTTCATCAACAGTAGCTAGCGATCATTTATTTATCTGCATAGTGAGAGCTGGGTCGTGGTTTGCTATGGTTCCCATCATTTGCCCTCTTCTCTGTACATTTAAAGAATCCTAAGTGCCTAGCATGGCTCATTATCACCCTCTATCAACAGTGATGACTGTGAAAGGAAAAGGCCACATTATCCTTTCTTTATTAAACCACTCTTATAATTGACACCACAGAAAATTCTACCTCCCCTGCTCTAAAGTTCTTGTGGCTCTTACTTCCTTCTTTTACCCCTGTTGTATCGTAATTGCCCCCCCCTCCCATTCTTGTCACCAACCTTGTCTTTATTTAGTTAGAAAGATGGGGAAGTACGCCACGCAGGTAATGATAAATGAATGTTGAGGCTAGAATATTGTCATGTTGTAGCAGGGGCTGAAAATGAACTAAACTTCTAGTGACATATCCCATGTTATTTTCCTCTCCCAGTAAAATGGAGGAGCTCTGTCTTCAACATATCGAAAACTCTAAATTGTATATAAAAGCCCTGGAATAGAAGTAGTGAACTGTGTAATTACTTACAAGCATTTTTTTTTTTAAGAATTCAGATAACACCACGTCCCCTGTTATCTCACTCGCCATAAAGCACTTTGAACAATTTTCCTGACCTCTCTTGCCTTGAATGTCTCTTCTGCATAGGCCCTGCTTTGTGAGAAGCTGTTACCATGTGATTGATCATAGTTTGCTTCCTCCCTCATATGTCCCCAAATGAATGTTGAATTGCTTACTTCCCCCCCCATAAGGCACAAGTGAGATTTCTGAACGCTTTTGTACGGTCTGAGTTGTCTGCGGCAGTGCTTCACACAGCAGCAGACGCATGTTGTTTCCCAATGTCTAAGTGTAGGTTTCTATGCAATAATTGACAACACTAAAAGGGTCCTCAGTCGACTCATTCATACTTTATACAATGTTATTTCTTCTTTATAATGCTTACTGTCCAGTGTGTGTAAGGATCAACTTGCTTATCTTTAAGATTTTGGTGACATTTTATAAATCTTATTCTGAAATTTTCTGAAACAAAAATGCACACATGTAAATATTGCAGGTTTAACCTGTCTTAAAATAAATTTCAATGAGCATGAAGTGGTAGCTTTTGGTAAAATGAATGCTTTGAGTCTTTTTAGAGGCTGCTTTCCCCTCCCCCTCTTTTTTGGATATTAAAGTTTTGTTTGTTTTAATTGTTAAGTATTTTTTCCAGTTCATCAGCTATTATGAATGTTACTATTCACCAGAGCCCCTCACCCCGCAAACATGGAATAGAAAATCAGTGAACTTGAACGCATCTCATCATTATGAAATGCCCGTCACATAAGCAGATTGCCTACAGTTTTTTTCCTTCTTCCTCTTTGACTGTAATAATTGATGAAATGTTTGTAAATAATGGCTTGGTAGAGGTTTTCAATGCTACTGAATTGAATGATGCTGTTCACAAGGCAAATAAAGGTGGTCTTGAGTCTTTGAGAGTTGTGTGTGGTGTGTTTACGGACGCGCGACTAGCAGCTGTTTCCGGGGCGGAGCTACATCTGTGTAAACCGCCACTTCCTCACATTTCTACCGCCAAACTTTAAACGGAGTGTAGTCTCTGCTACTGAAGGATTACTAAAAGGCGACTTTAAAATAAATACATCGGATAAAATGTCTGTTACTCCAAAGAGACCCCGCTCCGATGGTTTGAACGACTCACTGGAGAAAAAAATAAAGCGAATTTCAATTGAAGGAAATATCGGTGAGTAGAGCTGAACGCAGAAAATGCATAAATATTGACCATTACGATATGAAACTGTTCTTTAAAACATCATATATATATATAACATTAACGAATGTGCGATAATGGATGTCTTAACACCATTGGTTCTTTTCTATCGATTTAGTGTGAATTTATTTTTAGCGCCGTTTTTTTAATAACTCAAAGCTCCATATTACACTGTAGTTACACATCCACAATGGCAGCACTTGTACAAAATAAATGCCTGCTGTTGTGGAGCCTGAACTTCTGCATCTTTTGTGTCCAGCGGCGGGCAAGTCTACATTTGTGCGCCTTTTGGAGCAGGAGAGCTCAGACTGGGAGGTGGTGCCAGAGCCTATCGCCAGGTGGTGCAATGTTCAAACAAATGGCAGTGACTTTGAGGTACAGTATTATCATCTAAAACAAGAAATGATTGAAACCTGCATTTGTTAAGTGAATATTTGAGTAAAAGCTGTGAATATGGTTAAAGTCTGTGTGTAAATGTGACTGATCCTCCAGTCATCTGGTCCAGTAAACGTGGCCTCTCTCGGACCCTGGTTCATCCTCATGTCAAGATAACTGGGAGAGTCTTCATCTGTATTTAGAGTGCAGCTGCCATCTGATGACCACTACACACCCACAGAAACAGATGGTCTCACTCACTCAGATCACTGGGAAAACATCTTTAACTTCTGTACAATTTGCAGGCATAGCTTCAGTCCCTCAGACTCAATGGTTTAACACACCCAGATATATATATCACCTGCTGTGACCTATTTAAAGGAGACCTATTATGTCGATCCGTGTTTTTCTACATAGGTATATACATGTTCTGCTGTCGACTGCAAATTTCAGGAAACTTCTAAACAGCCTGTTGCAGATTTTCACAAGATGTGTACAAAACCTGACATCAGGTTGAAGCTCCAATTGGGAGGAATGTTCCAACAGCTGGGACCGGCCCCAAAACACGCCCACCCGGTATATAATTCAAACTGTAATGTAAAGTAATGCGCAAATGGTCCAAAATATTAACATGCTTGATTCCTCCCAGTTCAATAGTGAGAGCAGAGGTGCAGAGGAATGTATATTAAGACCTAAAGCGTATTACTTGATAGCTCTGTGTACAGTAGCCATGTTAGCTACAAAGTAAACAAATACACATGGGAGCAGACTCCAAAACCTCAGTCAGTCCGGTTGACAGTCCGTCATGTCTGTGGTTTACAGTATTCTGTTCTAAACTCTACCTGGAACACAGACTAAAGACGGGAAAAAGTAGCACAGTCAGGTATGGGATTTACTTTAGTCACTTTTTTGTTTTTTTGTTTTTTTTTTTCCTCAAGTCGGGTTCTTTTCAGGTAAACATAGACAGAGCAAAGCGTCAGACAGATGTAGCTTAGCCAGGTATTGAGGATGATCGGGGAAGACAAGGTGCCCCTTATTCTGCCAGTCTGTGGACGGTGTGTTAGAAAATCCCAAACCAAATTACAAAGGGAATATGTGAGTCCCAGTGTCGGTCGTTTATTGGCTAAAGTCTGCGGGAACATCAGTTGGCAATATCTCCCCTGGTAGTGTGAGAAACATAGGTACCCTGTTCCAAGATGGCAGCTGCAGCACCTGAGGCGGGTCATTCTAAAATACTCATATACTGTACAGTGTTCTATATCTTTGTCATGGGGTTAGGATTTGTCAAACAGATCACCCTAAAATGCAGTAGAATACAGGAAATTGCATCCAAAAAGTCTATATTTTTCCGGGGGAGGTCCCCCCCGCCCCCAGATCTTGAGGAAGTCTGACTCTGCCTCTGCTCTGTAGGTACTCAAAACTCACATAATGAAAGTTAAAACATGTGTCCATATCACATTGGATGGAAGAAGTAAGGCAAGGCAGCTTTATTTTATAGCACAATTCATACACAGGGCAATTCACAGTGCTTTATAAAAATGGAAAAAAGACAAGTTAAAAACCCAATTCTAATTAAAATAAAGTAGAAGAGAAGAGTGCACATGGAACACTTTCTTTTGTTCTATCCACAGTTGAAGCCGTTTTCAGCCTGGATTTAACCTCATCAGATTAGACATCTCTCTCACGTCATCAGGAGGAAGACTGTTTTAAAGTTACACTGAAACGCAGTGTAACCACCTTTACTCCTGACTTGGCACCAGAAAAAGACAACTTGCTGAGGTTCTCAGGGTCCGAGATGGTTCATATGGGACCAATGTCACAAATGTACTTTAGTGCTAGCTAAACCATGAGGAGGTCTATTTTAAACAATTTATTTATTTATCTTGTTCTTTGTGTATTGGTAAAATCATACAAAACTTTACTTTTGGGTATAATTCCATGGAATCATAGCTAATCAACTTTTCAGTTGAATAAAGAACAATTATAACAAATGGGCAGGAGGTGAGGACTTACAGTGCTTCTTCAACAAGTTAAAACCCATTAAGGTGTGTAAGTTTACACTACACAGAAAAATGTATTGCATGTAAATATTTTCACATAACTTACATGTTTAATTCACAGCAGTTATGGGTTTTCCATACTTTGTTCATTTTGATCAAACAGTGAAAAAAGATTCCTTTTGACCCTTAAAAGAAAATGTAAACTTCTCCAAAATGTAAATATCCTGTATATCGTGCCATTGTAGGTGCTTTATGCTTTAACTGTTTTCTAGTGAAAGTGTTTTGCTTGCTGCCAGAAGCATTAACAATAGCTTTTTTTAATCTCCCTATTTTAATAATAAATGTTACCCATTACAAGACTTTATTACATAATTTGTGTCTTTGTAGCTAAGGTTTTTGTTGTATGTTTCTTTGTTTTTTACATTTCATAGAGGTTTATGCGAGTGTGAATAAAGTAAACCCCAAACATGACAAAGCCGTGTAGAGTTTCTGCACTGCACAGTATCATGCACAGTGCAGCTCCACACTATTTGGATCAGTGTAAAATGATATTATGGGGATATTATCAGTATGGACAAATGTTAGGTGTCCTCTATACAGGCTGTTTTGCTGCCTCAGCTTTGTTCTATACAGTCATTTGGTCATACGCCCTCTGCTGATGATATCACTGAGCTGTCAGGTTAAAGAGTTAGTGCAGATTATAAACATAAAAAAGGTTTATGTGGTCATGTACTAATCATCTACCTGCTGTGTCCTTATTATGATTGAGTAACCTTTTTGGAAATGTTGAAGTTATTAACTTTAATTTTTGGCAAATTCCAACATGACCAATTATATTTGAGAATATGCAATGGGTAGGAATAGGCTTCAAAATGTTAAATAAGCAACTTTGCAGCACTTATTTGAAACATCAGGAAGGGGTTTTCTGTATGTTCAGGGTGATAAAGGCCGATAAAGACATGAAAGAGAGAGAGCAGGACAAGGGAGGTGGGAAAGAATCCAGGAAGGGGTGAGGAAGTCAGTGACTGAATGTTTAGCAGGTACACGTCGAGTTCACGTTGAACAGAAATAAGAAACACTTCAAGTATTGCATGGTGCATTCACGTAAATATATAGACAACACATCAGCCCAGGTGCATGTAATTAAAATGGTTGTTTATATGCTGATTGCACCCACTTGGTTATTAAATCTTTCCATTCTTCGCTCCTAGGAGCTGACCACATCTCAGAGGAGTGGAGGCAATGTGCTGCAGATGATGTATGAAAAGCCAGAGAGGTGGGCCTACACCTTCCAGAGCTACGCCTGCATCAGTCGTGTACGGGCCCAGATCAGGTCCACCAACGGGAAGCTCAAAGAAGCTGAGGATCCGGTGCAGTTCTTTGAGCGCTCCATCTACAGTGACAGGTACCAGTAACAGAACTAACCTGATCACTACAGTGACATGTTTAATAACCATACTAGAATGGTGGCAGGTTTTAGCCACTTCAACACTCATCTTCCATTACAGATTAGTTTCAAAAGTGTTTTCTGAATTTTTGGGGTGAGTTAAGACTGATCCACCACAGCTCACACATTTGGTTTATATCCCTGTCAATTGAACATCTTGTTGTGGACTGTTTCATAATAGGAAAATGGTTAATGTATATATATATATATATATATATATATATATATATATATATATATATATATATGTGTGTGTGTGTGTGTGTGTATATGTGTGTGTGTGTGTGTGTGTATTTAGTTTAGTTTATGCTTGAATTTCAATGTTGTGTTTTTGAATGTCTGGAATGATTGATTTATTGATTGGTTTATTTTTAATATTAACTCTGTCAGGTTAGGTGACAAACCAAAGCTAATTACGGAGATAATACATTTCGAAAAATATATTCATAGGTACTCTCAGGTCAACTCCAGGTACATTTTTATCTTGATTTCTCTCATGGCAACTATGACTGAAGAACTCCAAGTGGCTTTCCTTTTTATTTGGATATAACTTTGTGTTGTAGTTTAATTCCTAAACTTTTTGCTATTATGAAATAGAATTTTAGGTGTTTATAATATAATGCAATGTTCATCATTATGATAAAAAGTGAAAAAATTATCAGGAGTATATGTATTCCTTTAGATACATATTTTACCCTGGTGATAAGGGGCTGTGCTGAAAACACTGGAGATTGACTCTAAAAAAGTGCTTGAATTTGACCTTTAACTATGTGTATGAACCCCTCTTTATACTCTTTAGATAAATATCTTGGTCCACTAATATACCTTTTAATATTAATATTGGAAGATCATCTGTAATACTTTAGTAACAGTGTGTGTGTTGCTTTAAAAACACTAAACCCAACATCTGCTCATGCTCATGTATCCTTCATGTCTCAGGTACATTTTTGCCTCCAACCTCTATGAGAGTGAGTGTCTGAATGACACAGAATGGTCTGTGTATCAGGACTGGCATAGCTGGCTCCACAGCCAGTTTGGCAAACACATCGAACTAGACGGCATCATCTACCTCAGAGCTTCACCAGAGGTACTCTACCACATCTTTCAAGCTTCTTCATTGTATTCTTCTGATTTGAATTGCATCTAAATGCAGGAGTAGAGTTGCAACTATTAGTCATTTTTGGAATCGGTGAAATTATGGATTGTTTTCTTGGATTTGATTAAATAATTACTTGAAGGGCTATATAAATAGTAAAATGTAAAAAAGACATGTCTGAATTCCAGAAAAATTCCAAAATCTGCAAAAAAACAAAAACTAATGTAAAAGTAAAGCAGGTGCTTGTAGAAGTCTTAAAAGTCTTAAAAAGTCTGACATTTTGGAATGCTGTTTTCCTGACCTTGAAAAGTCTAAAATTGAACTATGAGAGAAACATTTTCCTATACTTTATCAAGACTTTCACACAGAAATCTGGAGTACGTGTAATATGAAATATATGAGAAAAACATTAAATACATGATAGAATTTGCTAACAGGTGCGTACTGGAAGGATTTTAGTGAAACTTGTGTGTGCTTTATTCATACATTTTAGTGATTTTCATATGTTTTGAAAATGTTTCTGTCAGGAAACCATATTTTACTGTGAATTATGTGTTCATTCATAGATTTATTAAAATTAACTTTTCTACTACACGCAATGGACACAATCTCAACCAAAAAAGTAGGTACGCAAGTATAAAAGTACATCAAGTCAAGGTCTGGGGAGAGTATTTGGAGAAAGAGCAAGCACCCTTTAAAAAACAAAACAGTATATATACAAATATGATATGTTGAAATAATGTAACAGTATAAATGTGTATGTGTTTAGTGACAGAAATGAAGCTTAATTTAGGAGAATTTTAAAATCGTCATCTTTTTTTAGACAATAAATCATTTCTAATACATACAGTAATTGTTTTAGAGATGTTAACACTTATGCAAATGAAAAATCATTACTTCACTGTACAAAGATGTAATTAATTCCCACCCTATTTTTTTAATGTCTTTTCAGAAATGTTTAGAAAGACTGCACCTACGAGGCAGACAGGAAGAACAAGACATCCCTCTGGAATATCTGGAGAAGCTCCACTTTAAGCATGAGAGCTGGCTGCAGCACAAGACCATGAAGTGAGCAGCACATGCACACTGACTTTCATAGTATGTTTACACCAGAAACTCAGGCCACTGTTTGAGGACAACACACATACTTGTGTAAAGGGAAATAAAGGGTCTGGGTAAAAAAAAATGTCACAGTGATGATAGTTATGAAAAAGGCTCCTTTCATTTGGTAACCATGGGCAAGGAAGATGGAAAAACATGTGACCTCTATCTGCTTTATCAATGACATATATGAAGAAGAAAGTCTGTTACAGCTGCATTCATGCATTTATTATTTCCTGTTTTCGTTCATATGTTCTAATCTTAGAAATAGACCATTTCATCAGTTTGTCAAATTAATCAACATTTTACAAAATTGGGGCCAATTGGCTAAAACTACCACTGACACAGGTGATGCATTTTTTTAAAAAAAACAAAACTTAATGTTAATCAAAATTAGCATGTCTTCTGTGTTCTCAGGTGGGCTCCAGGTGCATTTTTATCTCAATCTTTGTCTCTGTGTGACTGAAGAACACCAAGTGTCTTCCTTTTTTGGATAAAACCTTGTGTTCTCCTTTAATTTCTAAGGTTTTTGCTATTGTGAAACATGCCTTTAGATGTTCATAGCATAATACAATGTGCACCATTGTGATCAAAAGTTAAATATATAATGAGCAGGTGTATTTTTGTTAAGATGTATTTGACTCCAGTAATAAGGTGCTGAACCGAAAAAAAATTTAAACTGACCCTAAACATTTGCTTGAATTTGACCTTGTTAAACGTGTACAAACCCTCTATATCAGCCTTTAAAAATCTACCATCAGTGGACGTCTGTGCTATACAATACAACAGTACTTTTTAGTATTCTAGGGGCAGTTTACACGAGGACGATTGTAGCTAAATTGCAGCATATTTTATTGGAAGTGCCTTTCGTTTACATGTCGTCATCGGGGTGTGAATACGCACAAATCAGAAGACTCCTTCCAGAGTGGGGTGTTTTGAAGACACACCAGGTCGCGTCTCTATCCAAACGCCAAAAAACACGCATGTTATGTTCACGTTGCGTGCGTCTTTACGTTGCATATGTTCACGTCGCATACAGTTTCACATTACATTCATACACCGAGCAGGTAAAGCAACAAACATGTCGGACAACCTCAATCCCACAGATCTTCCAGCTGCACTAGCAGCTCTAGTAAAAGTACAGGAGTCGTTTCAGCTATTGTACAGACAGTCCATGCATACCATAGCTGAACAGAGACAGTGTACAATTACATACAGTACGTCAAAACAGAAAAGGACATGTCAGCATTATATCACAGTACCACCTAGTGGCTTGTCATGCATATCCAATCATATTTCACCTACTGTTGCGTCTTTGTATAAACAAGGATTTCCTCCTGAAAACACTTGTCTAAACGGAGATGAAAAACTGAAGAACGAGACAACACTTTTGCGTCTTCTGTTTTCATCGTCACCGTATAAACGTAGCCCTAGAAACACTTAGTAGGTCTTTGTATGTGGTGTGTCAATTGATGTAAGTTATGCTCTTTTGCACAGTCTAGTGTATGTAACTGTTAGTTAAGTAGGTGGCAGTAAAATGTATATGTCCTAATTATTTTCATACTACATGAAATTGCACAGACTTTGGAGATAATAAAAAATATTGCCTGCTAAGATATAGCAGGTAATAAATGTAAAAGCAAAAGTATGTCATTTGGAATGAAGAGAGTGTTGTATGTGACTTATTGTGTGTTATCACCTCTGTTCCACAGCATGGAGTTTGACTATCTCGGTGATGTCCCAGTCATGACAATAGATGTAAATGACGAGTTCAAGGACAATAAACACAAGTCTGGTGACATGATTGAGAAGGTAAGTCATGGTCAAATGAGCAAGACTGTTCCATGAGCAGAGGTAAATGATAATGTAAAGGAGTTGAATAAAGACATAAAAGCCAAGTAAAACTTGAAAGTTCCTGTACAGAACACAAAATCTAATCCAACATTATATCAGTGAGTTGTCACTATATACTTAAAATAACATTTAGATTTTATGACGGTATTGTGATCTGTTGTCGCATGGACATGGAACCAGTCATCTTCTACTTTGATTCACCAGTAAAACCCATGAAGTTTGATTAATAAGTGGATGGATACACTTGGTTTATGTTCAGTTAATGATATAATAACTGAGAAAATATTTTTTCTTCACTTTTCTCAGTTTCTGATACAATAACACTCAATTTTAATAATCTGTAATGAACATCTACATGATCAATAAATTAAATATAGGAAAATACATGATTTTCTCTGGTGGGAAAATGCAAAATACATGGGATAATATATTAAATGGTGATAAATCACCTTTAAAAAAAGGTTAAATCTTGATAGCAATGTATTTGAGAATTACCACAAAAATAAAACTGGGTATTATGGGCTAAAATTTCAGATTTATTTCGATAATTGTAAAATTTGATTATTTTTAACAGACAGGTGCAGTGTTAAATCAGGTAAACAAATACTGCACCTGTCTGTTAAAAAGAATCTAATTGTACAGTTATCTTTGGAAGATGGTATGAACCTTTACAAAAGTATTTAGGTAATTATTACTCTGACTTACTTGTTTAGGACAAGGGTCAGCCTGTTTTTGATAAAGTGAAAGTCAATATTGGCAGTGCATTGTCATTCTCAGCAGATTAATCATTGATTACATAGACGTATAGTCAATGAGGTCTATATAGATGTTACAGTGGATAAAATGTGTCCCTATAACACACTGTGGTATGATTGTCATTACAGGTGAAAGAGTTCCTGACCACGTTGTGAAGATACCAAGTGGAGGAAAAAGTTTAACTCTGAAACCATAAAATGCCTTAAAGTGCAACTGAAGTGCTTACTCTGGTTTTCTGAAAACAATCTAGCATGCAGTTTGCTTCTATTTTTTTAACTAATGCTTTTAGTCGTTACCTTCACCAAGGCAGTTATGTTTTTGCTGGCGTTGGTTTGTTTGTCGGTTTGGGTACAACATAACTCAAACACTTATGGATGGATTTTAATTAAATTTTCAGGGTTTGGTGGTAATGGGGAGATCAACAAATTATTAGATTTTGGTGGTGATCCGGACCGGTCCCCCAGGAAGGAAGGGGTGGGGGTTCTGCCTTGGTGGAGTTCTGCGCTCTCAGAGTGCTTTTCTAGTTTATTTATGTATTTGTGTGAATGAGGATATGAATGTGTCAGCTTGTATTAACAAATGACAATAAATGGAGAAAACATGTTTTGAGTGTTTTATCTTTAATAGCTGGATATACAGTAGCAGAAAAAAAAACTTTTTTTTTTACCTTTGCTTTCTTCAATTTTTTGTTTATTTTAATGCCTGGAACAACTATAGGTAAATTTGTTTGGACAAACATACCAAAAATAGGTTATTGTAGTTTAATTTAAGAGCTAATATAAATACATTTTCCATGTTTCCTGGATAATAACCAACATCACTTCAGTTCTTACATGAATATCTATGGCAGTGTACGGACAAACTGCTTTTAGGCATTCCATGTTTTCTTTTCTGTTTTAGTCACATGATATACACAGGAGTTAGGACTTGATTGCAGAACTGTTGTTTTTGATGACTTAAGATGGTACTTTTTCTACCACTATCATAACCTCTGCCAAGGAGTTTTATGTTTTTGCCAGTGTTGGTTTGTTTGTTGGTTACAACTCGAAAACTTATGGATGGATTTTGATGACATTTTTCAGGGCACAGTGGTAATGGGGAGATCAACAAATGATTACATTTTGGTGTGGGGCGTGCCTTAGCAGAGGTCTGCACTCTGCTTTTCTAGTTTTAGTATGTTAACATGTAATTGACCCAGAACAAAGGAATATTGTATAACATGAAAAAAAAATCACAATATTGCAACAATTGAGTAATACTTTCAGAGTTCACATTATTACAAGAATAAACTTGGGGTATTTAGAGAACATGTAATTCCAAATAAAATGTTCTGAGGCTGAACTTTAACCCATTAGTTTGTTAAAAGTAACATGAACCAAACACAGCAGTCCAATAGCTGCTGTTAGTATTGAATCAGATTTAATTTAAAACAATCAGGTTGTGATGTAGGATTCCTTAATTTCATAGAGAGAAAACCACAATATTATTTTAATATCAGGACTTATTTGTTATTATAATATGACTTGATTCTCAAAATGAAAATCAGATTTTCAGCCACATATGTCCATATTGTAAATGAAAAACAGCAAAAAGAATAAACTTATATCTTCCTGCCTTTTAACAAAATACCTGTATCTTGAGGGCAAATGTCAAACAACTGAAGAAAGACCACATTAATTTCCTGTTTCATAATTATTTGATATACTGGATTTATTTATTTATTTATATAAGATTGACACAACTTACTGAGATACACCGTTCCATCAATGATCAATTAAGTTCTGAATCTGAAGATATATTTATTTATTTTATTACCTCAGTGTAGTCCTGAACTATAATGAAATGATCATTGCTGTAAAGGTTAAGTGTCATTACTATCCTCCTCCAGTAGATGTCGCCACTCACTATAAGAGCAGTCCAGTCAACTGACAATGGTGAGCCTGCCTGTACCTGGGACTTTCAAGAACATTACCGTCATCAGTGCTTTATTTTGAGTTAATAATTTACTTTTATTATAGAACAAGAAAAAAAAAACTACGTTATGTGCAATTAAAAAATAAAGCTAAAACATGTAGTGTTAAAATTCTCAATTGTGAGTTTAGTTAAATTCTAATCATTATTTAAAGTTTTTTTTTTCCGAAGTAAGAGATTAAGTTAAAGGCTATTTACAGTAATTATTTACAGTACATATATAATTAATGCCATCTTTACGCAGGTGATAAAATGACACCATATTAAGTCAATCCAAATGCTGAACCTGTGTGCTATTAAAACACACAAAAGTCTAAAAACATGACATTTAGTTGTTATTTAGTGTCTCCATGCACGGTGAAACCTTTAGATAAGTAGGGGTTTGTGTGCCACCCAGGAGTAACTTTGTGACCTCCACCCCTCCGTGGCGTCACGCAGGAGGAGGGATGGCACTTTAAATATGGAAAAGACACGCTGCGCTCTGAGTCTCCACGCGCTTTGAGCCAGACTCAAAACCAGCCTTTTACTCTGAAGATGATACCCACCGACGACTTGATCGAATCCGGCACGATATGAGGACTGCGTATCCCGGGTTAAGCTTGATCTGTAGAGTCGAAGAAATCATCCCAGCGAGATAGAGCCAACTCCTCGACTTCTTTCTTACTTTTTATCCACTGAAAGAAAAGAAAAAAAAAAGAGCGCGTGAGCTGCAGTTGGTGAACGTTTCCCAAACCGAGACTCTAAACAGAACCTGAGTTGAGGAGAACACGCCAACAGTGTCACCATGAGTTCTGAAAAGACCAAGTAAGTTGTCTTTGTGTTCCTTTTATATTAGTGTTTTTTTTACGCAGCTGTTTCCGTAGCTTGTTTATGTCAGTTACTCTAACGTTGGCTGGAGTTTTCAACTCATCAGTCACATTTATTTTCTATGGACACAGAGTCCAGGTGGTGAAAAAGACATTCTAAATGAAGAACTGACACTTTATCCATTCATCATCTGGTGCGTAAATGTGTCCTAGGGCTTATACATCTTTTATTTGATCACTTTTACTCAAACGTATGCGATCTATGTATTGCTCAGTTTTCTCCTCGTGCTTGTGTTTATTTAGTTTCATTCATGTGAGACTATAGGCTGGATAAGATACCGCTGCCAACACTCTGAACTGAACGGAGCCGGTAATCTATTTTCCAAGAAGCTGTCACTGTGAATTAGTGAGACGCAAAGATCTCGGGTGAAGTAACTGTCTCAGGTGTGACTTTATGAATAAAGCCGTGTGTTAGGAGTGTTTGCGACACACACGCATGTACGCGCGCGCGCACACACACACACACCATGTGGCGTAAAAGTTGAAACGACACAAAAAAAAAACATCTTCCAACGTGGACCTGTTTGCACAGAGCGGCAACGACAAACACGGAAACGTGTGCTTGGGTTTACATTGGACTTCATTTTATTTCTGTACTTATTAGTGAACCTATTTGAGTATTTTACAGTATCTCATAGGGATACTAACAGCCTCAACAAAGGGTCTGGGAGAAGTCCAAAGTTGAGAACCCTGCCCTTGGTTCACAATAGCAGGTGAAACTGTAAAAGTAATTCCTCATACCTATGTCTTTGCTGGAAAAATATGTTGCTTCATCACTCTGTGTCATCTATATTCTTGTAACTCTCCTTTTGTTTCATTGTAGGATTACTTTAAAACCTGTTAGATAAAAGCTCTATTATGTCCTGCAGAATGTTCTCTAGAAAACATCCATTTCCTTATCCATTCAGAGGAAATTCCAAAAGCTAAGGTGAACTGAAAAAGGGACAAGTCATTGCATAAGATGTGCAGCATAATCTGGGACTGGCCATGTGCATTTGATCACAATTCTTTGTCCTGTTTAACCCATAAAGACTCAGTACTTGGTGTGGGGCAGTTCCCAAATTAAATTTTTTTCTCGCTTTCTAACCTGTTTTATCACTATTTATTCCAATATTATACTTGGTATTTTGCATTGTAAGATATTGACAGATATTTTCCTATATTTACTTGTTAATGAGAATCCCTTCTCAGCTGATTAGATAAAATAAACATTTAATTTACTAATCATGTAGAAAGTCCATAAAAGCTTGGGTAAAGTTGAGGGATATTATGATCAAAAACTGAGAAAATCAAAGAAAAAGTAATATTTTCAGTAAAATCTATCACTACCTGAACATAAACCATTCACTGTCATTTATTGTATTAAACTTAACAAGTTTTACTTGTGAATCAATGTTGTAGAAGATGACAGTGTTTCATCATTCACTAAGGAGCCTCTGAACATCCAAATGGGTCATATCTGATGACCATGAAAAGATGACAAACTGTATTGTACAACAATTATTTCCATTTATTGATTAGTGGATCAACTGGTATTAAACATTTTAGATAAGTAAATGGTCATTGTCACTGGTGGATGTTTGAATCTTGTTTACAACTTCAGCTATCAGCTTCAGATATGACCTCCGGCTAATTTTAAATGGTTAAATGTATCCCGTGGCCATCACCCACTCCTTACAGACTGGCTGTGAAAAATGTTTGGTTTGTGTAATGTGATAACACAGCATTAGTGAAACCTGTTTAAACATTTCAACACTTGCATCCCAAGAACTGGTTGAATAGATAGCACTGGGAAAAAAACTAAATCCTACCAGGTGTATTTTTCTCATTTCGAGTTAAAATATCTCATTAGACTTAAAATAAAATCTCCTCAAGAGTAACTTTTCAGTGAAATATAAAGAAGTAAATTTTGGACCTAGAAAATCTTATTTCCAGAAATCCTGCCAAGATCTTCTTTCACTTGTTCCATTAGACTTTTTTATTAGCTGGAATTAAGCAAAATAAAAATCTGATCTATTTTATCTATTGATATACTATATCTCACTGAAAAGTTACTCTTTAGATGATTATTTTAAGTGTGAGATATTTTGACTATACATGAGAAAAATATACGTGGTAAGATTTAGGTTTTTCCAGTTAAATGGTATACTTTATTTATCCCAAACTGGGAAATTCCAGTGTAGCAGCAGCATGGTACAAATTCAATAAAAAAAGTACAATGTCACAATAAACACGAGTAAAGAGAAAGACAACATAAGAACAAACACTAGACACCGTACCCAAAACCCCATCAAGACCCCCTTCTGTTTCCAAAAGTATGACAACACTTGACCTCAGTTCTCCAAACTCATCCTTGTGCTCCTTGGTCGTCCTGAGTTACGCCCTCCCTCACACTGAACCTGGCCAGTAGGATTGGCTGCGTCATTCTGTAAAGAGATGGGGATGATCCCTGATCCTGAGCAGCTGATCCTGGCTCCTCACGCACACTCAGGTTTATCCAGCCTCATCAGGTCATCAGGAACCTAAGCGAGAAAGTGACCAGTGTTAATATGCTGCCTACAGCTGGATGCTTCATCCCTCACCTCCAGCTTTTTATTTATTTATTTTTATTAATCAGGCAGACAGGGTCATTTTAGGAAATGAAAAAGAAGATCAAGACTATTTTCCATGTTTCCGATGTTGAATCATCTGCCTCATGTTTTGATGCACATGTAAGCGTTGCTAATCTTAGCTCCATCTTCAGTTCTTTAGATCCTCCTGTGTTTTTAATTTACTCTCCACACTTGTTCCAGTTTTTAGCCCAGCATCACCTCATCCTCTGCACATTCTTTGTTCCGTACCAGTTGACTCTGGATTTGGTAGACTCTGTACAGGAATGTGTCTTAGTTCTCTTGTATCCTGGATAGCCTTCTACCTCCAGTGCTATGTTCCTCATAAGGGTCTTCTTCACTCAGGTCTTGGTGTGGAGCATTTTTCATGGCTCCTTTGGCTGGGTATATAACCAGTAGTAAACATGCAACCTGAGCTTCCTTTGTGTGTGTGTGTGTGTGTGTGTGTGTGTGTGTATGTGTGGGTGGGGTGGGGGGGTCTGAACGCCCTCTGGCTGTATGTTACATGACCTGCCCCCACGAGACAACACTTTGGTACCTGAGTTAAATGTCACATTACTGATGGACTCCTTCATATACTTTCCATGAATAAGATGATAAATATATTATCACACTTTGGTGAGAATTTATTAATTAACAAAATACTAATATATCATTGGGCTGATATTTAAATAATTTTTCTGGTATGGGTATCAGCCTGTTGTGTTGGCTGATATCCTCTTTTTTTCCCCCTCTGCTATGATTTACTGACGGGCAAAGCTCACAGCACCTCTGTGTTCTTGGAGATATTGAACATACTGTCCACACTGAAAAAAAAACTCCTTTGGTGTAGTAATATTTATTAGGTTAACTGTCACAATTTGTATTTTCTAATTGTAAGCAGAGAAGATTTTCTGTGTTCTTATTTGACAGAGAAAATAGTATTGTATCAGCCCCCAAAACTCCAGATCACTCTATCACTATTATTGATATACTTTTACTTATTTCGGCAACTTAGTGCAATGAAATTTTAATGGTCGGTTAAAATTTAGCACAATCAATAGGTATAATGAGAATAGAAATTAACAGAGCACTTAATTGTAATGGCTAAATTATTGAAAATACAGAAGAAATATTGTGTTTTCGCTGATTTTAGTGCTTTCACTGTAGAATTTCAATCCACAGTCTGTCACCTTAATTGTAACTAATGTAAAATGTAGGAAAGTTACATTATACCCACAGTACCAAGCTGTGTTATGGGAGTTTTGTCACATTTTTGATTGAAAACTGTATATTTAATTTATGTAGGATGGGTATTTTACATTTGAAACAAGTTAGATCAATGATAAAGTGAACACTATTCCCAAATGTTTTTAATCGTACATATACGGTCATGGAAATACTGTAATTATTAGATCATCAAAAGTCATCAAAAACAATGGTTATGCAATCAAGTACTAACTCCTGTGTGTATCCTCTGAGTAAAACGGACCGAAAAGAAAGCATGGAATGTCTAAAAGCACTGTTTTCTCAGTACAATAGCATGTGGAAAATGGTCAGATATCAACTCTGACATTAAACTATTATGACCTACTTCTGTTGCAGAAAACAATAGTGGCGTAACAGTTTGTTTTCCACAACTGTAGTATCTGTCAAAGGTTTGGACACACCTTCTCATTCAGTGTTTTTTATTACTTTCTAAATTGTAGATTATAACTGAAGACATCTGACGGAGAGAATGCCAATACTGTGCAAAGCAGTCCTCAAAATGTGGAAACTTTCAAGACTCTAAAATATAAAACATACTCTGGTTTGCGTAATGCTTTTTAAACCACATAATTCCACATGTTTCCCTTCATGGCTTTAATTTCTTCAGAATTAACCCACAATGGCAAAATACTGGTACTACACATCTATTGCAAGTGCAGTTTTAAACATCACTTATATAAACTATGATCTGATTTGTTTCATAATGAACTAAGATGATTTTTACACTTTTTCACATGGTAATAATTTATTTTTTAGACTCATTCCTCTTTTTATTCCTATTTCTACACATTTGACCAGGTGCAATGATCACATACTGCATCTTAGTTCCTTTTTTTCTATTAAGAAATAAATCCTATTTAGGGAGATTTATTGTCATTCACGTATGCATAAGAATTAAATTATTTTGTTTATGTCAGGCATGAAGCGGCCGCACCAGAGTCTTTCTACACCTCTTGCAGTAGAGATTGAATGCAAGCACATACATAGACCTATGGCATTATACATACATTATAACATAAGACAGCACACATGGGCATGTGCCACTGAGATGTGCACGTTGTAATGCATATGTGTAAATGATAAATTGAGGAATAATATTGTTACAATTACAAAAAACCTTCAGGTTGTGATCATACTCGTTTTTAAGGAAACCTATGTAAACATTTTCGCAATGTAATTTCCACTGTTAATATTTGACCGCTCTGGCCCAGTTCAGATCATATTGAGTTTGAGGTGAATGTGGCTCCTGCAGTAAAATGAGTTTGACACCCCTACTTTAGATCATCAATGATATAAGGTTGTCCAGCTCTTGTTACATATGATAAACATTCCATATAAAAACAGCAGTAATCCCCTGAAGCTGCTTGTGTTTCTTGTACCTGTGTCCTGAAGAGAATTAATATAGACTGATCAAGAAACAAAGGAGTCTGCTGCTAAATGATCGTGTGGTATCTCAAACCTTTTCTTTTTGTAAATAACGATGGACAACAAAAAATATTGTACAAAGGTTAGATTTCCACCCATCCTAGTCACTCTTCATTTTGATGTGAAAAGTGGTGGTTTGACATGACATCAGCTCTCAGTGTTATTCCACTATCTCTTCTGTAGCTCTGATATGGTAGTATCCACATGGGAAATTCAGATGAGCATTGCAATTGGAGGAACATGTTGTATCCTTCCTGAATTTGTTTATTCAACAGTCTGTGTACAGTGCTTCCATCCCCTCATTTTCTGACCTGTGTCATCTTCAGTCTGGGATTGTCTGGTGCCAAATGGAAACTATCCCGAAGTCTGACATTCTTGATTGCACCATACATGGATTATTTATTTGTCGTAGTTGACCATAAACTGTTTTATTCTGAGGCAGTGAGATTAGCCAGATGAACTCTTGACTTGACACTTACATACTTGTGTAGTTTCCTTGATGCAATGTAAAAAAAACAAAAAAAACATGCAAATTTAAAATGGTGAGTGTTAGAGTAATGCTAGTCTCTTCCAGCTTTCACTTTGTTCTGGATTAACTGCACTTTTTTATGTTGAATGATTACAAATTATAATCAGGTTAATCACAGGGTTGTGGTAGATTAATTTAGATTAATCATGATTAAAGATTAATTTTTAGATCTATATTAATCATGTTTCATTTTGCATGAGCAAATACCCAAGGAAAAAAGGGAATATATATGCACTTAATGTATTTGTTGCAAGTTCAGCAACGCGTTAGTAGAAGTGTTAGTAGAAACCCCGACTGATGTATTTTAAAATGGAAGTGCTTCAGTGAAAATGAAACTCCTTCCTGCAGTGTGTGCGTAATACTTTGTCAATTCATTGTGCTCTCTTGGTTTTTTTGTCCTCATATTTCCATCCAGTGGCCAATGTGCTGTTTAGTGTGTTCCATCTTTATGGTTTGGTTCCGCTGCTCCACTACCAAATCAACTGGCCATTTGTTCATGCGTGACATGAACTCTGCTTGGACAAACCGACCCAAATGGTTTGGACGAGACATTCAGTCATTCTGCTGCAGATGGGTTAATTGCATAAAAAAAATTTAATTAGATTAATCATTGTGAAGAATTAATCTGCATTAATGCATTAATTCTGACAGCCCAACTTAAAATATATATATTTGAGGTTTTTCAATAAAACATTGAACAAATGCCACCCCCTTTACATATATAGAGAATAATAAAATAACACAATAAAGTAAACTTAAAAAAACATTCATATACATAACCACATGTAAAATAAAATATATATGCACAGTTTATTTTTATGTTGGATTGCTTTATATTGAGGCCTAGATGTTGACCTCAACAAGGCTATGTTGGCCTTGTTGACCTTAGTGGACTTAAATAATGGCTTCTCTGTAGAGAAGACTCTCTATTATGAAGGTCTGTACAGGTTTATCTGATGTATACAGGCACTTACAGAAGAAAAGGCTGCAAAAGTCTTTCATTCTAGTAGCACTAATGTAGGTGAAAGGCAATGTGACATTATGTTCAGAGTATGTGGGTTGAGTATGGCAGCATTCAAAATGTTAATGCATGGAAAGGCAAGAAAATGCTTCTCGTTAATTGACTTTGCCATCTTGCTGCACACTTATGCAACAGGCCTTTCTTTTTCCACAAATAATAACCAATTGTATTAGTATGAAAATTACATCTTTATATTGCTGTCATTGTACCTGTTCCATTTTTTTGTCCACCGTCGCCCCAGGGGGGGGTGTGGAACTGCTGTGCGTCCATCCATCTGGGAACACTTTACTCTCAATAACGTTTAATGTCTTTGATGGAGGATCCCCAAATTCACGCCACACATGCCTCTCCTGAAGGCCTAGCTCAAATTCGATAACTAGTACTTTTTGACACGTGTTTTTGTCATTTGTGCGATGGTGGACACGAGGCTTTCAGGTCAACAGCAGGCATTTTTTAAAATTTATTTTGTCACATTGGTTGATTGTTCTAAAAAGAAACAAATTACTTTTCAGGTTAATTTTCCACACTAGCCAATAGCTGAATAAGAAGTTACTGAATATAAGTCTACGTCAGGATTATATTCCATACAAATGCATATTTGTCATGTGAAATGGCGCTGTCAGTTAAAACTGAAAGAATCCAAAAACCCCATATTGTAGAATACAGACCATCTCTCCTCTTATTCCATATCTGATTATTACAGCTGTCAATCACTCATTCAACCCGTCTACTGGTCTGAAAATATCTGTGATTAGCTGAAATCATCTATAAACTGAAAATGGAGACTTTAATGATAAATTTTTTTTCCTTACCAACGCTAAAAGAAATTAAAACATGACAACACTGATGCACTTCACAACTTGATTTACTGAAGTCTTAATTTGATTTAGGATGTAGGTATGAGAGCCAGATCACTGGAAGTTATTGAGTTATGGTTAGTACATTGCAATCTGTTCAGTGTAGTATTATTCATTATTTCTATAATTTCTTTTTGTAGAATGGAGGATGAAGCAGTCCTGGACAGGGGGGCATCCTTTGTCAAACATATCTGCGATGATGAAGTTGAAGGTGAGATACTCTTCATTTATGTTATGTAACTGAGAACAATTTGGTTATTGTTTCATAGAAGTTTTGCTTTCTTAATCCTATGAGGTTTCCCTTATAGTATTGGCCAAGTCAGTTACCATCTGTTCTCACAAGGACAAGAAGGCTTGTCATATTTTTGAGTTGAAGGATGTTTCTTCAAGTGTGCTGATCCGGTTCCGTGCTGGGTACTGTCAGACTAAAGCCACAAAAGAATTTTTGTGGAGACGCCCACACTGGTTTACTCGGACATTCACATGTTTCACAAACCAACACTTAAGGGTGCACACAAAGAGAATGACGTCAGTATTTTTGGCAGTATGTCAATGTGTGTATTAGGTTGTAGCTGAATGACCCCGTTACCTCTTTGTGTGACCACTACAGGTGGATTCTGGAAAACCAAACTGACCTCAGACTGGTGCAAAAGGTGTCATTAAAACCCACAGGACATGCTGCAGTCTTAACAAGAGGACACCCGCAATGTTTTACACAGCATTTTGTGGAATGAGTTAAATATGTAGTGGCTTCAGCACTATCTTGTTGAGTTAATCATGGTATTTGTAAGTTTTCTCTCTTTCTAATTACTTCCTGGAGACGTTTACTCATCATTTCCTGGATGTGTTGCCGTGTAGGAAGTTTTTGACACTGATTTATTTCTCCATGTGCTTCACTGATACCACAAAGTATCTCTTCCATCAAAGTATATATATCGATAAATGATCTGGTTTTGCAAGTTTTCTTATTATTGAATAACAGTATAGCATGTGTTTGTTGTTGACTCAGCAGACCCCTCCTTGCAGTTGTAGTAGTGATGCGGATTACCAGCACACAGGATTAATGTAATTTCCTTTTCAATATGAATCTAATCTGATCTGTATTCTATTGTGTTGTGGCAGGGCACCACACCGTGTACATTGGTGTGAATGTTCCCAAGAGCTACCATCGAAGGAGACGCCACAGGCGCAAGTCCAGCCACAAGGAGAAGAGGGATCGAGTTGAACAGAGTGTGGAGGGATACAAGTCAGATGGGGACAATGCCGATGAATCTTCTGCGAACATCCTCAAACCTCTCAGTGAGTTTGGATAAAGCATTGGTGGAATTCCGTCATTAAATCCAGATATAATTCATGAGGGGCACATTAAAAATAGATAAATCACCTTTGAGATGTCTGCTGGGTGAGGTCCAACACCACTCTGTAAATCATATCCAACAGGATATCATTGCTTCTATAGTGAAGGATGTAGGTATACAGCTGGAGCAGGAGTGTGTGGGTGGTGTCGAAGTGGCCAAGAAAGTAAAACTAATAATAATAATAATAATAATAATAATAAAAGACTAAAAATTACCAGGCAGAAACCTACATTCAACAGATTTAATGGGAACATGTGAAGTGCTAGTCTGAAAATTACACTGCATAGGCTATGCTTCAGTAAATGAAAGGGTTTTACTATGTTTTACAGTATGGTGAGTTTAGAACAGTGGGTAGATGAGCGAAAAGTAAAACAGATGAGCTGCAAAATATCAACACACACATAGATATGAAAAATGTTATGCAACACGGAGTAAGAAAAAAACAAGAATGCACACTGTACAAAGAAAACAATGTCAGGAATACACAGATTAATATTCTATCTTTTAATAGCAAAACTAAATGTAGCCTTTTATGATGAGATAAAAATGCACATTAATAAACACACAAAAGTCCTTGTCAGGCATCTTCTTACTATAGAAAAACCCACCAGATGTCGTCAAGCTTTCCTCTTATAGTATGAGAGCATCATTAATCCCAAGGTTGTTTTCCTTCGATGGATGAATTGTAATTCTTAGTCTTTACATATAAGTCAGACTTAACCCTGACTGTAAGGATGGAGACATTTCTCATGTGGGAAAGAATTAAACAAAGAGCATTCAGACATTGATGCCATGGTTTAGTAACAGTCTACAGTAAATGAGCCTTATAATCATATGGGAATGTCCATCTTGTATTTCTGAGCTTTGGTAAAATCTATGTTCCACCACATGAAGCTCTTAAAGGGAGCGATCACCAACATTACAATCAGGTTAAA
Source organism: Siphamia tubifer (assembly GCA_020466265.1). Taxonomy (NCBI): domain Eukaryota; kingdom Metazoa; phylum Chordata; class Actinopteri; order Kurtiformes; family Apogonidae; genus Siphamia; species Siphamia tubifer. The sequence goes on along the minus strand of CM035794.1, from coordinate 49,815,246 downwards.
AGCTGTTTGCACCACACAGAATTACCATTCACAACTCTGGAATTCACCCCAAGGTGCTGCTGCCTGAAAGCTGGCATAATGGAGAGGGTGTTTGCTCTCTACTTAACTGGTAATGGAAATAACCATTAAGGAATCAGAATGGGTTTGAGATTGGGGGGGGGGGGGGGGGGGCAGTAGGCCAGGATTTGTCTTGAATCTCATCAGAGAATATGTAGATAAATGCAGCAGTACAAATACCCTCAGGTTTTCCAAAAATCTCTTTTTCCCCCTGAACTTAAGGCCATGTTACAAGCATCAAGATCCAGTTATTGATAATGTAAGAAAATATTGAAGTATTTTACAAATCAGGATAGAGAAGCAACTACTGCACCAAAAGTTGATATACAACACCTTAAAGAAAAGCTAAGACATGTGAATTCAACAATTTTCAGTTAATGGGATTTTTTTTAAAAACTTATTAAAGTGATAAAGTAATAAGGCTGAGATGAGAAACCTTGACTTTGATGGTATATCGTTGGTACAAAGCCGTGCAATGACTTGTGCAGACTTTCAGGATGCAAGATCAGTCAATTTAATCTTTGTACTGCATAACCAAATATTTAATTGGGGAGAGAATTTGACTGTTTAAAATGGATTGGGTGGAATGTATGACAGACATGTTGAGTGTAGTTCAGATACAGTGACCTGAGAGTCTGACATCAGGTGTGTTGTGAGGAATATACTTCTGTTTCTTCATATATCAGTCTTTATTTATATGCAACAGCCGCTACAGAATAGTGTCAAAGTATATGATTATTGACTCTATGTGAATCCAGGTCACTGCAGATTATTTTAAGTCAATAATGCCAACATGAGCTTTAATTTGACAGGATGTTAGCACAAGACGGTAATAAGTAAAATGTGACGAAACCAAGCTACTTTCATTCAATATCCTAAATGTGATCACCTCTTTCCTGCTCATGCTGGTGTCTTGTTAAGCTGCCAGTTCATAGACTCCTTGCAACAGACAAACACTTGAGTAATCCTCTTCATGCTGCTAGCTCCTTCGACTCTATAATCCTCCTTTGTTACACTCTGGTGTAAACCAGCCTGTGTGCTTAGTCATTTGAAGGTGCCATGATATGATAAGAGTTTTGCTCACATTAATCTGTGTGTAGATGTCACAAGCCCTCTCTGATTACTGCATGAGTCACACAAAGTTTGCTTGTAGGGCCATTATATTTGAATGTATTTGAAGACGTACACCGCTTTACAATGCACAGGTTAATCAGCCAGTGCTTATTCTAAGGTAAGAGTGGAACCAATATTGTAATAATGTAAAGATTTGTCAATTCAATTATAAATTTTACAACAATCCAATTAATTTACAAATTATTATTTCCAGTTTTTTTGTGTGTGTTCCACCATATATTGCAGATTAAATGTTAATAGCAATTAGCATTACATTTTTACGTCTGTGTTCTCAGTGCAAATATTTGAGTGTTAATACTAATGCAAATAGTGACTCACCAGTATAACCGTACACAGTCTGAACACAAATGAAGCCAAAATGTAACGTAGAAGTAACCTTTCTAATGCCCCCCTAAACTCACCCCAGATGGATAGTGTTTTTTTTTTTTTTTCTCATCTCTCTCATTATCTCTGCAGACAATCTGAAGTGTAAACAGCTTTGTGAAGGTTGACTGAGAGGGCAGATCCCTCTGTACTATGAAGCTTGAGCTGCAACTGGAATAAATATTTTTCTCCTGTTGAGCTGTAAAGCACTTTAGCAACCCCCTGTGAAGATTTTCATATTGGGTCTTTGCCCTTTTTTAATGAGAGGGCATGTTGCTTCTTGCTGGTTTACCTTTGTCCTTACACTATTGTCCCCGTTAGCACTTTTGCTTCTACTGGTAGCTCATGGTAAATATTTGAAGTGCATATTACTACACTTGTGTCTATTTATAATGTGTTAAAATACATATCCCTAAAAGCAGAATGGTGGAAGATATTCAGAGCCAGTATGTGCTACACCAGGGTATACACATATGCAAGTTGATGGTCAGGCATGGCCAGCGTTCAGGATGACATGCGCCAGACACCAAAGCTCCAACTCCAAACAATCAGTTGTAGGGGAAGCACAGACACCCTTCCACTTGTTTTTTTCCCCCTGTTTTGCCCTCCATCTAAATCCATATAATCCTGTTTATTCTGAGTGCTTTCCACTTAAAACTTGTGTGTGCAACCACAACAAAAGCAAGGTTTTCATTGATAACAGTGTGAGACTGAGGTGTGAGACTGAATGGTGTTGTGTACACCTGTGGCGTTCAGGAAGCGTCGCGTCAAAAGTCAGGTTGTGCAAGTCAGGCTGTTGGTAAAAGAATAGCAGAAAGGCCCCATGTCCATGTGGGAGGCTGAAGGAAGTCTTTGTTTTTTTGTTTTGGGTCGATGCTGATGACGTTAAGACCTGCACAACTATGCTGATGCACAAGATTGGGAGACACCTAATGAGCCATATCCTGGTGCTGTTTCCAGTCTTTTCAAGACACTGATCTTGACCTTTTGTGAAACTTAAGGGCAGATAGATTTCCCTGCATCTAGTAGACCTGTTCTGGCTACTACTTTAAAAACAACCTGCCTAAATAAAGCTGGGATGCGCTGTTGAGGATTAAAAGGTGAAAGGCGCTGTTACGTTGTTGATGTACTGACCTGTAGAAGTCTGACTAGGACAGTCAAGTACATCAAGAGAGAGCTTTACTAATAAACACTTGTGACTTAACACTTAACTTGCACTTTGCATCATCAGTTCAGAGTTGCACAACATTCCCAGAGGTGTTAAGAGGGACACCAAGTAGCTCTGCTATAATAGATAACCCATTATGCTCAATTTGGAACATATCCAGACTCTTAAAACCCCAATTACATCTTGTATTTTTTTTTTTTTTTTACATCTACAGCTGTATAATCTGGAAAAATGGAGGGGGAAAAAGACACTTCATGGATCAATGCTCAATTGTTAGTTGATTGATGTGGATTTCCTTTATTAGAAGGAAGTTAAATTTGCTTGTAATATAAACTTTGTTCCTCATCAGGGTGTGTTCCTATAAAACTTGCACCATCATTATTTCCTTACATTTAACCAGGTCAGATTTATATTCTGTAATTAAAAATTGCAAAGGATTTTTATTTATTATCTCAGTTAAAACTGTGTGGATGAACAAAAGGATTGTAAAAGTTATTTGTCAAGTTAAAGATGTAAAATAATGTGGAACATTGTATAATTTACCTTCCACTGATCTTTCATTTTCCAGTTTATTCCTGTTCACTGCTACACTTAACTACAGGGCGTGTAAGATGAGTCCTTTATCTCAACTTTAGTTTTTTTCAACCACATTAAAGTGCAGTAAAATTCTACCTGTGCTTGTTCGTGCCTGCCACATGGAACATGTGACAGGATTCATGGAATTATGACATCTATTTATATAATGATGAGGTGGAATGCTACAATTGCTTGGTCTGTTTCTTAGCTTATGTGTATGTATAGGACCATGTAAAAGTCTTCGACTCAAGCCTTCTTGTTTGTACTTTTATTGTTGTATCCCAAGGTTTGTTAAAATACAGTATTCCACAAATGCTTTGAGGGATTTCACTGATTTTGACTCAAGGATGAAGGGCTATAAGGACAGCAGATGCATTAGATTGAACTCATGGCTCTTTTTTACCATTGTTAATCACTTTGAATGTCAAAATCAAAGTATTAACCCTTTAACAATTGTAATCTTTCCAGCACTGCAATTTGTATTTTAAGTTATTTCAATTAATGTAACCCCTAAACCTACTGTACTGGCTACATAATGCATGCTGAATGCTGAGATTCTTGGCTGTCTGACACTGTCACTTTATGGCAGCAGTGTGTGACTATATTATAAGTAGAAAGGAACGGTTTCAGAGATTTCCACACAGGCTACAAAATTCCATGAAATAAAAATAAAAAATAATAGTAAAAACTTGTTTGAACAGTTGCAAAATAGCTGAAATTTTGTTTTGCAATCGTAAAACATTTTGCTATGGACATTTACACTAGTTTTTTAAAAAAACTAGAAATTTGCTACAAAAAAAAGAATAATATAGGTTTAAAGCATAATATAAATATGCTAAAAACACCAAGTCATTTAAAAAAAAAATTAAAACCCCTGTTTTAAGAATTTAGTATTTATAATGATAACAATAATAATTAGTGGCCAAATATTGAAAGTTAAGTTCTTCCTGGAAACAAACATGCAAAAAAAAAAAAGTTCTGCCCCTTATTTCAATGAAAACATGAAGACCCTGAGGCAGCATATTCTATGGCAGTCTTAAAAGGGTTAAGTTCAGGTATCTGCAGTTTACACAGACCGTATTGGAGTCTACTCTGGATTAAGTCTGAGGTCCTTAAAGTATCCCTTCTTTCACTCAGTTTCTCCAGCAGAGAGGATCAGGTTTATCCTTGGAGAAGAGGACGATGGGCCCCCACCCCCCCAACTTTTCACAGAACTGGACGAGCTGCTTTCTGTCGATGGGCAGGAGATGGAGTGGAAGGAGACGGCCAGGTGAGCCATAGAGAGAGAGAGAGAGAGAGAGAGAGATGGATGGATGAATACTTTTGTCTGTTCCAAGTAAAAACAGAAATTCCTCTCTTGTCACAGCTGTAAAACAAAATGAAAATCCACACTCAGACATTAAAGACACCCCAACACACTCAACAGTACAATACAATGGTTAAAAACTAGGAAAGCACTCTGAGAGCGCAGACGTCCGCCAAGGTGGATCACCAACAAAATCTAATCGTTTCTAGATCTCCCCATTACCAATATACCTTGAAAAATTCATCAAAATCTGTCCATAACTTTTTGAGTTATCTTGCTAACTGACAGACAGACAGACAAACAAACTCTGGCAAAAACATAACCTCCTTGGGGGAGGTAATGAGTAAAACACTTACAGCGCCTAAAACACAGTGCTATCGGTTTTATGTTGTTAAGAGCAGCTATTGCAGAGTGGATTTTTACCTCCACCAAGGAGGTTGTTTTTTTGCCAGAATTCGTCTGTCTGTTAGTTACCATGATAACTCAGAAAGTTATGGACGAATCTTAATGAAAATTTAATGACGTGTTGGGGGTGTCACAAGGAACAAATGATTTGATCTTGGATTCTGGATCACTTTGAAATGTATTCTCCATGTACCGCAATGTAAAATTTTAAAGTGATCCAGGATCTCTTCCAGATCATCACCAAAATCTAAACATTGTTCCTTGTGACACCCTCAACACGTCATGAAATTGTAATCCAGATCCGTCCATAACTTTTTGAGTTATCTTGCTAACTAACAAACAGACAAACGGACAAACTCTGGCAAAAACATAACCTCCTTGGCGGACCTCTCTTCGTTTGGAGGGGGAGGTCTGCCCTGGCGGAGGTTTTTTCTAGTCTTCTAAATGTTTTCCTAGCCAGTGGAGTTGTGTAGTGTTGGCCTGGTGGCAGAAGCATGAAGCAGTGGTGGGGGGTGGGAGGGGTCGTCGGTCATGACGGTGGTTTTCCTCATCACTGAGCATTTGTACAGTTCACACAGGGGGGTTTGGGTGATTTTACTGACCCAACTTATTATTTGGGATTCTTTTGTGTTTGATGGTGAGAAAGTCGAACAAGGTGTTATAGGTGAGGATGGATTTGATGAGTGACTTCTAAACAAGGGTTAAAATATCTTAGCTGATGTGAAATGATCTGACTTTCCTGTATATCGAGTCTGTATTAGATTTGTTGTCCAAAGCACAGACAAGTGTTCATGTATGTCCCCGGGTATTTAAAAGTATGAATCTGCTCCACGCTTAGACTGGGGACACACAGGGGGTACAACAGTTCTGGGCTTTTCCCTGCAAGTCCACAGCAGTGCACAGACATATTTAATTCTAGTGAGTTCTCAGCAAAATAACTCTTATACTTATTTGCCAATTCTGTAGCTAGACTGGCATAGCACTTTCAACTTCATTTAGGAGCATTGTTGTGTACTATTATTTAAAAGCTAAACAAAAAAGACTTACTTGCATCTGAATTCTAGTATAGTCAGTGGAACACATTCCCTTATGAATAATCAGGTTTTATATGTGCAGGCTGAACTCCCAGTCTGCTCTTATCTGATTGTGATCAGTAGTACCTGCTCTGTGAGACCAGGAAAAGACAGAAACACCCACATGGTCAGAACAAGAGCTGAGGTTACTATTGGCCATTGGAATGCCACATGAAATCTGGCCATCAAAGATAAAGTGAAATTCAGTTCATAGTTCCTGTGATTATGTTAAATGTTACAGTTGATGTTATTTATGGTTAGAATGAAACGTTGCATGTCTGCAGAAATAAGACATGGATGAGGAAAGTGTGACTTGTTTGGCTTTGAGGGATGCACATTTGAATCATGCATTTAAAATAATTTCATTTTTTTATATATATATATATATATATATATATATGTTAAACAATGAATGCTGCTACTGTGCAGGAAGTTGGAAATATGCATCTATGAAGTCCACACAGCAGAACTACCGCTATTTTTTCCCACCAACAAACTTTTTAGTAGTTTAGTTCATATGATAATTTCCCAGAGAGCCATTTCGTTTCTACTTCTCTTCAGTAATGTAGGAATAGCCTCAGCCATATAGATTAATGATAATCCTCTCAGTAGTCCATTCTCTTTTGAGCACAGTGGGTGTTCCTTGAAAAGGCAGGTAAATGAACTCCTTGAGGTCGATGGTGTCTCCTTGGCCCGGCTGTCCTCCCACTAAGATGGCTGGTCACAGGCGTGTGGACCATAGCCAGGGGGATACTTTATCCTCAGAGGAAACCCCATCCACAGGCAGAGGAGAATGGGTCTTTGTAGTGGTGACATGTGAGGCATTGTTATTAAAAAGACAACTCTTATCCCTGGTTTAACCTCCGATGGTGTTCTCTTCATGCTTTTAGACTTTGTTTCAGAGCTCTAGCTATGTATGTTTTGAAACGATGTGGACGAGTGCTGTCATTTCTGTGTGCATTATACGTTGGATGGTTTATTTTTTATTACTACGCTCTCCTGCGTCCCTTATTCTTGTCATGTGAACTGTGGCTAAATCAAAACACAGTTGGGATGTTTTGTAAAGAAAAGAAAATCCATCTTGTCGCCTTGTGTTTTGTGCCCCTATGTGGTCCTAAAATGAATAAGTCGTACATCTGAAGTTTTATTCAGCACTGACTTGTACTTTCAGGAAAAAGATGGCATGCACATGCTTACTTTATGTAGTCCAGGGTTTGCACTATATCCAAAATGCAAGTGTTATCTGGGCTTTTTCAGAAACACTTAAGTTTGCTCCAGTGTTAAGCTTCTTCTGCAGGACTGTGAGGTTATTAATTAGGAAACTTTTGTATTGTATTGCAAAACTTGAATTATACTCATTTGTGTTTTTAAATATTTTTAAATTTGCATGTTCATGATCTTGAGCTTCCCTAAGGTGACAATTTGTCATCTGTCTAGGGACTGCAGATGAAGAATAGCCATTAGACTAACTGTTGGGCATTCACAACAATGTGAATCACTGTACAATATCCCTGTTCAGTAAATCAATAAAAAATATTGTATATCCATCTTAACAGTATCTCTCTGGGTCCTCTCTGTCTAGATGGATCAAGTTTGAGGAGAAGGTAGAGAAAGGTGGAGAGCGCTGGAGTAAGCCTCATGTGGCCACGTTGTCCTTGCACAGCTTAATGGAACTCAAAAAGTGCATCGAAAAGGGCACCATCATGCTGGACCTGGAGGCCACCACACTGCCACAGGTTGTCGGTAAGCAGATTTGACCACCCAGAGTCCAACCACACGGGTGTCTTTACTTTGACTTGAGGATGATGCTGTCTCTATCATCTCCTTGATTTGTCAACCTTTGTTTTCGTCTTCTATTCATTTCTAACAGAGGTGATCACAGACAACCAGATCGAGAGTGGTCAGCTGAAGGCGGACCTGAAAGAGAAGGTCATGTACACTCTTCTGAGGAAGCATCGCCATCAGACCAAAAAGTCCAACTTGCGCTCTCTTGCAGACATTGGCAAGAGTGTTTCCAGTGCTAGTAGACTGTTTTCCAACCAGGAGAATGGTAACTGCTAAAGCATGACAAGTCCAACCTTTATTTTTCACCTTTTTCAAACCTAACACTTTCACTTAAACACTATTTACCTTCTGCCTTCTGGTTTCTTAGATACATCTTAACACCAACTCATAATTCAGGGGTTTCTTTGGTGTTCCTTTTCTTATTGCAACCTTTTTGCTTGGTTCTCTTTCTTCTTTCTCTTCCTTTTCTTCTTCTTCTTCGGGCCTATGCTGTTTCTGACTTCCTGCATCATGGATGTTACACATCTTGTAGTACGCAGCCCCCATGAGCACCCTGTGCCTTGTTTAAACCCACACGACTCAGAGGAGCTATGTGACGAGGTCATGAGGAGCTCCAGCATGGGATACCTCTGTAAGTGAGGCCACAGCACTTTTACTACCAGCAGTCCAAGCAGCCCATTGTGTTTCCAGATCAAAGCCTATAATTATGGGTAGAGCCAAGAACAAGAATACTGTGGAGCATTCCTTCAGTCTGTTTTAGAAAGGATTTGTTTTAAAAGCACTGCACATTGCAAGATAATTTTGTTAGTTTAGAAGCTGTCTTTAAATTAAATATTCTTAAATAACAATACTATTTATTGGGACACAAAAAGCCAACATTGTTTACTTTTCTGTCATTTTATCAGTAATGGCAGATCCATAAATGGACTGTATTAAACTGAACACTTCCAAGGTTTACACTCTCACTCATTTGCCTCAGTGTGGTGTATTGGAGATGGCCTCGAACACAGATCTGCTTTCCCAGGAACTCGCAGAATGAATGACCATCTGGCATTGGACCTAAAAAGCTTAAACCTTGCTACATTTAGCTCTGATGTTTCTGGCTGTCTTCATGTACTTTCTCAGTACACTTCTTTTCTGGGATTCCTGGACCTCACGTGTCTAACTAGAAAAGCACACTGAGAGCGCAATGAAGAGAGGTCCGCCAAGGAGGTTATGTTTTCACTGGAGTTTGTCTGTCTGTCTGTCAGCAACATTACTCAAAAAGTTATGAATGGATTTTTCTAAACATTTTCAGGATATGTTGGGAGTGTCACCAGGAATAAATGATTAGATGTTGGTGGTGATCCGGAAGAGATCCTGGATTCTGGACCACTTTGAAATTTGACATTGCGGTAAAAGGAGAATCAATTTCAAAGTGTTCCAGAATCCAGAATCTCTTCTAGATCACCACCAAACTTTAATCATGTGTCCTTGTGACACTCCCAACACACCCTGAAGATGTTATCAAAATCCATCCATAACTTTTTGAGTAATGTTGCTAACAGTCTAACAAACTCAAGTGAAAACATAATCTCCTTGGCAGAGGTAATTAAACCTTTCCCTAGAGATTTCCAGTTTTGCTGATTCTAGTTGTGTCTTAACCTCTATGCAGGTAGTCCAACTACTGCCCATCGAAACCTCACCTCGAATAGCCTGAGCGACTTTTCTGACAAACCAGAGAAGGATCAGGTAATGTGTTCCTGTCCTAATGTTGTGAGAACGTTGTAAGCTATTCAGTAACCTGACTGATACTGAAGATTTCCACTGTCAAAGAGGCACTATGCATGGTCATATATTGACCTCTGTATTCATGAGTTTGTAAGCCTCATGCTCTGATAGATAAAAACCCCGCTGTGGCCTGTTGCTCTGTATAACAAAAGCGCACTGTCTCCCATCTGTGTCCTTTGAGTTTCTATAATCTACACACAGTTTTCTCACTGTCATGACTCATGATGAGTAGCAGGCAGTAAATTGGCTGTCACCTTTACAAGTACACTGTCCATTTAATAAAAGGTCACAGAACCTGTTAAAATGTAACAAGTGGAATTCTGTTCCAATAACAGCTAATGAAACTGTAGATCTGTCAGAATGAACTGCCCTGTAAGGTAACACTGGGTACTTAGTTCATCATCTCGACAACTTTTGATTTTTTTTTTTTTCCATCTGCATGATTTCTGTAGTCTGTCATAACTTGAGTGGAAAAAGTGTTGACTTTACATTACAGTTACAAGGTTACAGGCATTGTAGACTTATAATGGCATAGTAAACCAAGCTGCAGTTTAGTTGTAAAAGGTGGATTTGTTCTACCTGTGCAAATATCCAGACAGTAAAACACTGTATTCCTGCCGTCTTTACAGCCAAGTTGTACTCGAATGCATTCATTGTCCCATTTATTTTTGTTCATGTTAGTATGTGTATACATGCTCTCAGTAACGATGATTAACATCCTGCATTTCAGAGCTGCTTGACATAGGCTTTTCCTTGCTTTCTCTGTAATAACAGCTGAAAAATAAGTTCATGAAGAAACTTCCTCGTGATGCAGAGGCATCAAATGTACTGGTCGGGGAGGTCGATTTCCTGGAAAGTCCCTTTGTGGCATTTGTTCGTCTACAGCAGGCTGTCATGCTGGGGGCCCTAACTGAGGTTCCTGTACCCACGAGGTAAAGTGTGCAACAGGAACATTAACTGTAAGATAATTGAGAATTTATTGACATTATGAATATTCTCAGGCTCTGTCTAATCTAACATTCTGTTTCCCTGGTGTTATTTAGATTTCTCTTTGTCCTGCTGGGCCCAAAAGGGAAAGCAAAGTCCTATCGTGAGATTGGAAGGGCCATCGCAACATTAATGTCAGATGAGGTACATTCAGACAGTCCCTTTGCTGTCTCTGATTTGACATTCACTCCTGCAAATGTACAAATACGTCAGCCTTGTGTAGATGCATGCTGGCTACAATACTGAAGCCACTGTTTTGTTTTGTTTTTTGATTTTTTTGATTTTACTTTTTGTGCATTGTAAGTCGTAGACTAATAGAACTAATACCAACCTCTAAACCAGTCCTCATTGTCCTAATGCAGTCACTCTTATCCTCCTTAATCTATGAATGTACTAATTACACCATGATTGGTTGAACAGCATGAGACAATGAGCCTCGAGAGTTATTATCCTCCCTCCTGAACGGGAGGGGGGCTTGTTTTTTTTTGTCCTGTTCATGTGTTTATCAGCAATTTTATGCAAAAACTACTGGACCAATTTCCATTAATTTTCAGGAAAGGTGTGAGGTGGTCCAGAATAAATCCCATTAAATTTTGATGAATGCAGTTCAGAAGTTAAGGTCAAGGTCACTAAAAATGTGTTTTCACAATGATAACAGATATAGCGATATATGTAAATAAGTTACAAGTTAGGAGCACAGTTTGTTGTGCTTGGCATCACTTCATGTACCCCTCTAAAAATGAACAACTTGTGTTTTCCACATTTTACCTCAAGTATGCCACCATAAACGAGAAATTTAGTTTTAGGAGAAAGGTAGATGAATAGTATGCAAGCTGTAAATATGGAAAATATAAATGTACACATAGTTATTTTAATTTCCTCCATTCCTTTAGTTGGAGGTCAGTTTGCTCTTATTAAACCAGTCAACTATAAATTTATATATCCTCCAGGTATTCTGTGTTTCGAGTGAGATCTCAATTTCAGTTGGTTTTTAATATTGTACTTAATGTGTCTGAAGAAATTATTTATTTCTATGTACTACTGTTTTTTTTTTCTATAGATTGTACCTATTCTCTCCTTAATGTAGTTATACTAATACTCATACTCTTCCATTTCCTGTCCTGTCTTTTCAATTCTTCTGACTTGACTTTCCTGACAATAAGGGGAGGTTAAAAACAACTCACAATGTTGTTAAGCGTGAGAGCACCTGACATGCAAATTCCCACAGGCCTCTGCTCTTCTGGGTATATCTCATATGTCAACACTGCAGGATAAGAAGTAGTTTGCCAGGATTTCCTCAAGTTAAACTTTACCCCATTGGTTTTTCTGTGACAGTGATGTCAAAGGTTTATCAGATGTTTGTGTTTTTGAGTCATCAAACATCTGCCCCAGTAGTACTCTACCTTCTAGTCCTAATGGCCCTGGGGTACAGTCACAAATGACTCAATATTTGTGTAAAATTTACAGTAGTTAAGCATTTTTTTTGTGCTTGTTTTCATGTCCTTGTGTTCAGTTATTCGTAAGCATCACAGCAGTTGCACATTTTCTACTTTACTGTACTGTATATCTGCTTCGTGGGCTGATGTGTTGCATTATTGCCAATTATCTTTGTTTGCTCTTAGGTTTTCCATGATATTGCCTACAAAGCAAAGGATAGACAGGACCTGCTGGCTGGTATCGAGGAGTTCTTGGATGAGGTCATTGTCCTACCTCCTGGAGAATGGGATCCTGAAATCAGGATAGAACCACCTAAAACTCTACCTTCATCTGACAAGAGGTCAGTGTTAATCCACATGAATTAATTCCAATACATCTGATCCAGCAAGAGAATAAAAATATATTCAACACCGCTGAAACGGATTCGCTGCATCTTCAACTAAAATGGACCAATCAGATATGGATGAACTTATCTATATGTGTATCCCCAACAAAGTCATGAAGGATCTATGCTTGAACCATATTAGACTGCCATTGTACAGCTGATGCATGTTTTTGTTATAGTTTGACAAATGTTTTAAATAAATAGTTTTTAATTAATCTGATTTAACATATTCTTTTGTTGACGAAGTTCCAGATTTCTTACTCGATTGTCCTATCTCTGATGGCTCATTGGTTTGATATTTTGTTTAAAGGAAGAACTTGTATGCTGGATTAGAGCCACCTCAGATGAATGGAGACACTCCACATGATGCAGGGGGTGGCGGAGGAGGAGGACACCAAGTTGGAGAAGAACTTCAGCGCACAAGAAAGTAACTACGATTTCACTTTGTTTATTAAGTAATTGTAGATAAACGCAGGGTATGATGTATCAAAAAGCTTTGGATGTTAATGATAAACTAGGATAAATACATTTTCCATGTGAGGAAATGTTCCACACATAACTGAAGAACAATGGGAGCAAAACTGTAACTAGGTGTTTGGCTTTTCCTTTACTCAGAAACTGGAGACAACTGATAAACTTGTCTGCAGTATCCACTTTTACTCTGAGGAGATTGTATCAGTGATATAACTGAAGTGAACCATGTGTCGTGACATGAATAAAAAATGATGCACTTATGTTGTGATGTCTTTAAGGTTTTGTGGAGGACTCATCTTGGATATCAAACGCAAGCTGCCATTTTTCGCCAGTGACTTCTATGATGCATTGCATATCCAGTCTCTGTCGGCCATCTTGTTCATCTACCTGGGCACAGTCACCAATGCAATCACATTTGGAGGCTTACTGGGAGATGCTACAGAAAACATGCAGGTGAGGCTATTTGAATTTGGATTAATTATAACTGTAGTAAATTTGGTTATATAAGCTATTTTAGCTGACTATTGAAAAAAAAATAATCTATTAAACTAAGACTGGCTGTGGCTCAGTTGTTAGAGCAGGTTGTCCAATGACTGAAGGGTCGGCAGTTTGAATCCCAGCTCTGATTGTCCACATGTTGAAGTGTCCTTGGGCAAGACACTGAATCCTAAATAGGTCCCAATAGGTCTGGTAGCAGCTTCCTACAGTGTGTATCAGTGTGTATGAAAATTATATCAAAATCCATCCATAACTTTTTGAGTAAAGTTGCTGACAGTCAGACAAACAAACTCCAGTGAAAATGTAACTTCCTTGGTGGAGGTAATCAGATAATATCGCATGATCCCTGATGCAGTGTCTGTGATGCATAACTTGCAACCATATTTATTTACAAGCAGTTATTAAATTATATCTTGTATTCCCAACGCTCTGATTACAGTCTAAACCAAACAAAATGGGTTGTAAAAATTTTCATATGACACATTTTTTTGGATGAAAATAAATATCACCCAGTGTATTTGGAGCATTCTCCTCCACTCCCTGAGTTTATTCAGAATATAATGCACAACAAAAAGAGTTCACTTCAGCTGATAAGCCCTGCTAATTTTTAAGCTCAAAGGCTCATACAGCATCCATCTGTTGTACCTGCTGTTGACAGGACATGTTCAGTGACTCCTTTATAAATAATGTCCACTAAGGACCACCAAGAGGTTTGACTGCATGTGCTAAATATGTAGTCCTACACTGTTCAGTGATTAGGGGGCTTCCTTTGGATTCTCTCCTGATGAAGAGCTCTATCCCCGTAGACCTGCAAAGCACCGGCCTCAGGGATTTACCCAGTCTGTAAATAACCACAGATCCAGATTACTCAGCCACTGCAGCCTTGCCATGACTGTATTTCCATGACCCCCCCCCCCAGTTCTTCATCACTTCTTATTCCTGTGGGAGTGCAGCAGAGGGAATCCCTGCCCTCCTCTGACCTATTGGAGAAAGCTTAATATTACAAGAGATTGAGAAATACAATTTAGAAATCAATTACTGTACACTAGGCATGTGAAATCCATAGTATGAAAACTCTGATTCCAAACTGATTGATTTGTATGATTGCAAATTAAAAGGGCCTCTCAAATGATTTTGCAGCATTATGTCATCTATGTTTAGAAGCTGCACTTGTGATGAATGTGCTCTCTCATCTCAAATATTTCTCGGCTTAACCTTCAGGTGATCTCTGTGTAACCGTATGTCTTTCTGTGTGTGCTGTGTTGTAGGGGGTGTTGGAAAGTTTCCTGGGCACAGCACTGACAGGAACAGTGTTCTGTCTGCTCTCCGGCCAACCTCTGACTATTCTCAGCAGTACAGGCCCAGTGCTCGTCTTTGAAAGACTCCTCTTTAACTTCAGCAAGTGAGTGTTCACTCCTCGTCTGCATTCCTTATATTAACTTCATTCCAAAACGTAGAACAACAATAGGAGAAAAGGAAGTGTGCAGGTTGTTGATCTGTGTAAATGTTATATTTCTAAGCCAGCGCTTCTCCCTGGGCACTAAAAAACCTAAATCAATGGCATGGTAGATAACATTTTCACTAAAACCTTCAGTTAAAATAAGGCTGAAAGAATACATTTATAACCATAGATATATACAACTGGTTACCTTTTGTAACATGACATCAACTGTAAGTTTTTTTTAAATGAGCTAACTGCAGATGGTACAGGGTATCAAGCTACAGTTAACTACAGCTAACATTAGCTGGAAAGCAACGGGGACAGAGAGGTGCCCTACAGTCACCCTGAGGCAAAATTGTAAAAAAAAAAAAAAAAAAAAAAGGGGGGGGGGTGTTTAAAAAGCCTAAAAGACTTTAATAAAACTTTGTGCCTGGTGCTCCAGTTTATTCATGTAAAATAATTAATTAATTAATTAAAATATCTCACTCTCGATATATATATATTCAACAGCACTGTTAATGTTTTCTTTTCTCTTTGCTAATTTCTGTTCTAAGCATGTTTCTGTGCCTTAATACAAAGGGTGTATACACTTCAAATTATTATAACATAACTTGTTGTTAATGACAATTCAGTTGAAAAATGTATAATAGGAGGATATACAGACATTGTTGTATTGCTTTTTTTTCCACTAATAGAATAAGAATTTACAGACATCATTATTTCATCACTTCCTGTTTACTTAAATGCAAAGTTAAATATTAACATTTTAACATAAACATGGTTTATTTCTGTTAGCTTAACTTTTACCATTGATAATGGGTCATAAAGATGTTTGATAGTGTTTTTATGGAAGCGTCTTAAACTGCATCCAAAGTGACATCACAGAACAAGGATGAATACCCTGTTTTATAGGCAAAAAATTTTTATAAGCAAAAAAAAGGAACACAAAAATACTTTTCCTGGTGGCTAATTACTTTGCTAGTGGAGTAACTCAGTGAGTAACACAATTACTTTTTGGGCAAGTAACTAGTAACTTTAATGAATTACTTCTACCTCATAGCTACTCGTCAATATTTAGAAATGGAAATAAAATAGGCCTCCTTAGACTTCTGTTTCATTAATTTTACTACATCTAGAAAAACTCTATTTTTAAATGCTAGGAAGCAAGAGTAGGTTTACTGTATGAATCTGCTTGATGTATGTCCACATTTCCTCTCATATTGACAAATAATATTGGGAAGCTAGCAACACAGTCTCCAACTGACACCCGAAACAAGCAATTAAATTGCACACCAGTGCAACTTCGTAGGTTAAAAAAAAAAGATGCAGTTATCTTTGTGACTTTTGCACTAGCTGTCTCTTGGCAGTAACAGATTGTCCAGGGGGCAGTTGCCAGCTGATTGTTTATTTCACATGTGTTTTTGCCCTCCTAAATGATTTCGGGACATGATCTTCATCATCCCAGCACCCTACATCTCGTCTTGTACAACTTGAACACTTTTTTTTCTTTTTCTTTTTTTTAAGGTACCACATCATGTAATGCTGCTTGTGTCCACCACTAACTAGAAGTGCATATTCTTTAATAACATATACTGTATGAACTATATTCAGGGGACAATGTCATTGTGCTTATTTAAAGTGTCATTTCAAGTATAAATGATTTCTCTCATGTCCCTCACCTCCTTCACCTTTCTTCTCCCAGAGGGAGTCTTCTAGCATTACCAAACACCATGCTGATTATGTTCCATTATTAATAATTCACCCTCATTTAATTTTACACTGTGAGTGAAGAATGTTGTGGCTTCTGTGTCCTCTCAATGTTTCCATGTCCAGAATCAGTGGTTGCTGAGTCAGTAGCAGCAGTTGGACTGTCCACAACTGGTGGATTCACAGACCACTAAGGCATATTTGTCATTTGGAGGCCATTTGTCTGTTCAGCCAATATTCTTTTAGATAAAATGAAGACAAAATACATAAGCCTTTGAGCTATTGTAGGGGGATCTAGTGGTCAGCATGTCTCTGTCTTTCTTTCTTTTTTTCTAGAGCATAACTGTAGAACCAGTGACTATTTTTCCACCAAATTTGTTTATATGTTGGAGTGGATCCTTTTGTCACATTGCATGCAAGTTGTTCACCACACAGTTTGTCATTTAATTTCTGAGGCAGAATGGAAAAGTATTAAATATTTTTCCTCGTAAATATTCTACAGTTTTGTCATATATACTTGCAAATATTTCACATTATTGTTAACTTCTACAGGTAGTTGTATACGCTTGTTTTCAGACTGCTACTTTCTCAAACTACTGTCAAAGGGTGTAAAATCAAAGGAACTAAGCTAACATCAGGAACACTGCTTTTCAAGTTTGTGAGCTGACTTCCCACCGTTTGAATACCCAGAGACAATGGCTTCGACTACCTCGAGTTCCGGCTGTGGATCGGCCTTTGGTCAGGCCTATTCTGTCTGATGCTGGTTGCCACAGATGCCAGCTTCCTAGTGCAATACTTCACACGTTTCACCGAGGAAGGTTTCTCCGCACTCATCAGCTTCATCTTCATCTATGATGCATTCAAGAAGATGATAAAGCTATCCCACCACAACCCAATTCACTCCTATTATGACCCCGACCTCATCACTCAGTATAATTGCCACTGTGTACCAGGTATGTACTGTAACTCAAACTCTATTTTAAAAAGTTAAGAAAATGTTCTGTAGCAAGGTGTGCATCCAGATTACAGGACAAGATTCCCATTGTCTCTTAATATAGACACCATCCGGTAATCTTTAACATAACCTCCCCTTCCTTTCTGGCTTCCTTGTTGTTGATTGTTTTGACTAACGCCAAATCTCCATATCACCAATGGCTCTAAACAGTGAAAGCTGAATTTTGGAATCTGTCTCATTTGGCAATAATGTCACTATTGTTTGTTAAATAAAGGTTTCAGCTCATTTTTACTTGGTTTACACAGGAGATAACACATGATACTAGTATGTGTCCGCCTGCAGATATTACCGTTTACTTTTTCAACAGTTCTATTAGTTTCGGTGTCGCAAGTGACTCAACAGGATTGTTTAGGAAAGAGGCTATGAGACAGATTCAAAATGGCAAGAAATGAAACGTCAAATAACCCACATATCCAGTGACAAGACTATGTTATTTTACTTTACAAGGCAACTCATCTGAACTCCTTGATCTTGCTGCTTGGACAAACCGTACTGATCTGGTATGTAGTGTCTGTATTATTGAGACTTTTACAGATTTAGCAAGTCATGGAAATGCATTTGAAAGCACCAATGATTCATCCTAGCAGTGTTACTTGTTAGTTAAAAATAAGAGCTTGTTTTGCACTCCTTTTTTTTTTGCAGCCAGTGAATGCCACCTGGGCATCCCTGACCAGAAAGCAGTGTGTGAAATATGGAGGCCTGCTGGTGGGGGATGCCTGTGGTTACGTGCCTGACATCACCCTGATGTCCCTCATCTTGTTCTTTGGGACCTACACCTGCTCTATGGGTCTGAAGAAGTTCAAGACAAGCCGTTTCTTCCCCACCAGAGTGAGTGACCCTGAATGAGTTTGTGTTTTAAGGTCAAGTTTCACAGTGCTGACAGTGTTTGAGGAAAAGAAAGTAGCTTCTGGGTTGCAAAGCTGGATGAGCTGGTTTCACCAGTATAGATGTACTGTATACCACTATTTTGTGCCATTTTTATTCAGCAACTGTTCTGAAGAAAACCTACTCTGTTTATTCTTGGATGCATTGAAGAAGAATTGGAAATTAAAATGTATTTCTGCAGTTTAGATTTTTTTTTACCTCTGTGTTTTAGATTACATTTGGGAACGTAACCAAAACTTGCTTCTCTTTTTTTCCTCCCCTCTCGGTTTTAATTGCAAATAAATATTTTTTTTCCTTCTTTTTGTAAATCTTTTCAGTATACTTTAGGGCCAAACTGTTGAATGTTTGTGTTTCCCTTCTATAAATGACTGGTCTCACTGCATTAGTTGCATTTCCAGTATAAAAGGACACACTCAGCAGAGCAGAATGTGCCTGTATGTGTTTATATAAACTTTGTCAACAGGGTACTGTTCCACACAAAGATAAGGCATGTGGAGACATTACTATAAGCTTAAAAAGCTTACATGAATGTTTTCTTGTAGGTGAGGAAGCTCATCAGTGACTTTGCAATCATCTTGACCATCCTCGTCTTCGTTGGTGTTGATGCCTTTGTCGGGGTTGACACTCCAAAGCTCATTGTGCCAAGCGAATTCAAGGTATTTACCCAAAAGAAAAGGGGTGTTTTGTATATATCTGCAAGAAAGTTTAGTTTGGAAAAAAACTGCACCCAAATGTTGTAGTTTGTGACAATGGGGTGCCAGGTGCAGTTTCTTCTGATTACACTGGCAATGATCCATGTTTCAGCTAGAAAGCCTCTGTAATTCTTTAAAATCCTACTATAATGCTTTCTTTGTAGTTTGCCCAGCAAGCACCACATATTACCTGAAACTAAGACAGTGATTTCTTTGAGATTGCTCAGCTCAAATGTTTCTCATCTGAATTTAAGACCACCTTTAGATGTAGAGGAAGGGAATGTGCATCAAATAACAACTTGATTATAGGTGATGTGAGAACACAGACAGTCTCATAGTTGCAGGTACAGACCAAGCTTTGTTTAACCACAGAGTGGTATTCACAGATTTCTCATGTAATGATGCAGCAGTAATTTCAGCCTCTGTGCTGACTAAAGGTGTAATGGAGCAACTACTATGAATTACGGAGTTTTATCCATGAGGTTTGGACTTTGAACATGCAAGAAATATAATGAGACACTGATCATGCCTGTTTTGGTTAATTACAACATGATGTTTAATTTGTGTTTAGCCCACGAGTCCTCTGAGGGGCTGGTTTGTTCCTCCTTTTGGAGGAAACCCATGGTGGGTGTACCTGGCAGCCTCACTCCCTGCTTTGCTGGTCACCATTCTGATATTTATGGACCAGCAGATCACTGCTGTTATTGTCAACAGGAAAGAGCACAAACTAAAGGTTGGTACCAAAATGTTAAATGCAGTATTTTTTATGGTGAATAATTATTTATTTAGCTTGTTTTTCGACCATAAATTCTTTCCTCTGTTGATTTTGTTTTTCAGAAAGGGGCAGGCTATCACTTGGATTTGTTCTGGGTGGCTGTCCTGATGATCATTTGCTCCTTCATGGGTCTGCCCTGGTACGTGGCTGCCACTGTCATCTCCATCGCTCACATTGACTCTCTCAAAATGGAAACTGAGACCTCAGCCCCAGGGGAGCAGCCTAAATTCCTGGGAGTCAGGTCAGTCAATGTTAACCTCATCTACACACATGAACTCTTTCAGGACAGTCCACAGGGTATTGATCCTCAAACTGTTTTATTGGACGTGAGAAGACAATTGCGTTCATTTTGTGTGATATTAATGTAATGGCGAGGAAGCAAAACGATGAACATATTTAAGAAGCTGAAAATTCAAGTGTTCTATTTATAATTTAATAAAACCACACATTCACATGGTTTTTACATAACATGTGTCAATAAGGCTTTTGTGGACAAGTTTCCTTAGCTGTGGCTATACTCTAAAGATTAATGATCACTTCATGGATGAAGAGACACACACACACACACACACACTCACACAAAGCTTACCTACTATGGAATAAAAGTAAAGGTAGATGCTGGGACACAGTTTCATGCCACTGCAGGGAAAGTTAAACCAAAATATCACAGTTAAGAAAGTAAGTACAGTTGTCAGTCATGTAAGTAACATATCTGTCTCAAAACACCAGCAATTAACCATCTACAGACATATGAGATTTTTTTACAGCCTGTAAATGGAAGCATGTGGATCTGTTTGAGTCACTTCCTCTCAGACCACTTCACAATTACAATATACAGAAGTGAAAATGTTTTTGCACACCCTTAAAATTTTACAGTTTCCAATATCCTCAGGAAATATTTGCTTAAAAATATTTTTTGTCTTTCAAAAGATGTGGCTGCATCAGACAAACTGGTGCAAATTATTCTTTGTGTATAAGAAAAAAACAAACCAAAGTATTGACAGTTTCAACATGTTATGTCCTAGATGTTTTTCCGCTGAAACATCCAGTTTTGACCTTGACAGAACAGAACACGTGCAGAAGAAAGCATGTGGATTTGGAAAAGAGAACAATACTTGGCAGATTTCAGTGACTTAAGAATGATTTTTAATGCAATATATCACAAATGCATGAGGTATCCAAAAACTTTTTTCCACCACTGTACTTAAAGGTAATTAAGGAATTTTTGTCTAATGATGCCAAAAAATCTCACGCACTGAAGCTTTAACCCTGTGTGGTCAATGTGGAGTCTTCATTAATTCATTAGAGAGATGGGCTATACTGAAAAACATGAGTAGAACGGCAAACAAATGTGCAGGTTTGTTAAGAGACATGGAAATGTTTAGTTACTAGTAGGTTGGAACTGTTCAGTATTTGTATAACTGATGATGATTATTTTGTTATTGTGTCGACTGAGATGTGAATTACACTCATTCCTTGTTATTTTATAGTTTAGAGCTCACATTTATTTACATACATTTACATTTGTGACTGCATCCAAAATGCATGTTTATACTGATTGTTTTCAATTATTTCTTGTTTTCCAGAGAACAAAGAGTCACCGGGATCTTTGTGTTTCTCCTCACAGGACTTTCTGTCTTCATGGCCCCCATCCTCAAGGTGCTTTTTCTAAATCTTCCATGGAAATATGGATTACTGTCTGCCTGTTTTAGGACGAACTCCTGTCACAGCCTTTTCAATTTAAAACAATTTTACATCTTTGATTCATCCGATTACAAACCCCCATAGTTGAAGTAATGCGAAGTGAAATAAGCATGTTCATTAGTTTAAGCTCCAATTGCAACCGAGTGCCTCCTTAAGTTTCCATTCCCTCATTAAACTGCATGACAAAAAAATATGTTGAGATAAATGAGGTTGGTGCACCCCCTTGTGGATATTATAAATACTATTTACAGCACAAGACTATAATATGAATTCATAAACCTGGTGAAATGAAATTGTTATTTCTATCATCAACATTAGTCTTATTCTTTTTAAAATAATTAAAGGAAGTCTTTCATATTAGACATATAAATGGGGGGAAAAAATCTGCGGCACTTTGAGCATTAAGGTATTATAGGACTCTGTGTCCATACAGCTTTAGCAACAACTCATCCAGCCTGCTTTAAATGGCAGCCAAGTGTTACATTAATGTGTCTGGTGAAGGAATGTTCTCAGAAAAGCTGCTTGTGGACTATTTATAACACGCAATGGTGCTAAAAATAAACACCCTCCGTACCAAGAGGTAAAGCATTTACTAATTCAAGAGTAGATGTTACTTCATCCCATGTTGGCAAAAAAAAACTGAAGTCAATAGCACATTAGATTAACAAGCTTTTCTATCCTCTATGTGCAGTTTATCCCCATGCCTGTGCTCTATGGTGTGTTCCTCTATATGGGTGTGGCATCTCTCAATGGCGTCCAGGTGAGTTTGTTGAAGTAAAGCCTTCTGCCTTCATTTCTTTCCATTCAATAGCACAAAGTTGACCTATTGGTTTATCTCATCTGTTTCCTGCAGTTTATGGATCGTCTTCAGCTACTCCTGATGCCAGCAAAGCACCAGCCTGACCTGATCTACCTACGCCATGTTCCCCAGAGACGCATCCACCTGTTCACCTTCATCCAAGGCCTTTGTTTGGCTCTGCTCTGGATCCTCAAGTCTACTGTTGCCGCCATCATCTTCCCTGTCATGGTTAGAGACGTCACCAGTGTGGCCAAGCACTTAATATTTCCAGGGTTGCCATAGGGTCTTAGAAGTCTTTAATTTCCAAAGCTGCATTTAATACCTTAATGTCTTGGTATTACATTTGATTGTTCATATGTTTAAATGTTTCCGGAAAATGATCAAACTACAAATGAAATGTGAGTCTACTCAGTTTCAACCTGGTTATTTATATTAAGATTAAGATGCCTTAAGAAAGGTATTGAAAATTAAATTTGTAGAAATGTGTAGGAACCCTGTACTTCATAAATATCAGTAAAAGTTAAACCATTTCCCTCTTGGCAGATCTTGGCATTGGTCGCCGTGCGCAAAGCCATGGATTACATCTTCTCCCAGCATGACCTTAGCTACCTCGATGACGTCATCCCGGAGAAAGACAAAAAGAAGAAGGAGGATGAAAAGAAAAAGAAAAACAAGAAGAAAGGAAGCATAGACAGTGAAATGGAATTTGTAAGTTTTTGGTTTTTTTTTTTTTTTTAAAGAAACTTCCCCCAAAACATATTTGTTTCCCATATATAAAAGTATGCTGTCAACGTCCCAGCAGCTGTTGTCATGTGTCTGTAGTAGTTGTTGTGTAGTTTCCTGTAGATCCTTCCTGAAGTGATAATATTGTCCCTCCATCCTCCCACAGTCTGACTATCCCTACCATGAAAATATCCCCAGTATAAAAATCTCCATGGATATGATGGAGCAGGAGCCCATGTTGGGAGATAAATCTTTGGATAGTGAGTACTAGAAAGTGTTTGTTTTGCTGTAGCTCCTCACAACTGTTTTCTGCAAATTTCGTATATGATAAATGTTTTGTGCCTTTTAGCATAACTTGCACATGTTGACACTTAAAAACTTGTAGAGTGCTTGCACAGACCTTGAAAATCTTAAAGTATGTAATATTGAAATCCTGTTTTCCAGACCTTGAAATGCATGAAAGTCTGAATAAAGCACAGAAAAGTTTTGTAGTCGAAAACTAGAGTATGCTCAAAGGCACATTACCTCATAAGATAAAAAATACATGAGGAAAGGATATATATATATATATATATATATATATATATATATATATATATATATATATATATATATATATATATATATATATATATATATATATATATATATATATATATATATATATATATATATATATATATATATATAAAAAAAAAAAAGAAATTCACATGATTTCATTTACCAGTCCATACTGAAATGATTCTTACTTGTGTGATTGATGCATTTTATAATGTTCATATGTTTTGAAAATATTTCCATCAGTAAAATATAATTTACTGTGAATTGTGCATTTGGTCATTCATACTTGTATTAAAATTAAATTTCCCACTACACAAAGCTGGTACAATCTCAACCAAAAAAGTAGACACCCATGTATAAAAGTACATAAAGTCAAAGTAGCAGTTTTGAAAATGTCAGACATTCTTATTTGAACAAAGAGCAAGCACTTGACTTGACATGCTTTATGATGCTGCTTTAACTGCTTCTAAGGATTTCTTATTGTGTGTGTATGTATATATTTATATATAATCGCCTATGCCATGCTACTGTAGCTTCCATTGTGTTTTTGATTTGTTGAAACACTTCTGGGTTTTGAAGTGTTTTATTAAATGGTGCTGTTGTTTTCTACAGGAGATCAATCCCCGATTTTCCTTAAGTCGCATTCGGCGTGCTGAGCACTACTTCGAGGCTCCAACAGTGGCCGAGTAAGTGAGTACCATCTGTCATTCTCATATTTTGAAAACAAACATGGAAGTAAATCAGATATAAGTGCTTCATGTGACATTGTAAATATGTTTTTCTTTCAGTCTTGAAAGAGGTTCATACACCAAAGGTTCGCCTCAGATTCATATCAGCCGTGACTTGGAGGAAAATGGTTTCATCTTGAGGAGAGACTCTGAGACAGATTTGTGAATGAATTATAGACAGAACATATCTGGTTTAGTGTAGTACTGCTTTATGAAACTAATCGTATTTATTTATTCATGGTAATTTTTTTAAATTGTGATTTTTTTTTTTATTTTTCAGTACTTATTTACTATGCAACTCCAGAAAGCACAGTGTACATGATATACAGATGAATAACTCCTCTTCTCATCAAGCACAGAATAAAACTAAATGCAAAAGAAAGTGGAAAGGGGTTGAAATAAGAAGAAAATATGGTCATGTAAATGTTCCTCATCTGAGGAGCTGGATCCAGACAACTGGAAATCTCATAGAAGAGTTGTTAAAGTTTTAGTAAGAGGTGGTTGAGGATTTTCTTCATCTATAGGAGTGCTTAAAAAAACAAAAGAAACTGTTCAAGGTCAGCCATTTGCATTTTTACAGATGAGTTAATAACTTATTCATGCATATTAAAAATGCATTTTAAAACAACATATGCGGGAAGAGTTAAGAGAATACACACCAGTTGTATTATTCTGTGCTTGAAAAGAGTGTTGTTATTTTCTTGTTGTGTTTTGATTTCCTCCAGCCTCTTTCCTATTCTAACAGTTACTTCTAATGTTCTGTGTAGGGTTGACGTTATGGTGGAGGCACTGCAGTTCAGGGGATCATGAGCCCAGACACATATGAGATGTCTTCCTCCCGTAGGGAACAAAAAGGGCTGTAAAAGGTCATGAGCCAGCATTATTTTACTATATAATAGATGTGTGAATTATTTATGGAGCTACCATCCAAGGTTGGATATTCATGAAACATAACATGTTACCACTACATTTGTGATCATTACTAAACAATGGCTCAAAGCTACTGGACTCTAACAATCCCAGATTTTAGTTTTCTCTGTTTTTGTTTCTTTTCTGTCTTTTCATGTTGATATTTATTATATTTAAAGTCTCAGCAGTATATTTTGCTGTTTAAATCTAGATATGATTTTACCATTTCGGTCCCCAATCTGGGCAAATCAAAAAAAAATGTCTTCATCCACTCAACTGTTTTTGCCCTGTTACAGACGTATACATTTATTAAACCTCTATGTAGCTCTACCTCTTATTTTTGTAGGTGTCAGGCATTAAATATTAAAAACTTTTAGACACAATTTTTGGATTAAATATTGAACTTTCCAAATGGCACTACATAGCATTTCTAAATCTTTTCACTTCGTATCACTTAAATATTTTATTTAGTCTTTTATTAATATGAAACAATTGCTATGCACAATCTTTTGCAGCATTTTAAATGGTAAATCTACAAAAATTACATTTAAATCCCCTCTCCTAAATTCTACTTCAAAAATCTAGTTGTTTTAGTGTAAACATATCCAGATACGGCAATAACACACCTCCAACTGTATTATTTGATTATGAAAATCACATCAATTTTTCCTTTTTTTTTTTTCTTTTATGTGCAATGCAGTTTGAGGTTCTCACAGACTTGATCATAAACCCGAGATTCTATGTGTCTCAACTTCCTTGAAGCTGTGATCATATTTAACAGCCATTACTGTGAGAATTTTTTATTCTTTGTGTGTGTTTTTGTTTGTTTGTTTTTAATGTCTTTTTATGCAAATCAACACTCACTGTGAGGCAATGTAATGTTCTAAGTTCCAGCTCTGGAAGAATTACAGCAACGTCGTATACAGATTGAAAAAACTTTGCGATGGATATTTTGGTTGAGACCGTAACCATGACATATAATCCTGTGAAGTCCATGTAGTGAGTTTTATGAACAATGAAATGCACCAGATGAAATTGTTGAATTGATTTGTTCATGCTCTCACTGACTGAAATAATAATTTTTCAGTTTCGGTCACTTTAGGATATTAATGCATATCTTTGAATGTATTACACGCTGGACATTTACTTCTTGTGATTGAAGAAAAGCATGTGCACAATCGATTATGTTTAGTGCAATGAAGGGTTTGAAATGAATGAACAAATGAATGATCTTAATCACCATCAATGCATCAGTCAAAATGTGAAGCACAAGACTGTTAGAACAACCATAACAGGAAACCCCAGTCTTCCACTTTGATCACATATCTGTATATGTTGATTATTTTCTTTTTTGGTTCTGATTCCATAGATAATGTAATATTTTTGATGTTCAAATCATTTTGTACAATCATATGTGCTCATTAAGGAAAAGTTACTGAAGAAGGAAAAAGACAGTGTTTTGTTTGTTTTTTTTTTCTAATGGAATTAAGTATTTTTGAAGGTGAGCAATTAAACAGTTCAAGTGATTCTTAAATGCATGGGTGTCTGTTTATTTAAAATGTCCCTCATGAAATATTTAAGTTAGTAGAACATGCAGATCACAAAATAATACATGTGGTGTGAAGAAAGGGAAGTGAATCAATTTCATTCTGCATACATTAACTATTCTACTGCACCTTCAGTTTTTTCACCTTTTGTCCAAACATATGGGACAAAAAAAAGAGACAACTGTAAGCCTGTAAATGCAATAACGGTTACAGCTGGAATATGGGTTGATATTTATCCGGACAAAGTACTTCGTAACAGGATTTAATGGGCGTGTGCTTTCAGGGAGTCAGCTTAGTTCATATGATGTGAACAATGGAGATGGACTGTAGGCAGTAGGTAACTATTGAAGCTCACATCGCACAAAGGAAATGAGGACTGTATGGTTTCCAGTAGGGTCACAGGACAACAGTATGCTGTAATGAAAATAATTGACTCTTGTGTCTTGCTGTGTGCTCATTACTGCTTAGAGAATATAAATACCTATTAATAAACCCTATCATTGTTACAGAGGACTTTGAAGCAGAAAAACTGCTCGGGTACACTTCAGTATATGTCACAGGTGTGAACCAAGAGAAGTTTTATGACAATGACACTTTGTTGTCAGTTTTAAGTCATATGTTATTAAGCCATAAAATATTACTTGTGATTATAGATATGTTATATATTTGAGTTTATTGTTTTTTTTAAGGGACAGCACATTTTAATAATACACAACAGTATAACCAAGGATAACTTCCATCTGTAGTCCATCCATAAAACAATCATTTAAAATGATACAGTCTGACATATTAATACAACAGACAAGTACAATACATTTTACATTTGTTACATTATACACAACACACAGTAGCGAAAAAGAGGTTGAGGTTTGAAATACACAGCCTACCACTTGTAAATACCTAAAGAGATACTGTGCTGGGATAAAGTTTTTGGACTCCCCATGTCTGCATGGGGTGTCCAAAAACTCCACACAGAAAGGTCTAGTGTGGGAAATGAACAAGGGTCCTTCTTGCTGTGAGGCATGAGTGTTAACCACTGCACCACTGTGCCACCCTCAAAACTGGGTGTCTGAGCAGAAAAACATCCAGGACATGATATGTTGAAACTGTCAATTATGATTTAAGGAGGTTCGGATTAACAACATTCCTTGTGTAGAGTTTCTGCATTATAATTTAGCAATTAAGTAATTCACTTCCATGTACAGAAGTAGCATTGTAATTATGTCACCATCTGTACTGAGTAAACTCGACTCAAATCAACTAAATAATACAATTCAATCGCATTTCAACAATATTTATTTTTAGTACAATTCTAGAAACTCCGGAATTTATGCATATCTTTTAATTCATGATATGTAGAATTAAAAAAAATAAATAAATAAAAATACTTTAAGCATTTGAAGACAAACATACAAAACAAACAAAAAATGAAATGCAAATCATAGATGCAACACTGGTTGTAAACTGAAGGGGGCAGCCATGCTCCTTTCAAAAAGGTATTTTACAGGACAAACAGGGATCATGGGAAACAACGTCACGTACCCTATGTGTTTTTAGAACAGTTGCTGTAGGTTGGCAAGGAAGTAGCAAGAAGTGACACCATAATAAAACATTTTCCTGTGATAGAGCATAGTGTTAAAATGCATGTATTATTGTAATAATATGTTACTTCTTTATAGTCAAAGCCTCTTTTTAACAGTAGCCTGAGACTGAGAGAAAAGAAATAGGTAAGAGGTGATGTAATCTGACTTCATTATCCATGTTAATGTGCAGTGAAGTGAAATGTTAAAAGCACAGAAATACCTATTTCTTCTCTCAAAGGTTATTTAATTAATACCATTGTCCACAAAATACAAATATCAGACCAATTAACCTGTTGAAATTATGACAAACTGCTTTGTTCTAAAGGTAAATAGACCTACTTCTTTCACTCTCTGCATATAATGTTTTATACATATATAATGGTCATGGATAAACTTTATTATGAATGCACCTACACTGTTGTTTACCTGCAAAGAGCTGTTCAGTTTTTCTGCAGGAAATTGCAACGTATTCATTATATTTTAAGCACTTTTTCAAGAGATTTCATATAAATGAAATAATAGTTATGCAAATGTGTGTGTAGTTAATATGGTTAGATATTTATGAAATGCACATTCTCTGGATACAGATCTTGGTGGAAGATAAATCAAAGTAAATTTGAGTTTCCTTTAAAATGACTCAGATCAATGCTGTAGAAGATATGCTTTGATACTCAAAGTTTGAAAGGCAGGCAGTTGTATTTTAAATGGATATTCCTCCATGGGAGCTTTAATAATGCTTTTAATAAACAATAAACACACCTGCCAACTCTGCACCACAAACTGTACATCCCTTCTGTGACATATTCTCCAGTGTCCACAACTACGTCCTGAGACTTGAGCCACTGCTCCATGTGTCTTTTCTCATTTGATAGAAGCCATTAGTGTGTTTCCCCCTGTGAACAAAACCAGTCATTTTTTTTCTCCCAAGTATAATGTCCTTCACTAAGCCAATCTATATTTCTACTATAATTTGGTGGCTTTCTGTCATCCTTTGTGATAGTGTATGTCTTGTTAGTTTTCTGTCATAATATATGGAACAGTAGATAAGATAAATATGAACCTCAGGAACTTGCCTTGCACTGTGTCGGCAGTTGTCAAAATTTAAATGTGTGTTGTGAAGATGCTTTTGGCAATTTGATCATGTATCAAAAACAAACATCCCCTTGTTAAATGAATCAGCTTTTCTATTTTAGAAACCTGAGATTATTATTCTTGTTTTAAAAACTGAACATTTGAATGTGATAATCTAATTTTAATTGGTCAGAATTGATCTCACAGTGATTGCACTTCATCTTTCTTTAGAAACAATTAACATATTTGTCTGACATTCTGCACATAATATGGCTAATACTTGCAATGAGATCAAAAGGTGAGGGTATTGTAGATGTAAATGATGACCAGTGTGTGAGATTCCTAACTTTACTTTGTGTGTGTGTGTGTGAAATGTTTATCCTATGCACCTGTCGTAAAGTACTTCATGTAGACTTATTGTTCAAGACCTATCTGTTAAGACCTGGCTCGGAGGCCAGAACAAAGAAGGGGAACATACCACAAAGACACAAAGATACTTTATTAAATTAAACTAAACAAGATTCAACTAAATTAAATCAAAGTAGGCAAAATTAGGAAAACACAAACTAAAGTATACTTTACAGAATGAAAGTGAGTGATCAGTAATATCAGTACAAGGGAATACGACATGCAGACTATTTAAGGACAGGAACTCATGGGCACCACAGGCGTTCCTAGTTTCCCCATTGGATGCCTGTTGGAAGACAAAGGTTTGGTCTACTACGATACCCCAAGAGGACCCCAGGAACTGTAATATACCAAATACACTTTGGGCCCAATATATGCATAATATTATAATCAAATCTCAACTATTAACTATCAAGCCCAGGCAATAATGAAGGGATAGAATAGAATAGAATAGAATAGAATAGAATAGAATAGAATAGAATAGAATAGAATAGAAGTACTTTATTGATTCCACATTTGGTAAAAGGCAACAAAAGAAGCATTCAGCATATAATTAAAACAGACAAACAGTGAGGTGCAAACAAGGTAAGGTGCAGTGTCATATTAAAGTGTCAATATAACTGAGTAGTGCAAAGTAAAGTAGTAAAAGTGTATTTACAGAAAATGCAGAGTGATTAGGATTTATTCAACAGTGCGATGGCTTATACTTTCCATTCAAGCAACAGTTGCATCACAGATTGACATGAAAATATAACCTCCAGGTGGGAATGTGTAGAAAATACTAATATTCTCATCTGTGTGTTGATCCTTTGACCATCTCTTTTTATGTGAAGGACATCATGTTTCCTGGATGCTGTTATTGAACTCAAACATGATGATAGCTGTTTCAGATCACTCTCTATTACATTACTGTATCCCTGAATCCAGTTTTGGGGATATCATGTTTTTGGTCTGACTGCCACCAATAACTTCAAAAATGTTGGGTTGAGAAATTCCCTGTTTTCATATCAATGAATATCATGGAGAGGAATAACTATATATATAGATATATATATATATATATATATATATATATATATATATATATATATATATATATATATATATATATATATATATATATATATATATATAGTTATATATATAGTTATATATATAGTTATATATATAGTTATATATATATATATATATATATATATATATATATATATATATATATATATATATATATATATATATACGTGTGTGTGTGTGTGTGTGCAATTGGCTTTATCATATCTTCAATTCAATCCACTGAAAATGTATGCAAAATTGTGCATATTTATTGAGATTATTCCTAATTTGCACATTTTGTATGATTGATGATATAACTTGTAATTACAGAAAATAGTAAGTTTTATGGTGATCCAGGCAGACTTTTTTTGGCTGAACAGTGTTATCTAATGATGGGCTAAATGCATCAGAACGTGCACATTTCCAGTAACATTTTAACATACTGAAGGGTGAGAAGAAACCCCCACAGACACCAGAAAAATGAACAGACACTACCGGGTGTCACATTCAAGTACATGGCTTTGACGTAATCACTGTACGTGGATGAAAATAATTTTATGCATATGTAAATTGAGCTCTGGAAAAACATAAGAGATTGTGGCAAATTTCCTCTCAAATTAACATGCCTGAGTGTATGACAGCCATTGCATTAGTGTATCTGTTGAATCCCAACACAATCACACCTTAATCTATGTATCCTCTCTTATTCTAACATCTGATCCATGTTTTATTAAAGGAGAAGTATATATATATATATATATATATATATATATATATATATATATATATATATATATATATATAATGGGCTCCCAGGGGCCCATTATATAAAATGAGGATTTAAACATCCAGGAAAACTCACTAAGCTGTATTCAATTAATCCTAAACAAGAGTGTCCAGGTTTAATTGGTTGCACAAAGACCAATCCAGGATTAACAGACACGCATTCATTAAGACAGGTGTAACTAATCCTGCATAAATATATGCAAACAGCTTCCTCAATAGACCCCAACATCAATCACACATTCAATGATAGATACACCATGGCAACTAGAGTGGCATACCTTAACCTGTCAGACACAGAACTCCTCATTTTGGCTAGGAGGTACAGGAGGTACAGGAGGTACAGGAGGTACAGGAGGTACAGGAGGTACAGGAGGTACAGGAGGTACAGGAGGTACAGGACCAAATAAAATAGGTTACAGTTAGAAAACAGCAAGAGACTGCCTAGTAAAGTACAGCAAACAGTCTGAATGAGTAAGTACAGTCATTTTCATTTGTTCCATTGGCAGATATTTATTTATTTATTTATTTATTTATTGCTGAATTCAAGATTATTTATTTTTTGCTTAATTCATGTAAAAGAAAAAAACCTGCCAATGGAACAACTGAAAACTATCGTAGTAAGATTTGTTGAAATGAGATCTTCAAGATCTATTGTCTAAAAATAAGCTCTTATAGGCCTATCTGAATTACAAGTTACTGTTTAGGTTGAAAGGTGTCTTTATTTATAGCTTGTGGTACATTTGTTTTGTGAGCAGCAACTCAGCAGTCCACAATTCGATACACAAAACAGAGTACAACAATCAAGTACAATAAAAACACATAAATAAATAAAATAAAAAGCCAGTCATTAGGAGCCATAAGGCCTTGCTATTGAGTTTCATAATAGCTGCTGGTATAAAGGTGCTTCTTTAGCGCTTGGTTCTGGTCTTGGGGACCTTGAAAGGACTGCCGGAGGGAAGGAGCTGGAACTCACTGCTCAGAGGGTGGGAACTGTCTGCGAGGCCTCATAGAGGGTTGTCATGGGGAGTTCAGGCTCCCCAATCAGCCTTCCGGCCCATTTAACAACATGTTTTTCTCCTGTACAGTCCTGGATTATGTCTTATTTTAAGTGTGATAAAATATTTTGACTAGAAATACGAATGATATGGATTTTTTTTTTGCAGTGTGATGAAAACTAATAGAAAACACAAGGAAAAAACAAAGATGAGTTACATCTGACAGGAGTCATTATTTTCTGGCAATTCTGATCTGAAATATGCATATTACGCCAATGATTGAGTGTTATTATGGCATGAGAAATGGAGTCAGGACTGAGGGCAAAATGCTATTATTCATGACACATCAAGAGAAAATCCTGCCCTGTTATTAAACAGAGGAGACACTGTCCTTAATTAAAAACATTTTCATGTAATAAATAAGATTAGAAGAGGTAAGATCAGAGTCCAAGGAGTGCCTGATCAGAGGTGGACTCCCACTTCATAACAAGGTGTGTAGGAGCATTGACGTAACTCAGCATCCTCTTTGATGCCAAAAGAAGCAGGTGTCTGAGTCCCTTCAGATGTCAAGACTTTCCCCTCATATGCATGAGGAGGATAATATGACAGCTATGAATACTGTATTCAATTCACACAACGCCTCCGGACATGTATTTCTCACAGTATATCTGCAACGCCCCGTGCATCTCTTTGGAGTGAATCTCATTAGTTCTCTCAGCGCTCCGGCAGTCAGTGCCTGGCAGGAGGTCTGAGCAGACGCATAAGGATTCATACAGCTGCGCTCTGAATGACTGGGACTGGGCTCAAACAGATAACCTGTCTGCTCAGACAAAAGAAAGAAACACAAGTCACAACCTCTGACTTCTAAGGTAAGACATAGGAATGAAATGTTAGAGTTTTAACTTTAGAAAAGCATATTCTGCTATAGTGGAAATGATTGTAAAAGTCATATTGTGTGCCAGTCACTTATCTGTGAACTGCTGCACAAAGATGATAATGAAGAACTTTACATTAATCCACAACCAAGATCATATTTCTACTTTTGTGTCAGTTCCTGAAATATGTTTCACCCTTTATTTAATCATTCTTAGGTGATTTATAACCATTTATTTTAACATTAACCGCATTATTTTGAGTTTTTGCATCCTAAATCATTTCTGTACTTAATTAATTGATCAATCAGGTGTTCATTAGAGCTCAGAGTAAATTCAAAGTTTATTATATCAAAACAGACTAAACTGAAAGAAAAGTGACTTTTCCAGGAAAGATATCAATAAATAAATGAAATGAAAACCAAGTATGTACATACACTGCTATTGTCCATAGGTTTTACTGGTGAATCAGCATTGCAGAATATGACAGTTTCCATGGAGCCTCTGAATGTCCAAATGAGTCATATATTATGACCATGAAAATATGGCAAATTCTACACTTATTTTTATTATTTTTGAATAATTTACATATATTCATAGAATTAGAGGATCAGTAGGTTTTAAACATTTTAGATCAGTAGATTCCTTTGGTCAGCAGTGGTTGTTTGGGTTGTTATGGGTTAATGCATGTATAAATCACTAAAAATACACAAATCCTCAAAATGTCAAAGAACTACAGCTCATTTGTACAGATTCTTAATATGTTCTCAGTATAATAACGGTGCAGTTGTAAAGCTGTAAATGAAAACATGATCTCTCTCTTGCAGCAGGATAAATTAAATCTATGTTCTGTATTCATAATGCAATTATTGTCTGGAAATTGATAAGTGGAATCAGTTATATTAAAGCATTCAGTGTCATTTTTTTCTCAGTATAATAAATGAAATATAAGAGACTGCAGGAGACATGTAGTTTTTAGTTTTTGAGGAAAACTGCCACTGAAAAATAGGATAAATACATGATTAACATGATAATAATGCACAATTTACTGTGTAATTATGAATTGATATAATTACTGGGGCATGTAATAAAATGTGACTTGTCCTATTTAAAACCTCCACCCAATGAAGAATGTAAATGATGCACTAATGTCCTTCATTAACAGTAAGACAATAGTTTTCAGCTGCATTACCTTAAAATTAACCTGTTGCCCATGAAGTGTGAATATTTTGAACCTCTTCTCATGAAATGATAGTGATCATGTGATTTAGTCTTGATAAATAAATGATGTGTATAAAAAGGAATAAAGAGAAGAATGTCTCTGAAAACAAAATTATATTTTTTATGGGCAACAGTGTACATAATCATGTGTTTCACTGAAGTCACCGCACCTCACTTTTCAACTAACGGCATGAAAATATAGTGTTATATGGAGAACCTACCAATCAAAAACAGTCTGTGGTCAATTTAAGGCTATTTCAAGTTTTAACCATTGTTGTCAAGAATGAAATACAGCATAGTATGTTGTAATAAGAGACTGGAGAACTGAACCAACCCACAATAATTACAAAAGAAAGGAGAGAATAGTCAGTGGCTGCTGGTGAAATTATTACTTGGTAAAGTACAGTATGTAAGTCAGGTTTCAGACTATAAACATATATCTGATTTTGCTGTTTACTCTTTTATTGATTGTTTTTATACTTTTCACTGTATGGTATGCTTGGGTACCCAAAAAGGTGTCTGTAAATACAATTCATTATTATTATTATTATTATTATTATTATTATTATTATTATTATTATTATTATTATTATTATTATTATTATTATTATTATTATTATTATTATTATTATTATTATTATTATTATTATTATTATTATTATTATTATTATTATTATTATTATTATTATTATTATCACCACTAGGATATGCCACAACACATGCACCACTATTTTGAAATATCATTTTAAAGTGAAATAAAAATACATATTGTTTTCAGTCTGTCTAGGCTTCAAACATGAGCATTTTTCTAAGAGTCTATTGTTAAAGTCAGGCATGTTCCTGACAAGTGTCTTTTCCGCTAATAACATGACCAATACATTTAGAACAGGGGACTGTGCAGGTAGATTACATTGGTCTTAAATATGTGGCCCAGGGGCCAAATGCGTCACACCAAAGGTTCCATTCTGGTCCCTGAGATAAATTTGCAAAGAGCAAACATTCCACCATCAAGGCTGTGAAACTCATTTTAGTTCATGTTCCACATACAGACCAATATTGTCTACAGTTAAATAACAGATTAATAACCTACAAAAATAATGAGTCTACATTTTCTTATCAGTTTGATGTGAAAAAAAAACAACAAATACATTCTGCCTATAAATAACAACAACTTCAAAGTTTTGTCTTGGTTTTAGTGCAAAATATAACATTAAGTTCTGAAAATATTTACATTTAGAAACTATCCTGTAACAATACAATGAAATAACCCAAACAAATATGAACAACCTGACATCTAAAGAAAATTAAGAACAATTTTTGCAATTTTCTACGTATTATTATGTTTTTTCTCTTTGCAGATCTGATGATGAAACGTTAAGGTGTAATAATATTAAAATGTCACTTATTTTTCTTAAGAAATTTAAAAAAAAATTCAAGTTAGGGTTAGGGTTAGTATATTTATTTGTTTTTTGTTTTGTTTTTTGCCATAAAAGACAACATTTTGTAGGTTATTGTACTATTAATTTACTAGTCTCTTTTTTTTTGACAAAGGAGAGCCTCCAAGTGCAGATTTTTACAATCAGATAGGAAACCCCTCATGTCATAAGACGGCTCACTTCTCCTAAATGGCTGAAAACATTGTTAAATGACACTTGAATGGAGATTCTATCGCAGATTCACAGACTGTATCACAAAAAGCTCTTTTATATAAATATTGTTTTTGTAAAACTCTTTTATCTGATTCCTATCATATTAATGTGAGATAAATGGGATGGTACAGTATTGATTCTACAGAGAAAATACTATCTTCCCATGAAATTACCAATAAGTTTTTTCATCTGTATAATCACCCCCACACCTTCGCTTAGCACAAGTGTAGTGAGTAATATGTGTTTTGTTTTAAGACACCCACTACTGAACACATGACATAAAACATCTAACATAAACTTTATCTCTTTCTTCAGACTCAGACATCATCATGACCCATAATCCCCTTCTTCTCAATACAACATGGGAAGGTCTGGATCCTTCAAATGATTCCATATTCCAGGAAAGTTCACTCCAAATCACCTATGTGGACTTGTACCTCCACAAGCCGTCTGTGGCTGCAGTCTTCACTGTCTCCTACCTACTCATATTCCTGGTGTGTATGTTGGGAAATGGAGTTGTTTGTTTCATTGTGCTGCGCATCAAGAACATGCGCACCGTCACCAACTTATTTATTCTCAACCTCGCTATTAGTGACCTGCTGGTGGGCATCTTCTGCGTGCCCACCACCCTCGTGGACAACATCATAACAGGTCAGGATGTGAAACTGTTTTGCATCTCAACTGGTTCCCATTTAAATAACCGATTAAATGTAAACCCATATGTCATAAGGTGTCAAACTCCAGTCCTCGAGGGCCAGTGTCCTGCATGTTTTAGATATTTCCTTCTTCCATGTGATTCAGTTTAACCCTTTAACTCCTGAGAACTAACAAAATAATTGGTAACATGAGCAAAGTAAGACACAAATGGTAGAAAATCAAAAAACAATACTAACATAAAAAAAATGTAGAAAAATAATCAAAATGAGCAACAAAAACTAATAAATATTTACAAAATCACAAATAATGTGGAAAATTTTGAAAAAAAAAAATTACAAAAGAAGAAAACTAGTATTGAAATTTGGTCCCAGCAATTTTAATTTTGCCTTTAAAAATTGTTTAAATAAAACAAAATAAAAATAAAAATCTTGCTTTTTAGCACCATTTCCATGCACAAAACTAAAAGGAAAATAGTTGAATTTTTCTGAATATTTAAAGTAAATCATCTATTCAGACACTTAAAGAGTTAATAATCAGCTCCTCATTAGACTGATAATGATGCAATGGCCTCCAGGTGTAATGGAAGAGGGAAACATCTAAAACATACTGGACACCGGCCCTCGAGGACCACACTTTGACACCCCTGCCATATGTAGATGAGAAGATTCATTTACTGATTCTTAATTTGCACAGCATTAGCTTGTGTAATAGCTGTGATTTGACCTAAGACTGTAGTCTTGGTATAGGATGTGATTTGATTTGTAAATGAGCCATCTTTCCTTCATGCATTCCCACTCTGTGTGTCTTTTCTACAGGATGGCCGTTCGGTAGTGTCGTCTGTAAGATGAGTGGAATGGTTCAGGGGATATCTGTGTCAGCCTCTGTGTTCACACTGGTAGCAATAGCTGTTGACAGGTACATTTTGCCATCGTTCTAGTGGACATTTAGTTTCACGCAATTTCACTAATACAAAACACATCTGTCTTTAAGTGAAATTTCTTAATTGATGATTTTTGTCAATTTCTGAATTTGTTTTCTGAGTAATTTTTTGGGATATTCAGGTAGACTTGTTTTTGCCAATCCCATTTACCTTTGAAAATTAAGACAAATTGATGACCTGGACAAATAATAATTTACACAGACATTCTGAATTTTCATTCATGTTTCAAGACTTACAATTCTAAATCTCACATTTAGTTTGTCTCTACAAAGTGATTAAGGACATTGGCTCCAAAATGAAGCCAATGTGGAAGTACATTAGACTTGCAGTACCATTGACAGGCACTGGAGTCAGCTCCAAAAAGCCCTGGCTGACCCTGAGGTCAGAGTTTTTAACAGGATTCATTCAAGTCTTGTTGGGTTTAGCATTCTGTTATACCCCAAAAACAACTAGGGACCAATAAGTCTGCTAAAGGTCAGTTTATTACCTACCAAAATGACATGATCTCAACATGACAAGACACCAGATGGACCCCCCCCCCCATGTTCTAACAGATCTATCTTTATTCACAGATGAAGGTCACAGACATGACCTCATTACATGACATCATTGTGATAAAACTGAACTGTTCCAGGCCGACCCACGTCACTTGTAGCAGATACAACATTATCACTTCACCATCCTCAACTTATCAACTCTTTGATGTGGTTTAGTGACCTGATTTATTTGTCACCATGACACTGGTTGTAACATTATATTTGGAAACCAACAAGTGATTTAATGTTTCCTCCATTAATCAAATCTGTATGAATACAAGCTTTTATGTCTGTCACACTAGATATTGATTAACAGGTGTGTGTGTGTGTGTGTGTGTGACATTCACTGAGACACATGGCTTTTACAATAAAATGCATTTTTTTCCCTGACAGACAGTTCCATTCTAGTGTTGGTTAATAGGTGCTATAGTGTAAAATTACTTCTTACTCAGTTGTGGTTTAAGTGCATTGTTTTACCATGTTAGCACAAGCGCTTACCTCACCTCTGACCCCTGGGACTCCTGTAGTTCTGTCCATTTTGTTCATATATGATCACTCATTGCTACAAAAATGAACAAATCACAAACTACTTTTGCTTCAGAAACCACTAGATCAGGGGTCTCAAACATGTGGCCCGGGGGCCAAATGCGGCCTGCCAATGGTTCCAATGTGGCCCGTAGGATGAAGAGCCTAATAACCTAATAAATGACTCCATATTTTCTTCTCAGTTTTTTTTTTTTGTCTATAAATGATGACAACTTCAAATTTTTTGGCATTGTTTTAATGCAAAAAATAATATTAAATTATGAAAATATTTACATGTTTTATTGTTACTATCAATAAAATGTGAATAACCTGAACAAATGTGAAAATTAGTCACAATTTGAACCATTTTCTGCTTCTCTTACTAAGAGTTTAGTGTCTTTGTAGAACTGATCCACAATAAAAAACACATGGTCTAATGATAAATTGAGGCAGAATATTGTCAAAATTGTCCTTTTTTTTTTCTTCAGGAAATGTAACTTTTTTGCATTTGGATAATTTACAAAAGTATTTCCATAATTTAATGGGTTTTTTTGCACTAAAACAATGAATAAAATTTGGAGTTGTCATTACTTATAGGTTATTATGTTTTCATTTTACTGGTCCGGCCCATTGGAGATGAAATGAAGCTGAATGTGGCCCCTGAAGAAAATCAGTTTGAGACCCCTGCACTAGATGGTAAATGGTAAAAGGACTGCACTTATATAGCGCTTTTCCACCTTCATGGTGCTCAAAGCACTTTACATTAGCCTCTCATTCACCCATTCACACACACACACTCATACACCAGTAGGTTTCTATGGTCTACAGTAAGTCCTACTGGGGGCCTAAGTCAGGGTTCAGTATCTTGCCCAAGGACACTTTGACAGCCAGAGCTGGGACGCGAACCGCCAACCTCTCGGTCATTGGGCGACCCACTCTACCAACTGAACCATAGCCGCCCCGTGATGGTGATGGTGATAGATAGTGTCACAGTTCCTCCTCCACTAATCATATGGTCACTATATCA
Organism: Siphamia tubifer; assembly: GCA_020466265.1. NCBI lineage: Eukaryota > Metazoa > Chordata > Actinopteri > Kurtiformes > Apogonidae > Siphamia > Siphamia tubifer. Next base: position 49,775,019 of record CM035794.1, on the reverse strand, counting down.
TTAGTGCACATATGGTCATACAGCTATTTCATAACTTTTCAGCACCTTTGAGTTTGACATAATACTCCTGTTGTATAAAATAAGCTAAGAAGAAATACAAATATGAAAAAGTTGCATATGCTTTCACTACATTGTGTTGAGATTCTTCAAGTTTTTTCCCCCCCCATTCTCTTTCGCTCTGTGTCAGGTTCCGCTGCATTGTCTATCCTTTCAAACAGAAGCTGACCATCGCCACCTCCAAGCTGATCATCATCATCATATGGGTCTTGGCTGTTTTCATCATGTGTCCCTCTGGGGTCATGCTCCAGGTCACCAAGGAGCAGAGTGTCAGAATCGTCGTCGGCCATAACAGTACACGCCCTTTCTACTGGTGCCGAGAAAACTGGCCCAATCAGGAGATGAGGAAGATCTACACCACGGTCCTTTTTGCAAACATCTACCTCGCACCTCTCAGCCTTATTGTCATCATGTACGCACGCATCGGTTTTGTGCTCTTTAAAACCACTGTTCCCCCCATGGGAGGCAGCGGAATGGAGCCTGGAAATGGCAGTGGAAACAACAAACCGAACATGGATGGTCGTCACACCATCTCCAGAAAGAAGAAAAGGGTTATTATGATGCTTCTGGTCGTAGCTTTACTTTTCATCTTGTCTTGGCTGCCTTTGTGGACACTGATGATGTTGAGTGACTATGCCAGCCTGGCAGAGCACCAGTACCGCGTCATTAACATCTATGTGTATCCTCTGGCACACTGGTTGGCATTCTTCAACAGCAGCGTCAACCCTATTATCTATGGGTTTTTTAATGAGAATTTCCGCAGAGGCTTTCAGGCAGCTTTCAAGTTCCAGTTGTGCTCTGCTGACATCGAACGCCAGAGGTCCTACTCCCATCGTATCCGGGGAAACGCTGTTCTCCCGGTGCAGCCTCCCACCCTTAGTAGGTCACATTCAGGACATGCTGTGGTGTTAGTGGGAAACGGAAAGTACTCGTGTCACGATGCACAGTCCTTGGCTGGTAGAAGTGACCTCAAAGAACAGGGCCTGATCATGGAAGATCTGGAAAAGGTGTCCCAGATTTAAAAAGAAAAAGTCTGTGATGCCTCCACAAACTCCTAGACTGCAGCGTTAGCATGAACAAGACATTTACATGGTTTAACCTGTTTTTGTCTTTGAGTGACTGAACAAAACATCACCTTTGAATGATGGATTGGACTGCAGAAGCAAAAAAGATCATGGAAAAAGGGCTGGGCGACAATGCCAAAAATGTTATTTTCAAGACTGTTTCACACCACAAAAAATGCTGACTTATTTGTTCCAGTTTAAAAGCTCATTTTTGCTGTTGAGCAAAAGTTGAAGAAATCCATGGAATAAGCCATTTGTGAAAGAAATAAGAAGCTGAAAAAGATAGGCCTTTAATTATGGTTTTTATGTCATTATGTTATGGTCAGAACATCCAAAAGAAATGTGAGGAAAATCTACAGATGGAGCTTTCAAAACCATTAAAATATATGTATACTACACATGTAGGTGTAAAAATAATTAACAAGTGTTACATGAATGTATGTTTTTGCTGAGATTGTGAACAAAATAAACCAAAATAGGATTACGGTATAAAATGATGATGACCAAGTGATAATTATTTCCCACCCAGCCTGATTCATTGCTCAAGGTTTTGTTCAGATAATGGGAATCCTTTACTGCTTTTTAAAATAATATGTGTGACCCTGAGAAACAGTGCACAGTCCAATCAGGCTTTAATGTAGAAATACTCTGCATTCTGTCTGCTACTGTCATTGTTTTAACTATCTGAAAGGCTGGAGGCCTTTCTAGACACTGAACTTGACAAGTAAATCTGTAACGTGAAATACTTTGTGTCAGCTTCATACACTTAAAGAACTTGTTTTCCTGCTGAGAGAAATGGAGCTGGGTCTGCAATGACACAGAGATGAGGAAGAGAAGTCCCATCCAAATTCTATTATGGCTACTAGTCCCCTCTGCTGCAAAATGTGCTGGTATTTTTTCAGAACATCCTGAACATGTACATGTATTTAAATGTATATACAGTGTTTTTATAAAGTTAAACTATGTTGAAATACTGCTAAATTAACTTTAATCAATGCAACATTTATTGTAGTTATAAGAGACACTTAGTTGAATCAAAGATAATTCATTCATTGTTTAAATTTACACTGATTTCAGTCCAAGTAGTATGCCAGTATATATGATGTATACAACACTGAGTAAATATTAACAGTGAAATCATTTTGAGTTTCTGTTCAATTTTGTTGTGTTTTTAACTTCAAAATATTATGGTTTAGTATTATTATACTGTAAATCTTGTTTACCATGAATAAGCTATAGCCAAACTGTGACAAGGAATGTTATTCAACAATGAAATGAAAATGGTTTTAACATATTAAAACATAGTATTTTAAATCACACACACACACACACACACACACACACATATATATATATATATATATATATATATATATATATATATATATATATATATATATATATATATATATATATATATATATATATATATATATATATATATATGTGTGTGTGTGTGTGTGTGTATATATATATATATATATATATATACACACACACACACACACACACACACACACACACACACATATACTAGAAAAGCACTCTTAGAGCGCAGACCTCCGCCAAGGTAGACCCCCCACTCACCCCGATCACCCCCAAAATAAAATCAGTTCTCCCTGTTCACATTTCCACTATATCCTGAAAATTTCATCAAAATCCATCCATAGGTTTCGACTTATCTTGAACACAGACAAACAAACAGATAAACACTGGTAAATCATAACCTCCTTGGCAGAGGTAGGATAAAAAACATCGAAGTCCTTTTTTTTTAACCCATAAAGACCCAATCATCCAGTGGAAACCAAAATCATCTAATAATGATGTGAAATGTTTCATATCTTTTGATCCCCTAATTCCTGTAAATAATTGGTGTAAAATGGAGGTTATCGTCTTTTCATGGCCATCATGTATGACTCATTTGGATGTTCACACACTCTGTAGTTATCACTGTCATCTGTCATTCACCAATAATGTGTGAAAGTGGGGACTGTGGGTGAAAATGAGCACTGACACTAACTACAATTAAAATAAACTTATGGAGTTGGATGCATGATAGTGGATGGACACACATGTTTGACCAAAAAAGACACTTTTTCTTCATTTTCTCTATTTTTTATGTAATAACTCTCAAAGTTAATCCATGATCAGGGGTGGCTCTGGTTCAGTTGATAGAGCAGAGTGTCCAATGACTGAAGGGTTGAATCCTGGCTCTAACTGTCCACAGATCGAAGTGTCCTTGGGCAAGACATTGAACCCTAAATTGCTCCCAGTATGTCTGGAAGCACCTTGCATGGCAGCAGCCACCTAAGTGCTTAGGACACCATGAACGTGGAATTAAAAACAGGAAAATACCTGATTTATGCTTAAAAATGCAAAATACAGAACATATTATTAGACTGAAAAGTGCTTTATAAATGCACTTAACTGAAATATATCATAATAAATAATAACATATAATACGTTTCTTGAACTTGTCTTGTCAGTTATTAATTTGGTTGTATTAAATACACTGCTGTCCAGGAAATAGAGTCATAGAATTATATTTTTTTTACCTTATCTTATGAAGTGATTGCAATTTATTCTGGATAAAGTGTAAACTGTTGTATATGGTCAAAGGAAATTACTGATGTGTATAAATATCAACAAGGCAACAGTGAAATTATTTTGGAAAAAGTATATTTAATTAACTTCTAAAAGATATAACTTTTATTCTATTCAGTGGGATTATGTGTCACTTTAATGCTATCATTTCTAAATGTAAGAGGTGGCTTTTTTTTTTTTTTACACTGGCGTATTTTCAACGATGTACCGACATTATATCAGCATTTTGCTACAAGTGAAAAACCTGCCACTAGAGCAGCTAATGTAGCTACAAATACTTCATCTAAAGACAGGGTGGATATAGTTTTCTTGCTGTGAAGGTAAATGGACTGCACGTATATCATGCTTTTCCACCTTCATGGTGCTCAAAGTGCTTTACATTAGCCTTACTTTCACACACCAGTAGGTTTCTAAGGCTCTGTCAGTCCTACTGGGTTCAGTGTCTTTGCCCAAGGACAGTTGGACATGTGGACAGACAGAGCTGGGACATGAATCACTGACCCTTCAGTCATTGGACGACCCACTCTACCAACTGAACCATAGCCCCCTTAAATAGGTACCTATTGTATGAAGACTGTACAGAGTTAGAGTTTCTTTGCAAATTGTTTAAAAATTCTGCCAGATGTGATGTGTCATTAAACAGTGCAGCTGTTAAAAGTCTTAAAATATATTGTGAATAATGTCTGTAGTTCACAACATACACTCAGTTTGATTGGAAACCATGTAGTAATTAATTTGGACATATTTTGTTGTGATGTTTTGTACAACCTAAATCATGTTTTTGTGGTGTCTCCTCTGTAAGATGAAGATTTTGTGCCAAAGCCTTTTCTCTCAAATATGCTGTATGAATATAATTCTGAAATAATGAATAGCATTGCAGTAATGAAGGTGTATGTTTTGTTTATGCCCCTGCAGCGTTGGTACTTCTGTGTATTATCCTCAGATATATGATGTTATTAGAGCTTTTTCACCATGTTTCTGCAATTATCTCATTCTTCAGCAGGTGTTACATGTTACATGAGCTATGCTGATGAGAATGTACTCAGTGATATGATTCAATTGGCCAAACAACCAGTCTCAGAGAATGAGGGGGAAAAACACTTTACTAATAGATCCCTGAACAGTATGTATGTGACCGTTCAGTATCCACCCACCCATTAATTTACATGTTCAGACAGACTGCCTATGGTTTTAATTGATAGCCTATGCTCATTTACATACACACTTCATTTATCACTAGAAAGATATATAATGTATGGATATTCTGTTGAAGATAAAACTGTATATATGCAATGTCATTTACTTTTTTTTTCAGCTTTTAGGTTGTCCTGCCAATGTTCTTTGCTGAATAAAATAAAGAGCAGTTATGAGACGAAAAGTTTTGTTTTTGTTTTTTTTGCTGATAATTTAATTATTTATCTTGACGTGTACAGTAATTGCTTTACTAGTAAATACAGGTATTTCATTAGAAATATGTCTTGAAATTAAAAAGAGGGTCAATTATAGTGTGTGGTTATTACATAATGACATATAGACTTCACTGCAGCTGCACCCACCCTATGAAACAAACTCAGAATAATACAGAACAGAGAAACAAACAAACAAATAAACTTCAAATCACTATTCAAAACTCACCTCCTCATACTTGAATCTTCTTGAGGCCCTTTGTTCTTTATTATTATTATTATTATTATTATTATTATTATTATTATTATTATTATTATTATTATTATTATTATTATTCAGTAGAATAAGAGTAGAAAACAGTGGTTAGCTGTGTGAAGACCATGTACCTGCCATATAACACACATAATAATGGCATTATAATTACCAGTGGATAGCATAGCAGCTAGCATCAGCACATTAGCAGATTCAACAGAATTCTTAGAGAATGAGTCGGATATGACAACTCCTAAATTACAGAAGTGTTACCTCCTTTAGCTCATGAAAAACAACTTTAATTACTTTTATTCATCAGAGCTCAGCTAAACAGCAATTCTCCTAAATAGCATGTGACCTCAGCTGACAATCTGAACCAAACTCAACCAGGTTCAGCAAAACAGCTCAAGTAAAACAAACATTTGTAGACATTACCTTATCTTAAAACCTCCAGAATTTGTGTTTATAGTGATTAAATCTCAACAGCTGGACAAGTCAAGTTAAATTCCACCAAGAAGGGATAACATGAACTGTAAGTTTAAACATGATTATGGTGGGTCGCATTAGCAGTGACAGACAAAACAATGAGATCAAATGGAGATCAGCTGTTCATACTGGTAATTAGAGAAGCCTTTGATGAATGTGGACCACATAAACTATCTATTAAATCTGAATCCCACAAGAAAAGAGAAAATGGATTGTCTCCTCAACAGATTAAAGTCACCTTTTGGACACTCTAATCTCCAAAAGCCATTAGTGGTACTATCTACAGCAATATCTCCATCCTTCTTTTTCCATTAGGTGTTCGTGTCATTTTATGTGAGATTTTCATCAAGAAGACATACGTGCCACTCTGTTTCCCAGAGCTATTTACTGTAAGAGCCTTTCAGCTGCCCAACACTAAACACACTGTTAATCTCCAGACATCTGTGCATTTTATTTCAAACACTCCATAGTTAATTAAATGATACGGAGCTAATACGATACTGTAAATGCATTTATTTGTCTTCTAACCATTTGTTTCAAACTGAATCCTGAAGAATGAGCTTTGACAAAAGTACATGAAAGACAGCGGTAATGGGAAATATCTGTTATATTTATATTAATTTTATTCCGTAGTCATTGAGATTAACATTTTTTGCCACCATCAGTTTTTTTGTCTGTCTGTCTGTCTATCTATCGACCTGTCTGTCGCCCCCACACTATGAACATAAAAATATGATGATAGATGACCCACAAAGAAGGAGGAAAAGAAAAAGATCAGAGCATCATTGTAAAACATGACAATCTTCAAGAGGGTGACTTGATTAGCTTCAAGTCATGCCCCATCTCCTAATTTTTTTGTCCTGTTAGCAATGTGGTCACTCACTGTCTCTTCAATAGCTGCTCATCGCTGTCATATCCTCTCTGTCACCTTTCACCTCGTTCATTCCACCTGTTTCATTGCACACCTGTCCTCATCACTTCGTTTCCTGTCCTCTGTCAGTCCCACCATACTTTACCTCAGCAGAGCTCCCAGCTCAGAGTAAACTGAACCAGTGGGGTCGCAGCACCCGTTGTGATTTTTGGACTATTGTGTGTGAGTTTTAAAATGGCTTTGCTGTCATTTATGTCTTTTGTCTGAGCTCAGAATAAAGAGCCTTTGTGAAGCTGTGGAGTCCCACTACACCAACCTTGGCAACAGCTGTACAGTATATCTCTGTCTGGCATTTGCAGCTATGACTTGATACATGTAGTATTAATGTGACCTAACCTTGATGATGACGTTGAGATGAACATTGTGATGCACGCACATCTACCTCTGCTTAAAGACCCTCTTAATTTTTGACTCTTTGAGGCATTTTCCAAGCTTCAGTCGTACTTTTGAAGTCAACACACAAGTTCTTTGTAATTTAACATATTTTCTATGGCTGGGAAATCCACTGAGAATCACCTGTGTTCACCTCATTACCTCCTCTTAGTTTGGTGTTTCTGTTCCACAGCAGCCACTGTGGATGAAGCCTCATAAACTGACTCCCTGAATACATGAAAACTGTGAAGGGCCGCTTTAGTTCAAGCTCAACAAGCACAATAAGTGGTGAGTAATGGTTCCTTTTCAAATTAGCCAAAGAACATACTAAGAACCACTGAAAAATCTTTCTCTTTTTTTCTCATAATGTTGATGCTTGTCTTGTCGGTGGACATTGTTATGTTGCAGTTAACTTTAGTACAAGTTGCTCATTGCTGGACAGACGTGTGTCTGTGTGTTCTTTGTTTTTTTTTTTGCCGTGTGTTCCTCCGCTGACACTGTGATGTCGACTCTGACTTTATTGAAGGATAAGTCGACTTGAAAAAAAGTCTTTAATGCCCTGCTATGTACTTTTTTCCCCTATATTTGTTAGATGTTCATGAAAATTCTGAGAAACTGAAGAAAACTGATTTTTTTTCAGGGTTAGAGTTAGGTTTTATGGATATCTAAACCTTGGCGTACATTGCCACACAAATGACTTTGAATGATGAGCAAAAGGATGAAAATCAGTATTTATAGCATGCCAACAAATGAGATAAAATTGTTTCAAAAGATTTATAGAATAAGATTCTATATGTTATAATATATATCCAAATATAAAATACAACTATGTGTAACATGCGAATAAACAAATATGTATAAACATATAAATGCATTTGTCAATATATTTTCAAGATTTGAAAATAAATATGCTTGCCTTCGTATGTGGTGTGTATTTGTGGATCCCTTTTTGCTTTTTTTTTTTTAACGTTAAGTCTTTGAGACAATTTTGTCAATACAGTAAGAACTGGTGTGACAAACACAATTTAATGAAAAATCCTCAGGGCAGCTACAATGTAGTTTACCACTTACCTCCACCAGAGTGGGGAAGTTTGAGTGAATGAAGAATGGAAACACTGGAAGTACTTTCAGTGTGCATTACAGTAATAGAAAAGTGCTATATACATCTAGTCTGTTATTTTCTCAATACTACTACTAATAATAGTAACTTATATAAGTGTATGATTGTGATCACTGTAACCCTGCTAGATGAATAAATATAATGGTGCTATATATTTAACATTAAATGACAAATGGTTTGTAAAATATCATCTTAGGGTTGAATATATGGGTCATCCAGACATCACCAAACATGTCAGTGAAAAGTGATCTTATGCCAACTAAAACATCTATTACATGACAAATAATTTTTCAGTGACTGATGACAACATAGTCCAAAAACTGTCAAGTCCAACCTAGTTCATTCTATATTACTCTACACTCTGCAGTCAGTATGTATATGTATATGTATATATATGTATATGTATATATATGTATATGTATATATATATATATATATATATATATATATATATATATATATATATATCCACAATAGGTAATTTACTGAGGGCTGAACTTGGAGTACACAGTAAAAAAAAATTGTGCTTTGTTCAAGTAATTATATATTCACAATTGAATAGACAAGAAAATGTGAATAACTATGAACAGAAAAATCTGATAAAAATTATAGGGTGCACCTCAATGATGTGCAAATACAATGGTGAATATTCTAGATTCAAAATACATGACTGTCACAGGAAATCATATATTTTCAGCTCTGTATAAAAATACTTGATTTTGGTTATTGAAACAAAGTTTGAGGTCAGCACAGTGGTGAAGTGATTAGCACTCATGCCTTACAGACAGAAGGACCCTGGTTTGATTCCAGCAGCTGACCTTTCTGAATGGAGTTGGTATGTTCTCCCCATGTCTGCCTGGGTTCTCTCTGGGTATTTGGGTTTCCTCCTACCATCCAAAGACATGCACTTGGTTGATTTAAATTGCCCATAGGTGTTGGTGAAGTGATGAATTATGATAACTTCAATTACCTTTTTGTAGTAATGTGAACGCCACTGTACAGCAAAAAGAGAAAGGTATGTTGGCAGGACAAGGAATTGAAAATAAAGGACCACTCACCTAATTAAGAATGTTTAACTGGGACAATAGTGTTTTTATAGTTAATCATTGGCAAAACATAAAAGCCTTAGTGCAGATTATTGCCTGCAAATGCAAAGTATTCTCTACTGTTTTTTTTTTTTTTACTACAGTGTAGCTGCCAGTCACTTATGTTGAGACACGTGTAATTAAACTTTACTTAGTTGAAAGACTTTAGAATGTAGGATGATTGGGTGGCACATATAACCGGTGACTTATAGAACACCCTCACCCACATCTACATCTATAGCTACATCTGTCTTATTTTAGATTTGCATACAAGGTGTTTCATTAACTAAATAACATACAGTACAATGGAGAAATATAACTAAAATAATGAAAATTTGGGTTAAGACATAAATGAAATGTGAAACTTATGGCAGTTCTCTTGCACCACCTACTGGAACATAGAAACATACACATGTACAGCATTTATACTCCAACAAGAATTGTTTTGATTTTGATATCTATTTGTACTGCAACCTCCAAGAAATCAGCAAAAAAGTGGAAACTTTTGGTAAAATTTATTTCTCAACTGTTTAAGTGACATGTGTTAATAGGGATTGTCTTAACAATAATGTATTTAAATTTCCCCAACATTTGGGACTGGAAATGAAGAGCAGTTTTACTTTTTCTTATCGTTTTCCACACAAACAGTACAATATGTGAATATACTTCAGCACAAGGGATACAAATATTCACCTTGAGTACCTTTGAGTAGACCCAAACTTATTCCATTACCAGAAAAAGGCATACCGTCAGTATTTGCCATGTCATTTTAACCTGTTTTTAACCAAAGACATAGATGTATCATACCTAAACACACATTCACAAATTTTAAACAACCTTACAGCACTCATTTTCTTAGAAAAAAAAGAACACCTTTCTGTGTGCTTCAATTCTTTAGCCCTGAACACATCAACGTTGTCACCAGCGGGTGCTGCTCTAAAGGAGTCAGCTTCAAGAGAGATATACTATACGCATCATGCTCCAAGACATATGAAGGCATTTCATACAATCAAATATATTGATTAAAAACAGTCAGTGAAACTGGTTTGGACATAATATCTGCAGAAGCAATCACAGGGACTAAGGCATATAAATCGTAAATTATAATGAAGTAGAAGACAGGCTAAATAAAAAGAATAGCACAATGTGCAGCAATACTTGTTTGGGTGGTGTATGACTCATCTAAATGAAAAAGCACTCTTTCACAAGTGTGTTCCCTCCATTTATTTTCAAAGAGCTTTCTTTTAGTTAGAAAATTAAGAAACCAATGAAAGGGGACATAGCAGAGGACGGACATGTAAAGGAATATATATAGATATATATAAAAGACAACAGAGGACTCATCAGTTCACCCTTCGTCTTTTGTAGTATTATCCTCTACATCCTCATCGCTGTCTAGATCACTGTGGAGTCGCTTGGTCATTGTAGTTCTGCTTCTCTCCTTGTTCCCTTTCTTTACCTGGACTGGTAATGATTTCACTGTTTAAACAAAGACAAAACAGCCATTAGTATCATGAAACGCCCTCTGCTTTCTAATCTTACAATATCCTTCAATGACAGCTTTTTTTGTTTAACTTCATGTATACACACACACACACACACACACATACACTGCCTGGCGCAAAAAAAATCGCACATGTAATATTTCACTTCATCACCTTTGGTTTTGATTACAGGAGACTGACACGCAATTTAACTAAGCTAATAGTTCAGATCCTTCCATGGTAAATACTACAGTGGTTAATAATGCTTCAGCTGGAAGTTATTGAATCTAACTGATGCAGCAGTGTCCTCTCATGTCTGTAATAAACAGATTTGCCACCACCAGGATTGATCAGGGTCATCAGGCTTGTGATAGAATACTTCAGGGACCATGAGACATAATTTTCACACAAAAATTTGCCTCCAAAAAGAGGAATATGGGAAAAAAAAAACAATAAACCTTATTGTGACACTATATAAGCATTATGTGGCACAAAAAACTTTCTTGTATCCAAAACCAAAGGTGTTGCAGCAGTCAAATACTGCATGGATGACTATTTTTTAGAGGGGCAGTGTGTATATATATATATATATATATATATATATATATATATATATATATATATATTTATTTATTTATTTTTTTTATTATAATTTTTTTTTTCTCTTTTCTTTTTCATGGTCAAGTGGATTTCATACTGAAAAAAGTCCAAATGTACAAAACGGTGTATACACCCAAATCCAAGCACATTTCTTTTGTACATCCCAATCAGTGTGGACTTGACTGCATATGTTGAACTCCTCCCCTGTCCACACCCATATTTGCATATGCAAATTAGTGTAACGAGTGCCAGCAGGTGGGATTTCCCTCTCTACACAATTAGATGGCAGTGAATGTGAAGCGAAAGACTGTTCCGACAAAGCGGAGGAAACACAGGTGGAGGAAAAGTCCCAGCAGGACCTTAATGTTACAAAAACTGAACGTAGCTTAATGTCCGAAATCAGTCATCACCAAATAGTGCATGGACATTTGTTATCATGTGCACGTTCACTTCCAAAAATCTAAATCATGAGATTGGTGATGATTGATCGCAATTTTCACCATTAAACTGTTAAATGTTGTAACCTCAACTATTTTAGCCTGTCCTGTGGGAATGAACAAACACTAGGACAGGTCCAGCCTGTCGGTGTCAGCTGATGACAGTTCACCAACAGCTGATGCAGTCAGAGGCATCAATGAGTCTGGACCCACTTATAAATGTTCTGACAGATATTAACAAGTAATAGATTTAGCAACAAGTGATATTTGTTTCCATGTCTCTTTATGGTTGAAATATACTTGGCTGATTGGCATTGATGGGTCCAGTGTGTGGGTGGTCTGGTTCAGGGGGTAGTATGACATGTCTGTGTATCTGTCCACATCACTTTTTCACATTATTAACAGTTTCCCAGTATCACCTCTGAGTGCCGCCAAAGGTTCCAAAGCACTAAAAATGTGCCTATGCCAGCTATGGAGGTGAGGTGGAGCAGCACACATGTCCACAGTCTCTCCACTCTTTGTACATCTGAATGTGAACGTGGAAAAGGGCATTTGGGTGGATGCACCCTTTGTACATGAGGTCCCCGATGTTTGTCTTTGAATTCTCACCTGTCGATGGGACAAATTGGTCTTCAGCTCTGCCACCATTATCACTGTGACTGGCGCTCACTGTCTGTTTCTGCTCCTCATCTGTGACAATTCTCTGCCTCGCGCTCTCAAAAACAGACTTAATGACAATTGAATCCTCATAGATCTGCAGAGATAGCCACATCCATATACACACAAATGTAGACATCCACATGTAAATACACATTGAAAGAATATCAGCATCAGTTCTTGTTCAATAAATTAAAGATCCAAACCCACTTATGTCTACAATAACAAATCAGGACTGTGAAAAGGAGTGAGTAAAATGGTGATGGGGAAAAAAATATGGAAGAAACCCTGGTGTTCACCTGAGAGCCCTCCAAGTTGTAAGTCTGAGCGTTGTGACACAGGAGGAAAATATCCTTTTCCAAATCGCCCACACTTCTGTACTTGTGATTACGTACACGCTCCTGTCAGAGAAAAAGGCTGGTGTCATGTCTTTGGTGAGAGTCATCTGACTGATATTAGAATGTCTTCAATGCACTGGAAACATTTGCAGCTTCTGATTGTGTCAGAATGCATTTATGTTGGTTCATTTGCTGTTTAAGAGGCAGAAAAGACAGAACTGAAAGTTCATTTACAGCTCAAGTTACTTACAAGTTGATGTAGATCTGAAATACTTTTAATCTACTATTCGCACTTTTTTAAAAATGTATTTTGCCTAAGAACAGAATAGAGTAGAATAGTTTCAGTTTCAAGAAATCTTACCAAGATCATTTTCATTTGTTTTATTGGCAGATTTTTCTGCTTGAATTAACTAAAAAACAAACAAACAAACAAAAAATAAAACACTGAATTTGGCAAAAAAAAAAAAAATTAAAAATTAACTCTGCGATTGGAACAAGTGAACATCTTGGTAACATTTATTAAAATAAGATTTTACAGATCTATTGTCTAAAAATAAGTTATTATATCTCACTGAAGTTACTCTTGAGGAGATTGTGTTATTTTAAGTGTGTTGAGATATTTTGACTAGAAATTTAAAAAAAAAAACACTTGGTAAGAATTAGATTTTTGCAGTTTAGGACTGTGCGTATTTTTCCACAAATCTTGGCTGGTTTCAGAGCGAATGTGTTGCATTACTGATACATGTGTTGTTTATTTTTTGTGCCTTGGTCTCTCTCAAAAAGCTCTTCAACGGGCATCCCATTTCACATACTGTAAAACCATAATGGAATGTTTTTATACTTGGATCTTTTAATAGATAAACATTTAAAATAAATGAATGAATCACTTTAATTTATAGTACATTACACATTTCATTCTTCATCCCCATTGATGGTAAATATGTTTGTAATTAAAATATTCTCTTGTTGACAAGGTAGTTCTTGTCAACAAGAGAATATTTTAATTGTATCGCTTACTTTTCACAGGATTTCTTACTAGTAGCTACACATACAGTACATTGTTTCATTTGACATGTTCTTCAGAATTTAATATGTTGTGTGTTATATTCTAAAATAATTATCTACATAATGTAACCTCACTCTTGGATTAAATGTCCCATTGTTTACTATCCACACACTGATTCATGTAAGTACAATTATTTGTTAAAGGTAATTATAGCCTGAATGAATCACTCAAACCAATGATTCCCCATATATAAACCATGTACATCAAAGAGGCACATCATGAAAGCCACCCCTGAATTAACACTACATCTCCACAGACTGTATCACTGAATATAGTGTGATACTGATCATTTGTACACATTCGTCTCCTTCATGTATAATCATATGATGCCACATCGATCAAATAACATTATGGCTCGGTTAGCTTGGCTGTCTTTTTAAACAGAAAATAGCCACAGTAAAACTATAATTCACCTCTCTCTTTACATGGTTTGTTTTGTCAGTAGCTGCACTTAAGATATGTTTGGAATCGTCAGACCTATCATAGTTTAGTCTGAACAGCAAACATAAAACTATAGTGGCTAAAAATGTTATACCCTCATAAGCGTCACAGTCAATCTCACTAGGAAAAAGGAAATGTATTTCAGTATGAAACTTCATTCTGTTACTTTAGAGCTGCATCTAATGGAGCTTCCTTTTTTCAATGACTTTGTCATTTGTCTTTGACTCAAAGTTGTTCCTGGACATTGGTTGCTATGGGAGACAGGCAGTGACTCACTATTCACTCTAGTGGATCCATCCATCCATCCATCCATCCATCCATCCATCCATCCATCCATCCATCCATCCATCCATCCATCCATCCATCCATCCATCCATCCATCCATCCATCCATCCATCCATCCATCCATCCATCCATCCATCCATCCATCCATCCATCCATCCATCCATCCATCCATCCATCCATCCATCCATCCATCCATCCATCCATCCATCCATCCATCCATCCATCCATCCATCCATCCATCCATCCATCCATCCATCCATCCATCCATCCATCCATCCATCCATCCATCCATCCATCCATCCATCCATCCATCCATCCATCCATCCATCCATCCATCCATCCATCCATCCATCCATCCATCCATCCATCCATCCATCCATCCATCCATCCATCCATCCATCCATCCATCCATCCATCCATCCATCCATCCATCCATCCATCCATCCATCCATCCATCCATCCATCCATCCATCCATCCATCCATCCATCCATCCATCCATCCATCCATCCATCCATCCATCCATCCATCCATCCATCCATCCATCCATCCATTTATTTTCTGAACATGCTTTACCCTCAATAGCGTCACAGGGGTTGCATGGAGCCCATCCCAGTTACTTAAGGGTGAAGGCGGGGTGCATCCTGAAAATGTCACCAGTTCATCACAGGACTGAAATATACAAGCAATCACTTTCACACCTATGAGCTATTTTAGAGTAACTGTTTACCCTATCAGTGTGTGCGTTTTGGTGATGGGAGTACCTGGAGATAATCCACATAGAAAGGTCCCACCGATTGGTGTTGGAATCAAACCCAGGACCTTTTTGCTGTAAGGCATGAGTGCCAACCACTGCAATCACCACTGTGCTGCCTCACATACATTCAGACTAACACCTGTGACTGAATACATTCACCTCATACCATCTATGCAGTACGGTGGATTACCATCTATGAAATAACATCAGAACTCTTTAGTCTTAAGAGTTTAATGGTAATTCAGGTCCTTATTTTTTAAACCTCTATTTTAATTAGGGCTGTCAAAATTAACACATTAACATAGATTAACCCATCGTCATGATCAATCTGATTAACAATTTGAATGCAATTAACTCATGTGCAATGATTAAATTATTCTGCATGCCTCTGGGAACACGTTTGGTACAATTTGTCCAAGTAGTAGACTTATGGTCGCACATGTGCAAATGGGTAGTTGATCCGGTAGTGACAGGGAGCAGAACCAACTCGTAAAGATAGAGGACAATAAACAACATGTTAGCCTTTTGGATGGAAATTCGAGGGCAAAAACCACCCCCAAGACCTAACACTTGACTGAAAAAAAGTATTATGCACACTCTGCATTATGAAGCTTTCTAGTCACCGAAGCACTTCTAGCTTAAAATACTACATCAAACCTATAGAGCTCCAGTAGCTGAGGTCACATGATCCTGGCATGCAACAGCCTAAATCAAAACACCACCATATTGACAGGAAAGCATGCCATTCCAATCACTGCCAGGCAGCTAACTTGTAATTTCCCTGCTTTATTATATAGAAAAGTGGACATGGTCAACAGCTGCTGTGCCCCAGGATGCCAAAATAGTTGGAGTGACTTCAAATGGGGGTCATTCAGTCTTTGGGCATGATTAATCTGAAATACAGGTTACAAGACATGTTCCTCTTAACAACTATTTATCATAAAAGTATAAATTCACTTATTTTGTGATGCCTTCATTCATTCAAACTGTTTGAATGTGGTGAACTATCCTTATGTCACAGGTAGAGAGTTGTTAACATACACATTAGCACACCGATTTGCTAATTACATTATGTTGCCCTGCTATTTATGCTAACGTAGCTGTGATGAGGAGATGCTTCCCCTTCCAGGAACAATGATGTTGTTTTTAGCCAATAGACTCCAAAGCTGAACATTCATTATGAATGCAGATTGTGTCCATTTGTACGTTCAAGGCCCTTGTAGGCTCTCACGGAAAGTTGATCAAGTACTTATATATGTGTGGATACTACAGGTCTGGGACAGTGTCTGGTCTGACTGTCTTAACAGTTGTGAAAAACACACGTGGGACATTATAAGGATGTTCAAATTGAACTGCAGTGGCTTGAAATTGTTGGTGGCGCCATTTATTCTCACACAGACTTGTCCTGCCAACATGTTGGGGTAAACAAAATGAGTCATGTGATGCCAGGACTTCTATAGTACGGTTCTTCTATGTGTCTATAATGGTCCATTTCACCCAAGCTACTACTAGAGGAGATGACAAAATGTTGATTAAGCTGACTAGCTCTAAAATCTCATGGTATTTTTCAATATATATCATGTTTGCTTTGCTTGTCGACTGGCAACATTCCCATGCTACACTCAGGAAATGGTATATTTTATCTCACAAAAAGAAGGGGGTGGGGGGCAAGAGGTAGAGCACAAATAGAGAAAGTTGAATAACATGGTGGATAAGCCAAAGAAGCAGTCGAGACATGGTTCAGAAGTGGATCCTACCACGCAAAAAAACCTCAGATATTTGGCTGAAGGAGTTTTAGTGAAGAAGGAAAGTGACCAACAGAGAAGGCAAACAAGAGTTAGCACCAGCATCGCTTTTCTGCGGTGGAGAGCCCTGAACGAAGAAACTGGGCTGAGGGCAAACACGGATGTTGTCCTGCTGCTGTTGGAAAGTAAGAGACTTGTATGGAATGATTTTTGGGACAAAATTAAGCATATTCACAGTAAAGTAATCTGTGCATATTTGGGATACGCATGTGTGTTTGCAAATATTTATTTCATGCTCAACAACAACCAAACTATAAAATGATTCCATTTGTACTTGTGTGTTGTATGTTTGATATTTGTCAGAATATGAATCAAAAAGTTACATCAAAAATTACATTTATGAAATGAAAAGTTATGAGTAAACTGTCTTCAGTATGAATATGAATTTCTTAGATGGAAGAAAGTGGTCAAAAATACGTCATACGGTTTTCGCCAGGTACTCCAGTTTCCTCCCACCATCCAAACACATGCACTGATAGGTTAATTGGTTAATCTAAATCACCCATAGGTGTGAATGTGAGAGTGATTGTTTGTCTATATATGTTCAGCCCTGTGATGAACTGGTGAGTCATACAGGGTGTACCCTGCCTTCGCCCATTGTAGCTGGATTGGGCCCCCAGTGACCCCCGCGACCCTAGTGAGGATAAAGCGGGTTCAGATGACCAGACGAGGCCATAGAATTATGGAGAAAATTGTTTACTTGGACAATAAAACAAAAAATCAGTTAGATCAACACTCAAGTCAATAGAGGAGCTGAAATCTGTGTAGGTTACATATACAACTAACATTGTACAGTAACACACATGTCAAAATCTAATTGAGCTAATCGAGCAAGTGACTAATAACATGACATCTGTAACCTACAGCTGGGCATCATATGCAAATACAGGCTTTATGGTTGTAATAATGCAGAATTCTGCTGGGGGGGACAAGTTCCACACTATAGCTTTAATGTAAAGCATACATTCGTCTGGGATTCTGCTAGCACTTAAGCTAACACGTCCTCCAGTTTGCTATAAACTACCCCGACAGAACACTGGGATTTCAATAATTCGGACAAATTGACTGACACAGCTGCCAAGTGAATTGCAACAACCTGCAGCTCCATTAATATCATCGAGAACACAGGCTTTACAAAGATTTTCAAAGTTGCCTCTCATTTTCAAAATTATTAATATACATTAAAAATGATTGATATTTAATCGTGATTCATCTATATTAATCCACAGCAACCCGTGATTAATCTGATTAAAGATTTTAATCATTTGACAGCAATAATCTTTTTTGCTTGTACTTTGTGAGACCTCTGCAGAATAATTCTTATGAAGCTGAACAAGTGTACAAATGGCAAATAAACTTTATCCTTATCTATCTTCAGCTTTAAAGTGGAAATTCAACATATAGGCCTTTTAAAGATAATATAATGAAATGCAGATCAACGTCTTTTGATGTAGCATGTATCTGTTGGAATTAATTTTTTCTGTTTTGATGTGGTTTTATGGCAGAAATGTTCACAGTATCTGGTTCTGGGATTGTCATGCTTTTATGACACATACCCTGATCCTTCTGAAGTCCACAGGCTTTCGGATCAGCTCATAGTACTCGGGTACCTCCTTCTTCGAGGGAAGCTGCACAAAGCCTTTACTGATCTGTCGACCCAATCTGGAAACACAAGGTACAAGTTCTTGAAGTGTCATTTCATGAAGCGCCTGCTGTATGTGACCATCCTATTGGTATATCAGTGACACCTAGAGGAACCCTGAACAGCTGCTATTGCTCCCAGTGTTTTCTAGGACATCAGCTTGACTTATTTCATTATCTGATTTGGTGAGCACTGAGTTTCTCAGGTTGTGACTCAATTACATTATCTCTCACATTAAATATTGATTTCTGCCAATCATCAGTAGTATATCTTCATATCTGTAGAATGTCAGGTTTCTACATTTTTAACAGGATTGTGACGACAAGGGAAATGATACTCTAATCCTGATACTACCTGGATGAATGCAGGAAATTTAGATATTAACATAAAATTATAGTTATTGATTAAACACATCATATTTTTTTATTTTAAAATATATATATATACATATATGTCATGTACAGTATAAGCAGTGTTGAGGGTTTTTTCACAATAGTTTTGTAACACACCAGCAAATCCTCAATCTCCTCACCCGTCCTTGTAGTTGATTACCATGTCCACCAGTGTGTTCAGCTGTCTGGTGAGCTCAGGTGGATTTGGGGGCATTTTCTCCACAGGTGGACGCCCTCGTTTCCTTTTAACCTTTTCACCGGTTTCCTGTCCGGTCTGAACCTCTTTCTCTTTCTCAGCATGTTGATCACCTTTACGTTTCTTCAGACTGATGTCCTCCTCCATCTGCTCCATGGAACCGTTCTCTCCTGCTTCAGGCTGCAATGATAAGGAAGTAGTGACTGAGAGCATCTTGCTAAGACAAGACAAGTGAGATGGATGAAACATTCTGTTTAAAAACCTATGCCATACATGAGTCACACGCAAGCCTGCCATGTCTGTTCAACCTCAGTGTGTAATAGGAGGAGAGAGGGACTACTGTGATACATCTGGAGTTGTGACTCGTCTATTTTAATTTATTTTGACTCTTACTTTAACTTTATGAGACATTTCAGGTGCCACACACATTCATCAGACTACATACAGTGATATGATGAAATATGCCACCAAGATATAACCGTGACACACTTCAGGAGTGCAACATCTAAACCCCTTGTATTTCAATAAGAATATGGCTTGTACTCAAATAGCTAGAGTTTATTTATTTATAATAATAGCATCTAGATGTGCACGGACTGGAGCGACTGCTGTGCTGCCTCTGCAAATTTAGCATTTTATTTTATCGTGAGGCTTCACTTTGATATCAGATGAATACCAAAAAGGGGCAGAATTGTATGCCAAGTGTTATACCAGCGCAGACAATACAATTAGTATTGATAAAGATTTTCAATGCTTTGCAGTTGTCTTTCTTAATGCAAATGTGATGCATGAATCAGTGTGCGTTTGTAATGTTTGTCAAGTGTGTTTACTGTATCCACCGTTATTTTCATCAGTTTCATCACTCAATTTGAATATATGCTGCAACCACTGTATTCTCCACAAAGGCAATTAGAGGCCAGAAACATGAGTATGCATGCAGCAGGAACAGCTACAGCAGTGGTAACAGCAACAGCAGCAGCAGCAGCAACAGCAGCAGAAGCAATCCGGCTTGAAAGAACAGAGAATAGAGATAGCAACACAGGGCTTTCCAATCGGAACCATATATTGATGCATCACTCACACAGACACACAGAACGCAATGAAAATCACTCATATAACATGCATGCACCTGTGGAGATGTGCTACTGTATGTGTCAAGGACAATAATCAAAGCATACTGGTTATATTTTTACACATGCACACAGTGGTAAGAGGAGCATTAGGTTACAGTCTCGTATAATGCAGAATACAAAAAGTGATAATTATCTACAGAAGCAGATGTCAAGCATAGACGCTCTTAATGATACGGTGAAGCAAACCGCATGTCTGCACTATCCAACTAAAAACATGGAAGAATTGACTCAGATGAGACAACACTAGTACAGAGGTAACAAAAGAAATCCTGCTCATCATCGGCTCGGCTCAAATGTAGGCTTTGAAAGCCCCGCTACTCTCTAAGGGGCTGCAGTCGTTCCGGCGGAATACTGGAGGGATAGAGGGTAATCCTCAAAAAGATGTATAACACAGCTGAGAGCAGAGTGAATGGATGTTAGTGTGTGCATGTGATGCTCCATGCCTGCTATCTCCTAACAAGCCTGCCTCTTCCCTGACTAATCTGGCAAAGATTCCCTCTCATCTGTTACAAGACACACACACACACACACACACACACACACACATACACCTACACTGTCCCTCTCACCCCCCCCCCCCTCTCTCTCTCACACTACACACACACACAGATAAACTCACAGTCGCGCTCTTTCCCTGGCACGCGCGCGCACACCCCCACATCCTCCCCCCCCCCGCACACACACACACACACACACACACTCATTTTATCCATTTCTTCCTCTCTTCCCATGCGATATACCCTGGCTCAATCCTATGCCTGAGAAGAAAGACATGCAGGAGGATATTTACCTGAGTGCAGTCTGCAGGCTGGCTATCAGGATCGGCTGCAGCTGTGGGGGAGAGAATTAGCAAGCCAGCATAGCGGCGAGCTGCTAGTCTCTTCATCAGCTGATCACTCAGAAGCAGAGCCCAGAAGGGGGGAGAATAAAAGCGCTATGTTTTCATATACAAATCAATGGGCTGGGGAAAAATATAAATGTCATACCCATCTTCTGTCTGCAGCTCTCCGAAGTCTTTTTCCTGACTCTGGAAGGCCCCAAGCTTGTCTCCCTCTGCATGTTTTTAATATCGACTAGCAGTTGCCAGACGGTTTTTTTCCCCCTTCCTACCCCGCTGTTAAAGTTATCGGGTCCATTTCCCCCCCCTTTTTTTTTCTCTTTTTGTTTTGCGTTGCATGTCAGAGACAGAGTGCCACAACAATGCAGGGACACGAATATAGGACAACAGCTTTGTCTGCAGTGATACAGACATTCCAGGTTTATAAATACAAATGTAAGCACTATTGTGTGTGTGATTCGTGTGTGTAAAAACAGACCCAACATTCCAGCAGAGTGATTAATGCATAAATACTGACTCAGATTACACTTTGATTTCTCTGCCAAGACAGCAAAGAAAATATCTTTGCAACTCGAGGCAGTAACAATTGCAGTAAAAACTCTGGATTGTCTCTGCGTTGGGCTGATACTCAGACACATCTGGTTTTTGTAAATGAATTATTTTTTATTTAAATATGTGCAGCAAGGAAACATCAAACCATGTTGGAATTCACATCACAAGAAAACAGGATGGAAGAAAAAAAAATCTTAATGTGGTAAGGTCAAATTCAAAATGACATGAGCATTGTCCTTGTGTTTTATGTAGGAACGTGGCATCTCTGGGAAGCTAAGCTATTTGGACTGGAATTCAGTGGTACCAGGCAAAAATCATGATGCACAGTTGAATGGCAATTTGCAGCTCTAATGCCTTGTAGCACACAGCCAGGGCCATTTGTCAAACTTTTACAGAGTGGGGGTTTTACATTGAAAACAGATTGAGAGGCTATCAAGCTGCAAAACTCCCAAATAGAGTAACTTAGTACCATCCTCACTAAAAGGGGACATGCAGTAAAACACATTAAGTAATAAAATGTCCACTCTACTGACAAATACACAGTCTATTTGGAGATATCTGGACCTTGAAATCAGCCTTGTGTGTGTTTGTGATGATACTATACTATACAGTCACTACCTTCATCCAATCAGAGATTTACTAGGATGTAAACCTGGTGGTATCCATGGTGCTGACAGGCGAGAGGTGTGAACAGAAGACGGACTGTCCAAAATCCCATAACAATCACTTACAGAACATCTACTCTCGTGCTCATCCTGCTTACATTTACAGCAACAGAATGTAACTGTCTTCAGAAAGTGATGATGTGATTGTGAACATGTTACTTCCTTATCAGTTGATGGCATGTAACCTTGGTAACCACCCTACAGTATGTCTCGACCAGCATCTGTGCAATACTGTGTAATACTAATGTCAAGGCTCTGATTGCCCTCTGTCATAGCCTTGCAACAGCATTGCATTATGGGGTAGTTGTGGCAGTGAAGTGTTGACTAACCCTAACCCTAACACTGTAATATTCTTCTGGAATAGTATAATAAATAGTATAATGATAAAATAATGTAAGTAATTCACATGCAAATCTTGCATAGTGTTTTAATCACCAATTAGCGTGTTAGCATGGAATGTCATACTGTACACCTGAAGCGGTATATTTTAAATAGAGTTGAAAACCAGCTATTTTAAGTTTCAGCTCAAAAGTCTAATGAGGCTTATTTGTACATCATCCTCATTTTAAAAACATTTGTATCTTTCAAATCAAGCATTTTTGATGCTGAGGTTCCATAAATGTTTTAACCCATTTCACAGTAATGTCTGTGAAAAATTTACTCACAATCATGTTTTGTATTTCAATCAGGTTTATCTAAGTGCATCTTTCCACATGTTACACACAATAGGTCTGTGTCCTATGATCACAGGCAGCTTGAAGATAATCCAGATCCGGATTCTGATTATGAAATTTTCAAATTATTTTTCACCTTTGACAAATAAGACATCTTTGGACATTTTTATGATTTTCCTTGGAAAAGAGGTCAGCTGTGGCTCTAAAGAAAGTCAGTCACATGCTACATGACAGTATCTATGAGCAATGCAGCTCATCACTGATCTGAACCATGATTTGGATTTAGGACCATGTTTTCATTAAATATATTATTGTACCACATTTCATAAGTATTTTTGACCTGACTTTTGACCACAATGAGATTATAGTTGACGTTTCATTCACTGTTCATCTACGTCGTCATTGTTGCCCACTTTTCCGGGTCACGGGGGCAGCAGCCTCAGCAAAGAGCTTTGCATTCTGTCTTAGCTCCCTCTTCACCACAACGAATCGGTTTAGTGATTACTGCACCCGCATTACTGCAGATGCCGCCCCAATCCGCCTGTCGACCTCCCACTCTATCCTTCCATCACTCGTGAATAAGATCCATAGATACTTAAACTACTCCACCTGAGGCCGGACCTTCCCCCCGACCCGGAGAGGGCACTCTACCCTTTTCCAGCTCAGGACCATGGCCTCAGACTTGGAGGTGCTAATCTTCACACTCTGTTGCAAACTGCTCCAGTGAGAGCTGGAGACCACCACTTGATGGAGCCAAGAGGAGCACATCATCCACAAAAATCAGAGACGAGTTCCTCCTGCTACCAAACTCGACCCCCTTCCCCACCCTGCAGAACCGGTGACAAAGGACAGCCCTGGCCCTCACTGTTCATTTCTCTTTTTTTAAAAAAATCCAATGTAAGATACTGTGTAATATCTTTAAAAGTTAATTGAAAAAAAATCTGATCTGCTTATTATCTGTTAATAGCACTGACAAGCTTGAGAACCAGACACATCTGCCTGGGATGAGCAGATCCACCTGGCACTGCTCCATTTCCAACTGTTTTCCACTGAACCTAGATCAGATTGAGCCAATCATAACTATTCATGTGTTGTGCAGCAGCTCAGATGTGATTTGATACAACCATGCTGCTGCCAATCCCATATTTCTGTCCATGACCATCGCTCTGAGTGGCAACAGGTCTATTCACTTGCATCTAGAGATGGTCTGAGCCTGTTGAGGACACTCCATGAAAATCAAGAAGGACCCAGACCAAGGCAAGGTTAAGTACTGATGGTGACACTAATATCACATCCACAGGAATGAGTGACCCAGAAAAGGCCGGTCCATCTGACGTCAGATGGACTTTAGCATCATCCATGTGGGGTTAAGCCCATCCCCCATTGCAGCGAATATGAAGTAGCATTAGCATCTACGAGAGAGGATGGCACCACAGCACTGTAGCTGCTGCAAAAACTTGAAAAAAATGGTGGATCAAACTGGTCCATGTGCTCTCTGTGGAAATAAAGCCTAGTTTTTGTCCCCTGCACTTTTTCAGAACAAACAACGGCACAAAACCTAGCTGGATGTTATTCTGGTAAAGGTAAACACACACGGAGAGTGAGAGGGGAGGGGGGAGTGTTCCTTCACACACTCTGAGCCAATCAGAGACACCTCATGTATGAGGAAGTACCGGTAAACTCTGTTGTTCGACTTCAAGTCTTGCGCAAAAACAGCTTGAAAAAAAGCAACCTGGATGTTTTTTTAACCCTTGTGCAATGATCCGGGTCAAAGTGACCCAGTGGCCCACTAATGTGCCTTTTCATACGTACTGTATGGTGCCATTGCTTAGTACTGAAAACAGTAAAATATCCTTGGGGGGTGGGGAGATGAGTCTTTGGAAGTGAACTTTGGAATCTGTGTCTTTACTGTAAGACCTGATCGTAGGACACAGCCTGTGCGCCTACTATGGAGGACCCCACAAGGGTTACATTGAACCAACACACAATGTATTCAATAACAATGGAGAACACAACAATATTAATGAAATAATGACTGAATGACACCTTTAAAGCTGTTAAATGCTATGTAGGAGGTTGTTGGTGGAAACTAATATTAGGGCAATTAATTTATTTGATCTGGATTGAAACTGAATTAATTGAATCAATCAGAAATGCAATCTGTTGAGAACTGAGGGAAGAGTAGTGATTTTAGTGAGCAACTGGAAAAATAAACAAAGTGTTTACAAAGGCAAATTTTGACAAACAAAGTGATACGTTTTGTGCCCAGTGCCAAGATCTATCTTATGAATGAATCAGAATTGAAATCTGTTAAGAAGTGTGGGAGGAGAAGCTATTCTTTTAGTTTGTTTTTTAGTGAATTGAAATGAATGAAAAAATGAATCAATTTTAGTGAATTGTGGACAACGACGGACGGACGACGGATGCAGCGCGACGGCAATAGCTCATCCCCGAATGAGCAAATAAAAATACTGCACTAGAGTATGATTATTTTAGTGTGTGCTCAATGCAGTGGATTTATTCAGTAGTTTTGATGTAATCTCATGAGATACTTCTCAGACTGCAATGATGGGAATTATTTCCACTGGGGAATACTTCCAACCATTGTGAATTTATCTTCTCCAATGTAAACTTGCTGAGATACTCCTTTACTATTGAGCTTAACTTTATAAAATCATAGTCCTACATAATATGCTGTGTAATAGCTTCAATGACATGTAATGAAATACTGAGTATTGACACACATTAAGAGTGAGGAACATCCATTAGGGTTTGTATTAACAGCGATACAAGGTACATCTAACCCTAAAAAGCTGCAACACTGAGCAGAATAATGATACACTAATGGGGTGGAGTGGCTGTGTTCAATAAAACATAATTTATTGCACGTTTGGTTCAGTGTGCACTGTGCAGTGACATAAATGTGCAGACATCACAGCTAACACGCACAAATAATCTCAAATTTCATCTCACATGTGACTTTTTTTTTCTAGGGCAGATGTTTTTCTTCAACTGGTAAGCCAAGGTGAGGAGAATGGATGAGCTTAACCCAGTTAAACAGAGATATCATTTCAATATCATGTTCCCAGGAAGCACTTGCTAGAAACTGTTCACTGTTACCATGGCAACAGGAAATTCTGATGGTGGACCTTGTATATTATTGTATTTTATTGCAGTTGCTGGGAAATGAGTCAGAGTGCTCTCTGTCACACATGCACAAGCTCTCAGTAATGAGACACAGTGACACACTGGTGGAGGGCGGCAGCGACAGCAGGCCACCGTGCAGAATGACAACATCATTTTGTACATCTACTCTGTCCTTTCACAGAGGCTTCTAACTTACTTCCAAGGACCAAATTCAAGAGCTTTACAAATGGACATAATGATGTGGATTGACTTGGACAACAAAAAACGGAGACAGATATTTATTCCTTTTTTAGTCATCCCTGGCAAAGCCTTTAAAAGGAAACTTTAGGTGTAACCTTTGTTTTAGCATTAGCTGTACTGTAAAGTGTACCGTAATAATTTATTATATGAAAAAAGTGATTGGCAATTATATATGAAAAATATAAATTATGGGCCCATTTTATTAAATATGAACTTTTTTCTCTCAATAATTATCAGTTACTGCAGCCCTAAAATATATTTATCCATAAAGAGAACATCATTTGTGCCTTCAGAAAGTCCTCTAAACTCTTTGGGAATATTAATTACCATGATGAACTGTACTGGGTATGTCATTCATACTGTTGATTAATGATTTATAGGTGTTTTAAAGCATCTTTCAGATATAATTTCCACGCACTAAACTTAAGATAAATAGACTTTGATCAGATATTCAGACTGATTCGAAGTGTCAGATCATGAAGCCAATTAACAATGAGCCAGTCCTCAAAACAATGTCTTCAGAAAAGATGTTTAATATTTAAGGCCTCTTGCTGTCCTCTGCTGATGAAACAATCAGTAATGAACCGACCAGATGCTCCTTTTTTCATCTGAGTTAAATCAAATGTGAGAAAGCATCCATTCAAGACATTTACTGAAACCTGGTTCAATTGCATCTCATGAAATGTTGAAGGAAATAACTTCATATAAACCATTAGTCCTTGTGTGTACCTTTGTATAAAACTGTTTTGCTTCATTTCATAAGTGACCCATAGCAAGAAGAGCAACCAGTCATCAGATCAAACTTTATTCACAAACAATGAAGCATCCACCTATTAAGCCTTCATCTGTTTAAACACTACAACTCATTTAAAGCTGTTAATGGAACAGCAAAAACAGTTGGATTTCCAATCTTCGTTAAAATCACAAATCATGCTTCATGATACCTCCAGTCAAACAGCGCCGAAGGCCATTTCTAAATAGAATAAAAATTTAAAAATACAATTCTACAAAGCAATTATTGTAGAAAAAAAAGACATTTGTCTTCTTTGTGACTACTTATTTAGTTATCTCTTCATTTACATCTTTACTTATACATTTGCATTTTGGTTAAATAGTATTTGCATCTATAAAATATGCAATTATAATTAACTAAAAAAAGTTTCAAAAAAATAATTAATAACAATACATTTTAAGTTGAAGTGATAGTATATACCTAAATTAAATTCTTCTCCATTATGAACATATATTAGTCTTACATGATCAACTGATTTACAGAACACCAAACTATGATGTGCACATGCTAATAGATAGCTATTATAACTGCTGAATCACAGCTATTAAATAATAGTCTGACTAACTCAGTGTCAAACAGTTTGACAATCACCTTTATAAATATTACTAATAATGGCAACAGGGGCTTTGATACTCTATCACCTTCGAGATGAACTGGTTCTACTGCAGGGAATGAATCACTTCATTCAAACAGATTTTTTCCACCAGGTGAAGGCAGTGACTTGCCACAAAGACGAGTGGCTGCCTGTCAATACACACACAAGCATACAAAAGAAAGGTTAAAAACTAACCAGATTTTATGGCTTTGTTACAGTGTTAATGTGAAGATGACCCACTTACTCCTGTTTGTCCTTTGGAGAAGTTGGCATGTGCATAAAGGAGCATTGCAATTTCATTATGCCCTGCCTCTAAAGCAATGGACAAGGCAGTGCTTTCATCCTATGATCAAACACAAGCACATACAAACATGAGGCACATATTCACACAATATTCATGCAAATTATTTTGTATTCCACAGTCCCCTTGTGTTTTCTTGGCAAATCTGGCAGATTTTTCCAATAAATATGAATTATCTATTTAATAAACTCAGGGTGGCAAGTTAAGTTCAAGACAATCAGACAACAGAAGCTATGAGCAGGGATTCACATACACTGTCAGTAAGGGTGGCATCACAGTCTGGCTGGACCAGCAGAAGTTTAACTATGTCCACATGGCCATGCTCGCTTGCACACATCAACGCCGTGGAGCCCTCATCGTCTTGGAGATTGACCTGTGCACCCTGTGCCAGGAGCACCTGCACCATGTCCATCCTGCCATGGCTCACAGCCAGCATCAGTGCGGTCTGTCCAGCCTGGGCAACAGCCGGCAGAGGCCAAACACACAGAGCTGGGTCAACACAGACTAAACGTAAAGTTATATGGGTTTTTCTGTGACTCATACTTCTGTATTGCTCACTCATACAATGACACAGTATATCTATGATGTCAAACCTGTTCAGATATTGTAACTGATGTGAATTCAGTGACAAAGGTGGATCATGAAGATACTGGTAAATAGGATATAGTGCAAACATGTAATTAATAAAGGCTTATTTATTGCATTCGAGGTCAATAACTGGATTTGAGATTATTTATTATTTAGCGTGATTATCCACTGCTAATCTATTTGCAATGTCTTTTGGCATTCAGTTATGAACTATTTATTTTGTTTGATATATTTTTATCATTAAAAGTGCATTTTTGCTCCACATTTGCTATGAGTACTAAATGTATTATTATTATTTTATCATTAGAAGTATCTGAACAAACACTCACACACAAAAAAAAGCAACACAGAAATAGATTGTAGAAGGCCATCACAGCCATATCTGACTGACCTGGCTGGCTTTGGCATTGACATCTCCTTTTGTAAACAGTTCCTTCACTACCCTCATATCCTCTGGTGAATCCACTGCTGCAAGTGCAGCCAGCATGATGGGTGTGTAGCCTGCTTTGTTCTGCTGATTCACATTACATACTTCTGTCATGAGCGTGGTGCATTGTTCCACATAAGACAGAGAGAGAAAATGGATGTAGAAAAGGTGGAAGCATGAGGTGAATATTATCTTTTATGAATGCATTTTCTTCTGAACTTTTATAGCAAAAAATTTTGAAAAATAATTTAGCACAGAAATATTTAGCCCCCCAGAAAGCATATATTTATAATAATTCTGTTGATATATTTCCACAGTAATGTGAATTGGGATTCAAATGATCGACTTACTACCTTTATTCTTACTTTTGCTACTAGTTCACAATTGTTGTGTTCTAAAACACTTAACTAAATGCATTCAATGCATGACAAAGTCTTCAGTTTCTAGCACTATTAATATAATTATTTTCATGTGCTGTTGTACAAAATGTAATTTGCTCATAATTAGCCATTATTGATATTTCCCTGGGCATTCTTATTTATGTTACAAATCATAATTCAATTATAACATCTTTACTTTTAAACCAGTGGTTTAAAATAATTATTTTTAAATACAAAATCTATTCTCTCAGTTTTAGTGTGTTTGCCCCCTGGTGGTTTTGAGAAAGCATATCAGCCTGCACACAATCCAGTGAGAAGTCATTCCTACCATGTATTCAATGCCCCTAAAATATAAAGGATGTCTCGTGCCAAATTGTAAAAGAACAGAATACACTTTCTGAGCTGAATAATGTGACTCTGGATCACTTGTAATGGCAAATCTGTAATCACAGTGAAATTAAGGACGATAAAAGAATGTGGGTATACTATAATACCTGCATCAAGCAGTTTCTTGACAACACAAAAGTTGGAGTGTGAGACACTGTAGTGGAGTGCCGTGTTTCCATTGCCATCTGCCATGTTGGCTATATGTTGTAACACTGATGGTGAAATGACTCGAAAAGCAGATAAGTAGTCCTCCACAGTGTCAGGAACAGCTGCCTTTTGACTGGACACAAAGAACCACTCCTGTTGGAGTGTTTGAAGAGAATCATGCTGTTGTGGAGAAGAAAAAACATATATTTTTACATTCCAGATCTGAAGGCTGTGTAAATTCACACAATGCAATGTAATGTCGACATTAAATACCAAGGAACATCTTGGATTGTCAAAAACAACAACAACAAAAAAACAATGTTCATTCATAAATTTAAATATCACAGCAGATAAGAGGCAACACATTACTGAACTTTTGTGTCCAAGGCCTAGTTGTTTCTGTTAAATGACATATCATGTCTCAACATCTCTCCACACCCTTTCCCTGACATGTTATTAAACATGCGTATAGACAGATCCAGTACATCTATGCATCCATACACACACTAGAATGAAAAAAAAGTACCAGGTCTCTGCTGGATAAACTTGTATCATCCACCAGGTGCATCTTTAAGGCTTGGCAAGCAGTGAGCATCTTTTCACTGAATTTAAACCTAAAATGGAATATGGTGCAGGTTTGTCTGTAGCACAAACACTACTCAGTATGCGTTTTGTTGTACAAATATTATATAACTCAAAGAATTGTGTCTAATCCTTTAATGGTACCTCTGTGGTGTATGTGACAGCCCAGATCCCTTTGGGCCCTTGTTGGTGCCACCTCTGGCCTTTCTTGCTTGTGCTCCATCTTGATGAGGATGCCTTGAATTGGTGGCTTTTTTTTGCATTTCCTCAGAGAAAACCTTGTCAGTGATGGAGAGATCCTGAGATTTAACAGGTTCCAATCTATGGAGAATTCATAGGGTTAGTATAGAAAAATATGTTATCTACAGTTGGATACTGTATCATCCAGTGCCTGGTTAAAAAGGATAAAAGTCTTCAGCCGTATTTAACTAATCCAAGAGTTCAGATCTTTTCAATGGATAATTCAGTGATGAATATGTTTCAGCTGTGACAACTTCTGTAACACTAACAGTGGGTAACTTTTCATTTCTGAAATGACCAACAATTTGCTACAGAGCACTGTAGCAGAGACTGGACAGTGTTAGTGTTCACTGGGCTCCTCAGGTTTCTAAGAGACTGGTTGAAGAAGCATGAGAGATCTTTTTTTTTTTTTCTTTACATAGATTGAACACAACAGGGGCGGCACGGTGGTGTAGTGGTTAGCACTCGTGTCTCACAGCAAGAAGGACCCTGGTTCGAATCCCACACCAGACCTTTCTGTGTGGATTTTGCATGTCCTCCCCGTGTCCGCGTGGGTTTTCGCCGGGCACTCCGGTTTCCTCCCACCATCCAAAGACATGCACGGATAGGTGCATGTCTCTTAATCTAAAATTGGCCATAGGTGTGAATGTGAGAGTGATTGTTTGTCTATATATGTTCAGCCCTGCGATGAACTGCCGTCTCATACAGGGTGTACCCCGCCTTCGCCCATTGTAGCTGGATTTGACCCCCGCGACCCTAGTGAGGATAAAGCGGGTTCAGATAATGAATGAATGAATGAACACAACAGAGACCTGACCTGAACCACACTGAGAATCTTTGCCATGTGATGGAGAAAGGCTTTACCCAGTTACCTCTCATCATCAATGTAAGACTTTGGCAAAAACATTCATGCAACTATGGACAAAAACAAATGCTGTGAGATTTGTTGCAACATTGTAAAATCACTATGTGACATAAACAATGCCAAAGTGAATGTGTCCTGTAATCAAAGTTAAAGGCAGCCCAATGAAATATTGTGTGTGGGGCTTGTTGTTTGGCCAGACTGTGCATAAACGTCAACTCTTACCCTGTGGTCACTCTCATAAATTTCATGCTCTTTCTGTTGTTGCTGCAGCTGTGGTCACTGCTCTTTTTCTTCATTACAGCTTGAGGGGCACTGCCGTTACTTGTCCTATCTGGAAAGAAAATACAAGCATCCTACACCATACTTAATTCATTAACCATTATAATTAGTTTATTTTATTTCCAACAACATATGATGCATGTGGTGTAAAAACCACTTGATTTGGATGGAAAGTTATAAGGATAAATCTACAAGACAAATGAAAAGTATCTGACAGTAGACTACGCTACAGAGCTAAACAATTTTAGACCCACTGCCACAAACTGCTCTGTGGTATGAGACACCTTCCAAAACCAAATATCATTCCAAACATTGCAAGTGTATCCCTCAAAAACCTGAACTTGCCAAGCCAAAGGCAACCACTTCCTCCAACCCCAGTACGAGTTTAAACTAAGTCTTGGGAGTGGTCTGAAAATAGAATATTTTTAACCTAAACTGCTTGTACAGACAGTAATCTTACTCCCCTAATGTTTAGTGGAATTCTCATGAAGATAAACTTGGTATGTCACTGTTCAGAAAGGAATTTGGGTGAACATGGTGAAAATAAAAAAGGGAGGTGACATGAGAGGCTTTTGGTCTCTTGTTTTCTTCATGCCGACATAAATCTTGACATTACAATTGGATGCTAGACATAACGTGAGTGGATTACAACAAAAAATATCACCCTTGTTTGGGATTAAAACATATAAATTGACTTGGACATGTTTACCTTGCATAGCTGACGTTGTCTGCTGTTCTAACATTTGTATCATTCTTTTCACCTCTGAACTGCCACTCTGTTGACAGACTCCTTGATTTGATTTGTCACACATAGAAGGATCGTCTGAATGTTGAGACTTGGCCTGGACTTCTCTGCTGGCTTCTGCAGACAAAGGGGATATTCGTTTTCAAAAAGCAACAAGATAAATAATGGAGGTATTTTGTAGACTGTCTGTGCACTCTGTTTGCACTGTGTCTGGTGTAAAAAACAAACAAGAATAGTGATAGTGTATTCCTTATTACTGCCAAATGCATTATGTAATAATCTCCAGGGTGTAAAAACAGCATATGTGTTTTCTACCTGATGCGTAAGAATCCAAAGGATGGACTTCTGTTCTTCCATGTGTCTCAACTTTGTCTTTGGGGGATTGGGTAGAGCTGTTTGTTTCTTGTGTGGGTTGCTGTTGGATAAAACCCTCTTTCTGCTCAGTGCAGTCCTCTGTGAGCAGGTCCTGATGATCCCTGAGGAACCGCTGAAGCTTTTCAATGTAATGGTTCAGCTCTGGGTCCCACTGTGACTGTGTTGGCGGCTGTGCCACTGGACTTGGTGTACTGGCTGTATTTGACAAATCCCAAATCCTCCCCTCACCAACACCAACACTCCTTGTCTTTACAGGATCAGGTAAATGTGACGGTCCAGAAGCCATGTTTCGTGTTTTCAGTCCGACTAGGTAATTCTCATAAATGTTTGTGAATCCAACACCAGTGTCCCGGGTTGCCACACTCACAGTATTCAGTAACTGCTTTAAGGGACTTCCAATAATAATGGCTGTTCCTATACCGACTGTGCGGGTCTTTGGAGGACCTTTGACATCTCTGACCCCGTTTCCAACAGACACCGTCCTCATAACAGTCTGAGGAGTATTGGTGTGCTTATCTTGGGTGCTGAGGATAGTATTTGTGCTGGATTCTGTGTTAAAGGCATGTCTGGTATTGGTAAAACGAGACACTGAACTGCACACAGTATTGGTACGCTGAGAGGCTGTTTGTGGCGCTGCCATGATGCCCAGGTCTATGCCTTTGACTGGATCTGTGGCGACACCGTGAGACACAACTTCCTTTGCCTCAGAGACAATCACATTAACAGAACAGTCTCCACAAGCCACTGAGCGATACTCAGATGCTCCTGTCTTCAATCCCAGATTGTCCACTGGCACTTCTGTGTTGGTTTCTGCATCACATACATTTATATGTGAGCCGACTCCTTGTGAAGTTGTTAAAACCTGGACTCCAACACTCTTTTCTCTGGTCTCTACTTGCTCTCTGACCACCCAGTGGGCCATGGGCAGATCTGGTCCAATGCTAACATCTTTGAGCTCAGATTTACAAGATACTCCTACAGTCTTCACCTCTGTCTCTATGCTTGTGCTGGCATCTCGGAACTCGATGTGATTACCCACTCCGTGGCTTTTGGTGTGAGGTTTGACCTCAGTGCTCCTACTTGCAGTAGATGGTGTAGCAGTGGATGCTTTATCAGCTCGGTTTCTTGCTCCTGCAGCTTGAAGCTCCAATTTCAGTCGGCCCATTTCTGTCTGGAGAGTTGATTCTTTCAACTCTGCTTCTAGGCAACATATTTTCTCCTTTAAAGAACCAATTATTAGTTGTTGGGCATCAAGCTCTGCATCCCTCTCTGTGTAAACTCCCAGATTATCTTCACAAACCTGTGTCTCAATGGACCTCATCTCCTCCTGTTCAGTGTATACATATTTATTTTCCTTCTTTCTTTTACACTTCAGATCTATATCTTCATCTGTTGCAACTGCCACTGACCTGGTAGATCTGCTATGCAAAGCACTTTTTCCATGTAATCCTTGCAAATGTCCACCCTTGATTGTTCTTTCTAGTGCTTGCATCTCTTTGGTTAGTTGCCGGAACTCTTTCAAGTTAATGCAGTCATTCTGCACTATATCTTCAAGCTCTTCAGTACTGACATTGACATTTGTATCCTCACTGTCATTCTGGTTCTTCAGCTCACAAACCAGTAGTCTCTTTTCCTCTTGAAGAACTGAAATCTTTACTTGTAAGACAGGGATGATTTTAACTTGCTCCTCCAGCTCCTTCAGCCTCTGCAAAGCAACAACCATTTGATCACGAACATGCTGCAAGTGCATGGAACCAAGACTTGTAACTGGGGTGGATCTACCAGAGCTCTGTGGACTTAACTTTAGACTCCCTGTGCTGCCTCTACTGCCCAGTGAAGCACTCAAGTGGGCATGAATATCACCACTAGTGCCAGCAGGCTTGTTCCCATTGTTGTTTTGATTATACGCACCTAAGCCAGTGAAAGGGGAGAGTGATCCAGATGAACTTACTCCTCCAAAACTGGCCAGTCGTCGTCTGGGAAGGGGCTGAGGTGGAGGCTGGCTGACTGCCTCCGGTTGTAAATGTTTGTGGGTCTCTACAATGTTCTTTTCATCCAGAGACCTTTGTTTATGCAAAATGTGAGCTCTTGCAGGAGGTTGAGGCTTTGACTCGGTGTGGGAGGTGGTCGGACCCTCATTCCTGGAGGCTTTGTTGTCCAAGGAGGAACTGTGGGATGGAGGAAGAGGAGGTCGTCCTCGTGTGCTAGACATGGCCAGTAATCTGTTGTCTTCACTGCTAGATAGAAGAGACTCTGCCGAGTGCCACTGGCTTGAGGTAGTATCATTGAGTGTTGGTTCGACATTATTCAAGGCCACTCTGGGCCTTCTCTTAAGGCTTAATCGCTTAATGGTGATGCTGGTTTGTAAACTATCCACACACTTGAGGTAGTCCAAGTTTGACTGGAAACTGTAGTCAGAGTCCAAGTATTTAGGAAGACTGTCTTCACCGTTTTCACCTGTTGGGGTCAAAATTGGAAAAAGACAGTGCTTACTAATCTCTAGGATAGTTAGTGATATAATGTCATCAAATATCACACTCATTAGTCATGTTTAGAAAAAATACCTAATTGTGAAAAGTAAAATCTATAGACTGTAAAATAAAATAACACACCAAATCAATGTTTAACCTAGTCTAAACGTATTTTAAAATATGCAAATAAGTCATTTCAAAACTATGTACATTATTCAACAGAAAACATCTGTAAGCCCTTTCCTCTGTATAGCTCTTCCTTACCTCAGTTATATGTGCCCATCAGAGACAATTTCTAGATGAATCTAAATCACTGCTTCTCTCCCCTCAAAATACTTTTGACTATAATCTCTCAGAGCCCGTCCCACAATGAGAGGAGGGACAGAGGCGGATTTACCAATTGAGTAGACACTGTTTTCAGAAGCAGTTTCTCTCCAAATGGCATGTCTCTCCACATAGACTGAGCCCACTCTATAATTACTCTTCAACTCTCCCTCTAAATGCCCAACCATACTCTCTTGGCAGGTTCCCTAAACCACAGACATCTTCCTGGTATTTTAACCATAAGTTAAAAAAAAAAAAACACACCAGAAAACATTTTCAATTTTCCACTGATACTAAACATAATTATTTCCCTAATAGGATATATATTAAGTTGGCCTAATTCTAAAGAATGTTTCCTTTTTGTATTCAAGTCACAATGAACACTATCTCCACACAAATCAAACAACATATTAACACACACAGAGCAGAAGTTGTAGACATTCCAATTATAAGTAATAATAGCAGTTACCTGGCATATTTCTCAAGTTGAAACTGCCTTGGACCATTAGTATGTTTCACAAATTATTAATAACGGAGTGATCCTTTTATATTCAGCAGAACTATAAAAATAAACCTGTGAATTAGAAAAATGTATCAGGTAAAAACAATCGCCACATCTTGTTCTACTGCATTTGTTCAGTCTGTTTCTGTGTCCCAACTCAGATCCAGCAGTCAATAGCAGCTCACCCCACAATGCTTACACAAAGGAAATGTAATACCAGGACATATTATAGTTAATTCTGCACCGTACAGTTAGCAAAAGGCTGAGCCTTAGTGCACATCAGTGACTCTGCACTACACTGCCGTATCATTTTATCACTAGTAAGCACCTTCTGTTTTCAGCATGTGAAGGTCTTAAGGAGACTTTCTTGCTAAGAATGCACATAAGCTCAGTTTAACTTTTAAGAATTGTAACTGCTTTCTGTACATGTGTTTAAGAGATAAATATTACCATGAATATATTATGCCATAACAATAATGAAGATGAAGAAATGTAGTTTTTTTCTTTTTGAAACAAATTTGATATAACAAGACATGGAACCCTGGCAACAAATTAAATAACTTTTGCAACTTCCTTAAAGTCATCCAGGGTATCTGAAAAACAGAACTTGTGTTACTCTCAGGTGTCATTGAATATTTACAAGAGGAGATTCAAATTTGCAGTAAAGGCACAAAAATGCATGTAAAACTACCATGAAATGTTTTAATATGGACTTTCATTTTCAATGAGCTCTCAGCATTTTACTATTTTTGGCAGGAATGAGGAATTTCACACTGAAATCACCTTTTTAATCCAAAATTTGAGTGGACTCACTAGGTTCTCTTTTTTAGCATTTTTATGCAGATGACACCATTATTCATTGCTGCTCAACCTCATTCACTCAGGCTTTCGAGTTTTTACAAACTGCTTTTAATGTTATCCATTCTTGTCAACTTGATTTTAAACACAGATAAACTAATACTACTGATTCCATCTCATAAAAAGGTTGCAAGGCCACTATTGTGTCCAGCTGCTTTATCTAACCTGCTAATAGTGATACAGTAGTCATCATCCTTCTCAATATTTAAAGATTCAACCAAAGAATCATGGATATAAATGCTGGCAGGGATAGCTCTCTGAACACGCTGGAAACTGTTGAATGTGCCCAGCATAGTCATGAACATCAACAAACAATACTGGATAATTGATGACAATACCAGCACAGGCAAGTTAGGAGAGAGTTTCAGCAGGAACAATATCAGGGTCAGTGTGATGGGCTGTGTTAATGTCCCCATGTGGTATCCTCAACATCATGTCATCATGATGATCAATATAGTGATGAATGGAGTTAAGGCCAGAGTGATGGTCAGAGTCAGGTTATGAATGGTGGTCAACATCAAGGTCTGCAGTTGTCAGTAGAAGTGAGTACAGTATTCTCAATGGCCCAAAACAACACTCATCTGTGCTGCCTAGTGGCTCAACTTTATACATCAATCAAATGTAAGAATACAGAACTACTCAGTTTCACAAATTTACATATAATGTACTGAGACCCATTCCTTTTTCTTTATTTGAGAGGTAAATTGCGATAATTCAACTTTTCTCACAGTATAACTTATTGTTACATTATGAACTTTTATTACATTATGAGTTGTGATATAGCTGAACTTATAATGTAATAAATTATTACATTATATGTAAAAACGTTATGTTATGCAATCATGCTTTTATTACGAGTCGATTATTATATTATCAACTTTTATTACATTTAAGTTATTACATTATGAATTGCTCCAGTATCTTACTAGACCATCCAAAGGATTCAGGAATCTCGCCATTATAGTTTTACAAACTAGGGACCCTAAACAGCATCTTGTTCAGGGCATCCACATATAGAACACACGTAGACACAAACAGAACACACATAAAGAAAAAGGACCACCAGGTTCTGCAATAGGTGTTTCCCCCAGGCTATCATACTGCTGAACTGTAGAACCACAGTGTCATTTTTAAACTGACATTTGCAATATAAAAG
This sequence comes from Siphamia tubifer, assembly GCA_020466265.1. Classification (NCBI taxonomy): domain Eukaryota; kingdom Metazoa; phylum Chordata; class Actinopteri; order Kurtiformes; family Apogonidae; genus Siphamia; species Siphamia tubifer. Next base: position 49,736,279 of record CM035794.1, on the reverse strand, counting down.
GTTTTTAATCAGATATTTGCACACTAGTATTGTACAGAAAGCTTTCTGGTTTCTATTTATTTTCATTATTATTTTTATATATTCACCATGAGCATATCTGAATGACAATAAAGCATGAGTCTAAAACCAAACCAAATGTGAGGTTATTTATCCAAAACTTCTTTTTGTCATTATTTGGAGGTTGACGTCCCCCAAATATTTGTCAGTGTACTCATAACTAAACAGAAAGACTATATTATGACTGTCAAGCAAACAGACCAAAGCAGTATGGATGCTGGGTGTAGCTTAAGCCTGACGCCTTGTGGTCTTTCTGAAAGGGTCTGATGCAGGTACAAAAGGTGGATGTACAGTGCTGAGCATCCATAGGTTAGTGCGCATTCACCTGTTAGCCTTGTTAGCTACTGCCAGTGAAAGTCTACTCACCTGTAGGAGAGGAAACACAACACCTCACATGTACTCTGTTGATGCAAAAAGTCAGAAAAAGCATTATCACACATCGCTTTCGTTTGGGTAAGGTCAAACAGCGTCTTTGTCGATAATAAACTGAGAGTGCGTTCACTTTGACTCCTTTCTGGTGCTTTATTCTGAACAGAGAAACGCCATTCCTGTGGAGAAAACTTTTGTGTCAACAGGAGCAGGAGCATGGACGCGCATGCGCACAGAGCTGTCAGCATGCACAGCAGGTGTTGCAGCTGGAGTCAGGTAATCCTCTGAAATATTAATGTCTGCTCATTTATTCAATTTATCACTCGACAACTCGGACTATCCTCCCGTGACTGAAGTTTTTCAAGTTTCTTCAAGTCACTGAACCACGTGTTTCGACTAGTGACTCACGAACATTTAGTTATTTGTGTACATTTTATGTTTTTAGGAGATATTTCACCTTATATTTCTCAACAACGTTGTCAGAAATATTCATATTTACTGTTTAACTTAATTATTTAGTATTGAGATTATCATTTCCCTGTGACAAGTCCACATCTTGCTCTTAAATCAACCTAGAAGTTGTCTATTAGATAACTATACAACCGGTGAAGTGAGGAGTAATAATGACAAAATCATTTTTATTCTGTATTTCTCTTAAATTAATTTATGATCAACAGTTGAATTACAGCGACATCAAGTGGACACAATAAATAATAAAATCCTCAGACTTTACCTAAATAAGCGATATGAATCGATCATTATTATCCCGCCTCCGAAAGGAAGAAGTGTATTGTTTTTGGTTCTGTCTGTCTGTCTGTCTGTCTGTCTGTCTGTCTGTCTGGTTGTCTGACTGTCAGCAGCTTAACGCAAAACCTACTGGACCAATTTCCATTAAATTTTCAGGAAAAGTGCAAGGTGGTCCAGAATACATCCCATTAAATTTTGGTGAATGTAGGTCAAAGGTCACAATAACCAAAAATATGTTCTCACAATGATAATGGATAGAGCAAGTCGAGTACCTGGCACCAAGACTACTTTACAAAATTCTAAATCTCACCAAGTGTATTTTTTCTAATCTCTAGTCAAAATATCTGGAATAAGAAATAACCACTTAAAGAATAAGTGTCAGTGAGACAAAGAACTTGTTATACAATATACAGTATCTGGAAAATTTTTCTGGCTTATTTTAATGTTTTGGGAGCACATGTTGCAGGTGATCTTCTGATCTGAGATTAGATTAAATCTCATCTAAAATCTGGTAAAGTTGAGTGAAAGACATAAAGGTAAAGTACTTTATTCATCATTATACACTATACAACGACATTTGTCCTCTGCATTTAACCCATCCTTGATGCCATTGGAGCACTTGTTAGGAGCAGTGGGCAGCCATGCGTGGTGCCCGGGGACCCATCTCCCGCTGTGGAACCGGGCTAATGGTCAGAATCACCTGGCTGAAGGATTTTACGCTAACAAACATGTTTTTGTATGGCGCTGGTTCTTAACCCTGGTCCTCGAGGCCTATTATCCTGCATGTTTTAGATGTATCCCTCTCCTAACACACCTGATTCAAAGGATCAGCCCATCATTCAGCTCTACAGAAGACTGATAATGACCGTAGGTGGGGGACACAGATTAGGACCAAGCACATCAGAGGGACAGTTTAGGTTGGACATTTTTGGGACAGGGTGAGAGAGGCCAGATTGAGATGGTTCAGACATCTGCAGTGGAGGGAATAATCAATATAATGGTAGAAGAATGACGATGAGCTACTAGGCAGGAGATGAAGAGGAGCTTTATAGATGTGGTGAAAGAGGTCATGCAGGTAGAAGATACAGAGGATCAGGGTCAGATGGAAGCAGCTGATTTATGGTTGACCCCTAAAGGGAGCAGCTGAAAGTAGTAGTCATTGATATGTGTGTGTTTTTAATTTTACCACATAAGTAACCTAGAGGCTGTGTTAATTGTGTTGTGATTTTAAAGCTCTAACATACTGGCTTTACAGAAAATTCCACATGTAACTGATTTTCACGAAACATCTGATTACCCATCAACTCATACTGGACACTATTAGTGCCAGTTCAAAGTTCAACTTTAAGCGCCTGTTATAAAACAGAACATATGCACACTGTGTGAAGTTTTGCAATCTGGTGTCTGTGTTGCAGACGGATTAGACCATAAACTGATCACAGAGACAGAAAGGCAGCACCACCTTCTGTTTTTCTATTAGCACGGATGTGTTGATAATAAGCATTTGTGAAATGTATTTGTTATCTTAACACATGTAGGTTAAAAGAGGATAACAGCTCCCATGATCTGGACTTTAAACTTCCTTAAGATCATGCAGTGAGGGCATGTTTTGGCAGTTAAGTTTTTTTTATTTTTTTCAGGCCTGAAGCTGTTTCCTTAAGGTTTCAATTTGAGGCTTTTAATTAAATTTAACAGTTTCTATGTAGGAAAAAAAGTGAATTCTTATCATGATTTCTGTATGACATGGCTGTAAAAACACATTTTTGTTGAAGGAAAGGAATTTATTGATGCTGAGCTGTAGAAATACTCTTTCTCTTCAAATGATCCTCTCATATCATATATTTATCACATTGTTGGGATTGTTCATTACACTCACTCGGTGTTTACCTGACATCTTATCTCAATTTGTCTACATCACAGATCTTATAAGTGCTGACTAAGGGAACGAGTTAAACAAACACAGTTTAATGGAAAACCAAGTGGAAAACAAATCTAAATCTTACCAAATGTATTTTTCTCATTTCCAGTACAAATATCTCCTCACATTTAAGACATAATCGCCTCATAGAGTAACTTTTCATTGAGATATAAGAACTTATTTTTAGACAGTAGATCTGGAAAATTTGGCTTCAAGAAATGTTACCAAGACATTTTTCACTTGTTCCTTGGGTAGATTTTTTTGGTTCTTCATTCAAGGAAAAACATCTTGTATTAATTGTTTTTACTTGTTTTTAGGGTTAGGGTTATTTTTCTAGTGTACCATTGTTCTTTTAAAACAAACTTAAAGCCTCACTATCTCTGAACTTTGCTCTTTTAAACCCAGATGTTGTTAAACCACCCTCCTCCAACTGCGGTAAAAACACTTGTGATTGGTTGGAAGAGTTGTACACCCCTGTCCTTTCCCATATCTCAGTTCTAGAGTTCACTTTTTAAACTTTGGGCCTTTGCTCACCTATTTCACTCCAGGCAGCAGGAGCCAGTGCCAGTCCCACACCTAACAGCAGCATGTCTGAAACAGGAGCCTTTGACACCAATGTGCTGACCCTCACCAGGTTTGTTCTGGAGGAGGGCAGGAAGGCCCAAGGAACAGGTGAGCTGACAAACCTGTTAAACTCCATTTGCACAGCTGTCAAAGCCATCTCTACCGCTGTCAGGAAGGCTGGGATCGCTAACCTGTGAGTATTTCAAGCGTATTACCTTCTCTAGCAGACTCTTCTGAGTTTGTTAGTTTGTTTGTCTGTCTCTTAGCAACAGAACTCAAAAAGTTATTAATGGATTACAACAAAATTTTTACAGAATGTCCAGAATGACAAAAGCAACACGTGGTTAGATTTTGGAGGTGATCCAGATCACTGTCTGGATCCATTCTTTTGAAGGATTCTTTACTATTGGGAGATATGGCCAGTTTTGACAGAAATGGTTCTAAGTCAATATATATATAATACTGGTGGAGGTCTGTGCTCTCTGAGTGCTTTTCTAATAATTATAATGATTTTTATATATGATTGTTTTGTGTTCTGTCTTTTTATGGAGGTGATGAAAAGGTAGGGTTCTCTCTTTGAGATCAGTAAGGTTCATCTTTATCTGTGTAATGCTGCATTAAATGCAAAAATCATAACCTTACTAAGCATATTTTTCTCATTTCTAGTTCAATTATCTCATCATATTTCAAATAAAGCACAATTGACTAAAGATGAACTTTTCAGTGAGATACAGGAACTTATTTTTAAACAATAGATCTGGTAAATATTATTACAAGAAATCTTACGAAGATTATTTCACTTGTTCCATTGGCAGATCTTTTGTTGCATAATTCAAGCAAAAAAAAAAAAAAATATATATAAAAATCTGCCAATGGAACAAATGAAAAATATTTTGGTAAGATTTCTTGTGTTTATTTTATTAAAATGGCAATGACAGAAGGAAAGCATCTGCATGTTTGGGAAGAGTGAGCAACATTAAAAGTATACAGTATGTGTAGTAATTGTATATTATTTCTATGGGGTTTCCAACATTGCAATTTATTTGGTTCTTATCAAGATTGAAAGAAAACCCCAACAACTTAGATCTAGTAGTGTTAGATAAATAATATTATTTTAAGAGGTAATTTTAAGTGTTCATATATCTGTAGACCTAGTTAGATTTATCTATCTTAATTCAAGAATCTTGTCAACTGAAATCATCATTAGATAATTTCCCTTGTGTTCAGATTTTGTGTTTTTATCTTGTTTTTAGACACCCCTTTTTTGTAGTGTATTTTAGCGTGTGTGAAAATGTACTTGTTTGTTTTCAGATATGTTATATAAACCCATACAGACCAAAACATTGAGTGTCGACCAAAACCATCTACTGATCTAAACTATTCACCCACTAAGATTATTAATACATATAAATAACTAGTGTAAAATGCAATTTGCCATCTTTTCATGGTAATCAGATATGACCCATTTTGACTCTCAAAGGATCTGTAGGGAACATGGAAACCCCCTCATCTTCTACAAGATTGACTCACCAGTAAAACCCGTGGAGTTGGATCAATGACGGGTGGTTGGAGACACTGGGTTTATGTCTAGTTAATGCTGTATTTTACTGAAAAAGTTATCTTTTAATGTTATTTTTGTTTTGATACAATAACTTTTGACTTTACTCTAAGCTTTTTTGAACATCTTTGTGATCAGTCAATAAAACAGAGGAAAATTTATTCTTTTCACTGCAAAAAAAAAAAAAAAAATCAAAGCAAAATGGCGATAAATCTCTTGGGAAATGTTAAATAGAGAGAAATATTCACTTGGGAAATACCACAAGAGTCACACTGGGTCCTTATGGGTTAAGTTTTAACGTATATTCTCAGGCCAAAGGTCCTAGATATGCTGTGTATGCTCCTCACAGCAGAGGTCAAATAAAAGGTTAAGCTTTTCAAACCCTTCCCACTGCTCATAAGATAAGACAAAGAAAATCACACTATAGAGCAAAACTGCATTTTTTCCTTCAAAAAAACCATAAGAACAGATTAAAATTCCCCTCCTCTCTTCAAAGATATGGCATTGCTGGAAGCACCAATGTGACAGGGGACCAAGTAAAGAAGCTGGACGTCCTGTCCAATGACCTGGTCATCAACATGATCAAGTCCTCCTTTTCCTCCTGTGTGCTGGTGTCAGAGGAGGACGAGAAGGCCATCATTGTGGAACCAGACCAGAGAGTATGTGCAGCTTGGCAGTGCATATACTTCTTTGTTCAAATACTCTGTTTCTTTAGATCACAGGTTTTCACGTGTTTTTCTTGTAATAGTGTAACAAAGATAAACTCATTTCTTTGTAACTGACAGGGAAAGTACATTGTGTGCTTTGATCCACTGGATGGCTCCTCAAACATTGACTGTCTTGTCTCTATTGGAACAATCTTTGCCATCTACAAAAAAGTGAGTAACTCTAATCCAGCATGATGTATTGGCAATTAAAATGGAAATACTGAGTGTAGAACCCTATTTGTATTGATTGTCCCGCCCCTTGAAGGGGAGACAGGGGGTAGTGTTTTTGGTTTGGTTTGTTTATTTAACATTAGCAGCAAAACTATTGGTTGAATTCATGCAAAAATGGTTTTATACATTACCAGTTCTCCAGAATAGATGGGATTATATATTGGGAAAAACTGGTAAAATTTCAAATTTTTCTGAATTTTTAAAGTTTATTTTCCTTCTCCCTTTAGTTATAATTGGCATAATTTCATATCTCTATCAAAACGTTAATTTTGTTTCAATTTCCATCAAACTTGAGACATATGTATATAGAGGCAGCTGATATGCTGACATCAGCACACAGGCATGATGACATCAGCTGGGTTGATGTCAAAATTATCCACTACTACTTGTTTAGTATATGTAGTTTTTCGTATTGAAAGCCTTTGCAAATTAGCATCACGGGCTAAGTATGAAAACATGAATATGAACTCTTGATCTGCTGTATTCTTCTCAACAGCATCAGACTAGTTCCCAGAGGGATAATGTGTAATATTTAAATAAGGTAAAATGACATGTGCAGTTATACATAGTGCAGTGCAATGTATATTTGTACCTACAGGCAATATATAGAATAATTACATATGCAGCAGACAAGTTAAAAATGAAAACAGAAATGTAAAGTTAAAAGGTGTTATTTATATATTCTTTGATTATTACACTTCTACAGAGCACAGACAGTGAGCCCACTGAGAGTGACGCCCTGCAGCCTGGAAGAAACATTGTGGCGGCTGGTTACGCTCTATATGGCAGCGCCACCATGATGGTTCTGTCCACCGGTCAAGGAGTCAACTGCTTCATGCTTGACCCTGTAAGACAAAGATTGACTTAATCAGGTCTATTACATGTATTGCTCTTTGTTTTCATATGTTTGTTATCAGTTGCTTGTGTATTTTTTCAGTCCATCGGTGAGTTCATCCTGGTAGACAAAAATGTAAGGATCAAGAAAAAGGGCAAAATCTACAGTTTGAATGAAGGATACGCACAGCATTTTTATCCAGATGTGACAGAGTATCTGCAAAAGAAGAAATATCCAGAGGTAACATACAATAACAGATCAGGTTTTACATTAACTGACTAGATAGTAAGTATAATATATGAAATACTATAACCTAGGACTGTGTGTGTTTCCAGGATGGCTCTGCTCCTTATGGTAGCAGATATGTAGGTTCAATGGTAGCTGATGTTCATCGTACTTTGGTGTATGGAGGGATCTTCTTATATCCTGCCAATGTGAAGAGTCCCAAAGGCAAGGTGAGCAGGTGGAGCCTCAGTTATTATGACCTGGGTTATGGTTTGTCTGTCTATCTGTCTGTTAGCAAGATAACAAAAAAAAATTTCAGACAGATTTGAATAAAATGTCAGTGTTAATCACAGGAGTGGGGGGGGGTGATCTGCCTTGGTGGCAGTCTGCAGTCTTATCTTATCTCACCTCATCTCATCTCATCTTGTCTTAAATACAGAAGTGAGACAAATCAGGTGGCATTTTGACCTCAGAGTTAATAGTAATAGTAATAATCAGCCATTAATTTTCTTTAAACAACAAACAAAAAAGAAAACACAAAAAACATATCCATTGTTCCAGATACAATATAACTGAAAGGGTTTAGGCTGAAGTAAAACTTATTGCCTTACCCCAATTATATTTAATATGATTCCACAAGAAAACAAACAAACAATGTAATACAAGTATACAACAGAAAAGAATACATATTTATTTTTATTTCAGGTAAATCCTGTTCTTTTGTGGGGTCTGTCTTCATTGAGCTTCTTCTTTTTCAGCTGAGGCTGCTGTATGAATGCAACCCCATGGCCTTCATCATGGAGCAGGCAGGAGGTCTAGCCACCACAGGATCCATGAATGTCTTGGACATCAAGCCCACTACTATCCACCAGCGGGTCCCTGTGGTCCTGGGCTCCCCAGATGATGTCCAGGAGTATCTTAACATCTACAAGAAGCACGCCAAATGAGGTGGTTACTCAGCTAGCTTATCCTAGTCACTATTAAATAGGAATCATCAAACATCCTAACGTATTTGTCATCAATGTCTTTGAATCTTACAGGTCAGTATGGTGGTAAAAAACACGGCTACCAACACAACTGAGAGGCCGAGTCAGGACATTAACTGTGAAATAACAGAAAGAAGACCTTCAAAGACCCACTAGGTTTGCCTCACACCATGCCAAATCCAGCATTAGTGTGTGTGTGTGTATGTGTCATTTGTCTTACCCTTTTTTAAATAAAGACAAATAAAAAATATCAGTGTTTCATTACTAAGTCCTGCATGCATCCGTACGGTTTATTTAAGAAACATTTTCAATGGTCATTAAGGAGAAAAACAACCACATACTCACACAAACTTAAACACACACAGGACAGTGTTTACAGCTCTGAGGGAATGAAATGTTTCCGTCTCAAATATGTAATTTTGCTCCTTTATATGACCACTGCACATCTGCAAAAAAATACAAAATCCCCCAAACCAAGCAAACAGTTAATTGTGTTTAATACTATATTTAATTTCCCATCTGCTTAAATGTTCTATGAAAGAACAAAATGATTTTAGTCAAAACAAGACATAAGACAAACAGTAATTGCATGCAGGTTAAGTTAGAATGATATCTTAAGGTAGTTGAATGCTAAAATGTTATATATAATATTTCTTGGAGTTTCCACATTAAAATTAAATCAAATGGATTTGGTAATGAATCCTGACAGGTGGCCAGGAGTGTTTTCATTTTCCTTCAGTATAAATGATCCATAAAGACAAAATAGTTTGAACATCTAGAACAGCCCAAATCACCCTTATACGAAACCCCCTTTGGATTTATGGAACAACAAGGCTGTCATGGCATGACTTAAAGACTACACTGGTTGACAGACTGGAATAAAACACAAACACAATAACACAATTGTCTGGATCATTGCTGCTGATTTTATTTGGAAACTTGGCATTGAAGTGCAGGACAACTCTTGAGATCATAATGGAATTTCTATTACTTTTTTTTCCACATAAGCCCCTGTATTTGAAAGAACATATTCTATGTGAAACTGAATAATATGAATTCATAGCAGATGTTTGATTTGAAGTGGACGGCCAAGTACTTTCAGAAGAACTTTAGAGTGAAGACCAAATAATTTATGAAGCTCCAGCATTTTGGATGGAATCCATAGTGTCTGGCATCCTGTTATTAAAAAAAAAAAAAAAAAAAAATAACCACTTCCTTTTCTGCCTTTTATTTAGTCCATGTCAGCATTCAAGCGCTTCACTGCCCATGAGACACACAAACACTTACACTTTGCAGACACACTTGTTTATTTCCATTCTGTTCAGACTGTGTATGATTATAGGTTACTGAGTCAATATTTAGATTTTGCAGGAAAAGCAAAAGCCAGGGTGTTTGTTTTTCTCTTGCTACTGTGTGTGGCATGTATGCATGTAGACAAGATGAGATTACATGTCTTGGTTTGAAAAACAGTTCAAGTATTGACATAAGTATTGAGATGAATTAAACTTTGAGGTCTGCTGTCAGATATTTTAGCTGCATCATCGATGCCATGCTTTGTGAGAGACATTTCCCTTTCTCATTTTCTTCAGTGCTATTTTTGATATAGCTGCATCATCGTCAGACTATAAAAGCTCCACAAAAACAGTTCATGTTGAGATATGTCTAAGTATGTTAAAATAACAGCAAATGAATATAACTTTAATCATTATTTAAACTAAACCCTTTATAGTACCATATTTGCTTTTTCCTGTTTAATTTGAGTGATACAACACTGTTTTATCCCTTTTTTCTGTCTACATATGACAGGTCAGTACCTGCTCAGTGTCTGACTGATATCCAGTCCATGTCCAGACAGGCTATGTTTACTTTACACTCTGATGAAGTGTATTATAGTGGTGCAGACTGGTGTGCATCTGCAAGCAGACATCTTCAGTCTGCAATCCCCCACCCACCCCTCTCCTAAAGCTGGCCTCAGTTTCGACAGTGCTCACAAATCTTGTAATAAATATTTATTACAAAATTTAAGCAAATCAGATAAAAACCCAGGGGTACCTTGTCATGCATCAGGCTTGCAGGACAACATGATGGGTTCAGGTAATCAGAACCATCTGAAATACTCCATAAACTGTGAAACCAGCTGACTGTGTGCCCCAGATATAAACAAGCATAGTTGAAAGGGCGAAGACTATATTTTCTACAGCTGACTTATAAACAAGAATCCATTTTGTGTACAATAAAAAGGCCCTGCCATTTCATTCATCATGCCACATATTGGCCCTACCATATCACCTTTAATAACAGATCAGTGTGGCTTTTCTCAGCGCAATGACAGTGTGCAGACCCAAAGAAAGCCAATGTTTAAATTAAATATAAACCTTGTATCCCAGACCACCCTGACAGGAGCAAAGTGCTAACGTAAATACTGTTGCAATCATCCAGAGAGTAGCCATATTTGTACCGTTGTTCATGTATCCTCAAACCCATCCACCCTCTGCCCGCTCTTAGTTTGGAAGTGGCCATCCAAAGTTTCCTTGGTGCCTAAACTCCAGCTTATATGCCAACAATAGAAATTTAAATTCACTTTGACATTTCAATTACTTCAGTACTGTCTTATTGCTCTCAAACTGTATCCTTATAGAAATCTATAATTTCAAGTTAATAGACCTGTGTCAATGATGAGAAATATCTACAGCAGTTTAGAAGCAACAAAGTGGAATGTCTTTCTAAAGTTATAGCTTAATTTGTTGAGAAGCATTTCTTAGAAGGTTTAAAGGTCTGCAAATCACACAGATATTCAACTAAGCAATATACATAATGCAAACACCACATTAACTAATGGCCTTGGGCTATTGAAAGCAGTCAAACCATATCAGATGACTAAGTGTAAGTGAGAAAAAGCCAGGTTAGATCATCTTATTTTTATTTTATTGTGTCGGACAGACACACACACACCCTTTTTTAGACCACAAAGGGGGTGGTGTGCTTGGATTTAAAGCATACATGTGGTTAGTGTCACTGCAGACAGCCACACCGAAGGGATGGTACCAGAATGGCCATAGACTTGCAGATAGTATTCCTTTTTGTTGAATGTACTGTGTGCCTAAGAAATTTGTAACAAAAATCAAAAGTTAAAGAATCCCTCTTGAATTGTCTGCTGTGTTCAGAATTTAGACGTACAATAGTCTAGAGAAATGTCTGCCAGCAGTAGAAAATTGTTAAAATGTCATTGAACAAATGTCATAAATTGGTGCAAAAAAAAGTTTCCTTTGCCCATTTTGTCATTCTAAAAATACATGTAAAGCCCATCTGGATACAATGGTGCACGTCAATCACAGATCTCCAACATTGTGATTAGCGAGGCAAATGTCAGAGAAGCCCAGGGTGACATGTCATTTTCAGTCTTCCGAAACAGTGAATCGGTCTTTTGGGTCAGACTCAAACTGTGCCCTGTTGGCGTGAAGCCAGAGACACTGAATGACAGATTGCACCATGGAAATGTAAAACTGGAATGTGCATCTATCCTGCCCCTCTGACTACAATTTTGAGGGCACTGTATGTTCCTGACAACAAAATCAATTCCCTTTGGCTACACCCTCAGCAATCCGACACTAAACATTGTGGTTGGTATAAATAGTCATTATGCCATCGCGGCGAAATTCATTGGGCCTCAGCAATAAATGCTGAGGCTGAAAACAGGCTGTGTGTATTCAGACTGACTGATTAAAGGTCTGAGCTACTATAGTTCCTGAGTTTCTTCACAGTGATGCTCTATTCACAGTCTTCCATTACAACACCAAACATATTGAGCATTATTTGTTTTCCACAGCAACGAAGAGACGGGTATATGTCCACTTATTCTGCTCTACTCTTGTAAAGGGGATGCTGCTGAGTCATTTTCTTCTTTACTAGTTTCATGTAAAAGCCCTGATCCAGTGAACAATAACTCCTCTGTGGTGAGGTTGTAGTCACGTATCTGTCCCTGAACAGCTATTTCCTCTTGGAAAGATACATGATCAGAGTTTGGAGAGCAGGAGAGGTCACATTTCAAACACAAACTGAAACCTCTTTCTGCCCCGGAGTCTTTATTTTTTCCTCTGAAAAGCCCCTGCTATAGAGAGATATCCTCAGTAGTAATACCCCAAAGGAACTTTGCATGGTTTTATTAATCTCAGTTCAGTGAGTCAAAGAAAGAGCTGTTATCTTATCATTTACCTGACCTGTGTTACAGAATTCCTCTGCACTGCCGCTTTAAGCAGCCCTGCAAAGTTTCCACTGTTCCTTGAAAAACATTTTACTGTGGGTGTCATTAATCTACTGAAGCATCAACTATCAATCACTGTCCTCTGTGATGAGAAACCAGGCTTTACATTTCTGTCTAGATTACTCAATTACTCAATTTAATATATTTAACAGTTTTCTCTCCTGTCCTTTTCACTATTTGAGTCCACCTCAAAAGCATCGCTGCCTTCTGTTCATCATCACAGAAATATAGAGTTCACCACTTTCTAAACCTCTGTTTCAACAACCAGGTTTCTTGGAAACCGACACATCTCAGCCAGAATGACCTTAATGTGAACCTGTGGCTTTACAGTGAGTTCAAGTCAAATCCTTTTCCTGGTGCTTAGCTTCTCCCAGGGGATTCATTTAGCCTCTGAACATGTGATTCGATCCTTAAACATCTTTGTTGTGATCAAGATGGAGTTAGGGAAAATAGCACAAGGAGAGAGGATGATACATTTGAAAATGCAGGCATTGTATAAGTCCAAAATTGCCGAAATTGCATTCTAAATATTCACATGTTAAACAGAAAAATGACATACAGTAGGCAAAAAAAAAAGCTTTAATCTTAGCTCTTGTTTTCACCAAAAGTGTCTGAATTCTCTGCTTCCATTTGATAACAATGAAGAAAATATCAGTTTATTTGAGACTGGGATCTGAGAAGTTTCCATGAGCCACAGAAAAAAAAATGAACAAAGCAGGGAGAAAAACACTTGGCAGCTTTGTAATATCGACTCCTTTTCCTCCCTCCCCTTTCTCCAAATCTCTCTCTCTGAGCTTGGAAGCACTTGAATACAGAGCTCAGTGAATTGTTCTGGCACACCAGCTTGTGTGTAATGACTTCTGACAGCAGTGGAGACAAACTGAAGAGCATGTCTGTCTCTGCATGAGTATTTGTGAATTTACTCTCTGGAACTACATTCCATTTCTGGAAACACTATTATATGTAGTTCACTGCAAACAACCGTTTGTATGGGATGCATAGTTAAAGGTATTACTTTGGAATAAATGGAATACAGTGAACATTAAAACAAAACTTTATTATATGTACTCAAAAACACCCCTAAAGTCTAGGTATGGAAAAAAGGAATGAAGGAAAGTGATGTATTAGAGTAATTTAAGAGGTACAGTTTGGGGGAGAGCAGCTGCCTCCTCCATCATACTGAGCTGCTGGCTCAACTGAATCTGGCGCTTGTTCTTATTTGGCAGTCATCCAACACTGACTGGATTTTTATTCCGCTATGAAATATGGAGTCCTTCTTCAGGGAGTAGTGAAAATAGGAGCAGGATATGTTCTTTAGTTTGTTAAAACTTGGTGAGAACACAGCTTTCTGCAAATCTCATAATTCTGGAAAAGGGGCAAAGAGTTTGTTCAACTGTGCTTAAAAGTAAACAACATGTACAATATGAGCTTCCTCAGCACCCTTATCTATGTCCGTTTAGTGCAGGATTTGGCCCCTAGTGGTCTGAGGCATATGTCAGCTTCTTTGTAGTTAATGGGGGCCCTTGAGCAGCTCACCATTTGGGCTTTCTCTATCCTACACTTTGAAGTTGCTTTAAACTGAGTTCACAGTCAGCCTCTTGCTCTGGTATGCCAGCAGGATGAGGTGAGGGGGGGGGGGGGGGCATTTGGGTTGTTTGGCTAAGAACTCTTCTGCACTTGTCTTGACTCCTCTCTAATCTCTCTAATTGGAACCGGGGGTCCAAGGGTCCCCTGAGAGCTGCCACATCTTTGTGGGCATATTGCTGTGATGTGATGGGGTCAAAGGAGTGAATGAGTGTTTTTTTCTTTCTGACTTGATGATGAGGATGGTGTAAACACAAACCGACTCTGTCTTCTTTCTTGCTGTTTACATAGTGTGTGTTACGACAGTTGTTCAACAGAAGGTGGAAGGTGAAAATAGGAAACAAAAACTACTGCTTTTCTCAACTGCTACGTAATAAAGCATTTGGGTGTTTTTCTTTTACCCCTAGACTTTTCTCTAGACCCCCACCTCTATATCAGGGCATCTTAAGCCTTCAAAAAAAAAATTCTATATTTGTGGAGCCTCAGCATTGGGATTGCACTCACAGTGTGGGGTCTGGCATGTTTGTGTGGACCAGAATGATGGACCCATAATGTAAATCATTGAATGTTTTAGGTTAAGACACATGCTTTTAGGACTGGAGTTGTGCAAGTCTCCAGGAAATTAATGTAAGTCAGCGAAGTATCCCCACAACTGTGGAGACAAAGACATGTGTGTGTGTGTGTGTGTGTGTGTGTGTGTGTGTGTGTGTGTGTGTGTGTGTGTGTGTGTGTGTGTTATATCAACGCTATGCATTTAAGCCTCGTTATCTTTCAGAGTATAAAGTGTAAGACAGGAGCTCTGCATGTGTTATAACAGCTGTCGTTTCTCCCTGCGGGAAAGCAACACAATCCTAGTGTTTTCAAAGAAACCGTGGCTCATGGATAATGGATCTCAAAGCTGCAATGACCCAGGACTGAAGAAGTAAACGACCACAGTGCACTATGTGATCTATATGAAGTATGCACATGTAGCCTAACCCATAGTAAAGTTTCTTTTCCGTGGAGTGTGACAGTGGTTTGCGTCACTATCCCTGTGTGACGAACCACAACAGTTTATCGGACCAATAGGACGTGGCTGTTGCAGTAACCTCATCAGTCCATCACTACTCTACATCATTAAGAGGCGGCTACTGTTGGAGTAGATGTTAGGAGAAGTGGAAGCGTGTAAGATTTGGATTTTGGATATACACGGAAACTCGATCGTTGTACTTTTTGCGTGTATTCTACATATATTCAAACCTCAACTCCGGATGTAAAAGCGTTGCATCATATGAAAAGTCAACTTGGCTGCTACTAACTTATCAGACTTTACACCTATTCTTATTAAATGTGGTGACTTTTTAAATGACATGATATGAAACCACCAAGGACTAAAGCGCTTTTAACGCATTCCGAAACCCTTATGAAGGCTGACATCTTCAGGAATCATTCTTCGTGGAAATGGCAAGTCGTGCCATGTTGATGGCGCGGATAGCCGTTCTAATATGTAGTGTGTTCATCCTTATGGTAGGTCTGTGTGTCGCTTCTCCTAACCACGGACGTCGGCTGATTTGTTGGAAAGCCATCCTGAAGTGCCATGGAGAACCTGAGTGCCATTACGCGTACGACCAGTACCTTTTTGCGTGCGCGTCTGTTCTCAGTGGGGAACGTAAGTGTCCCAGCCACTGCATTTCATCTCTCATTCAGCTTAATTTGACCCAAAGCGGACCGGCTCTGGAAGACTGCGACTGCGCCAAGGATCCTGTCTGCAGGGGTACCAAACAAGCCATCGAACCGTGCCTGCCGCGGACCAGCACCATGGGCTGCACTGAGGCCCGGCGGCAGTGTGAGAGGGACCAGCCCTGCAGCTCTGCCCTCAATGACTATCTCATCCACTGCAGGAAACTTTTTGGTGGGGATATGTGCTCCGATGGGTGCCGTAGAGTCATAGCCAACCTGCGCTCCATACCTAAAGGACAACAACTGGACACTTGTGTGTGTGATGGCACAGAGAGGAACATATGCGAGTATATTAAAGTCAGCATGAAAACCTACTGCTCTGATTCTGGAGACAGGTTTACAGGCAGTGGCTTTTCAGACACTGAGGATACTGAGGACAACGATGATGAGTATATGTACCAGGATTATTATCAGTATGTGGAAAATTCAAGCAACATGCCACATTTGCAGACTCTGCTCAGTATCCTGACCACCATTTTAGTTCTAGTGAACTGTATTTGAGAAGTTAATGGCTCTTACTGTATAAACAAACTCCCAGAATCACCTTGCTTTGTTCTAACCAGCTGCTTGTCATAAGAAATAACACCATTAGCTATCTGATTCTACTTAAACTTACTGTTACACATCTGCACTAACACAGGGCTATGTTTATGTGAATATCATTCAGAAGACACACATCCAGGTGCTTATAACATGTCTGTAGCCTCTTACTGTCTTTTACTTGGTAATACTGAAATGAAACGTATTTGTATGTGTTATATAAGCTTAAAATGTACAGTATATTTGTATGAAATTATTTTTGTCAAAAATGTTTATCAGTAATACAAGATTTGCACTAGAAGGATAGGCAAACCTCACACCCTCACTGCAATGCAGAGGGGGAAAAAATGTCCAAAATGGTCTAAAAGTGCCTAAAAATCTGGATTTATCCACCAGTGTGTGACCATACGAGAGGCTGTGACAGCAGGGCAGTTTTCTTTTACCAGCTGCACAGAGACTCTCTACAAACCCTTCATTACAAACCAAAGTTGATGTAAACCAGCGAATTAAAGTTGATGTAAGTTGGTGAATTGTGCCTATAAGTCTCAGAACAGATAATGTTTCTGAGGAGAGAAGCTCTTAGAGTCATAACTCGTAACCTTGTAGACATTGGTGTTTACACAAGGTATAAAATGTTAAGTCTTGAAAAATATTCACTGCAAAATGAGAAAGGTAAAGTCTCCTCCTGGGGATGTTTTTGGACAGTTTATTTAACTTCACCCCATGTGATTGTTTGCAAAAGACACACTGAGACATCCAATGTGTGCTCAGGTGAGTGGAGCTAATAAGTGTCCAACATGAACATGCTCCTCTGAATGTACATCCACAACAAATAAAAGTATTAAAATAGTACCGGTGTGGCCTTGTTGTGAATTTAAGCTTTTGGTAGTATAGATGGAGGTTTACAATTTTGTGTTGTGGTTAGAATATTGCAAAGCGTAAACATATGAGTGTTTTAATGATTATTCCACTTCACTTAACTGTGTATCAGGTTCATTAAATTTGAACTTCATACACTTTCTTGTATTTTTCTTGCAGATATGTAGAGGTAAAATAATTAACTTGGGACATTTTCTTCCACCGACGTACTGTATCATTTAACATATTTTAATTTAAATTTGAACTTATTTGTAAGAGTTTTGCATTTACTCAGTTTCATGCTTCTATCTGGTAACATGTATTCACTCAGTAAAACATAATGATCTTCTGCAAAATGCATATTTATTTAAATTTCTATAATAAAGAAGGATTAATCAAAGAATTAATAAGCAAAAATAACTACATATAAGCAATATGTGTGAAGTCTTATTTAGATTAGAGATTGATTTAGCGTGTTTCAGATGACATTAGACAGATTTTAGGAATTCAAAAACACATGTATAAGGTAATTTTAGTCACTGACAGCAGGGTCTGTTCTGGGTACATGCGTCTGTTTACATGCTTGTGACTCAAAAGCCAATGTCTCCTCCTTCACTTGTGACAATGGGCCCTGAAACCATTGATGGCAGCCATGTTGCTTTTTAAGGAAAAAAAGATGGGCCCTCCAACCAATTGATTGGAAGAGAAGTCGAGTGGCACCTCTATTATGGAGATACAAAATACACAATGGTGCATCAGCACAATGTGGGGGCACTTCATTCACTCTGTTCTTCTGTCACCCTTTTCATGGAGTGGGGGTGCGTGAAGAGACAGCTCTGCCTGAGGAGGACGGAGGAATTATGTGAGAAAGTTCAGCCTTACAGGGCAACACAAACCACTGCCTCCACTGTTCACACTGCAACTATTGCTCACATGTGACATTTAGTTATGTAGTAGTTTAGTTACTGTACCGTTAAACAGCACGCTCTTCTTTTTTGGTTCAAAGCTGTGATGGTAATGTTGTTGAGTAGAAAATTACTACTTGTCACCCAACAGTTTTAAATACAATGATGAGATGAGAAGCCAAATGATAAATCCTACAACTGTCAAAAGAAAAGTAAAAGACTGCCACTGCCACTTTAAGAGAGCGGGCCTCTGGCTCCAACCATTAATAATTGTAATGCCTTTTTATTATTGTTGAGGATAATGCAGGGATGAGAGTCATATGGGGGCCCCAGACCATACTTTGCCCTGCAATGGTTTCAATTAACTTTTGGCACCAGAAGAAAATAGGAATGTTGTGT
This sequence comes from Siphamia tubifer, assembly GCA_020466265.1. NCBI lineage: Eukaryota > Metazoa > Chordata > Actinopteri > Kurtiformes > Apogonidae > Siphamia > Siphamia tubifer. The sequence goes on along the minus strand of CM035794.1, from coordinate 49,717,816 downwards.
TTTATTCCCATGCCGTAACAGAAAAAAGTCAACTGGGGCTTTTGGTTCAGGGACCAGAACCTCATTAAAATTGCTTCATCATAACTCAAGCTGCTGCTTGGCCAACCTCTGCCACGCCTCAAATCCTCTGTGTTACACTAAGGAAAAGCAAACAGGCAGAGTTTAGATGCGTTTTGTAAACAGTATTATGTTAGCCCAGTGATACTTTGATGGGGTTTTTTTTCTACTTTTCCCATGATTCATTACTATCTGCTACTACTATGTGTTCAATCATTATTATTATTATTATTATTATTATTATTATTATTATTATTATTATTATTATTATTATTATTATTATTATTATTAATTAATTAATTAATTAATTAATTTATTATTATTATTATTATTATTATTATTATTATTATTATTATTATTATTATTATTATTATTATTATTATTATATTGCTGTATCAAAAATTAATCTACAGCAGAATCAAGTCCACATTCAATTTCCTTCTTTCAGTGTTTTGGCATCAGCAGCATCAAATCATTTTCTGTGTCTTTGAAAAAAAAAAAAAAAATTTCAAGACTGTCCAGACATTTCTTTTCCTGTTCAGTCTATTTAGAAAGTCTCAGTTGCCGAATGAAGGGAACAGCCTCCACTGATGTCGGCCTTAAGTGAACCCGAAGCAGTACAAAAAAAGATGAATTACAGAAGCAGGTTGTAAATGGAGAAGTCAGCATACGACAGCAGCAAAACACATGGTTAGACTAACGCACTTTAAGTCTGAAATGTATAGAAGCATAAGGGATGCAGTTCTGTTTTCATCAAAAATAAACAAACTTAGCAAAAGCAAAGTGAAGTGAATAAACCCCAGTGACCCACAATAATTGGATAGTAGGGGGAGGAGGGGAGAACTCTGGGCTTTGGAGAGGTGGGAAAGGTGGAGGAGGGGTTGATTTATGATTGAGGGTTAATGGGGGAAGGGGCTTTTTTTGGGAAAGGGGCTGAGTTGGGTTGAATGTCAGGGATTTTAAGCCCCTGTGAATAATGATGCAAAGAGGGAATATTTAATCAACCAATCAGGTAGGCTTTCTCAATATGGGACGACTGGATAGGAGTTTTCCTTTGGTTTCCTCCCCTGCAGCTACAGAACAGTGGTGCAAACGTTTTCAAGGAGGAGTAAGGAGGGTGTATGTGCAAGAGGGAGACACAAAACATAGCTGACAAGGGGCATAACTTCATTTGCACGGTGCTGGGACAGCTGTGTGGAGTAATCTGCCGTAGCAACTCTCTAAAACTTCAATGCCTCGAGTGACCCAGGAAGGCGGGGAGGGGGCAACTCCAACTGTGTCCAGGCATTTAGGAGTGAGAGGGGGCTCCTTTCACACCCTTCCACAGGCTTTTGTTCAGAAATATCCCTTACCTTTTCTTCACTCAATGGACAGACTTTATGTTTATGAGATGAGACAACAAAAGGTCACATTTTGAAAGCAGATTTAAATACATTCTCTCAGTTTTCCCAGAATTAACTATTTTCTCATATGATTCCCCAAACTTTCTTAAGGAACCTGATAAGATTTGGAAACAATCAAAGTATTTTATGTCTGTGGAGTAATGCAAATGAAAACAGTTTCTTGTACGAACAAACTGTTCCCACCAGATGCAGATTTTAGCACTCAATATTAAATTGTTTTGGACATTGTTCCTTTTGTGTCACTTCTGTCAGCTTTAGCGTATTTTGGGTTCTTTATTTTTGGATGTATCTAAGCTTGTATTGTTTTTATTGTGTTTTATTAGGAAACAATAAACACAATAAACAAACTTTGTTTATTGTAAACACTAGTGTAACTACTGCATAATAAATTCAAGGGACAAATAATAAAGTTGAAATTGGATTTACAGTCAAATCACTAATGCCATCATTATATTTATTTCCTTTGAACATTTTATTTTGGGTTTTTTTTTATCATATAATATGAAACAAATACAACTCTAAATGTATATTTTAACAGGTTTTTACATCTACAGTTTGTTGATAATTGCAACAGGTTGGGAGTAAATGTAAGTTAAAAAAAAACAACAACTGTGTAGTCTATTGGTGACCAGAGGTTCATTATTTTCTGCTAACAGCTCTGTTAAAGACTGAAGAAAGAACAAAACATTTTTGCCTAAGATAATGGTCTGAGGCTTTGTTGCTGTCCAGAGTGAATGGGGTCTCCTTGGAGCTCAAAAAGGTCCCAAAGTTTTACTCCATTATGCTGACATCCTGAAGGCCAGGGGCCACCACCCCCAGTGGTTCCTTCTCAAGTATGCATTCATCACTCCCCCCTCCCCAAGCACACACACACACACACACACACACACACACACACACACACACACACACACACAGACACTCACGAATATCTCAGATGAGAATATGGGGAAATAAATTCATACCTGGAAACACCAAATCCTGCCTATGTGGTTAATGTTACACTCACATTAACAGAACTGCAAAGAATTTATTTAAGATGATGCTTGAAGTAAACAGAAGTGAAACAGTACTTCTACCCATGCCTACCTCCCACCTCCCCACACACTCATCTCGATGCACATTCCTAAATATTGTGCAAGTCTATAGGGGTGTGCTCACTGCTGTTTCACTCACCCACTGTTTGCTTAACAAGGCCGACTCTGGCACGAGGATCTGCACTCATGCCTGATGTCTTGGCGCTCAACAACTGAGTATAAATCCACGAGCAAACACAAAAATCAAAGGCAGTTAAGCTAAGCAAATAAGACAGTGATCCGTTTTACCTATTGTGAGAGTAAATCCTCAAACATTAAAGCTAAACCTGGTGGTAATGATTTTGTAAAAGGCACGGAAATCACAAAACAAACACAATTCTTTTATGTGAAACAAAAGACCACAGCAGGAGCATTAGAGCTCATTTTCACACAAAATACACTTATTTTTGTCATTTGATTATATATAAGTCTAAACATATACATGCTTCTAGTTCCATCAGGCAGCAGGTGTAGCTGCTTGTTATTACTTGTTATTAGTATCACACACAATCACGGAAAAAAATATTAGACCATCAAACGTAATCAAAAATAATGGTTGGTTATGCAATCAACTAAACAGACGGAAAAGAAAACATGGATGCCATAGATATTGACAAAAGAACTGAAGTGGTTTCTGGAAAATTGATAGATATCAGCTCTGAAACTAAACTACTGTGAGCTATTTTTGTTGTTTGTCCAAACAAATGTACCTTCAGTATTACCAGGCATTAAAATTAACAAAAAACAAGGGTGGTCTAATATTTTTTTTTCTGCAACTCATTTCTCCAACCCAGATAAGTAGCTGTTTTTACTTTCACATGACTAAATTGTAAGGATCATATACAAACAGCTGGATTGTAAAGCAATAATACTGCATAAAAGGACATCATAAATCTTCACAGCCATACAAATGATAGTGTTAGGATTTAAAATTGTCCTTTTAAATAAATGAAGTGTACTCTGCCTAAGTGTGTGCTTTGTTTCCCATGTGATTTTCATTGGCAGTAATGAGCAGCTGCCTCTGTTGTCCCAAACTTTTACTAATAAAACTACAATTATAAAGACTGTTATCTGCGTGTAGTGTTAATGTACATATCAGGAGGCCTTCCAGGACATTAAACAATAACTTAGAATAATTTTCTTTATGTAGTGTTTATGTCTGACACATTTAATCTCTGACCTCTGACATTCTGCTGTTTTTATTCACCCCGTCCCCTCAGTGACGACTTCTGCTCATCTGGTTCTCATTTGCACTGAAAACCCAGCTGGAATGTACATTTAAATTATTAGCCCATAAATACATACCTCAGCAAACTCTATTTTTTGTGAACTGAAGTTGAGAGACACAGCAGTGTTTGCTGACAAAAAAGAAAGTTATTTTGGATTTCAGTGTAAGTCTTTTATAAATAATATATGTTCTTGTTCTGTTGTGTACTCAGATGCTAAAAAGGAAACGCTTCATGAATACTGCATGAAGTGTTCTACTGATAAATCATCTTTTTGAGATTAAAGAGATGAATTTACTTGATTTAGCGATTTTACTTGATTTTTGATTTTGTGATTGTTAGTGTTTAAGGATGATCACATGAAAATAAATAAAATACAGTAAAAATATGTGTTTTTCTTCTTACTTTTTTGATTGTGATAATGTTAAAGTACTTACAAAAACACCCGTACACATCAAACAAATTGCATTTTAATGAATTGCAGTATCTGCCACCAACCTAAAGATGGCTCTGTTTTCTTTATTAACCACACTGAGGTGTTGGCGCAGGCTGAATGTGTGAACACTGAGTATTTCAGAGAAAGGTGAGGGTTTATATTTGTTAACAGTGCTCCTCGCTTCTGGTGTCTCCTCTGCAAGAAGCATCATGCAGCCCATCTGTGTTGCAGCTCCGTGTCCTGGAGTGTCTCCCATTACTACAGCTGGACCAGCTGGACCAGCAAGCCCAGTTCCCTTCCTGGGTTATGGTCGGCCTTGGACCTGCAAGACAATATCCCTTTTAATGTGGTGAAGAATGGTGACAAATACAAGGCATCGAAAAGAAAAGTGTTTTTAAACATAAAATTAGATATTAAATATATTTTAATATTAATATTAAAATTATATATATATATATATATATATATATATATATATATATATATATATATATATATATATATATATATATTTTTTTTTTTTTTTTTTTTTTTTTTTTTTAGGATATTCAGTACATCATCAGCTTCACTGTGTTTAGTCCTGACTCTGGGCGCAAAAGGTCTGTCCCTCAGGTTCTGAGTGTCCAAGAAGGTTCATATGGGACCAACGTGTCACAGATGTAACTTGGTACTTGACCATGGAAAGATTTATAGACAAGCAAAGCTGTGTTAAAGTATATTGTCTGAGTAACAGGAAGTCAGTGCACAGACCTGAACACAGGACTAATATGGTTAGACTTCCTGGTTCTAGTCTGGATGTACTGCAGCTGTTATCTTGTTTACAGAGTCCAGTTAAAAGGCCATTAAAGTAATTTAACCTGCTAGAGATAAATGCATGGACAAGTGTCTCTAAGTCTGGTTTAGACAATAAACCTTTGATTCTAGCAATGTATTGGAGATGGTAAAAGGCTGATGATTTATTGGATAATAATAACAAAAAAAATCATAAGAATTTAATTTCAGAGCTGACATTTACCATGGATTTCTTGATTGTATCCAAAATTAATTCAGTTCTTACATCAATATCTATGGCATTGTATTGACAAAACAATGCTTTTAGTTTTTCCATGTTTTCTTTTCTGTTTTAGTCACATGATACATACAGGAGTGGCTACATGATTGCATAACCATTATTTCTGATTACTTTTGATGGTCTAATATTTTTTCTGCAACTCTATTAGTGTCTGTTGCAGTGAATTAGGAGATATTTAAGATGAACTGGAAATGATAATTTTGGTGCAAAATGAAGTGCGAGCGGTACAGTGCTGCAGTGGTTAGCATTCCTGCCTCACAACAAGGAGGACCCTGGTTCAATTCCCACACCAGACCTTTCTGTGTGGAGTTTGCATGTTCTCCCCGTGTCTGCGTGGGTTTTCTCCAGGTACTCTGGTTTCTAAACACATGCACTGATAGGTTAATTGGTTAATCTAAATTGTCCATAGGTGTGAATGTGAGAGTGATTGTTTGTCTATATATGTTCAGCCCTGAGATGAACTGGAGACTCATACAGGGTGTACCCCGCCTTCACCCATTGTAGCTGAATGAGGCCCTGAGTGACCCCCGCAACACTAGTGAGGATAAATTGGGTTCATGAGAAACATTTGAAGTGTATAATTTCTTTGCATCCTGCAGAAGTCATGTCGTGTATAGTATAAATGTCCTGTCACAATGTTTTTTTCTTACCTAAAATTTTTTAAACTCCATCGTTCACTCACCTGGATTTCGAGCTCTGTCACCTTTGTAATTCTGACAGGCCATGCCTTCAAACAGCTGTGTGCACAGACACAGACACTTCCCATCCAACAACACCAGAGTACCCCCGTTCTGACAAGGCTTACACTTGCATACGTTGTACTCGGCCACATAGTCTGCTGTGGCCTGCCTCAGGTTTGCTATCCTGGCGTTGGCATCAGGCATATCCATGGGAATTAGCATATAGATGGGCTCTGACTGTAACAAACAACATGTGTGCATTGATTTAATATGTGAAACATATGGAAAGGGAATATTTACTTTTACACTAGAAAACATGCCCCTATAAAAACAAGGTTTATTTATTTATTAAATAGATTTTTTTTACTTGAATTAAGCAAGCAAAAAAAGACAAGTTTTTCCGCTTTACTTCCTGAACTCCTCCTGCATATGCTTTTCACTTCCATTCTGGTGTCTGTGTGTTTGTTTTGCTAGTTAACTCTGATATAAATGCAGTGATTCAGTGAGAAAAAAGATGGATTAACTTCAAGAGGAAAAGTGGTTTGGGAAATATGTGTGCTGTTGTTGGTTATAACATGAGTGGTTAGATAGAGAGTGTTTTGACCACAAACCTGCCACAAAGAGCCAATGTTCATGCCCTCTGTTGTTTTCATTTTATTCACAACCCTGATGGTGACTCTGAACAACAAGTCTGGCTGAAGGCATTGAATTTAACCCCCCCTCCCCGAAATGTTTTTGTGTGTTCCAATCACTTTGTGGACAAAAGACCAACTAACCCATTTGCAGAGTTGTGGTTGGGATACACTGACTTAACCCACAGCCAAAGAGGTGAAGAGTCACTGAGCAGAACACTGTCTCCACAAGGAAACTAAGTAAAAGTCAATATGATGGTTAAGTTCAGCAACTTTAGCTATGAAATGAAACCTTTAGCTATGAAACTGACAATACTGTTAGTTATGAAGAACATACGCTAACATTGCTACTGCCGTTTTGTTAAAATAGCTGATTGGAGATGGAACAAACAATCTCTTTGTTTTTCTTAAGAAATGTAAAAATTACAGACCATTTTCATCTTTTTTATTTGGATGGTTTAAAAAAGTAGGTATTTTCATTAGTTGTTTTTTTTACACTAAAATACAAGATTTTGGAGTTGTCATTATTTGTTATGCTATTATTTTACTAGTGTAGCCCACTGGAGATCAAATGATCCCCCTGAAAATCTTATGTTTTAAATGTGATGATATTTTGACAATAAATAAGACAAATATACTTTGTAAGACTTGGCTTTTTTCCTGTGTACCTGTTTTATATCTTATTAGCTGCTGGAGGTTTTCGTGTCATTTAAAAACAACAGACATTTGGAGACATTGATGCGACCTCTACCTCACTTTGAATCAGTGCAGGGGCGTCGACGATGCTCTGGGCCCAATTCTGGTACGTACCAAGGTCCATCACACCGTCCTTGTTTAATTTAGTTCTCATGGTAACAGCACTTGCAAGAGTACCTCCTTTGACTGATGTCATCACCTTATCCACCAGTGCTCTTCCTTCACTCTGCTCTGTGAAGCACCATATCATTTTTTTAAGTGATATTTTTAGACTCATTTTAGTAAAACACTTGCATTAAAGAACAACATGTAACCATCTACTTATATGCTCAAACCAGTACTGTGAGTAGATCAATGAGAAGAAACAGACCTTCTTCTTTCGGGGTGAATTTATTGCAGTCATCAAGTTTGATGGGGATGTCATTGTCGGGTTGATTTGGAATCGGGTTAGAGCTTACCGAGATGCCTAATTTGATACATTCTTGAAGTTGTTTCTCTGTAATCTCTGAAAGAATCAAGAAACTGAGATAAGGTCATGGGTTATATCATCTTTTTTTCACTTCTAGTACCTTTAAACACAGGGATGCACCATCACTACTTATTTCTATATAAGGTGACTTTCACTAAAGGCAGCAGCTTCATTCATTTTGATTTAATGCTTGAATTTGTGAATGATTTTTAAAGAAAACCTCTGTATCCTTGGCACGTTGGCTATATTCTCACTGCAGACAGAAGAGGGCCAAATCTGACTTGTTTTGCCCATTTTTGACCCATATCTGATTTTTTAAATGACAGTCTGAGCAGCGCAAATTAGATTTCTTTCAGATCAGATCCAGTCCAGGCTAGCATCATGGTTCTATATCAGATATGCTTTTCATCTGACATTACAGCATTGAAATGCAACAGATGTCATAATTCTACACTGGAGGAGGCAAGGCCCAGTGAAATCCACAGTGAGTGGTGTTTATGGATCACTTCAAATATGTAGACTGTTCACATGAATCACATTTTAATTACAATATGAATGATATGAAAAAGTATTTTATTTCAGCATTTAGACCTGCAGTGTGAACATAGCCAACATCAACCAAATTGATGTTTGAAGCCTTAGTTTATTTTCAAACCCTTCGGTGTCACAGTCCTGTACCAAATATTTTAGTTTTAATAACTTTTAGTGATAGAATCAGGCTTCAGTCATTGTCTCATTCAGGAGAAGCTAAAGTTTGATCTGGTTCATTTAAAGTCAGAATTTTGAATATCATGAGCTTTAGCATAATTTCCCAAGTCTTGTATTTTTTCAGGTCATAACCAATGATGACACCTGTTAAGACAGTAAACATATTCAGATATCATAATTAGGCTAAAAATATGACATAAACAACAATGCTAGGAGACTAACAATTAGTTTTGTCTAAAAATGGATGAGTTTACCAGATTTTTTTTTTTGGTCAAAGTATATTGATTTATTGACTCAAATTTGGACATGTTGATCATTTTGTATATCTACTATAATCAGTGTCTGTTCTGTTGCTAAAATGAAGATTTGAAAACATCACTCAGCCTAATATGTGGTACCAATGGGCAGGTGAGAAACCTTTTAATCAAATATGTGACAAATTTTAAGATTATGGAACATAACCATAGAACCACAGACACTAGTCTTGGTCTAAAAGGGTTAAACTTCTATATTTCCATGATAAATACATCCCTAGTGGTAAGGAAAGGGAATAGCCAACTTTGAATGGAAATCTAAACAGAAGTGAAGAGCTACTTCATTTAAACGTACTTCTTTTCTTGACAGAGTCCTGGTTGAGGACATATATCAGCTCATATTCACCACCAGACGTTCCACTTTTGGAGTAGTGAGTTCCGTAGTCTTCAAGGAAGGCAAAGTAAATACCCTTCTCATACTCCACAGGCAACGACCTGACATGGCTAAGGAATTCATCGGCCACTTGGAGCTGATGGGAACGCATCCTGTATGTACTCAGCTGGAGTCGTCCCTTTACCCGCATAAAGGTTTTGTTCTGAGTGTGACAGGCATGAGTATTCCAAATTATACATACAGTCTGTGTGTCTTTAATTACATTCATGCAGTTCATGCATTGTATTGGTTTCGTTCTTTGAACACAGTTATTTTAATACAAATCTGGTTTATAGATTGTTAGTGACTCAGAATAGATTCATTACATTTTGGGAAAAGTAAAAAAAAAAAAAAAAGGGATTTTTTTTTTCATCTTTTTTCTTCTCCAGTTTACTTATAATGGACAAAATTTCAAATGTCTATAAAAACTTTAATTTTGACTCCATTTACTTCAAACTACTACAATTCTGACCTGACATCAGATTCAGTACATGCATAGACATGATGACATCAGCTAGGTAAATAAAATAAAATATTTAAAATAAAATAAATTACAATACATTTGAGGGGCTTGTGCCTGGTACTGCTTGTTTTTCAATAACATGATTTTTGCTGTAATCTAGAGTTAAGTTCTGATGCACATTTGGATACATACCTTAGCACTGCTGTACTCTGAAACCTCCTTAATAATGGCTTTTCTCTCATATTCATGGTCAACTTTCACTTTAGTAGAAGTGTTGGACAAGGATTCCTCAGATAGATCCATTTTGAAGGAAAATCCAATATTGATTTTAAATGTTTGATCACTCAAAATCTCCTTCAAAAGGCTGTGTGTATCATCAAAGATTTCCCTGGAAACAGTTTGATCCACTTGAGTCTTAAAAAATGAAGAATAATTATATTACGGCCAAAAATAATATGCAAAATATATTTATTATCATTTTATTTGAATGAGCACAAAATCACATGCAGTAAAAGCAAAGGAGTTATTTCTAACCTCATAGTTGAAAACACCGACATTCCAGGGAATTCTCTCTGTGTTTCCATTGTTGGGATTCCTTTTTATGTTGCACCTTCCCCTGAAGAAATCGTTGTTGAAGGGGTTCATTCGAGGATCTGAACCCAAGAGGTTGATTCTGGGATAAAGAGTCAGGAATAGGTCTGTTAGGCTGAAGAAGAATATGTTTGTCTCTAGCAGAAACAGAAACATTTTTGTTCATTGATGAATGACAAATAAACATCAGATGAACCTATAATCTAGTTCATTCACCAATAATGTCAAAATCGTTGTATGATTGTAACTTTGTGTCTTTGTGTGTTTTAAATGAGCATCCACTGATCTGTCAGTCTGAGCTCAGTGGACAGACTTCAAAGATCAAAGTTGCTCTAATCTCATGTCTTACATACATAGAGATTGCCTTCATTCATCCCAAGGGAGAAATAAATGTTTAATTCAACCCAAATAAATAATGAAAACCAAAGCAAACAATCACCAGTCTATTAGTAGTCAGATTAAGGCTCTTTTGTATGTGGTTCTCTGCCTTTTTGGGCTTTCAAAACCGTTTTAATGACCCCAGACATTTGTTTTTTTGCAAAAATCTTTTTTTTTTAATCCTGTAATAATTTTCCATACTATGTTTCAAAGACAGGTTAATTTTAGATGACATTTAGTATATTATAATGGACAGAGGCAGAAAATCCAGGTGTAGATTAATGTACAATGACAGAATTGTATTTTCCATGGTCAGGATATGTACAGTCAGTCCAGCTTCTATTTATAAGGCTGACAATTAATACTGAACAAACAATAACTCAGACTATGAATCGTGAAAAAGATGCAGCATCTGAAACTGACCATAGTGAACATGTAACAGATAAACAGAACCATATGCTTCAGTTTCACACTCACTGTTTGTCCGCCATGGGGTGGGATTGTCCCTGTCAACTCAACAGAGGTTTTATTTGTGAGTTATAATTTGTACTTTGTTTCCAGCAATTTCTCAAAATTTCAGGCATCTCCATTTGAATTCCAGGTGACCCCACATAGGGCTCTGACCCCAAGGTTGAAAAACACTGTCCTAAACATATATCGATTTGAAAAGGATATTTGATCAACACCTTGAGTGATTTTTGTTCATTTTTTTTCACAAATGTTCACTTTGACTTAAGGGTGAACTGATAAGATTAGCCAAAGGTGAAGGGTGCCTTAACATCACATCTTAAATACATGTGAAAGAAACACAACAAAGAGTCAAGCAAACAATCACCAGTCTATTAGTAATCAGTTGTAGAGTCTGGTAGCAAATAAAGGATCCTCTGTATGGAACTAAACATATTTGAAAAATTGTCTGTGTTTCATGTCTAATTTTTCATCAGTCTTCATTTTGCATATATATATATATATATATATATATATATATATATATATATATATATATGTGTGTGTGTGTGTGTGTGTGTGTGTGTGTGCAAAATGAAGACTGATGGAGAAGGGGAAAAAAACTTTGATCTCAATGACTTAAGGATGATTTTTTTAATATAATATATTATCAGAAATGCATGGAGTGTACAAATATACTATATAATAAACTGAAATAATTCAAGAAAAACAACAACAAAAAAAACTTACCAATGGAAAAAATGAAAATTATCTTGGTAAGATTTCTTGAAATAAGATCTGAAATCTGAAAATAAGTTCTAATATCTCACTGAAAATCTACTCTTAAGGTGATTATGTCTTATTTTAAATGTGTTTAAATATTTGGACTAGAAATGAGAAAACTACATGTTTTTCCATTGCACTGGTGATTGTTTGGCTCTTTATGGGTTAAAACAGATTGCCTTCCACTTGGACTCACCCATATCCTGCTGTCCTGCTTTGCTCGTTGGTATCCAGGACTCTTGCACCACAAGGACTACGTTCAGGATCGCAGTCTTCATCTGATCCATCCTCACAGTCATAGTCACCGTTACACTGGAACCTTTGGTTGATGCAAGAACCTGCATGTGAAAAGACACTTTAAATGACAACAGCTGACAGTAAATGTGTTTATATGTCCTGTATGTTTATATGTTAAAACAAGCTGTTCTACCTGACTCGCATTGGAACTCTGAATCAGAGCAAACTGGAAGTTGTTGGTCACAAACAACATCTGTTACACAGAACTCTCTGTCCCCTACGGATCCTTGGCAGGACTCACCTCCAAACTGGCCAAAAACCTCTATAGTTCGAGAACGCCTCTGAGGATCACAAATCATATCACACTTTGTTAATAACTTCCAGATTGTCATTTAACAGTTTCCAAGGTACTGTGATTACAACAAGTCTGGTTTTGTAACGGTCAGTTTTTTTGGGCTTACACGTGTTTTTGTACAAGGATCACATGAACCCCACTCTGACCAGGGGCTCCAAACACAGTCTACTGCTGGTGGATCAGGAAGCTCCACTCCCCTGAAATACATATTTTAGGAAATGCAATAAAGTGTGCCTGCTGTACCTAAATCCAACTTGCGTATGTTGATGAAATGAAACAGGAAATACATACATTCCTTCTCCAAGCATTACCACAGTAAGACAGAGGGCACAGACGCCGAGCTGGAGACCAACCTTAGTCCTCATACTGAAGATGTAAAATCTGAACAAGCAAATAGCGTCATTCTCTGTATTTAATCTTTTTCACCACCAGTCTGTCAATGATTATCCAGCTGAAAAAGAACTATGAGGTTGTTGTCATCAAATCAATAGTTGGGATTTCACTTCCAGTCGTATTGATTCAGGGCTGGAAAGTTCTGAACTTAAGCATCAGAATGAGAGCACTCTTAGTCACACACTTCATAGATTTTGTGTCATTAAAGCTTCCTATAACAACAACAAAACTTTTAATGTATTGAAACACACACTGTTCTCTTACTCCCATACATATGAACACAAATACAAATGATATACACATCTCTAATGATAGAATACAATAGACATATAATCATAGATTTAGATTTGACTGAGGTGTTCAGAGATTTTCATTACAGTAAATGCTGCACCTATGTCAGTGCTCTTCAACTGTTTCTCACTTAATGTAAGATGTATCACAAAAGAATAATTAAATGTGTTTCAATAATTCTAATCACAAAAACAATCAAATAAGTAATAAAATAACTAAAATAAAAAAGTAAATAAAGTAAGTAAAATAAGTAAATAAAATAACTGACACTGCAGAAATCACATTCATGATTGTGTTTGGTGTGTTTTGGGATAGAAGAATCATATGCCAACATGCATACCTCACTTTTTTAAGTGTAGCAGTTAACTTGTGGACAATTAGCTCATTTAACCTCAGAATTATAGAAAGGTATATATGATCTAAGTTTGAAGCAAAGACCTTATTTTTCTCCCTTTTTTCCCACAGCTGGTCAGTTCAGAGGCTGGTAGTTTATTCTGTAACTGGAAAAAGTACAGGTGTATATATATATTTTTTAGATTTTCTGTAGATAATATTGGGGGTTTTAACTTGCTAATGGATCCATTTATTAGACTTTCATTTTGGTGATTCCAGGATTATGCAACATGTGTGGCAGGTTTACACTAAAGTAAATATTTACAGAGGTAGTTTTGAACATTGAAACACATTACATTAGTGGTAAATTTAGGTCATTGTATGGAGGTGTAAAATTATACAAACCTGCCTTTCATACTTACCATGCATGCACTCTTGAAGTACTTAGGTGTTTAGATTGTTTATTTTTGAAGTTACCAGTAATAAAGCTCTTGCTGTGCAGGTTTGCAGTGTGTGCTGCTGTTTGCATTTCTGTCCACAAGATGGCGACATCAATCAAGGAGTATGGAGTGTTCTACATTCCCAGGTCTGTTTATATACAGTAAAGAAATTATCTGCAGTTAAAGAAAACAATGATGTTGAAAATTTCACTTTCACTTCGAAACAGTTTCTTTGTCAGTGCATCATATTCTCACATCTTCGTTAAAAGTAGTCTTACATGATGCACAGGAAGCTTTAAACCGTCGTACCTAATGATCTGTCATGTGATATGACAAGCTTTTGCTGAGTCTGCAGAAGTTTGTTCTTCAAAAGGAGGGAGTGCAGTGTGTGTAAAATACAAAAAAGGAAAACAGAACACTCTTCAGTGTAGAGACACACAATACAGAAGTGAACTTAAAGTTAGACATAAGATGTATTTGTATTATCAGATTATTTAGCTGTCTAATCGTTCAGTGTCAGCAGACAGGGTTTAATTCATGAACACATATATACTGACAAATAAACACAAATACTTATGTTTTTTCAGTGTTAAATTTGAGACTATTCAACATGCTGACCTGGTTTTTTCTGCTGACTTAAGTAAACACAGTCAGAATATTCCAAAGTCAAAGTGAGGCCTGCCCTGTCCTGTCCTGTTTCTTACCCCAACACTGATAATCTCCTGTAAGCACAGTTGGGGTAGTCTAGGGGCTATGTGGTCATGGCCCACTGGAGAAGTGCAAATATGTGCTGAAGTCACCACTTTTATGAGGTCCGGCAGTTTCCCCACAGCTTTCTCAGGAAACCAGAGGGTAGGTAAGGTGCTTGGCCAATGTTTCTCTTGACTAAAAAGACTTCCTGTTTTTTTTTTTTTTTTGGAGATGGGGGGTGGTTAAAACTGGGACAACCTATTGCTCAGTTTTACTGTAATTTACACACACAGTGTCATGAAAAATATGAAATCTAGCAGTATATGATGATGTTATTTGCTGATATTCCAGTTTCCTTACTGGTGATGTTTTTAGACTGAGACTGAGGAAATGAGTGATGACACTTGAGAGTTAAAAGAACAGAGTGAGACAGAGAGGATAAAAATCAGAGACTAGCTCAATTATGGAGTTGAGATAAGTGGCTATCTTAAGTTCTGGCAGTAGTGGCTGCTGGTTTCAGGATTCACGCCCTAAAACCTTGATGTGTGGATTGTGGCCTTCCTGTCACAAACTGGGGAGAAGACACTTGCCAGTGGATTGCTTCTCTCAGCATTTTATCATATAAATAAACCTGCTAATATGCTCTAGTCCATGCTGACTTATGCCATCTACTTCTGAGACTGGGTGCCCTGCAACTTTTACTTTTCTTGCCAGAATCCATATCACTCACATTAGCGTGCACTCTATAGTCATCCTGTATGATGCAAGTGTTCATTTGTATTGCATGTGTCAGACATTATGGCAGAGAATGAATCACCTTCAGTAGAAAACAGAACCATGTATTTAACCGTATGTCATCAGATGTGGGACATAAACCCATGAGGTGAGTAGATAGTCTTCTATTTTACCTTTATGCCCTTATTGTTGCATAGATATTTAAGATAGAGTAAAAAAAAAATACTAATAAAACATAGTCATATGTAGATATATTTGAAGAGATTAAACAATGTAAGCGCATTCATTATGTACATAGAAACATATATTTCTCTGAAATTGAGAATTTGATATTAAATGTTCAGAAAGTTCCCCTGTTTAAAATATGATCTGTACATGTCAGTGATTTGTGATTTAAAGACAAAACACACTCTCAGATAGTCAAGTCAGTTTTGAGGGGCTCATCACCTAAAAACCAGCTTCTGTCAGCAGAACAGCAGATACAAAGCCAGGAAGTACGTCCTTCCTCTGTACTTTTCTCTTTTATTACTCAGCTCTCAGTATACAGTAGACTACATGTCCTTGTATATATTTTTATTTGCCTCTAAATCATCATTCTGTAGTTTCTGGGAAGTTAAACCTGAAGACATTAAATGGTCTATATGGTTGTTTGTCTACAGACTTACAACCTCAAGCATTCTTTTTTAGCAGAAACATATGTTCGTACTAAAAACTGTTGGCTATGTAACCAGTACTGACAACATTTATAGAATGTCAACTCAGTTGTGCTGCAAAGCCTTTGGGTTAAGTTTAATTTATTATTATTATTAAACAAACACACCATTATCATGTGATTATATGTTCCTCAATCATTTAACAGAAGAAGTGTTCATCATAATTCTCCAATGTTTACTGAGACAGATTTACAGAAGTGAAACCAACCAGTGAAGAGGAAAAATGAACCACACTGACATCATTACTCATGTTGTTGCAGAGCTCAATGTTGACACTTATCCTAGATAGATATGACAAAACTTTGGCTTTCTTTCACAATAATCTGATTTTATGCTTTCAGTGACAAATGCATTTTTTTCTTTTAATTACTATCCATGTTCTTGCTTATACCCACTACCCAACTCTTCATTTAATTATCCCAAACAAATGCAAAGCCTGCTAAAGCTTCCCATAAACATGAAGCAAAGTATTTCCTGTGTGTCTGAGGATTTTCCTCCTGGGAAGATCATCACTGGCACTCAGTTCTTAGAACAGAGAAAACGGTCATTATATGGCTACATCACTATATGGTATCAAATGCCAGTGAAACTGTACATTTATACTGAGTGAGCTGATGACTGCACTGGCTTTCTGTAATTGCAATAATACTTCAACACAGAGGAAATATACTGCCAGGACTTCAGAAAATTGTGCTGCGTTTGCAAGAGTGTAACCTCCATCTGTTGTGGGCTCTTCTTCTATTCTTCTGTCACACTGCTTTCACTTTATGGTGCTTAAATAGTAGGTATGAGCTGCAGTTTAAGGCTATCATACAGTTCTGGAAGAGAAAAGGTGGGATTTATTGTCCTTTTTCCTCCCCTATAAGGCTAGTTTTACCACTAATGTTGTGCAAGGACTTCTTGCTTCATCTCATCTGCAGCCTATCATGACACATGTTGCAGCCATTGTTGCTCAATGAAAATAAAAGAAATCAAATCCTCACATTTACATTCATTCAGATCTTGTGTGTTTAACAATGACATGCATACCGAGATATTATTATAAAACATGGGGTGAGAGTTTGACTTTGAAAATAAGGTCATACACTTGTTTCTGGTACAAAAACCCAGACTCAGTAAACCTTAATATATTCTTATCTCATCTCTTTCCTCTTTCACTTCAAGGCACGTAGAGCCAACCATGATAACCAGGTCTGTCCATTTGGGTCTGTTACAGGCAAGATGTTGGGCTTGTGCCAGGGTCACATTGCAGGTCCTAGGGTCCTGGGTCCACTACACCCAGCCAGCGGGTGCGGGGTGCACCTCTGGGTCTTCTCCATCTGGCTAGCTGGGCCAGGGTGCCAGGGTGGTGCTCGTTGGGTGTTCCACAGGCAGTCAGAGAATGTAGCCATATCAGCGCACTTGCAGCATTGCTGTGAGATGAGATGCTGGGGGCTGTTGGATTTGGTCCCTTGGGGTCTAATTTGTGACATACTTCCACCAGTTAATATCTTCAATCCTGGAGTCAAAACTGTCAAGGCTGGCCGCCAGGGTGTTATTCAGTGGCCAGGTTTTGGCACCATACAGGAGGACAGATGACCAAGGCGTTGTAGACCTGGAGCTTAGTCTCCTGGGATATGTGCCTGTGTCGCCACAGGGGTCCTTACAGGGGTCTCCACAGGGGTCTCCATAGGTGCTGCATAACAGGGGGTGAGGGTCAAACCTTGAAAATAAGCACGCAAGCTTGTATCTGACAGACAACACAGATTTCAAAAACTCATATATTGTAAAAACAAAACAAACCACAAAAACACACAGAAAGTGCAGATTCCGCCAAGGCAGATGCAGCCCCCCCCCCTTCCACTGATCACCACCACACTTTTATCACGTGTTCTTAGTGCCAATATCAACATTTTCTTAAAAATTCTGCCAAATCTGTCCATAACTTTTTGAGATGTCTTGCTAACTAACAACCAAATCAGCAAAAACAGTAATAACTTTAGCATTTAACATGCATATTTAGATAAAATGTTAAAACAGGAAAACTTTGAAAATAAGGATGCAAGCTTGTCTCTGGCTGAAAACACAGATAAACATTTGTTGTTGTTGTTTTTTTAACAAATGTGGGCATTTAACAATAACATGCACACACAGAGGGAAATATTTTGGAGAAAAAAAAAGGATTCTTGTCTCTTGTCAGAAAACACAGATTTGATCAAATGTAATAACCTACAAAAGGATCCTAATCAGATCACACTATGATCACATCTTTTATGACCCACTTCCATGGTTCCTCGTAAGCAGACGCCTTTGCACGTCAAGAGCCCGCCCCTTTTTGTTGAATCCTGCAGTTTAAAGTGGGCTCTGTCCGTCACTGAAGGGTTAAACTGGGAGTTTGCAGCAGTCTCTCCTTTCTGTCCACGGCATTTAGGGGGAAAAACATCTGACTCCTGCGCGTTTTCCCGAAGCTGTGCGTGATTTCACTCCATTTCCGAGGCATCACAGGAGCGACAATCTCCGTTTGGACTGTGGGTTTTCACCATCTCCGTGCGCTTTTCTAACAGGTAGATTATTGCCTTGTGGTTCCATCTGTGCGTAAGTGAGGCTACGGGTTCACCAAACGACTCCAAGGAGCCGTTTTACAAAGAATACAGTGATTTGATTCATGGGGTAGCTTCAAACAACAATTATAACAACAACAAAAAAGTTTGTTAAGGTTGCTCAGGCTTGGAGTAATTGTCAGAATATTTGTCAATCTAAAAAAAACAAAAAAGAAAAAAAAACTGAAATTAAATGTTCTGTTAATTTGAGTCCCTCAGCTCCAGGATAATGAAATGAATACAATTAATTTTCCTATCTCTCTGACCAGTTTCTGTCTAGATCAGCCTTATTTATCTTCAATATGAACACATTTCATTGCTTTTCTCTGTTCACTTCTTGTGTTGCACCTCCTTTTCACAGTCATGTCCTAGTTCTGTGCAGACCATTTTCATTTTGTATGAAAGTGTCTGCATGCCCTCTGTGTTCACAGTGGGCCTGTGGTATTTCACCATCTCATTCACTTGCAGACTGAGTCATTCCCTGATTTCCTCCAGATGTGCAGTAGTTTACGTTTCCTGACTGCCCAGGATTGTGACATTTCTGTCCTTGCACTGCAGTTATTTTGCTGACAAATATGAATTCAGACTTGTCTTCTGTGCCTCTAATGTTATTCAGTGTGGTGACAATAGTGGATGTCCTATAAAGCTATGGATTACTTGTCATCTTTCATAAATTTGGTGGTTGTTAAAATGTAATCCTTTACCTCAGACTTGTACAGCTGACATTTTACTGTTTTATTAGTCTTCCAAGGA
The DNA here is from genome assembly GCA_020466265.1 of Siphamia tubifer. Taxonomy (NCBI): domain Eukaryota; kingdom Metazoa; phylum Chordata; class Actinopteri; order Kurtiformes; family Apogonidae; genus Siphamia; species Siphamia tubifer. Next base: position 49,698,493 of record CM035794.1, on the reverse strand, counting down.
CTCTGACACCACTGTAGGCCCCACATAACTGTGTATATATAGGATTATGTTTTGTTTGTTTCCACCTTTTGAGCAGTAAAAAAAAGAAATCTGATGAAAGCCAAACATATCCTCATAGCCTTGGCTGCTGCACCAGGGCAAGTAACTCTGCTTTTTATTTATTATTTTACAGCTGTTCAGTAGTTGTAGTGATGTAGATATGGATCTGGTGTGCATAAGGAGGCTCTTGGCACTAAACTGGAATACACTTATTGACCCACATGTCAGCATCTGTTATCTCATCCTGAAGTGCTGTCATTTCCTTTATGAATAAAAGGAATTGCACTCCTGACTGGTTTAATGATAAACAATAACACCAGACTTGAATGTCTGGGCTTTTGTTTGGTTAAGAACAGTCATAATTAGTACACAGTGGGATTCAGGTTTGTGTCCTTCACACACCTGTGTAGACCCTGATTCCAAATCATCATCCTAATAAGCATTGTTTTGCTGAATGAACCTGAAGGTAAATGATCTTTCTAAAAGCTCAAACTTCCATTTGTAATTGCTTAGCTGGACATCACGAGATCCTATGCTTCGCTAGCGTAACATTAACTGCAGGTAATTGCTCAACCTTTGCTCACTTCCAACCTTTGCTCTATCCTCCGGTACTCACAGCCTCTTTACACAACGTACTCAGCCAGTGTAGCCTCTGGAGCTGGTCTTAAAGGTATGTCCAACTCATAGGTGGTGAACATGTCTCCTATATATATTTGTATCATAATTACTGAATTAACTTTGTGTTCGAACCTGTTGCTGATGTTGTGATGTCTAGTGGTATTATCTACAGTTGTTGTTAGACCATCAGAAGTCACCAAAAACAATAGCTATGCAATCAAGCACTAACTCCTGTGTGTAGCATGTGACTAAAACAAAAAAGGCAACATAGAATGCCTAAATGCATTGTTTTTGTCAGTACAATGCTATATGTATTGAGGTAAAATTTTAAGAGAACATGGATAGATATCAGCTCTGAAATTAAACTCTAAATGACTATTTTTGTTGTTGTAATATTTCTCGAAACAAATGTACCTTTAGTTGGATCAGGCATGACTAAGAAATTATAGAAAACAAAGGTAGTCTGATATTTTTTCTGTGACTATTCTCTATTGATACATCATGTTCAGTCATCTGTATTTTTAAGGTTTTCTGGTTCTCTCCTCTTTTGTGATGTTATTTATATTGACAGAGAAAAGGTTGTGATGATGTCCAACCTAGTTCAGGTCTTGGATTTTAAATAATTAGTCTAAAATGTCACATGATGTGACAGTGTTGGATTTTTTTTTTCTCCTCGCCTGCATGGACTGATATGTTTCACATCAATTTTATATTAAAAGCCTCTATAATATGTAAATATAATGGTAAGTGAATAATGCATTTGTTGAAAAGTTAGTATTTTTAGAAGAAGTCCGTCCTAAATGAAACCCCTGTCAAGTGTGAAGCAGGGTGAAAGTGTGTGTTTTTGTGCTCTGAGAACACAGGATTTTATGAGTCATATGGATTCATGTGCTTCTCTGAAGTGTGTTTCTGAGGTTGTAAATGTTTACTGTGGACTCTTAAAAGAAAATTATTGCTGATGTGTACAAAACCTTCCCAAAATGTACTTACAGTAGTCATCACAATCTGCTTTAATTGGAATATTTTACAACCCAGTCTTGTTTTTAATTTCTAACAAAAGAATCAACCTTTTTTGCGTTGTCTCTTCACACTAACTGTCTTACTTCTTCTTTTCTTGCTCCAGAAAAACAACAAGGAAAGCATGTGTGGGTTTTAAGAGTCATCTGCTCTGTTGACCTCACTGACCCCAGAACACGGAGCTGCTGTCTTTTTGACCCCTGACTGTTCACTTGTCCAGTTGAGGATCACTCCGCACCATGTCTGCAGAGGTAGAGAACAGCGTGCCCGTCCACGCTGATCCCAGTGTTGCCTTACCGCCTACAGCCTCGTCCAGCGACTCCCCTCCCACTTCACCTTCAACAACCCCATCTAAGGCTGCATTCAAGAAAGAGAAAAAGAAAGGTGAGAATTGGAAGACTTGATAATGTCGATCAACCCCGTGAAGACCTGTTTGAGCTTAAAGTTTGTTTTGTTTTCTTGAAATATTCACAGTTCCAGAGAAGACAGATGAGTACCTGCTGGCCAGGTTTCAGGGAGATGGAGTGAGGTACAAGGCCAAGCTAATTGGCATTGATGACATCCCAGAAGCCAGAGGAGACAAGATGTGCCAGGACTCCATGATGAAACTGAAGGCAAGAATTAGAATGACTGAAATATATTCAAGATAAGATTTATTGTCCCATACGTGAAATTATTTTGGCTAATAGTGCTACACATTCCAGTCCAGAAAAAAATATTAGACCATCCATTCTTCAATTTTTTCGATTGTTTATTTTAATGCCTGGCACAATTAAAGGTAAATTTTTTTTTTTACAAATAATAATAAAAAAAAACGGCTCATAATTGTTTAATTTCAGAGCTTACATCTATCCATTTTCCATTTTTTCTTGACGGCAAAAAATCTTAAATCGATATATATGGAATTGTACTGACAAAAACAATGCTTTTAGGTATTCCATGTTTTCTTTGGTTTTGTTTTACTCCCATGATACGAACAGGAGTTAGTGCTGGATTGCATAATCACTGTTTTTGATGGTCTAATATGTTTTGCCATGATTGTATAGTAACAAAACACACTTGGTCACTAGATTTTAGAGTCAGTTTAACCACATTTGTGTTAGACCTAATGTATATATTGCACCTTTCCTTCCCAGGTAAAAGTAACTACATTAAATACAATTAACACAACAAATAAATTTAAAATGATTTAAATAATTACATTTCTTCAAAACATTCCTTAATTTTTAGTGCCAGGGATAAAAAAAAAAAAGATTATTAAAGGATTTAAACATGTAAGCTTTAAGAGGAAAAGCTTGTTGCTTCTGCAGCTTTGATCACTGGTGTTTGCTATGAATGTGTCCTCAGTGGAGACAATAGTCTGCAGAAACTTTACAACCCTTCACTTTAAGTGTAACCGCTTCTCCAATTTCAGCAATTACCTGATTCTGGACAGATCTATATGTCAGAAAGAGGCTGAGGACTGACAATCATAAAACGATTAAACAGACATATCGGAGGATTTTTATTTGGGGTTTGATTCCCAAAGGGCTGACAGAGCAAGAGGAAAGCTGACGATAATTTTTATAACGGGACGTGGCACATTGCATCATATAATTTATTTTACATCTCAAAGCATGTTTTCATGTGCACTGCTGTAATTCATTCCATGCTTTGCATCCTGTGCAGTACAATCATTCTCGCATGTAATATATTTAATCATCCTGTGCAATATTTAAAACATTTTTATATGAACAATTTTTATCTTCATACTCGTACTATATAGTGTTAACTGCACTGTCTTGGACTATATATATATATATATATATATATATATATATATATATATAGCCCTCCAATCTCATTCAGTATAATGACAATAAAGGGTATTCTATTAAATTTAAAATGCGAAGTACTTCAAATCTCATCTGTTTTCCTTTTCCTCAGGGTATGGCAGTTGCTGCTCGGTCCCAAGGTAAACACAAACAGAGGATCTGGGTCAACATTTCCATGTCTGGCATTAAGATCATTGACGAAAAATCCGGAGTGAGTTTTTCCATTTTTCTCTTTTATTATTGTTGAAAGACTACAAACTAAAGCTGAGCAGTATAACAGTTTATAGACATTTCACTGGTTAAAACTTGAATTTGTATTATTTGTCTTGTCATCCAGGTGATCGAGCATGAACATGTGGTGAATAAGATCTCCTTCATTGCCAGAGATGTAACGGATAACAGGGCATTCGGATACGTTTGTGGAGCAGAGGGACAGCATCAGTTCTTTGCCATAAAGACTGCACAACAGGTAAAGTTTCAGAGGGGGGGGGGCACAGTCACTCTCTACCACACACAAACTTAATGTAAATACAGTAATCTGTAAAGACAACACCAGGACGTTTACAATAGTTTCATTGTTTGTCTCTCCACATAGGCAGAGCCCCTGGTCATTGACCTCAAAGATCTGTTCCAGGTCATCTTTAACATGAGGAAGAAGGACTCGCAGGCCTCACAGAAAGAAACAAAAGTAAGAGGAAAAACTAGCATAGGTTTGATATGTTTTTCTTTTCTTGGTTTAAGTTCTAGTGTGAGAACATTTTCATTAAGTGTAGCCATCTGGCACAGTCGACAGGGTACACTGTATGTACCTCCTGAACATCAACACTGCCTCTCTGTGTTCCCTCAATGAATCACATCTTCAGACATTCCATTGAAATGATGTGAAATAACACATAAGTATAATCATTAACAGTCTGCATCTGTTCGCAGGGTGAAAATGGCAGTACGGTAGTTGAGGTAAGCAGTGAGCTCCTTTTCTTCAAATACTTTCTCAGACTCCTCCTATAACCATGTTTTTCTCTTCTTTTTTTCAGAATGGAGGTGACGCCTTGCTAAGTATGGATGATTCAAAAACTGCCCAAGTAGGACTTAACTACTTTTTTTTAAACTTAATGTTAAACTAAAAACCACAGTATTAGGATAAATACAGTATGTTTTTGTTTCTTTTGACATCCAGCCAGTGGAGCAGCTTGACCTTTTTGGAAACATTACGACCCCCCCAGACATTCAGGCTCCAAATGTAAGTGTGGTGCCATGGTGTAAAATGTTCCCTTTATGTGAATGACATAGAGGAATTATACTCCCTGGAATGGTCTTTATTTCTTATAAGCTTAATGTTACAATGTGCACTGTAGTTTTGTCATATGCAGAAATATTACCTCTTGTCTTGGCAGTTGCTTTTGGCTTTACATAATGTTAATCATTTTTATAAACATAAAATAACTTCAGCACTTGTTCTATCAATCAATGCGTGTGAAGTCAATTCTATAAAGTTTACAATTCTTGTAAACTGTAGATTAATTATGGACTGAAGTGTGTGTGTTTTTAAAAAAAAAACAAAAAAAACTTTAAAGAATTGACTCTTTGCTTCATGTTAATCTGTTTGTCATCAACCATTTAAAGCTGCTACAAGTAGAAGACACAGTATATATTTTATTGGCTTTGGTGACATCTGGTGCATTGTATTGGTAGTGATTTATACCACAGTTTCTGGGTCAACATACCATTGCTGTTTCACTACAAGAAGCAAACATTTTCATAATAAGCAGGCTTTTAAAAAATGTTTTTACTTTCTACAACTAGCAGCTTTAAAAGTGTTTTCATACCATATGATTCATATTTCATTATATTCACAAATGTTTCGCTTCCACTGCAGAACTGATTCATGAATGTGTCTTTTCTCTCCCCCACTGTCCTCATGTTAACCAGGATGCTAATGATATTCTCTTGCTGGACTTTTCTGCTGAAGTTGACAGTAATCAGAACTTTATAAAGGGAAATTCCTTTGGTACTTCCTGTGGCCCTAACCAAAGGGCAACTCTCCAGACAGAGAATCCTTTTTCTGCAACGTTTGGCTATTTTCCAACTCCAGACAGTGACCCGTTTAGAGATGACCCCCTTTCCAAGTCACCCACTCAGTCCATCCATAACTCTTCAGAGATGTCCTTTAATACTACCAATCACCTAAACAACGCTACTGACAATATTAATAATGAAATTAACAGTGTTTTAAATATAGACTCTGATCATGTCAGTCAGCAAATAAATGAGTTAACCAGTAAGACAATGATCCTCGCTCTCAATAATGGCCACTGGCCGTTAGGAGGCAAGATACCTCAAAACAACACAATTACCATGATGGATGGAAATGATTCTGGAGCGGCTCTCTCAACCAGAAACCCATTTTTTGGCACATCTTTGAAAACGCCCCCTGTCGCTAATGGCATATCACATGACCCGCAACCCACGGTGACTCATAGCAAGGATTCAGTTGTCCTAAACCCACCTCCACAGAGCTCTAAGGCTGGACGAGGTCGAAGGAGCACAAAGGTGAAATTTCATAGCTAGATGGTGATGTTGCATGTTTTATGACTTAAGTGGGTTTTTACATCTATTTTTTTTTTTTTTTTTTGTACGATTGTAGCTGATGGGCTAACATCTCCTTTACAGGACGTTTGGGTTGTTCTCTGGTGTCTGACATTTACATACCAAAAGATGCACTGGGTTTAGATAAGGCTGGTGACTTACAGTTGCAGGCTTGTTGTATGTTTGGGTTTGTGCATGCACTGGTGAACAAATGCTTTTCTAACTGGCTCTAATAAATGACATCTGATTGTGCTGCTGAACTATTAACGCTAACCTTTGTCATCTCTGCTCACAATCTATTTTCTAACACTCATGCCTCAGGGAATAAAGCACGGGTAAGTTGGGATGTATCCATGCATGTTCACAAGTATTTAAATCTGAAATGCATAATAATATTAGAATGCAGTGAATTATATTGTGCTGTTGATCCATGTTTGTTCTTTAAATTTTGGCTACAAAATTAGTTCATGTTAATATTTTATTTCCTCAATAGTCTACATCAAGTGACCTATTTGGAGAAGATCTGTTTGCTGCTCCCGCTCAGTCTGAAGGGTTGTCTGCTCCAGGTGACCTTTTTAACAGTTCACCTGCTAACTCCACTCCATCCTCCATAGCTGCCCTGGGTAAATTCAACAGACATCAACTCTGTAACGTATGCAAACACAGATGTGGTCAGTAAGTTTTTAATTTCTTTCCTGTCCTCTTCCATTTTTATCTTTAGGAAATCTACAATTGGGTCCTCCAGCTCCCTGCCCCACAACTGTCCCTACTACAGGCATGTGGGGAGCAACTACTGTTGCCCCCTCCATGTTTCCCATGCCAGGAATGATGCCTCCAGGTCCGAGGCCTGCCTACCCACAGCCATCTGCCTTTGGTGGTCTACCCATACCACCCACAGCATGGGGGCAGCAAATCCCAACTCAATTTAACCCTCCTCTTTCCCCACCCCACCTAGACTGGGGTCATCCTGCACCAGCTGCACCACCTGGTGCTCCAGGTTGGGGTCAGCCCTCCACTAATCCTTTTCACGGTGGTCATTTTGCTGCAATGGGGGACCAGCAAAGTCCATCACGCCCTGCTCCTAGACCTCCTGCTAAGGAGACTCCTCCAAAGCACAACAGTGCCTTCACAGCTTTGGACCCCCTTGGGGATAAAGAGAAGAAGACTGGAAAGGATATGTTCAAGGACTTCCAGATGGCTAAGCCCCCTGCCATCCCAGCAAGGAAAGGGGAACAAGCACCCAACTCTGGTCCTGGGCCCACCAGCAATGAAGGGGGTGCGTTTGATCAGTACTTTTCCAGTAAAGTTGGGGTGGCTCAGGATGCTGCAGATCATGATGACTTTGATATCGGTCAGATTTCATCAACTGTTAATGGTAAACCAGCTACTGAGTAGAAAGGTTTATAGGATAATGTGTATGTTTTAATTGCTGCCACTGATAATGAACATTGTCTCACATACATGTTTAGATGCTCCCAAACAAACTCCTATTCCAGCTGGAGCTCCAAGCTTTAACCCAAGCCTTCTGGAAGCTGCCTTCTCTCCAGCTGGCACTGCAAACAATTCAGCACCAGCCCAGGGGCAAAGCCTCGGTCAGGACATGTTTGATGAAGCATTTGGAGCTCCAAATTCAAGTCCATTTGGACCTCCGCCTGTAGCTGTGGTACATAAAGTCACACAAACTCATCACTCAGAGTATAAAAGGCAGGTCACAGTAACATGTAATTCTGCGCCCCCCCCCCCCCCTTTTTTTTTGTCTTTCAACAGAGCACTCCAGTTGGTCAGAGTTCTGGTTCAACAGCTGCTTTTGGGGATCCTTTTGGAAACCCTTTTGCTTGACCATAAATTTGTACAAGTAAGTATTCTGTTCATGTGCATATTACTAACTGACTTAAAAATGGGAAATTAAGTCATTTCACACTTTTTTTTTTCTCTCATTCACAGTTGACATGGAGTAAATGAAGATCTTCAACTGAAACACCATCTTTAGGACAATTTGTTGCAAAGTGCTCAAGACAATCCCAATGATGAACTCTTTCATAATTGTCCTACACTTTTCCACTTCCACTCCTGATGTCTTTGTTTTTGCATCTAATCAGTAGTTTCTTATGTCTGAAGACCACTGATCTAGAAGATGAAGTCATGATCTGCTGAAGGAAAGAACATGTGTGAAAGAAGAAATGTCCAAGGAAGTTAACTGCTGATGCTGTTTGTACTAAAGAAATAAAATAATGAAATCATATCACTAACTTGTTATTCACCTTTATATTTAGATTTTTTTTCTGGATTTGTAAATGCATTCCACCTTTGGGTTTGATAGTAAAGGGTGTGTACAATTTGAGGTAAAGGTAGCCCAATAGGTAAGTTTCAGTAAAGTGACTATGATGATGTCGCAACTTCAGCTGGAGGGCAGGAAGTAACCATGTCCAATGTCGCTATGGAAGAAACCATTGAAGAGATTGTGATTACTGTATGGGTTTAGATCCAGTGTGTAAAATGGATACATACAGTTCGTTAAATATGTATTGGACGTGAGCCATATCTTATGAAAATTAATGAGTTTTGACTGAACCCAAAGATTTTCCAACAATCTCGGCTGTAGACATCACTAACTACACGAAGCAGCATTCGTGCATTATTGTGTTCTGCAGAGTGTTTATGAAATTGTTCACTTTTTATATATTTCTCTTATCTTGTCAACATGTCCCGTCCAAAATGAGGGACATGGTCTAATGTTTATTTATATATATATATATATATATATATATATATATATATATATATGGGCAGTTTTTTCAAGTTGACTTATCTGTCAATAAAGTCGCGTCGACTGGGTCACATTGTTAGCGGACAAACGACAGACACGTGGCTTAAAAAAAACAAAAACAAAAAACACGGGCACACTCTGTCTAGCATTAGCAACTTGTATTAAAGTTTAGTGCAACGTAACAATGTCCACTGACAAGACACAAACGGCACCTTAACTGCAACTGTCCACCACTGTCCATATATATATATATATATATATATATATATATATATATATATATATATATATATATATATATATATATATATATATATATATATATATATATATATATATATATATATATATATATATATATATATATATATATATATATATGACTAAAAATTGAATTGATTTGAATTGTTTACTTGTAAATCAGCTGTTTGTTAACAGAAGCAGTTGAAACGCACACCAATAACTGTCATTTATTATGAGGTACTACATGTGTGTGATTCAGGACACATGACAAACCAGATACGATTTTGCCATTTAATTTCCCATTGAATACCATTCATTAATTTTCTGACCTCATTCCCCATGAGCCTCCCGGAAGAGGCAGAGACTCAAGGACTAAATTTGCATACCAGCATCCAAACATGGTTGATTTTAAAGCCAATTGACACTACATCATGAAGTCTAAACCAAATAAATTAAATTAAATAAATAAACCACGTCAAGTATATAATTGTATGTAATCTTTATCATTTCTATTTTATACCTCAGGCTTATTTTTTACTTGAATGTATTTCTATATTTGAAATGTAAAATATATTGTGAAATGTGATGTTTTTATTATTTTATTTTATTTTATTATCCTTATACTTTGGTGTATATTATCATGTATATATACTACACGTTGTTCAATAAAAAAAGTGAAAACAAAAAAACAGACGTCTCTTGCCTCATCAACTCGCTTGCTGCACTTAATTTCCCACAAGGCATTGCGGTCACAAAAATATTACATAACAAAAACATGGCGGAGTTGCATGTAGATGTGGATATGCTACTTACTACTTGTCGTCGAGAAATGAAAGCCTTTTTTTCTCTTGGTGTCTGACATATACGTTAACAGGTATGTTGCTCCAGTGTTGCCAAAGTGTTTAAAACCTATTCTGATTTAAATGTAGGCGTCCCACAGTCTGTAAAACAGTACACGTCTGCCTGTTTGAGTGAGTCTACTACGAGCGTGGTCATGAGTTTAAACTGTGCACTTTTCGATTTAATCTGACCATTTGTAACACATTATATATTGTATTCCTGTCTTTATATTTACTACAACTATTACTGAAGGTGTTGTTAACTTACCTGTATTTAGGCTAGCTTTCTGTCATTCGTATTCCTCTACTCCTATCTGGTCCCATATATGGAAGGCTCGATGCCTTGTCCGCGTTGCTAGCCAACGAAGTCGAACATCCGTGCATGGCTGTCATTTTACCTTGAGCAAGTTATGGTCATCTGAAAAGTACGGGGGTCCTATGAGTCTTTATACACAGGAGACATAATACATTCAATACATACATGGTTCAACATGTATTTGTTTATATCTCTCAGACGTGTTATTCAGCACTGGAGGACATACAGTATATATAAATATATATATATTTATATATATAAATATATATATAAAAAATATATATAAATATAAATGGTTTATGTACCGGTAAAACATTTATGTTTCCTATGTGTAGAGACTTATGGGGTACCCTGTACTTTTCAGATGACCATAACTTGCTCGAGTTTCAACCGATTTTCAAACGGTTTTGGTTTGTTATAAACATCAAATATGTAATTATAATACTGCATATTTATGAATAGTTATGTTGTCCTAAAATAATAATCTGAAACAGACTACATTATTTCCTATTACAAAAAGGCTATGACAAAGGCTGTATGTTGAAATCCCCACCCTGTACAGAGATGTGTAACACTGCAGCTATGAAGAATTGAAGCCTTGAGACCAAGAACCATGCGTGTATGGGCTAAAGTTCAGTGAACAGTTTACCCACCTGTAAAACTTTAGAAATACTTTATCTGCCTCTCAATAAATGTAATGCACCTCTTAATATAACATAATCACAGAAAGCACTATACGAATCATTAGTACCAGTAGTATTGGGATAAACACTATTGTTTTCTGATGTGTCCAAGCATCCAGTATTATAACCATGTTAATAACATTTCTAAGAAATCAAACCATTTGTAAAACTGTCCAAATGTCAGCGAGATAAGAGTATTAATGTTAGTGCATATCACTGAACTTACCTTAGTTTACATCAGGTTCTGCCAGAAAGCTTGCCTTTGTTAAAATGGCCAACCTGTGATGATGTTCGACTCTGCCTTAAGGCATCTCGCGATCTATATAAATCTATGCTTGGTCATATCTGTCATGGAAAAACTGGTTTACACACAATCAGTAACTTGTGACAAAACTATCTTAAAACCACAATAACAAGCTTGGCTAGTCCTGTTATTAAAGTTTGGCTTTAAATATAAAAGGAATGCATATAAAGTAAAAGATGTACAGCATTTATAGTGTTTTCTTGTGTGATGCATATAATCTGCATTGAGAAAGCCTCAGTATATTGTTCTTACAGTCAGCTTTGCATTACAGAATAATCAGTGTTGTTACATGTGTAATGTTTTAGATTGGATTTATTGTTTGAATACTAATGCAGATTTCTCCATGTTCACAGATTTCTACATGTTCACGGGTTAAAATGTTTCGTCGATCAAGACTAAGTGTTCGGCCTCATATAGGCAAAACAGGAAGAACAGCTGCAACACCTCAAGAAGCCCCACCATTAAATCAGGAGTCTAGTGAACCCCCTAAAGATAACAGTGAGAGTCACACTGACATTGCTGGGACAGACAACAATTCTGCCGTGGTCCAATCAGAACAAACTCCACCTGCCAGGTGAGTAAGCATTACTGACTGATTTTATTGTTATACGCAAACAATAATATCTAATAACGATATCATCTAATAACAAAAACATCTGTCGCTCCTACTGTGCAGGGATAGTAATGACCAAAATGGGGAAAGCACCACCTCCTCAGCTGCTCTCCATAGAAGAAAGAGGTTTTCCATCAAGCCCAAAGTGGCTCCAGGACGACCTGCCACCCATCCTCGTACACCCAAATCTCCTATCAAACCAGTCTTGCAGTCTCACATTGAAGTACCCAGTTCAGATCTTGACAAACCAACATCGAGCCAAGTGGGCACCACAGCACATCCACAGGGACTCCCATCCCCAAGGCACCGCAGGGCTTCAGAAGAGATCAGGCAGGCGAAAACACAACCGAAGCCTACACTCACCTCCAGTGGCGGTTCAGAAACTTTATCTATTCCTCCAGCAGAGGACTTGGTTGAACAAGTTGATCTGCAAACAGACAACGGCAAGAGAGAGAGCAGTTCAAGCAGTCATGTAAAAGACGTGTCTCCAAGACAATCGGATAAAGTCCCCATCTCTCTACCAGATAAAGAAGCCATTGAAATATCAGAGAAAGCCAAGACTCTAGTGTCTTCTAAGAGTGTGATTTCAGCATTACCATCAAAATTCTCCTTAAGTAGACTCCTGAATGATGCATCTGATTTACAGAGGCTAGAAAAGGCCCGGAAGCTCAGAGAGTTGCTCAGACAAGAGACAGACAAAGAAAAGGTGAGTTCATAAGTTCATCACCTCGTACACCCTGTTATTTACCCTGACTGGTCTGTAATGTAGCGATTAATTTAAGTAAAAGGTATTTTCTCCTACTCTCTGTTCTACTGCTGCAGAAACTCAAAAAAGCTAAAGCCCGTGTTAAGGAGTATACTATAGATCCTTCAAAAATGACCATGAGGGACCTTATCCATTATCTACCTCTGTCAAGCCCTATGACGTAAGTGCATCACCTACAGTTTTGTCAAGCTTGTGTAACATTTAATACAAATATTTTTCTTTGTGCTGCAATTTTTTTTACTTCATTAATTTTCTTTTTCCAGCTCTGCACAGTCTGTGCAGGAACATGAGATTGTGGTTCCACCCTCCCCAGAAGGGTACGTTTTATCCTGTCTTGAATTTCTTTATTCTCCTTTCTTTTGTAATAATATTTGTATTCTTGCTAAAAAGATGATGTATTTATTTTTTATATTTGACTTTATAAGTTTTAGTATATAATGCAGATAAGTTTTTTTGCTGGAAGAAATGGAAGTTATCTGTTGTGTTCTTCAAAACAGACCTATAAAGGCCATTTCATGGTATTAGGATTGAGGAGATGACATAATGACCAGTGTCCCTGTCCTGCTTTACCATTTTGAGCTTACAGGCACCAACAGTCCCAGAGCAGTGCATTTATTGTTTTAGTACATTTTCTGTAAATTCTGTCCAATTGAAGATACCTGGGAGACACAGCTGTGTTGAAAACTGTTCCAGTTAGTCCCGTAATTGACACAGAATACATAGAGACCTGAAGATATGTTATTTTGGGTTTGCAACTAGTTTAATGCATTTCCTTTTACCCACACACCAATGAGGCCATCACTAAACTAGAATCCAACCTCAGTCACTTCAGATACATGGAACAAGAACAAAGGAGGAAACATTAAAAACATAAACAATGCTGTCCATTGACTGCAACAGTGTTGGTTGTATTTCATCATCATTATCCCCTTGATTACAATATATAAACATTGCACTACTCACGGCTTATCTTTGACGCCACCAAAGTGTTTTCAAAGTCATAGGGCTTGTACTTCATGACTCCATTAACTGGCTGCTTAGAGAATAGGGTCCTCTGATGTGAACCCTATTCCCCACAGATCGCCAGAGAGAGCACAGGAACCACACCCCAAAATAATGACCACAAGGCAGCACGGGGAGGGGGAAGAAGAAGAGGAGGGGGAGGTGGCGATGGGAGACGATGAGCAGGAAGAAGCCCTCATGGTTCCTCAGGTCAAAGTGGCAGAGGATGGCTCGCTTATTATTGATGAACAAAGGTCAGTGGTCTGTCATGAGATGATGTAATTACTTTTTATGTATAAAATTGCAAGAAAACAAGCCAGGCCTGACAATTCACCTTCTTTCCGCTTGTGGTGTAGTTTGACAGTGGAGGTCGAAAGAGCGAAAGGACCAAACCCAGTTCACGATCAAGACCCCATCTTTGAGCGAGGTTCCACAACCACTTATGCAAGCTTCAGGAAGGGGATCATTGGCAAACCCTGGTCCAGTGAAGGTTAAGTCGAAATTAGTTCTATATATTTTTGCATTTATTGATGGGCTTTTTTCTCCAGCAAACTCACAATGGTATGATTTCTCAACGTTCTTCATCAGAGACTGACATGTTCTTCCTGGCCATCAGCATGGTGGGAACTGACTTCACTATGATTTGTCAACTCTTTCCTCACAGAAGTCGTACAGAGATAAAGGTCTGTAATATGTACAAATGCATGTATTTATTCATCATACGTTAAAGAAGAAGCAGCCATTTAATGCTTTTGTAAATTTCCATAAACACATTAAAACCCTTGAATTTTTCAGAACAAATTCAAAAAAGAGGAGCGGGGTAATGCTTGGAGGGTTGACAAAGCTGTCAGTAAGTGTTCAGGTCCTCCCAAATATTATGTCCTTTAGATTTCTGTATATTCAGATGCAGTATTTTTGTGCAGGAGAGCGGCGCAGACTGGACATGGAGTATTTCACTAAGCTGATGGAGAAGATTATGGAAGTCCAGAAAAATAAGAAAAAACTAAAGCCACTGTCAGTGAAGAATAAGACTTCAAAGAACCCTGCCAGAAAGCGAAAAGGTATCTGACTTTACTGTTGTCATTATGTATATAGTGTGCAGGGTTTCCCCGAGAAATTTTGCTAAGCATGATGCTAGGACTTCTAGGGAAGCCCACCAGCAGCCTGCCATGTTTTTGTAAAATAAAAATTAAAAAAATCTGAGAAAAAATCTTTCATTCCACCTGCCGTAACCACCCTGAACACCCTGAAATATGTACTTGTCAACATGCACTGGTCACATGATTTAATTTAGTTTTAAATATAGTTGTTCATTTTTCTCATTTTCTTAACCTCCTGAGACCCTCAGTCCTCTTTCAGGGACACGACTTTTTCAGCTTTGTCGAAGAAAAAAATGTTGGGGCATTCGTGACAGAATAAAGTATTATATTCTATTTATCGAATCACATACTGTAGTCGCATGGATTGGTGAGCCAATCAGCACACATGTCCCTTCTTGGGATGCATCCATGCATGTTCACAAGTATTTAAATCTGAAATGCATAATAATATTAGAATGCAGTGAATTATATTGTGCTGTTGATCCATGTTTGTTCTTTAAATTTTGGCTACAAAATTAGTTCATGTTAATGTTTTATTTCCTCAATAGTCTACATCAAGTGACCTATTTGGAGAAGATCTGTTTGCTGCTCTCGCTCAGTCTGAAGGGTTGTCTGCTCCAGGTGACCTTTTTAACAGTTTACCTGCTAACTCCACTCCATAGTGGTCAGTAAGTTTTTCATTTCTTTCCTGTCCTCTTTCATTTTTATCTTTAGGAAATCTACAATTGGGTCCTCCAGCTCCCTGCCCCACAGCTGTCCCTACTACAGGCATGTGGGGAGCAACTACTGTTGCCCCCTCCATGTTTCCCATGCCAGGAGTGATGCCTCCAGGTCCGAGGCCTGCCTACCCACAGCCATCTGCCTTTGGTGGTCTACCCATACCACCCACAGCATGGGGGCAGCAAATCCCAACTCAATTTAACCCTCCTCTTTCCCTACCCCAGCTAGACTGGGGTCATCCTGCACCAGCTGCACCACCTGGTGCTCCAGGTTGGGGTCAGCCCTCCACTAATCCTTTTCACGCTGGCTATTTTGCTGCAATGGGGGACCAGCAAAGTCCATCACTCCCTGCTCCTAGACTTCCTGCTAAGGAGACTCCTCCAAAGCACAACAGTGTTTCGCAGCTTTGGACCCCCTTGGGGATAAAGAGAAGAAGACCTGAAAGGATATGTTCAAGGACTTCCAGATGGCTAAGCCCCCTGCCATCCCAGCAAGGAAAGGGGAACAAGCACCCAACTCTGGTCCTGGGCCCACCAGCAATGAAGGGGGTGCGTTTGATCAGTACTTTTCCAGTAAAGTTGGGGTGGCTCAGGATGCTGCAGGTCATGATGACTTTGATATCAGTCCGATTTCATCAACTGTTAATGGTAAACCAGCTACTGAATAGAAAAGTTTATAGGATAATGTGTATGTGTTTAATTGCTGCCACTGATGATGAACATTGTCTCACATACATGTTTAGATGCTCCCAAACAAACCCCTATTCCAGCTGGAGCTCCAAACTTTAACCCAAGCCTTCTGGAAGCCTTGGTCAGGACATGTTAATGAAACATTTGCAGCTCCAAAGTCAAGTCCATTTGGACCGCCGCCTGTAACTGTGGTACACAAAGTCACCCAAAGACTTGCCACCAATCTCGGCTGTAGACATTACTAACTACACGAAGCAGCAGATGAAAGCATATAAAAGTTTGGAGGCATAGAACTTTTTTGTCAGCGGGTGGGTCCACAAACTCAGTACCATAAGACTCGGTGATGATTATCCTTTGGTCTTGGCCAGAGTGATCGTTTTATTTGTAAAGATGCCACGTCAAGTTGTATTCCATGCTTGTTGACATTGGTGACTACTGCTAGCTTTGTATGTAATCTCAACATGCAAATTAGTGAATTTGCTTTCAATGTGGCCGCAGCGTAATGGGCCAGCCGACCCAGAATTCCTTGTAATCTCAATAGAAACAAAGTTACATTTCTGAATTGGAATAACACAAAAGACCTATTATCATTTTAAGTATTGATGGGTGGGTTGATGGATTTATAAAAAAAACAAAACTCAACAACGGGCCTATGGGGGGGTTCCCATTATATTTGTATTTATATTCTAACTATGTAGGGAGGCTAAGTCTTTATCACCAAGGGGGTCTACTTCCAGTCCATGGGTCTTTAGCTCGCAGAAAATTTGAATGGGAGTGAATGGAACGAGTCAAGCTAAATTCTGATTCCATTTGACACGTGCTCTGAAATTCACATATGATAGTGGTTAATAAGAAATATTTGATGTAGCATACACAGACCACCCATTTTTGATGGGAAGCAAACATGATGTTAGGTTTTATGTGGACTTAGTAAGAGACTACAATGTGTCGCATATGTGATGTCACACTCTGCTCAGCTGTGGAATCTGTGGTGACATCACGTGTGACAGGCGTGTAGTTCAAATTATTAACAGAGTCAGAGTCTTGTGTCAGAGTTGGTGATAATGTTTCTAAATTATTTACCTGTAATATTGGAGTTTGTCAGGGGCAGAATTTGTCTCTGCGATCTTTTTAAGTGATTTTTATATCACTATCATTAGAAATTACACTGGGTTAGATATGCTAGCAAATTATATTTCTGATCATCTGAGTTTTGATGATACAATTGTTTTTCTGAGGTTATATGCTTTACTTTATGCAGATGATACTATAATTATGGCAGAATCCATACATGAGTTACAGTTGGCCCTAAATGTAGTTTTTGATTATTGTAATAGATGGTTTCTACAGGTAAATGCCAGTAAAACAAAAGTTGGAGTTTTTTTCAGAGAGTAAGATTAGACGACTCCCTGAATTTAAGTATGAAAATACTGTTCTTGAAGTTTTGTTTGACTACACTTATCTTGGTACTGTGTTCAATTTTAATGGTACTTTTAATAAGGCAATTAATAAATGGGTTTCTCAAGCCAGGCGAGCGATGTTTGCTCTTAACTCGAAAGCCAAAAAACTTAAATTACCTATTGATATCTATTGTGAACTTTGAAAAAACTGTGATTCCAATTTTGTTATATGGATCTGAAGTATGGTGCTTTCAACATCTTACACATATAGAAGTTTTTTTATAGACATTTACTGAGAAGTATTTTGAAGGTCCATAAGACTACCCCCAATTGTATGGTTTACGGAGGACTAGGTAAACGTCCTTTAGCAAAATGGTAAATGGTCTGCATTTATATAGTGCTTTTCCACCATCATGGTGCTCGAAGCGCTTTACATTAGCCCATTCACACACACACACACACACACACACACTCATACACCAGTAGGTTTTTAAGGTTGTGTCAGCCCTACTGGGAGCCTTGCCCAAGGACACTTCGACATGTAGACAGCCAGACGTGTGGACAGTCGCAACCTCTCGGTCATTGGGTGACCCAATCTACCAACTGAGCCACAACCGCCCAGTACAATAGTTTAGCAACTGTTGTACATAGTTATGTGCTTAATTTCTGGTTAAAGATTGTTACTGGAAAGGAATGTATGTCATTTCGCAGTATTTACAACTTGTTAAAGGTTATGTTTGAACAAGATATCTTTAAGTCAAAATGGATTACAAAGATGTTAGACATGAATGGGTCCTCAAATTTATGGTATCAAGGTATTGATGTTGTCATTTGGTTCAAAGTTGCTGTTAATCAAAAGTTGATGGATATTAGTAGTCATAATATTCAGTCAGATCTAACTTTGAATAGTAGATCTGCAGATTATAGAATATTCAAGGATAAAGTTCACAATGAATCTAGATTATTATGATAGAATTACTTTCTCAAAATTTCACCATGGTGCTCATGGATTTCCGATTAACTCTGATAGATTTCATATATTAAGTAAATCTAGCAAATGTGGTCTTTTTTTAATCTTAGTGAAGTGGAAGATGAATTCCACTATGCAGTTGTTTGCCCTCATTTCACTGTATATAGCTAAACTTATTTGTTCAAATATTACACTAGGTCAAATACTCTCAAAATGAGTCAACTTTTCAACTCGAATATCAAAACTCAATCAATACTATTGCTAAATTTCTTCCAGTGGTCATGAATAAATTTAATTTGTAGTATTAGATTTATTTTTATTGTGTACCGCAGAGTGTTTATGAAATTGGTTATGTACATATTTCTCATATCTTGTCAACGTCTCTCTCTCTCTCTATAGATAGATAGTACTTAGTTTGTATTTCTCTTCTATTCGCATTTAAGGAATAAGAATAATTGAATTAACGGGGCTTACTCGCAAATTAATCAGCCATTTGTTAACAGAAGCAGTTGAAACGCACATCAATAATTGTTATTTATTTTGAGGTACTACATTCAGGACACATGACAAACCAGATACGATTTTAGCATTTAATTTCCCATTGAATGCCATTCATTAATTTTCTGATGTGATGCCCCATGAGCCTCCCGGAAAGGGGGGAGATTTAAGTTCCCCAATACAGTTGCACTAAATTTGCATTCGAGTGTCCAAACATGATTGTTTTTAAAGCCAATTGAAACGATATTATGAAGTCTAAAACAAAAAATAAAATAAATAAACTTTGTCAAGTATGGAATCTTATTTAATTAAGATAATTTCTGTTTTATACATCGGGCTAATTTTTTATTTATTTTTTTTTACTTTCATGTATTTCTATATTCGAAATGTAAAATATATTATGAAATGTGATTTTTTTTAAAAATTATCCTACTTTGGTGTATACTACCATGTATATATGCTGGACGTTGCTCAATAAGAAAGTGAAAAAGAAAAAACACGTCTCTTGCCTCATCAACGCGCATGCTGCACTTAATTTCCCACAAGGCATTGCGGTCACAAAAATATTACGTCAACAAAAACATGGCGGAATAGCGTGTAGATTGGAATATGCTACTCACTACTCATCCTCGAGTAATGAAAGCTTTTTTTCTTTTGGTGTCTGGCAGATGCGTTAACAGGTATGTTGCTACGCTGTTGGCAAAGTGTTTAAAACCTATTCTGATTTAAATGTAGGCGTCCCACAGTCTGTAAAACAGTACACGTCTGTCTGTTTGAGTGTGTCTACTACTAGTGTTGTCATGAGTTTAAGCTCTGTGCACTTTTCGATTTAATCTGACAATTTGTAACACATTATATATTGTATTCCTGTTTCTATATGTTTAATACAGATATTACTTAAGGTGTTGCTAACGTGTGAAAGTCTTACCTGTATTTCGGTGAGCTTTCTGTCATTCTTATTCCTCTACTACTATCTGGTCCCATATATTTATATGGAACGCTACATCGTCCCTTATCCGCGTTGCTAGCCAACGAAGTCGATCGTCCATGCATGGGCTGTCATTTTACCACCGGTAGCTCACTCAGCCATAACATTGTGTTGGTAGTGGTACACGTACAGGGGGCCCCATAAGTCTCCATACACAGGAGACATAATACATACGTGGTTCTAACATGTATTTCTGTATATATATATATATATATATATATATATATATATATATATATATATATATATAATGGTTTATGTCAATAATTTATGTTTCCTATGTATAGAGACTTATGGGGTACCCTGTACTTTTCAGATGACCATAACTTGTTCAAATTTCAACCGATTTTCAAACAGATTTGGTTTGTTATTAACATCAAATATGTAATTATAATACTGCATAGTTATGAATAGTTATGTTGTCCTAAAATAATAATCTGAAACAGACTACATTATTTCCTATTACAAAAAGGCTATGACAAAGGCTGTATGTTGAAATCCCCACCCTGTACAGAGATGTGTAACACTGCAGCTATGAAGAATTGAAGCCTTGAGACCAAGAACCATGCGTGTATGGGCTAAAGTTCAGTGAACAGTTTACCCACCTGTAAAACTTTAGAAATACTTTATCTGCCTCTCAATAAATGTAATGCACCTCTTAATATAACATAATCACAGAAAGCACTATACGAATCATTAGTACCAGTAGTATTGGGATAAACACTATTGTTTTCTGAAGTGTCCAAGCATCCAGTATTATAACCATGTTAATTAAATTTCTAAGAAATCAAACCATTTGTAAAACTGTCCAAATGTCAGCGAGATAAGAGTATTAATGTTAGTGCATATCACTGAACTTACCTTAGTTCACGTCAGGTTCTGCCAGAAAGCTTGCCTTTTGTTAAAATGGCCAACCTGTGATGATGTTCGACTCTGCCTTAAGGCATCTCGCGAGCTATATAAATCTATGCTTGGTCATATCTGTCGTGGAAAAACTGGTTTACACACAATCAATAACTTGTGACAAAACTATCTTAAAACCACAATAACAAGCTTGGCTAGTCCTGTTATTAAAGTTTGGCTTTAAATATAAAAGGAATGCATATAAAGTAAAAGATGTACAGCATTTATAGTGTTTTCTTGTGTGATGCATATAATCTGCATTGAGAAAGCCTCAGTATATTGTTCTTACAGTCAGCATTGCATTACAGAATAATCAGTATTGTTACATGTGTAATGTTTTAGATTGGATTTATTGTTTGAATACTAATGCAGATTTCTCCATGTTCACAGATTTCTACATGTTCACGGGTTGAAATGTTTCGTCGATCAAGACTAAGTGTTCGGCCTAACATAGGTACAACAGGAAGAACAGCTGCAACACCTCAAGAAGCCCCGCCATCAAATCAGGAGTCTAGTGAACCCCCTAAAGATAACAGTGAGAGTCACACTGACATTGCTGGGACAGACAACAATTCTGCCGTGGTCCAATCAGAACAAACTCCACCTGCCAGGTGAGTAAGCATTACTTACTGATTTTATTGTTATACGCAAACAATAATATCTAATAACGATATCATCTAATAACAAAAACATCTGTCGCTTCTACTGTGCAGGGATAGCAATGACCAAAATGGGGAAAGCACCACCTGCTCAGCTGCTCTCCATAGAAGAAAGAGGTTTTCCATCAAGCCCAAAGTGGCTCCAGGACGACCTGCCACCCATCCTCGTACACCCAAATCTCCTATCAAACCAGTCTTGCAGTCTCACATTGAAGTACCCAGTTCAGATCTTGACAAACCAACATCGAGCCAAGTGGGCACCACAGCACATCCACAAGCACTCCCATCCCCAAGGCACCGCAGGGCTTCAGAAGAGATCAGGCAGGCGAAAACACAACCGAAGCCTACACTCACCTCCAGTGGCGGTTCAGAAACTTTATCTATTCCTCCAGCAGAGGACTTGGTTGAACAAGTTGATCTGCAAACAGACAACGGCAAGAGAGAGAGCAGTTCAAGCAGTCATGTAAAAGACGTGTCTCCAAGACAATCGGATAAAGTCCCCATCTCTCTACCAGATAAAGAAGCCATTGAAATATCAGAGAAAGCCAAGACACTAGTGTCTTCTAAGAGTGTGATTTCAGCATTACCATCAAAATTTTCCTTAAGTAGACTCCTGAATGATGCATCTGATTTACAGAGGCTAGAAAAGGCCCGGAAGCTCAGAGAGTTACTCAGACAAGAGACAGACAAAGAAAAGGTGAGTTCATAAGTTCATCACCTCGTACACCCTGTTATTTACCCTGACTGGTCTGTAATGTAGCGATTAATTTAAGTAAAAGGTATTTTCTCCTACTCTCTGTTCTACTGCTACAGAAACTCAAGAGAGCTAAAGCCCGTGTTAAGGAGTATACTATAGATCCTTCAAAAATGACCATGAGGGACCTTATCCATTATCTACCTCTGTCAAGCCCTATGACGTAAGTGCAACACCTACAGTTTTGTCAAGCTTGTGTAATATTTAATACAAATATTTTTCTTTGTGCTGCAATTTTTGAACTTTATTGATTTTCTTTTTCCAGCTCTGCACAGTCAGTAAAGGAAAATGAGATTGTGGTTCCACCCTCCCCAGTAAGAGAAGAGTACGTTTATCCTGTCTTTAATTTCTTTATGCTCCTTTCTTTTGTAATATTTGTATTCTTGCTAAAAAAGATGATGTATTTATTTTTTATATTTGACTTTAAGTTTTAGTATATAATGCAGATAAGTTTTTTTGCTGGAAGAAATGGAAGTTATCTGTTGTGTTCTTCAAAACAGACCTATAAAGGCCAATTCATGGTATTAGGTTTGAGGAGATGACATAATGACCAGTGTCCCTGTCCTGCTTTACCATTTTGAGCTTACAGGCACCAACAGTCCCAGAGCAGTGCATTTATTGTTTTAGTACATTTTCTGTAAATTCTGTCCAATTGAAGATACCTGGGAGACACGGCTGTGTTGAAAACTGTTCCAGTTAGTCCCGTAATTGACACAGAATACATAGAGACCTGAAGATATGTTATTTTGGGTTTGCAACTAGTTTAATGCATTTCCTTTTACCCACACACCAATGAGGCCATCACTAAACTAGAATCCAACCTCAGTCACTTCAGTTACATGGAACAAGAACAAAGGAGGAAACATTAAAAACATAAACAATGCTGTCCATTGACTGCAACAGTGTTGGTTGTATTTCATCATCATTATCCCCTTGATTACAATATGTAAACATTGCACTACTCACAGGCTTATCTTTGACGCCACCAAAGTGTTTTCAAAGTCATAGGGCTTGTACTTCAACAAATTTTGAACCCAGCCACAGCAAAACTGTTCAGAGCTGTCAAGGGACTTTAGGCATTTGAAATCTTCTACTGTGAAGGAACTTATGCCAAAGCCAACATGGCTAGCTATCTGCATGTAAGTATAGGGTGGCCGAGTCCAGACTCCAGCACCAATGAGGTGCTGGTGAACACCAGGAGGTCTAGAGGTCTATATCCTTAATATCTCTGATCTTCTCCAGATACCTTTACATAGTAGTTGCATTGAGCTTCTCTCAGTAGCTTGCTTGCTTTTGCCACTGACTTATCCATTTCCTCCCCTTGAATTGTGATTTGTGCAGTTTTTTCCTGCATGTCTGTACTGTGCTGTTGCCCATAGAAGCCAATAGCTTTTAAGTTCAAAATGGTGCAGCCTTCCAGATATGTTATGTGGTAAGACGTATGTCCTCATTCCTAATAGCAGTAATACACCCAAATACTACAATAATTGTAAATCATGACTCCATTAACTGGCTGCTTAGAAAATAGGGTCCTCTGATGTGAACCCTATTCTCAATAGATCACCAGAGAGAGCACAGGAACCACACCCCAAAATAATGACCCCAAGGCAGCAAGGGGAGGAAGAAGAAGAGGAGGGGGAGGTGGCGATGGGAGACGATGAGCAGGAAGAAGCCCTCATGGTTCCTCAGGTCAAAGTGGCAGAGGATGGCTCGCTTATTATTGATGAACAAAGGTCAGTGGTCTGTCATGAGATGATGTAATTACTTTTTATGTATAAAATTGCAAGACATGACACAAGAAAACAAGCCAGGCCTGACAATTCACCTTCTTTCCGCTTGTGGTGTAGTTTGACAGTGGAGGTCGAAAGAGCGAAAGGACCAAACCCAGTTCAGGATCGAGACCCCATCTTTGAGCGAGGTTCCACAACCACTTATGCAAGCTTCAGGAAGGGGACCTATGCCAAACCCTGGTCCACTGAAGGTTAAGTCGAAATGAGTTCTATATATTTTTGCATTTATTGATGGGCTTTTTTCTCCAGTAAACTCACAATGGTATGATTTCTCAACGTTCTTCATCAGAGACTGACATGTTCTTCCTGGCCATCAGCATGGTGGGAACTGACTTCACTATGATTTGTCAACTCTTTCCTCACAGAGGTCGTTCCGAGATAAAGGTCTGTAATATGTACAAATGCATATATTTATTCATCATACATTAAAGATGAAGCAGCCATTCAATGTTTTTGTAAATTTACATAAACACATTAAAACCCTTGAATTTTTCAGAACAAATTCAAAAAAGAGGAGCGGGGTAATGCTTGGAGGATTGACAAAGCTTTCAGTAAGTGGTCAGGTCCTCCCAAATATTATGTCCTTTAGCTTTCAGTATATTCAGATGCAGTATTTTTGTGCAGGAGAGCGGCGCAGACTGGACATAGAATATTTCACTAAGCTGCTGGAGAAGATTATGGAAGTCCAAAAAAATAAGAAGAAACTAAAGTCACTGTCAGTGAAGAATAAGACTTCAAAGAAGCCTGCCAGAAAGCGAAAAGGTATCTGACTTTACTGTTGTCATTATGTATATAGTGTGCAGGGTTTCCCCGAGAAATTTTGCTCAGCGTGATGGTAGGACTTCTAGGGAAGCCCATCAGCAGCCTGCCATGTTTTTGTAAAATAAAAAAAAAAATCTTAGAAAAAGTCTTTCATTCCACCTGCCGTAACCACCCTGAACACCCTGAAATATGTACTTGTCAACATGCACTTATTTTCAACATGCACTGATCACATGATTTAATTTATTTTTAAATATAGCTGTTCACTTTTCTCATTTTCTTAACCTCCTGAGACCCTCAGTCCTCTTTCAGGGACACGACTTTTACAGCTTTATTGAAGAAAAAAATGTTGGGGCACTTGTGACAGAATAACGTTCTTATAGTCTATTCATGGAAGCACATACTGTAGTCGCATGGATTGGTGAGCCAATCAGCACACATGTCCCTTCTGAGTCTAGCCATTTAATTGTAGTTCCTGATGGATGATAATCATCATCTTCCACCATATCAGTCCTTCTTTCCCTGCATTTTTCAATTTATCACATTTCCTGGGCTTTTGGAAAAAAAATGAGACTTGTCTGCCTGACATTTAGTGCAAGTAAAATAGCTTCCAATTTCAACTAAAGTAAACTAAACAGTAAAACAGGACTTAATGATTAATATTCAGACAAGTGATGTGCAGATTCATCCTAAAATATTGATACTGAATCTTTCTGCTCTAAAATTGATTTAAACTCGATTCAAAATATTGATACTTAAGTCATTTGAGACAAGGTATATCCTTAACAGGAACATGGTGAAAAGTAACTAAACTACTGAGATGTTGTCCACATCAGAGGTCTTCAACCCTGGTCCTCGGGGGCCCACTGTCCTGCATGTTTTAGATGTCACCCTGCTCCAACACACCTGATTAAAATGATCAGCTCATCATCAACCTCTGCTGAAGCCTAGTAATGACCCACTGCTTTGAATCAGGTGTGTTGAAGCAGGGTGACATCTAAAACCTACAGGACAGTGGGTCCCGAGGACCGGTGTTGAAGACCTCTGGTCTAAGTGACACGCAGATGGTGGGGCTACTTTTTCGTCCCCCTGGGTAAGTACATCATGCGTAAGTGCAGCAGAAAGAGTGTTTCAAAGGAAGGAGAACTTCTGATCAAAAAACAAAACAGACTAAAGGAGAAAACAGTAAATACAATCTTTTTCCTTATCAAAAACCTGTGAATGAGGGAACAAAAGTGTCAAAGTTGGATGCTGTGTTATTGAAATGTTCAGCATTGTCAAGTTAACATGGTCATGTAACAATAAGGAAGATGTTTTCATATTTATAGTAGTTCTTAATAATTAAGCAAGAATTAATTTTAATGTTGTTATAGTTGTACTAATTTTATTTTTTTCAGAGTTGGAAACACTATTGTATTGTATGATTGTGTCCTCTGGTTTTTCTATTGTCTATTTATATTTTCTACCTCCAATATGCTTCAGTTTAAAATAAATAAATGATATGATTCTGCCTTGTATTAAGGAAGATACGATTTGAAATGCTCTGCTTTATATATATATATATATATATATATATATATATATATATATATATATATATATATATATATATATATATATTTAAAAGACATATCGGGTGTAGTTGCATAAAAAATTGGTATTGCTGATAGCAGCAGCCCGAATTTTACTCGGTATCTGATGGGAAAGGAAATCAGTGGTAATGAACATTGATAATTCTCACCGTCAACAGGAGGTCTACTACAGGTGGACTGACGGAGGGTCATGTGACAGAAGTACCGTTGTTACAGAGTCCAGCACTTTACAAACCCATATGCGTGTACATTAGACCTATAGCCCAAAGAGTCATTCTACATTTAGACATTTTCTGAACCACTTTGAATAACACAACTTTGAGAGACTTATGAGGGTGCCAGCTATGTTCCAGGTGAAGATGGGTATGTCACTAGCACCACCACCTGCATGTGCCACGAGTTCATCACAGGGCTCATATATATAGAGAGACGAGCAATCACTCAGATTCACATTCAGGTTCAGCCTATGGGTAATTTAGATTTGCTGCTTAACATATTACTGCATGTCAGTGGATAGTGGGAGGAAGCTGGAGCACCCAGAAAGAACCCACACAAACTCGGGGAGAATATATATGACACAGATTGGTGTTGGAGTCAAACCCAGGACCTTCATGCTAACCAGTACACCATCACATGACCCCCGACGAACGTCGCTGTGTTTCTTCCACATGCTTATAACTGTAATATATTTCTTTTTACATCCAGTTGAGGCCAGTGTACCCATGGATACTGAAGCAACGCTCCCTGAAGGACACACAACTTCAGACCAGTAATTCAGTTTTCAATTTTTAAAGTAAACTTCTTTTTGTGCCTTTTGACTTGTTGTGAAACTCGCATAATTTTTTTTGTTGTCATACTCAGGTGTGATGCTCCTGAAGACATTGCTGATATTCAGCCTGCAAAAGTTTCGCGGGGAAGAAAGACAAAATTCCCACTTTGTGCGAGTCTAAATGGAGGGGAAAAATCTCCCTCATTAGCCACAAAGTCCAAAGAAAATACGTCAGATAAAGGAGAGGTCATGGTTGAAGAATCCTCAACAGAGCAGGTTATTGAAGAGTTTTCATTATGGACTGTGGTTTGGTTTCTTTTGTTTTACTGATAATTATGTCATCCTTTTAGGTTTGTAAAGACATTTCACCATCAAGACAAACAAGTGAGAGAGAGTCAGGTGATGAAATCATCGAATCAGATGAAGAGCCATCCCTTAAACCTCCAAGACCAACTAGGTATTTTTTGGGATTCTGAGACATTCCCTTTATTGGAAAAACGGTTCCTTAGAATTCAGTCATTCAGTAGTGTTGGTTGTGTGTTCCAGGTATGGGCGAGTGCCGAAACGCACTCAGCACTTGAATTATGCTGCCAAGGAGGAAACGCACCCCTCTGCATCTGAAACCACCCCTGCCTCACCAGCAGGGTATGCTGCTTCTGTGTCCAAGCCTAAACCTAAAGGCACAGCCAAGAGGGGGAGATCAGCAAGGCAACAGGCCAGCAGAGAATCCAAAAAGCCCAGACTAATCACCCTCAGGGCCTCCCAGTTAGAAGATAGCGATGATGAGGATGAGCCAAGAGGAGCAGAAGCGATCATGGGTTCTGCTGCTTTGTGCTCCAGTATTGATGGTGGTGCAGCTGTGTTTGTGCCCGGCAGCCTGTGCTCACCTCAGTCTTTGGTTATAGAGGTGCAAGAGACAATGGAGGAGGTATGAGAATCTCTTTGCTAACACACCATTCACAGATACCCCATCTATACTATTTTAATCTTTTCCTGCATCATAGCACCTTTTTTAATACAGTTTCTCTGCCAAACATTGTATCGTTTGCTTTTGTTTTTCTTTGTGCATGGTTCTACATCCCGACATTTTCACCTTCCACTTTGGCTCCCCTCATCCCACACTTAGCTTGATATCTTGGCCAATATGCCTGATGTGTTGGGCATCTCTCAAGATGCACTGTGCCATGAAGCCTCATGTGAACAAGCACAAAATGAGGCAGGCACAGCTGAACCCAGTGAACATCAATTGGACCTGCTAGTAGTAAGTTTTTCACGCACGTAATGTAGTGAATTCATCATTTTAGATACAGTATAAAAACACAACATATTGTTTTGTCTTATTTTTAACTGACTTTGCTCTTCACTTTTGTCCATATTTTTGCTTTTTCTTAAAATTCATGTATTTCTAATTTGACTTTGCGTCATTCACAACTCAATTGCATTACTTTATGTGAAGAGTAGCTAAAAATGACCAAGGTAAAGTAGATAAAGTAATGAAGTGACATGGGGTTACAGTGTTTTTCTTGCCTTTCAGGATGTCATAGACCTCCTGTCAACAGAGCACACAGAAGGTATGTAAAATAAGGATTCTGAGTGGCTCTGAATGTCATGCATATGTTGGATTATTTTCAACACATTTGGGAATTTTGTTTCAGTGTCTGAGGACGAGAGCTACAATGAGGCTGCACAGACCCTGTTAACCATTGGAAATGTAGCTCATCTTTCCCATCTATCACAGAATCAAGCATCGATGGAAGATCTCCCAAGTAAACATAGACTTATTTCTACTATATTGACAACATATGCTGTATTACATCCAATATAAAATGCAATACTTTCTTTATTTATAGATATGTCAGTCCTTGCAAATGAATGCAGCCACCAGGAAGAGAGTCAATCAATGCCTGATGTACAACAGAAAATAAGCATTATGTCAGTAGCTTCTGCTCATGAAATCACAGAAGCATCACAGACTTTTGGAACCGTAGAACAAGAAACGAATACAACAGAAGAGCGACCATCATCTCCGATTGCTGACACATCTATGACTAATCCCAGTAAAGAAACATATGAACAGAAGACTGAAATTGTTTCTGATCCTCAGTCAAACCCAGAGACTGTTGGAACCATAGAACAAGAAATGAATACAACAGAGGTGCGACCGTCATCTCCAATTGCTGTCACACCTATCATTGATCCCAGTAAAGAAACATATTATGAACAGAAGACTGAAACGGTTTCTGATCCTCAGTCAATCCCAGAGACTGTTGGAACCATAGAACAAGAAATGAATACAACAGAGGAGCGACCATCATCTCTGATTGCTGACACATCTATCATTAATCCCAGTAAAGAAACCCATTATGAACAGAAGACTGAAACGGTTTCTGATCCTCAGTCAAACCCAGAGACTGTTGGAACCATAGAACAAGAAATGAATACAACAGAGGAGCGACCATCATCTCTGATTGCTGACACATCTATCATTAATCCCAGTAAAGAAACCCATTATGAACAGAAGACTGAAACGGTTTCTGATCCTCAGTCAAACCCAGAGAACTCAAAAAAACATTTGCAGACCAAAAAAGGACGCTTTTCCAAAATAAAACCAAAACCAAACATTGCACGAGCCTCAAGGACCACACAGTTACATTCTCCAACAAATATCAAATTATCTTTAAGGACAGCTGAGGATGGACACTCTAGTGTTTCTGACATTTTTCAGGTCAGCCACTCACAACAGGTTCCTGAAACTATCTCTGAATTACAAACCTCTGGTCCAACCATAACAGGAGACATGTCCTGTAGTGACATTGGACTTACAAAGAAGCCATCTCACCATCAAGAACCAGGACACTCTGTAATCACTGATCAGAATACATCAGAGAACCAGAACAGTTGCACTCCTGAGACTCAGCCTGAGTCCAGTAGAGAAAAGCAGCTGACAAATGAGCCCACAGATGTGAAACTACCATCTCTTAATAGGACAGGTGACATTAGTTATAGTAGATCATTGACTTCTATAACAGTCACAAGTCCAGTCGCAGTCTGTGAGGGCACTAACCTGGTTTGTGTCTCCCCTGTAAATCAGAAAGAAGAGACAGAAGTTACAAATACGCCAGGCATAAAAATGGGACACTTCCACAAAGCTAAATCTGCAGATGATCTACTGCAGGCATCACAAACGGAACAGCCTAAAATTCAAATTGCACAAGACCCTGTCACACACTTGGAACTTGTTGACAAACACTCTATCCAAACTGCAAACCACCAACCGACAGAGAAACCACCACAAAAAATGGAAACCAAACCAACTGGCAATACTGGCCTTCCTGAAACCCCAAGTCAAAGCACTGGACCCGATTCAGTTTTTGTATTGTCAGTGGATATGGACTCTACTCCTGAAGCTGCACAGAAACTCTCCATAACTGAGGAGCAAAAAACTGTTGTTGAATTCAACACTCAGGCAGATTCGTGTTCAGAAATATCTGAACAAAATGCATCTCAAAGAAGGCGCCATTTCCCTAAAGTCAAACCCAAACTAAATTTGGGATCATCCTCTAGATCCACCCAGTCGAGAGCAGAGCTAAAATGCCTCAGCAAATTCTCTAACCAACTCTGTGAAGATAATTCTTCAAATGTAACCTCAGAAAAACAACCTGTTGAAGAGAACACTGCAAAAACTCAAGCAGAATCTGTAGAAAGAGAGTCCCAGCACCTGACACCATCACATTCTTCTTCAAATATAGAACTAATTTCAGCAAAC
The DNA here is from genome assembly GCA_020466265.1 of Siphamia tubifer. Lineage (NCBI taxonomy): Eukaryota > Metazoa > Chordata > Actinopteri > Kurtiformes > Apogonidae > Siphamia > Siphamia tubifer. The sequence continues at coordinate 49,667,526 of CM035794.1, read as the reverse complement.
ACTGGCAATGCAGAGTCAGAAAAATCCTTAGGCAGCACAAATGAGAAGGATGCACAGTCTGACAGTATTGTTATGGCAACATATTGGGTTGCTCAGAGCAAGACAATGTTCACGGACTCTACTTCTGAAAATAAAACTAATATGAGACCTCTGGTGGAAGAATCTACAGGTGGCTGCATCTCAAACCAGGACAAAGTGGAGACACTTGGAGCAGCTTCACTATGTAACATTGAGCAAGTGCTAAACAGTAGAATACAACCAGTAGGATATCCAAACACAGTCTCCAATGTGCAGCATTCACATGGTGTGTCTGTACTGACTACTAAAGCAGATTCCATACCAGAATGCACCCAGCAGCCACAATCAGAAACTCACTCTGATGTACAAAGTCAAGAAACAGAACATCACTGTGAAACAAATCAAGCAAATGAAGACAAATGCCCTCCCCATGAAAAGTAAGACAAAGCAATATTTAAGTATGGAATAGCCACTTGAAAAAGTTCTCGATAGTAAAAATGTAGTTATTTACATCACTATCACTTATAGGTGTTTTTCTTTTAACACTATCTTTTTTCCCCCACATAAAACTCCAGTGGCATTCAGGATGTACCAGCAGACTCCTCTAAGACCTCAAGAAAGCCTGCTCAAACTCAGAGGGGTCGCTTCATTAAACCCAAACCCAACCTGGGACGCAGTGGTCGAACTCAACGACCCCAAAGCAAAACTCAGAACATGACAGGTCTGGCTTTCTTTACTGACACTTCAATTAGTGCTTGCAGCAGTTGTCGTTTTCTATCATTGTTTCTTCTTCTCTCAGACTCAGGCATTGTCTCAGACAATACGGATGCCTCCGATTCCCAGAAAGCTGTCTCTGAACTCCACTCTGATGTTCAAGAAACAGTAGAGGGAGCTAAAGTACTATCTGGAGGCCTCGATCTTCCTTCCAGTGATGTAGGATCCTCTTTGGATGACTTGACCCAAGTACATGACAATTCAGCCCAGGTGAGATAATATACCTGTATTTGAAATAGTATACAAACTACACAGGCATGAAAACTATCATTTATAACTATTTTAATCAAAGATGGGCAGGATTATGTGTCTCCAGCCAAACACCAGGTTAAGAACAAAATCATCTTGAAAAAGTTCCATTGCTTCACATTTTTTTCTAATAAATACTTTTTGCTAATTCTTACTCTTTCCAGGATGCTACTGCATCAAGGACTGTGGAGACCCTAAATGACCAAAGTCTGTCCATATTCCAAGACTGTGAGTTTTAATCACCCTTCACTCAGCTTTTGATGTGCTGTGTGTGTTTTTTGTGGGTATTTGCACAACTTTGCTTTGCTCTGTATCTTTGTTACTCTCAGTCCTACCGGAGCAGGTTCCCTCAGATCCAGACGAGCCATTTTTCGTCCTCTCTCTGACTGCGATCCCAGTCTGCCCATCAGGGGAGGTGCAGGACACTGTGTCTGAGCCTTATCTTCCTGTAACAGATGCTCTTGGACAACAAGAGAGGTTAGTCGATGCCTTTTATCAGCCTGCCAACCAGACAGGCTTGAACCTGTGTTTTGTTGTCAGATTCTATGGGGAAAATAAAACAAAACTTTCTTCACCCTATAGCTGTAGTCCTAGAGAGATGGTCACAGTAGGGAATGATGGGTCTTTCGCCAATATCCATGTACCGACATCTACAGAGGCAAGCAATGAAACAGACCTCCTCAGTGGGAAAGACATTGGTCCAGATCCAGCTGTGAGTGAAGTAAGTGAAGTTTAAAGGAATGATGATCACCTGCAGGGCCATGAAATTACTTTATCACTCATTTTGTTTCTTACCTGACAGAGCTTACTCATGGAAAGGCCAGAGAGTCCACAAGGTGAAGTGATAACATCTCCTGCTACTGCTTTCTTTTTGGTAAGCAGTTGCCAGTGTATTACTAACTTTACCTTTTCTAATTAAACAGAGGGTTCTTCAGCCACACCACCAAATGTACTGAACACCACAGAGAAGACCGAGAAGTCTGATGATCGTCCAGCAAAATGTAGACAAACTCAAAGAAGAGGTAAACGGAATATACACTCACACGTAATTCATGGCATGCACAGTATCTCCCATTCTCATCCTGCTTTTCTTGAAACAAGCCAAACTCCAGGTTAAACCTAAAGCTGCAAGAAACAGGCAAACCAGAAACAAAGAAAGCCTCGCTCCTAAGGAAGCTAATAAACCTCTACAAACAAACACCACCCAAGGTTCAGAGATCCCTAGACCCTCTGTGCAGCCAGAAGCAAACAGTTCAACAGCAGAAACATGGATTATGATTATTAGTGATTCAGAGGAACAAAATGAAGATGATCTAGTCACTGAAAAGAGTGGCAAGGCTGTTGAGGATCAAAGTTCTGGAGCACAAAGGAAGACTACAGAGTCCAGAGGGAAACGACAGACTAGGTAAGGAACATTGTCCATGGGATATTTGTTCTTGATTAATGCAGGTGTGTCTATCTCATTTTAGTTGAGGGGACATACACAGCCTAATATATTGTCAAGTGGACAGGACCAGGAAAATACAAACATTAATAAAGTAAAAATGATGTTGACACCAAAGTTTTATTGACAAAAAGTTAAATTCCAATGTGAAAATGTTTACACAACAAACTACATGAACCTTACATGAACGAATATGAACAACCTGGGAAATTTTAGCAAAACGAAGTGCCAATGTAACAATATTATACTTCAGTTTATCACTTATACATATGTATTACAAGTTACAGATCACAATAGATGTACAAATGCACAAAACATTTAATAACAGGTAAATATTATATTTGTTCATATGCTGGTTCATAAATGTAAGACTTTTCATGTAATTTGACCCATTTGAGATCCAGTTGGTGTGTATGTGGTGTCTGAAGTCCAATCATTTTCAAGCCCTTGATTGTTAATATCTTCAATGCAATCTTTCCATTTCACAAATTCAGCCCATGGGCCGGATTAGACCCTATGACTGGGCCAGATTTTGCCTGTGGGCCATATGTTAGATACCTGTGTATTAAGACATTGAAGTTATAGGAATATAATGCTCATTTTATTCTTCTATCTTTGGCAGAAAATCCAAAAACATCCTTCCTGTTATTTCTGGAACAAATAGCACTAAAGAAGCAAGTGATCTTCCACAAGTCAAAGCTCCACATGCTGTTGCTTCGATATCAAATGATGTGGTGTCCTCACCCATTCCACCATCACAAATACAAATAGATGTCCAGGAGAGTGAAGATCACAGCCAGCCGCTCTCAGATATAACTCCTAGTACTTCCCAGTGTACAGCTGAGGTATGGAATGTTCAGGGTTTTATGGAATTTTTAAAACTTCTTCATTCATTTGTTGGTACATTATTGATCTGTCATCCCTGTCAATAGGTCTTATTCACCCAGCAAAGCGACTGGATGGAAAGCAGCCAAGAGGACGACGAGCCCACCAACGTTTCTCAGTATTTCTTAAGTGACATTTTTACAGAAGTGGAACATGAATAAAAGCCATGTAGAGATGGGAGCGAGAAGACGAATCTGCCAGAGACATGCCTTTTACAAAATGTTTTCTTTAAGTTATGACTGTATGGATTCATTTATAACAATTAGTAGTTTTTGGTATGAGCTTAGGAATCAAGTGAAATTAAATTCACTTTATTGAGAAAGACTTAGTTTCAGTAGCACTTTATGTTCAGTGCTTTGAAATGGATTGTTATATGGACTTGTTGATATTTGAAGCTAAAACATGTTTGACTGACAGAGGAAGCAATTATCTGTAAAATATTGAAGTGTGTGTGTGTGTGTGTGTATGTGTATATGTATATATATATACACGCACACACTTGGGAAAATGTAAGTAATGTACAATAAACTACCCCCATTCTATCTGCGTTTAATACGGACCACACCATTGGTCTCCCGTATGTACCATATACACATGTAAATGATATGTAAAGTTGTACAGTTGACTTAATGCCTTTGTTTTGATGCCCTTTTCAGTTTTTTGTGCATCTTTTCTCATGAAGTAGTATAATGAAAACATTTTTATAAAATGTTTTCATTTAAACCACAGAGACATTAGGAGCAGACATTTGTATTTGGATAAAATATCTTGTTCCAGGAGGTTTTTTTATCTGCACCTAAAGAGGGTATTTTATTGTACTGATGCTGAAGAGGTTGTACACATTGAAGTTTCTAAAAAGTCTTAAAGTGTGATCTATTCTTTGGACACATTATTAAAATCACCATTTGGGATTTCAGGGCCAGTTTTACTTTTGGTTTATTGTATTTGATACCTGAAATAAAACTACATCAGTTGTGTAGTAACTAAAACAGCTATTTCTGTGAGATAAAAGAACATTTCATTTAAAACAGTGTATGTCAGTTTTGTTTAGATTAGCATGAAGTCAAATCACTGTTAATTAGACTGAGAAAACTTAATTGATCCCAGAGGGTTACTCATACTCGTACTCGTCGTCTCCCACTTCATCCGGGTCAGGGTCACGGGGGCAGCAGCCTCAGCAAAGTAGCCCAGACTTCCCTCACCCCAGCTACCTCAGCCAGCTCCTCCAGGGGAATCCCGAGGCGTTCCCAGGCCAGCCGAGAGATGTAATCCCTCCAGTGTCCTTGGTCACCACAACGGACTGGTTTAACACCCGCATTACTGCGGATGCTGCACCAGTCCACCTGTCGACCTCCCGCTCCATCCTTCCGTCAATCGTGAATAAGATCCCAAGGTACTTGAACTCCTCCACCTGAGGCAGCATTTCACAAATACAGTGAGTGGGTAAATCTGTTACAGTTCACTACTGAAACTCATCTAGTTGAGCTGACTGACAAAACAATATATTTGATACAAATACTTAAGAATGCACCACCAAATGAATCTATTTAATAGCAGAAGGAACAAAATAATTTGAAAAGCAATTTGTTTTGTGTACTGGCACATAAAAACAACAACCCGAAGGAATCATGATAAACTCAAGGGTCAAAGGGTAGAGTTGATCTGTGATGCTTTTTGTGTTTTATTTTTTCAGCACCTGTTTAGAACAGGTTTCAATAATGCTCTGCAGTTTGTTTCATAGACAGGTTCTAAAACCAGTAAATAAAAGAAAAAAGTAAGAAGGCTTTCAATAAAAGTTGTTGGGGATTGTTTTGTCCCTCAATTTGCTTCCTCCCTTTAAACAACAGTGTCAGTATTAGATATAATTACCTCTGCCATGGAGGTATTAAATACGGGTCCATTTTTTTGTCTGTCAGCAGGATTACGCAAAGAGTTCTGAACAGATTTTGATGAAACTTTCAGGAATGATAGATAATGGGTCAAGGAAGAACCCATTAGATTTTGAACAATAAAGGTCAAGGTCGCACTAAAGTTCAACAGCTAAAACACATAAGTGGTAATATCTCAGGATTCAGACAAGATAGAATCCGTTTTGTTTTTTTTTTACATTCACATCGTCTCACCTTCAGACATCAGATGGGTCAACACCTATGGCTCAATCATGTCACGTGTGAATGAAAAATCAAGCCTTGGCGGAGGTCTGGTGTCTATGGCTGCCTTGTTATTATTGGCATCTCATATGGGCTTTCATTTGGTGTCATGCCCTTTGACCTTAAGTGAAAGGTCAGTGTCTTTAAATATGCCTCTGGACTGTACGACCCTGGTTACTATTCTTTCTATTCTCAGTTGCCAGATTTGCATAGATTTTAATTTCTCTCACTTGAATGTCTTCTTTAGATTAAATAGCCACATATTTTGTTCTTCTCACGTATGCCACAAATGAAAACACATCACCTTCAGGTGTTAAAAAGTATATTACCAGCATTTTTACTTGCTAAGACCCATTCTATCAAATTACACTTTTGCTAAAAGATTCAACAATATTTAGCAGGACTTGAGACTGGCACAGTACATGCATTCCTAACCAGAGACAAAGGCAACTTATCTATGAAATCTTCTCTCTAATTATATTTCTAACCAAAGCATCTTGGCAAGCAGACAAGTGGTACAAGACAAATAAGCCTGTTAAATTATTCTGAGGCAAACGCACTAAGCATTAGTATAAAGCACGTAAAGTAGCATTGCAATGAATTAGGTATTCACTGTTCCATGTGATGGGAAAGCTGTACCTTGTTGTGCAGATTAGTTGAGTAACTGTTCTGCTTGCAGGTCAACTCTAAACTCCTTTAGACAGCTGTAAATTCAGCCAGTTCACCCACTGTACTGCTAGCAGGCTGACACCAAACCAGACGAGGCACTGAAAATATCACTATGAATGATCACAATCAAGTAAGTGAAATATAAGACTTTATTTTTTCTGAAGATGCTCATATACCCTGTTTAATTTTATTTATTTATTGTAAATATTTTTTGTCTTGTTTAGTCAGTGGAGATTCCTGGTGATCAAAAGGTTTAAGCAATTTAAGATTCCATGTCAGATTAATAAATAATTAACCAAGGACATCAAATATATTTTTAGATGCACTACCTCTCCTTTATTGTTTACTGCAATGTAGAATACAATCTTTGGCTGAATCATGTAGTTGTGTAATTATGTGGGACCTAGTGGGGGAAAAAAATCACAACATACCATCAGGGCTTAGATGCAGAAAAAGACTCAATTATGCAAGAGCCTTCTGGTCAACTAAATCTTGGAGAACTTCAAAGACCCTGGTAAAAACCAGCAGATAATATGCTTATGAAGATGGATGAACATTTGTACAAAAGCATAATAATCATGTAAAGATTTTGAATTAAACCAGCAAATAAAGCTTTATTTACAAGACTGTTGTGCAGCCTAAGTGTATATATACATATATACAGATATACACACACACACACATTTACACACACACACATATATATATATATATATATATATATATATATATATATATATATATATATATATGTAATCAACTTCACTATTTGTAAAACAATTGGTTAATGGCCTGTTGCTAAGGCAGGAATCTTGAATTCTATCCAAAGTTGAATGTGATTCATCAGTTTAAATCATGGTAATAATGTCAGGCAATGGTTCCTGGGCTTTTGCATAACAGGTCTGGGTGACTTGAACATTGCCAAGAGGATCAACAGGATGTATGAAGTTAATAGTGACTGCCACATGACATCCTGCAAGCCTGGTTCATAACTACATTTGACTCTTGACCGAAAAACAGAATTAGTCATCACACTTGGTCACATTATGATGCATCAAGTAAAAATGTTGTTTATTTGTACTCTGCATGTCTGCTACTTTCATTACTAGAAGGCACATCATACTTGGTAGAGCCATCCTGCAGGAGATAATGTGTTGTTATATATTCATAGGTTTTGTTTTTTCACTAACTTCTGAAAGGATGAAGAGGTGCTACAGCAGATTGAGAGGGAGGTGCGAATGCGGGACGGGGCCAGTAAACTACTAGCAGCTTGTTCGCAGAGAGAACAGGCTCTGGAGGCCTCGAAGAACCTGCTGACCTGCAATAGCCGTATTTTGGCACTGCTCAGCCAACTCCAGAAGATGAGGAAGGCTCAGATCCTGCAAAGAGTTGGAAATAGGTCAGAACGATATTCATTTATTTTTATTTGTTTGGATAGAATTGAATTGGTCAGAGTACATCCACTGAGGGCAGATAGACAGAAATGCCACCAAAGTTCAAACAACCTTCACTGAATCACAGATGTATCGAGGTGTCTGGGTACAGTATGTTCACACTGTGTCACACCACAAAAATCACAATTAAAAAAAAATTTTTTTTTTTTTGCTTTTTCCACCTCACTATTATAATATATAACATAGGATTTTTTTGTTTGTTTTCTGACCATAAATTGAACTAAAGTATTAAAACTCAAACATTACTCCTTCACTAAACTTACCAACATAATTTGTGACTTGGTTCAAATTAGATGTATTAACTTTTTGTGTTTGTATCATTAGTGATTAGCATTAGCATTAGCATTTCATGACCCTTTATTGTCATCTCTACCGTTTGGTCGAGCATGTTTTCAAAAACATTTATTACATGAATACCAAAGTATTTCTGAAACATGATGAGGATTATTTATGTAAAATAGACTCTCTAAAAGTTAACAAAATAAAAAAGAAAACTTGCCTGCAATTTTTGGTCCATAAGAAAAGATCACAGCAGGGGTGTTGTCATGGTTACTGTCTTCTTTCTTGGTGGTATATATACAAGCATGAGCTGAACATATCATTGACTGGCCAAGAAGTTTGGTGACAAAGGACTTAAATTCAGATTAGATATGAGGGTTCAAAGTTACCTCTACCAAACGGTTGAGCTGACCAACAAAGGATTAAAGCAGGGTTGTGATTTTTATGTTTGTCTATTCATGTGAGCCATATCTTATTCCAGTGTGAACAGACATCAGTCCTGAACTGAGCCACATGCACAAAACTGGTAGACCCAGAAGCCATCATATGTTGCCATGGATACAAGTACTAACACACAATGAAAATACTCCATGACAAGTAGAAGATGTGCAATCAAACCCTTATATTTAAACTAAAATATTAAGACACTATCAACATTCATTGTGCAGTGAAATGACCCTCTGCAGAGTTTTAATATTATCTTCTTGAAACCCAGCACAGTAAATAAAAAAGGCATTATTTTTTTTACATTAAATAATTGTCCTGATCAGAAATTGAATAATGCAAAGTTTTTTTGCATCTTTTGTTTTATTGTTTACATATAGTATGTTATGTTTAATATAGTGTTGTATTTATTTTAAGGTTGGACTTTATTTCTCTGTATAGCACGTTAATATTCTGTTGAATGAAAATAACTTCATAAGTACAATTATTTCTTATTAAATTTGTTTAAGGTATGTGGTTTGCAATTGACAGCATTTTTGTTTTGTGTGTAAGCTCTGAAACTTGTCACAGAAAACAAAAATGCATTGCTGGATCTCAAGAGGTTATATCTGCTTTTTTCAGATTCACTTTACTGCCACAGGCTTTGAATTATTTTGTAGTATGAGAGTGACTCCTTCAGTTAAACGTTCATTTAAAGTTTCCATTTGAGTTTTCATGTGACTTTTCACATTGAGGTCATATTACAAAAGGTCAGCTCTGTGTCTGACGACATATAGATCAAAATAGAACACAATGTCAAGAAATAATGAGTAATTTAGACCCAAATAGTTGCCTGATTAGAAGTTGATATGACTGTGTTCTGTGGTTGATGAAATTTTAACCGAATGATCTGTGTCTTATTTCCAGGCCAGCAGAGAAAATAGTGCCATGCACAGGAAAATTAGCCTTTTCGGGTTAGTGCTAACACCTCTTTGCACATATTTGCAACAAATCTAAGGTTTCATAGATTATAACTGTACAGTTTTCACTTTGTAGACCTGCGAATCCCACTAATGTGGAAAGACTCAGAGTACTTCAAAAACAAAGGAGGTAAGTTACTGTACAGTTATCAGTGTGGTGATCATATCATGAAGACGATGGAATTGTTAACTCCGCAAATGTAATAACCAGCAAGTGCAATAAAAAATTGCAGTTTTTAATGTAATAATCCCACAGATGTAATAATTTACCCATGTACGCAATATCAATCACGTACCACTTTATCACATTTGGGGGATGTTATTACAATTTTGGAAGGTAATGATTTTTGTCATCTCACAAATGTACACATCTGCTATTACATTTATGGAAAAGTTATTACATTTGTACGATCATTACAGTAACAGCTGCACATTTTCATTACGTTTGCAAGTTATTACATTTGTGGGTGTTATAACTTGTCTGGTTAACATAGGATTATTGACATTATTTACATTTGTATTTTGCTCATGTGAATCATCTATGTTAAAAACAACAACAAAAAAATCATAGAAAATGATATAGCAAGGCTTTTCTGTTGTTTTGACCTGCAGAGTTGCATCGCTGTGCAGTCTTCTGTCTGCTTCAGTGTGGTTCAGAGATCCATGATACTGATCTGCAGATGGTGGACAGGACTTTGACAGACATATGTTTTGAAGACACCATAGTATTGTAAGTCTACCTTCACTGTTAGCTACAGATTAAAGCCTCTGGAAAACCTGTCTAATAAAGTAATGAATAATTAAGGTAAAAGTTGTTGCCTTTTGTGTATTTAGGTTTCCAGAGGCTTTATGTTTATTTTTGTTACTTTCATGCATTTTCAGTTTGTACTGATTTCATGTGTGTGTTTGAAAGCAGCAATGATGTGGGTCCAGAGTTTCAGCTTCGTGTTGAACTGTACAGTAGTTGTGCAGCCGAGGATTTCTTCCCAGGGGTTGCAGGGCCCAGGAGAGGGAGCCACTCTGGAGGTTCAGCAATGGGGAGCTTCACAGGGAAGAAGATCCGTGCTGTGTTTGAGTCAGCTTCTTTATGTGGATCCATGTCCAGTGGAGGAGATGCAGGATCTGGAAGCGTATCTCCATCATTATCCCCAGATCTGTCCACACTGTGAGAATAATCTCTTTTAGCACTTGTCAGCAGATCACAGAAAACATGAGGTAATTTTCTCTTTTTTTTTTTTTTTTTTTTTTTTTTTTTTTTGCAAGGGGGCCTAAATTTAACCTATTGGCTCACACTACATTGACACTCAGGCATGTCCAGGATCGTTTTAAGACACATGACTTGACACTATTAGCAGCAGGTGAGTGACAGTTCTTCCCTTCACTCCCCCTTTTTTCTTCAAGTGCAAATGATTACCTGTTTTTTCTTCAGAGGATAGTCCTTTCTGGTTGCCTTTGTATGGAAACATGTGCTGTCGTTTGGTGGCCCAGCCCCTGTGCATGTTACAAGCCACTACAAGTGGCCACCTCAAGATTAAGGTTACAATGGCTTCTTTATAGTCCTGTTATAGTGAGGCATTTGTCAGTCCCATCATTGTTTACTCTATGACTTCACTCCCTGTTTTTGTTCAGCTCGGGGAAAATCTCAAGTGTTGGAAAAATACATATGGCATCCTCAAGGGGAAAAGCCTCCTTTGTTATTGGAGTGAAGACCAGGAGACTGAGGAGGACCCAGTACTGGTAATCCCCATCAAAAAGGTTGGTGCTACTGCTAAGTAAAGTCACTGTTATTTTGTCTGTGTTGATGACAATAACATACTGAGGCCACCAGAGGGCACTCATGGACTAATTTCAGTTTCGAGAAGAGTAAACACAATATAGTGAAGTACTGAATAGAGAAGATGCAACCCCAGATTAGGATTGTTGATAGAAGGATATTAATAATGTATCTCGAAATGGAAAGTAGTGACATAACTGTAGGCTTGTATTTCATGGTAGACAATATGAGTGCATTTCATGTTTTGTCTGCTCATCTTTATCCAATATGGACATATTTTGTGCATTCCTTCACCATACAGTGTCTGTGACACATTCAAAAACAAAGGTGAAATTTAAGGATAGCAATGATATTGATTGTAAAATAACAATGTGATTTCAAATAGTAGAGCAGAGTTAAAATATCTGAATCTGACTGTATGTCAGTGAAGGATGAGGGTTCAAAGCCAAGCTGAACATTATGGTCTTTGATCTCTCAGACAATGCTGTATCATTCATATTGGACAGAGCCACATGGGTCAGAATTGCTGTAGCGAACCTTTGTCAACTTCTGCAGAATGGAGTTAGATATACTAATACCGGTTAAAATTTTACCGAGCCTGTTGCCCAGAAGCATTCATCGAATTCTCTGGCCTCAAAGGCATGAAATGAAGCAGACCATCAATCTGTGGAGATGTGGATTGTGCTCAGGCTGATTAGTATTCCCCTATTTTTTGGAAGATGTGGATGCCGTGTGCTTTGAACCCAAGCTGAAAAGATCCAGCCAAGCTGTTCCCAGAAACAAGTCCAGGGGTCAGGGTCTGTCATGGTCTGGGTGTTTGTCACTGTCCTTGGCAAAGGTTAAGGTTATTTGCACTTTGCTAATGCACCATTACTGCTGAAAGTTACATTAAGATTTTATAACAACACTGCTGCTTTCACTGCTTTCACATACAGTGCCTTTTGCGGCCTGTGATACTTCACCAAGACACTGCAGAAACCAGATTCTGAACACTTAGCATAAACATGGCTGAGTAAGAACAGACTGCAGGTGCTGCATTGGCTCTCTTGTACATATAAAACAACAGTGCAAATATAGATTTACAGTGCATCTTTTATTAAAATATAATGCAGTATGCTATTAACTTGGTACATATGTGAACTCACCTATGGCTAATTGCAATGTCTTTGATATGGATTCTAAGAGGAACTGTTGGTACCTGGCCAATACATCTGTGAAGTCTTCAATTTGGAGAAACCACGATGTTAACAAAATACTTTTGTGTTTCTTTTGTGTCAGGATACCCACATCTGTGTGTCAGATAGAGACCCTGCCCATCTGCAGAGAATATACATCAGTACACAAAGTGAAGGAGAGGAAGTAACGTACACACTGAGTACACTTACAACAGATGACACACAGCTCTGGTCTGAAGCTCTCTGGCAGCACGTCTATAATATGAGTAAGACCCTAATGGCAAAACACTCATTTTTACCCTAAGAGAACTTCCATAATCATGTTTCTAGACCAGTAGTTCTCAACTTTATTTGGCTCATGGCCCCCTTTTAACATCATGCAATTCTGACAACTATGTCATGAATGTCTACATTCAAAACAGCTTTTTTTTTTTTTTTTTTTTTTAAATAATGTGAGGTCACAAGATACAATGACAACACAAGCAACACCACTGCAATACTAAACAGAGCTCATTCTTCCTCCCACGCTACTAAAATTTCTTATCATGCCAAGTTGTCATTTGACAGGGCTCATTAATTTCCTTGAGAATCAACAGGTTATTATTTTTTTTAAATACTTTTATTTAAACGCAACTTCCTCATCACCTCACTGCCAAAATATGTTTATGCAACAGGAAAATGAGTAGATAAAAAAACAAACCAAAAAACCCCAGTCAAATCAATAGAATGCCTTTCTGTGATGTGATTTATGATGCATAGAGAAAGTGATGACATTATAGCTAATGTCATTAACGCTTGAAGCTGATTTTTTAATTTGACTGATATGACGGACAAAAAAATTACATAATTAGAAAAAAATATATATATGAAAAAATGCTTGAAGAAATAATTAAATGCTTATGATTTCTGTTTTTATTTCCATGTTTCAATTCAATTAGGCACATGCTTAAAAATTGTTTTGGATGGAGTGATACCAAATAGTACTGGCACTAGATTCCAGGTCCTTCTTCATAATGGAAATGTAAAGAAGCTAAACCCACTCAGGTTGAGCTGAGCTAAAGCAGTGCCAGTGGAAATGTGCAAAGTAGAGCAGTGCATTGGTTCTATCTTGTTAGCCAAGTAAACCAGTCCTGCTTCAGATTGGAGTAAGGAGTGCCCATTTCATTTACATATGAAATATGTAAATGAATCAGTATGGAAATACATACATAAATACCCAAATATATAAATCAGGAAATGCAATTATATATATATATATATATATATATATATATATATATATATATATATATATATATATATATATATATATAAAATAAATAAAATAAATAAATAAATATATAAATATATAAATAAATAAATATATAAAAAAAAAAAAAATATATATATATATATATATATATATATATATATATATATATATATATATATATATTTTTTTTTTTTTTTTTTTTTTTTTTTTAAATATGCATAATTGGATACATTAATATTAAAATATGGAAATAAAAACCTAAACCATCAGCATTGAATTATTTATTTATTTATTTATAATTGTGTCACTTTATGTACCTCATAGATGGATAACTGAAAGAAATTGTCAATAGCAGAAAGTGAAGTTGGTGGAGACTGGATTCACTTTTTCTGAAAATTGACAGATTGATGCATTTATTTTAAAAAGTCTGAAAGTAAAAACAGAAGAAAATAAACAAGCAAAACATTTAAAGCTAAGACATAAGATATATAATATGTTCTCAAAAAGAGGTGAGAAGAAGCATAATTTATAAACGCCTCCGATCCCTTCTTCTTATGTAATTAATAATGCCAATAATCTTGATAGTTGAAGAATATGTTATATCCAGTGCTTGAAGTGGAAAAAAAGAAGTGCAGGAACCCTGTTTTTCTGACATTATTTTAATTTTAAATTAATACAAACAAGTCATCGCAGCCTTATTTAAAGTTTAAAAAATAATAAATTAGTGCATGGAGCACAGGAGCAGGAGCACCCAGAGGGCAGAAAGGGGGAGGGAACAGGGTGTGCAAAGATCCGATTAGTAAAATAACTCACAAGTAGTAGCTACTATGCAGCAGATTTGTTGCTAAAGAATGGCATTAAGGTTTTTGGTGCTCTCGTGTGAATGACGGGCAATCCCAACAATGGAATATTCTATCAAATGAGCACTGTGTCCCAAGTTCAGCCCAGTGCAAACCCACTTCCTATGTGAGTTTTTCACCTCGTCATTAGAACAATGTGCTGGATGCTATAATTGCAGGAATGCATATGATGAAAATAAAGAAGCGCTGGAATGCAGTTCCACTGCCTTCTGTATTATATCCTATAATATGCATCATACTTATTACTAAATTATTTAGTTTTTAGCTTTATAATAAAGCAAAGTAAAAGGTGAGATAGTTATGACAAAATATTTGTTTATTCTTCTATTTTGACCATATTAATCTTTAATGTTTTTTATCTACATAACATTCTCAACATTTTTTCCTTCCACATACAATGCAGGAAATTAACTGTTTCGTGTCACTGGCAAAGCTTCTTTGTAAATAGAGGATCCTTGTTAAAAAAAACAAAGACACAAAGTATTAACATAACAAATTCATATGACAAATTCTTCCCATACAGTATTTATTAGGATTCATGCAATATAAACAGTGTTTGATTAGAACAAATACACTGTTCCCCATAACATTGCAATAACTTTTGTTTTTAGACACAGTCCTCTTTTTATTCCTATTTATTTACATATCAAGATTAAGTCACATTATTACAATCCTTTTCTCAGAAGAGGTAAAAATCTTTAATTCCAACTTTATGGATAAATTAAGTACATAGTTATAATAAATGCCTACAGTATGTGTTTTTGGCTGAACTTAAATGAACTTGTGCAAGTACTCAACGTGACTGCAAATTCAATATCCCTTTCAGTGTGAAGTAAGTCATTGTGTTTTATGATATATACAATTAATACTGGTTTTTGCAATGGCACAAACCAGACAGACCAGGAATGTAAGATGTAAAGAAACGGCATTTGAAACCTTTGAGACATAAATCAGGCACCTTTTTTTTTTTTTTTACTATAATGGTTACAGGGGAGGGAAATTATATTGGGTTTTGTCTTTGAAAATTAACAGGCATAAAATAGGCCTCCTGTTTCCTGTGAGACTCCATTCTTCAGTGACAACTGGCATGCCAGTTTGACAATAGATTGTCACTGAGAAAATATGCATCAGGTGTTTCAGTGAGATTGTATCATGTTTAACTCATTGGCGACCAGCATTTTGGAACATTTTCACAGATCTTTAAGCTCCACAGAATCATGAGTTATGGGTATAATATGGTGATTTGATACATCTGGGGCTCTGCTGGTCCCATCTCATCCAGATCTGATCTGTCACGGCCCTGGTTTTACCCACAGCCCTGCTCATCTGACAAACCTGGGTCAGACAAACTGAACCCAAATGAACCGGGGTGTGAGATCACATCTGTGATGCTCACCATTCAGCCACTTTGATTCTTTAGAGCTGGTGTCATGATGTTCCCTCCTTTCATGGTGTCTTATTCTGTTGTTCACTAATCCAACACTCTTTTTCATTGAAGCACACTGACACAAACTCTGTTCTAGCACAAGCTGTGTCAACTTTTTGGGGTTCATTCGTTACAGCAGCTTTGGGGGCTCCTAGTGGCTCTATGGGGCGCTACACATTTGCAAAGTCTGCGTATAGCAAGAAATGCCCCTGATCTGGGAAAAACACATTTTATTGTAAAAACTAACATAAAATAGTATGTTAATGGTAGTGAGCCAACATCAAGTATTCATTTACATTACAGCTGTTTAAGTAATGTCAATCAGCACATTAAAATATGAAATCTGTTTTTAGACTGACTGCGAATGTAGTGCTTTTGTGTGTCTGCATTGGATTAAACATTTTTATTTGGTAAATGAATGTAAACTCCTAGACGTCTGCACTGATATTTCTTTATAGTGGCATTAGTCTACATAACTTTGTGCAAATGCAAGAGATTTCCACAGATATGTAAGATCTATACTTAATGCAGGCATGTGGTAGAACAGGTATACAAGCTGTCTGTGTAAAATATTAACGGCTAAGCTCAGACTGACAGACTACAATACATACTATCGCTTGAAATAACACGTCATATTAGGTATAAACATAAAATCTAATAGACTTCACAATTGTTGACTCATAGCTGACAACCTTTTACACCTG
This sequence comes from Siphamia tubifer, assembly GCA_020466265.1. Lineage (NCBI taxonomy): Eukaryota > Metazoa > Chordata > Actinopteri > Kurtiformes > Apogonidae > Siphamia > Siphamia tubifer. Next base: position 49,651,010 of record CM035794.1, on the reverse strand, counting down.
CATTGTAAAAACCTATACTACTTTGCGGTAGGCCAATGGCAGCAGTGTTGCAACGAGCTCATGAAGATTGAACTGCGGCGCCCCAGAAAATCCATCACAGTGAAGCAAGGATCACTATTCCATGAAATAGGTAACAGAAACAGAGATACACTTACATCAGGTGTTCACATTACTACTTTATAGGCCAAAGATGTAAGTCATCTGAAACTTCATTGGGATTTAATGAAAAATTGGGCTAGTTTTTACACTGTATTTTGTCTACTTTGCATCACTTACAGCATCATTAAAAAAAAAAAAGTATAATACATGTTAAAACTGAAAATGAACACAGTGGAACCTCAGTTCAGCCAAATTGTCAGGAGTTTGCATTTGTCTGATAAATGCAAAGGATTTTGGAAAACTTTTTTAAGACTCTATAGGAGGATGTGAAGTCCTACAGTTGAAATGAAATGCATTTAAAGTGCATTTTAGTGCTTAGATATGTCACATTGTACTGGCTTGGTGACTTTAAAAGAGAGGCATTCTTACAAAATAATGAGAGATTAAATCTTAAGGCCCTGATGGAAATGTTGCATGTCATGTTTGCCTTAAAGGAAGTAGATATTCCTGTTTCAGTAATAGCAGTGAAGATCTCAAAGAGATACATGACAACAATGACTTAACACAAAAAGCTAGACGCTGTCTGTGTGAAAAGATTGTATTATATCCAACACCTATGGACAAACAACAGTCACCAAAGAGCCAATTATTATTGGTGTGTTAAAAGTATGGGTGTGTTGCTTGAATAACACTGTGTACTTCTCATAAGAATTCATGTTATGAAGAGACTTTAGATGACATAGTAAGACAAAAATATATGAAAGGAAGACAAAAGAAAAATAAGATGGTTAAGGAAATAAGAATACCTTTCTGAAAATTCCCCCTTGTCATCATCATCATCATCACTATCACTGTTTTATCAGTGCTCTTTAGTTTGACATTTTTCACATTCCTGATGTCAACTTTGATATCTTGAACGCAGTAAATTGACAATGTAGTTTTTGTCCATTTGTCTTCTTTGTCCACTTTTCCTTCAGTGACACCGCCCACTCCCAGAGATGGTCTTGTGGTTCCAGATTTGTCTGCTGAGATACGCAACTTGCTTTCTTCCTACTATAAGGAAAGGTAGTATGCCATAAATCATTCACCTTTTGTATATTTTCCAATCTCCTCTGATAAACCCAGGATGTTATAATAGTTAACCACTAGCTTCTGCTTTACCTTCCCTAACCCCCAGTGGTGTAGTGGTCCCTGGAGAAGTGGGTATCCTCTAAATGTTTGCCTTTTGTTGTAGTCTAGAAGAACACTGTTTTAGAAACCGTGACAGATAAGACTACTCTATCTAGTTTACTGAAAAACCAATCAGTATATTTTGCTCACAATTATAAAATTATTAAGATGTAAGATGAAAATAAAATATAGATATAAATACGAGTAAAAGGAAAATAAAATAACTAAGGTAAATAAGAAAAAAAAATACAGGGATAAAAATTTAAAAAAACAACAAAATAACTAAATAAAGAAATGGAATGGATTTAAATTGATCAAGTAATTTTTATGTTCCTGTATTTATAATTCTTTTTTCAATATGGCAGGGTCAGTCCTCCATACATATCATGGGGATTTAGAAGTGGGTCTACCCAATGCTGACTGAAAAATAAGTAGGAATACTCTATATACCGCTGTATACCATGGACTGCACCACTGATAACCCTTCTTTACCTCTCTCTCAGCTGCATATCCCCTCATTCACTCATCTGTTTATCCTGCCAGAACCACCTCCTACCAACCTACTTCCATCAGTCTTTGCCATGTACCCAGCTGTGAACCCAGCACATGTTTTTTTTCTTTTGCTCTCTGAAATTAACTTCCCTGTTTTGAATCATCTGGTCGCTGTGGACTCACTTGTTTACTTACAAACATAATTTTTCATTATACTATTCACAATAGTCACAAAAACAGGTACTTGGACAGGGTTGGAATGCCATACCATCATAGTAATTTATAGGCCAAATTATTATATTATATTTTTCAGTATCTGAAATCATCTTGTGAAACCATTAGTATGTGAGTTTGCTATAAATTTTTTTTAAAAAAAAGCAAAAATATCCCGTAATGCAGTGAAGATATGGCACTTATGAACCGATAGAAATATAATCTAGTGTTAGACACATCCTGGTGTAATTTGTATTATTATGCAGATGCTGATAGAGGGAATATTGTCTATTATACACTGTTATACGATGAGGAATTTCAAATGAGATGATTCTTAACATCATTTCACACCCTAAATTATTTACATTTTATTTTGATATTCTTTGAATAAAAGAAATGTCAGTATTCTGGACAAATCACAAACTTCATTGATAAACTATTACAAATTGTTTCATGATATCAACATACAGTGGTGTTTTGTGTAAAAAGTATTTTTGAATAATGAATTAAATTGTCTCTATATATTTGTCGACATGATTATGTAAAAATCCTCTTGTTTTAATGAAACATGATGGGACAGACAACACAGGGTAACTTTTAGAACCTTGGATTGTGATAATGATAATAATAATAATAATAATAATAATAATAATAATAATAATAATAATAATAATAATAATAATAATAATAATAATAATAATAATAATAATAATAACAATAACAATAACAATAATAATCATCATCATCATCATCATGATTATTATGATAATTATAATCAAATAATGAACCTTTATTATGACCTGTCTTTACCATGGTGACAGTTGAATACATGAAAAGGGAGAAAACAGATGATAATTTAATGTATTTCTTAGTTTCATAATATTATTTTAGGAGTAGAAACATAGATTGTACTTTGTCATTGCTAGAATCTACTTTTTCATTGTTTGCATTTGACTCTCTTAATCTTAACCCTGACAGCCCTGGTGCTCACCATGAACTAACACCATGTCAGTAGAAGCTAAATAAAGATTATGTCATGACACCAAGTAGTACATGCTTCTGACACTGAGCCAAACAGGTTTGTGAAGATGAACAATTATACCTGTCTTATTTTAACCTGCACTGAAAAGGAGCATTCTCATGATCTCTCTGTCACACACACACACGCACACGCACACACACACACACACACATATATATATATATATATATATATATATATATATATATATATATATATATATATATATATATATAGTATTTTGCTCTCAGCGATTTTCAGTTAGTGAGTGAATGTATGTGAATGCATGAAGCTTAATTTATTTTTTTTTCACAGTTGCAATTATTCACTCTGAACTTGTTCAGATATATTGAATTATACAACATGTTTGGTCAGTTTATTGAAGAAATAATGAACAACGACTAAAGTCAGACACAGGTCATTCATCTATCATCATCAGCCATGGCATGACTTGTCACGTTACATTACAACTAAGCAAGATTAACATGTGTGTGACTCCACATAAATGTTACCTTATACAATGTACGCTATGTTACTGAATGCAGTTGTTTTCTTGGTTGTTTGACTTGTTAGCAGAGCAAACACACAGTTACAACTTGAAATATAAAGCCTATGTCAAATACTTTATATATGTATTGTACTGATGCATGGTGGTGCAGAGGTCACAGACGATCTTCCCGAACAGGTTGGTCAAGGGATTTTGTAAAGTGACATATTAAGAAATTAGCTAAAAGCATAACTGAGTACTTGAATAACTTTCACTGGTAGATGTTCCCATTGAAATACAAAGTTTCCACTATTGCTGCTGTTGAGTAAAGAGTCTGACTCCAGATATAATTGTACCTCAACAATTGTAATGTAGCACATTTCAGTGTGACCCTTGAGAAAGTTTACTGCAGGCCTGGACTGGCACACGGGAGGACCGGGCCTGCCTACTCAATGTCCTGTCTGGTCTGCCCCCCCTCCAATAGCCCATTAGCATGCTTGTAAACCATGGTAACGATAGGGATTGGTAGCATTTTTTTTTTCACACATTGTGATTGGTTAGTGGCCCGTCCCTGTAGCATTGACATATCACTGACGGTCAGCACTAGATCATATACGGAATGGGGACGAAACTAACAGATTCCAACATGGTGGCTACAGAATCGGGACAGTAGATACTAGATGATAATGGCGGGGGCGGTGCTTAGGACATTCTCCTCAGGACGAGCCATGAAGCCACTATAGAGGGTGATACGTTCCATTCAGTGCAATCTATTTGAAAGGAGAAACACACCATCCGTGCATTTTATTAACAATACTTTGCTAAAACTGAAACCAGATTTCCATGTGTGTCATGTCATACGTGTAACTATGATTAAGGACATGTTTGGGCTTGTTTTATTCTCAGTGCCTTTAAAGAGTTCACCAGGGTTTTTTACTAACGAGAGAATTAGCCCATTCATCCATGCTAATGCTAACAGGGTGATGGCCAATCTGAAACTCCTAAGGTGACAACAGTCCTTCACATTGGCCGAAAAAAAGATACCCCCAGCCTCCTGATTCCATCATTTTGTTATTACTTTCTTAGCAGTATTCAGATCACAGGCGGAACCACCTTTCAGTTTAACATTGATTATTAGTGTTTATTAGCTATACTAAGATGGCATTAAAAAGTTTGCTGACAAAATAATACAACCCTGTTCTTAATAAGACATATTATATAAGTAACCTTAGACAAAAGGAAATATGTTGAAGACAGGGAGAGGATGAGAGAAAAGTACTGAGCTGTTGTCATGCATTTGTTTCATTATTCAATTGAATTTTGTTTAATAGTGTGGTGGTGTGTAACAGCCAGTGTAATAGTATTACTTTAATTGCTATAAGGAAATTACAAAAAGAAAAGTTATTAAATACTCTGTGTTGAATAATTAAGGCATTAGCGTAATGTTTTGACACTGTGATGGGAAAAAACAAAGATTTCCTGCTACTTGAATATGGCCTGCCAGTTTTTCCACATTTCTTGTTTTCATTCTCAATGATGTGGCAAAGACTGTTGGATATGTTCTTGTGAGTAAACAGGTTATTTCCTCATACCAACCCCTGCCTTGATAAGAAATTGGCAGACAGCTTAACTGAGGTTTAAGAACAATAGTTTCAACAGACAGTCCCATGGTAGTATATTAATAACATAATCTCATGTATGTCAAGTTTTCTCACATCTACAATATGGCACGTATATCTTTTCAATAAATTCCCCCTGGGATTAATAAAGTATTCTGATTGTGATGAAAGTTGATGCTCTTAGATGATACACAATCATCACAGTTCAGTCAGACAACTCATGACTGAAGTGTCTCGTTACAGCAGCTCAGACAGAGGCAGATAGAGTGTATGAAACACAGACATCACTTCATTTCTGCTTATTTCACATTCTTTTTCATAAAAAAACAGCAGCATCTATTGTATCAATCTGTCAATATGGTTTTCTCCCCTTTATGTCTTACAGTTGCTGATGACACCGGTAGAGTTGCACCAGAAGAGTGAGAGGCAATTCTTCTCTGGTTACTGTGTCAGTACAGTGAAATGGAGACAGACATGAAAAGTATGTGTGTAATAAAGGAAAAAGAGAGACAAGTGGCAATGAGTTTGCAATCCCAGAACAAATCTGACTATGCCAATATCCAACACTAATCCATGCTCATATTTTTTTATTTTTTTTTATTTTTACCAAAACCAAAAGAGTTACATTTAGAAAGTAGAAAAGCACTTCACTTCATTTCACCAAAAGAGATCAGTGCTATATTGATATGTTTTGTCACCTGTACATTCTCCACTTCATATCTTACAGATGCTTGAACTGTTTGGCTGGGTTAGTTTTATGTGAAATGTCATATCTTATCTTCTGTACAGTATTGTCTTCTAGTTGATCTAGAATGTGAAACACTCAAGCTGTAGGTGATACATTTGGAGAATTTAATTCACTGACTGATACTTACATCAGCCATGTAACTATAGCAGGTTCAGCAGGTTCAGGTACACCTGAGTCCGTAACCTTGGGGGTAGGGATGGGTATCGAGAACCGGTTCTAATTAGGTATCGATACCATCTGCTTCGGTGCCGCCCTGGTTCATAGCCATAGAAGCATTCGGTTCCTGCAACTTGGTGATTGTTGCTAGGCTGAAAACCCAATTCATTTGTAATGGGTCGTCCCTTCCAAAGATGGCTGCTGACACGCACGCTGCTGACTTTCGCATGAGGTGTCCACCCTAATTACCTATCGAAGTAACATGTACATCTTGGAAACAAAACGCACGCTTTCGCTGATACGACCAAGACAAGACCACAATATGCCGAAGGGGAAAAACTCTGAAAGTGTGGCTCCATTTCAGTTGCAAAGACAGTGATAATGCCACCTGCAACAAATGCATGAAAAGTATTTCTTGTAAAGGGGAAAAACATCTAATTTAATGAAGCATTTGATGTGACATGGGATAAACCTGAGAGCAGAGAGCTGTACAGTCTTTGACTGTTTACAGTGGACCCCCACTGCTACACCTGACAGCCATCGTGACGATGCTACGCTAAGCATTTGCAGCACTGACGACGACAGCCATTCAGGTAGGTTAGCTAGTAGCCTAAATTAAATAAGAAATAAAGTTAGATGGTTTGTTTTTGTTTTGGTGTTTTTAAGTGATGGAAAACGGTATTGGACGCCAGTAATCCAAAATCCAGTAATAACACTTATCACTTAAAAAACAGTCTTTGCAATGCCATGCTGTCATATGGCATCAAAAAGCTGAACATTTAAAAAAAATTAAAGCTGTAGGCCTCTTGTCATTTATAGCTTACTGGTTACTATATGAACTTAAACAAAAAAAAAATCAAAAAGAAAAAAACATTTTTAACATTGAACACCCATCAAAAAGAAAAGTGTGGGAAATTGATCCAGATGATATGAACAAAAAATATCAGTAATAATTAATAATCACTGAAAAAATAGTCTCAGCCATGCCATCATAGGGCAACAAAAAGCTGAATATTCAAGAAACAAAAGCTGTAGGTCTCTGTCATTTATAGCCTACTGGTTGCTATATGAACTTTTCAAAAAGAAAAACAATGAAGAATGACAACAGCCTTCCTTCTCAGTCTTCATGCTCTGCTCTGCCAAATCACCTAGGAGAAAGCCCACCATAATTTAGGTCTAATTGAAATACTGAATCACATTTAAATTAAAATTAAAATATTTTGTTGTAATAAAACTATAAAAATGTTTTTCTATATGAAGTCCATTGCTATTCGTCCTCACCATAGACATATTAGGCCTTCTTATATTTCAGCCCTCTCCTGGCTGGCTCCAAAAGCGGCTTATTTGCCAGGAATGTTTTGTACACCTCTGTGCACTTCTCCTGAAGGTTGACACACACCTGCAGCTCAGCCTTCACTGTGTCCACTTCAAGGCAGTTTCTTTCATTGCACTATGCAATCAGTCAATCGTGTAAGTGGAATTTTTGATTGACAGCAATCCTAGGCTGCATGTGCTGCGTGCGTAGCACAAATACTTGCATTGCATAGCCTACGACACATCTGCCTGTAAACATCGCAGAGTAGCAAGTGTAAATAACGGGTGGGGATTTATGACGATTAATGCAACGGTGGCGGACGATTGTATGAAACACAGCGAGACGTCTCCTGTCTCGCTATTGTCACCACAGGAGGACAAAATGTGAAAAAGCCGGACACTTGACAGACAGCCGGACAGATGGCTCTAAAACTGGACTGTGCAGACGAAATCCGGACGAATGGTCACCTTATGTGTGCTGCAACTTGGGATTAGAAAGAAAATAGATTATTATTTGACACTATAATGACATTGAATTGGTTATAATGCTTGCATTAATATAAGCAGATAACTGCAATGCTTATGCTTAGTGCCAACACATACTTTATTTATACAGTTGCATCAGTATCCCTGAGCGAAGCAACGACTCCCTTCACATTGGCTAAAAGGGCCAATTTGCCGATAGATAAGGTGGAGGAAATCCATAGAGCCGTGACAAAGTTTGTAGTCAAGGGACTGCACTCTTTCTCAACTGTAGAATCACCATGGTTCTGGTGAATATACAAAACGTAAAGTGTAAAAAATATGTAGAATTGTGAATAGTCAGCTACAGTGAATACATTGTTGATTTTATAATAAATTGCATTATATAAATTTACTGCTAATTTCATCATTATTTTTATAAAGTTAAAACAAATCAGGCCTACTGCTAATTTCATGATTATTTATTATTATAATGTTAAAATAAATTACTGATAATTTCATGATTATTATGATTATTATTATCCTATTTACAATTATATTATCCTGTGTGTATGTGAAATTAATTGAGTATAGCTTTGTCTCATCATCTGAACCTGGTTTATCCTCACTAGGATCGCGGGGGTCACTGGGGGTCTAATCCAGCTACAATGGGTGAAGGCGGGGTACACCCTGTATGAGTCGCCAGTTCATCGCAGGGCTGAACATATGTAGACAAACAATCACTCTCACATTCACACCTATGGACAATTTACATTAACCAATTAACCTATCAGTGCATGTCTTTGGATGGTGAGACGAAACCGGAGTACCTGGCGAAAACCCACACGGACACGGGGAGAAAATGCAAACTCCACACAGAAAGGTCTGGTGTGGGATTCGAACCAGGGTCCTTCTCGCTGCGAGGCACACGTGGGTGACGGTGGGGTACACCCTGTATGAGTCGCCAGTTCATCGCGTGCTAACCACTGCACCACCGTGCCGCCCCAATTGAGTATAGCATTTGCACTAAATATTGAGAGATTACCACAGCCCTTAATCATCGCTACCGACCATTGTCCAGGGATGATCTTTCCAATAGGCTTATTCCTGCTTGGTACTCTATTGAAAAAGCAAATTTTATTCAGGAGTTAGTTCAGAAAGGTGAAAAAAGTGGCTATCACATGGTGGACCAGTATTGCAAAACTGAAAGACTGAATATCAAGTTCAATACTGGTACTTAATAGTACTTCAATACTTGTTTATTTTTACACTTAATTTATAGTTTTGTTTTTTGCTTGTTGCAATAAAAAATGGGAACTAATCAATAAGTTGTTTTTTTAAGTATCGGTTCTGGAATCATTTAGGTATTGGTATCGTATAAAAAGTATGGGTTAGGTACTGGTATCGGCAAAAAATCCTAACGTCCCTACTTGGGGGTCCTGTTGCGGAGTTTGGAGGGGTTTTTATTATTACTATTATTTTTTATTTTTTATTTTTTTACAAAAACATACAATTTACAACTGACCAAAATGCTTGTGGTGGATTATGACACTGTAACATCCACATTCAGGGAAGTGTGTACTGTGCTCATGCTGTTTTTGACATTACCTGTGACTGTGGCAACAGCTGAGAGATCTTTTTCCAAACTCAAACTTATAACCTACGTAAGGCACAGCATGGGTCAGGAGAGGCTTAGTTGATTAGCCATACGGTCTATTGAAGACACTAGAGGTAGAGAATTAAATATTGGGGACATCGTTGATGATTTTGCACAACGTAAAGCTCCTTAGATGGCCTTCAAATGCTTCAATCAGCTACACTAATGAATAGGCCTTTTACAGATTAATATATTTTTTCCCTTGTTTCTGCATATGTGTATAGCTTCTGTGCAGTTGGTGTTTAATCAAGCATACTGTATCAAGCTTGTGGTTTCAGTATAGGATAAAGTTTCAGTGCTTTGAATGTGAGGCTTACTTCCATGCCTTAATGTTAATGCTGTATTGTTTGATTATCCTATAAATTAATAAAATGATTTGGGAAGTTTTTTTTTCATATTATTGACTCAATATTGTGGAGTATGTTTTTATTTACACTAATATAAACTACTTCTGATCCCTGAACCAGTGATGGCACCAGTGATGCACGGGCTGCCTCGAAGTCCACAGGCAACCATGAGCACCCTCTCACTTTGAGTCAGCCTGCGGTCGCCCGCAGTTGGGGATCATTGAAAAATATTTATATATTTAAAATATTATTTGCGTTGTGGGTCGTTTGTCATTTGAGATAAACATAACATAACCTGGTAAATACGCTTCATTAACAGAAATGAAAGAGATGCACAACATCAGAAGTATCCTCCGGTGTGGAGGGAGCAAGAGAGAAAGTCAAGCTGGGAGAGTGGAAGCTCCAGAAACATACAGACAAAAAAACTAAAGGTTTTTAAAGATGATGAGCGGCTCCCAGTGTTTTATTTCCCATGGATACTGGGTTTAAATGGCTCTTTGGGTGTTACAGGTGGTCGACCCCTGGTTTAGATGCTGCACGTTGATAACTTTTGAATGATGAAGCAGGACAAAAATATTTTCTCAACATATTAACTTATAAGCAATGACATCAGATTTTAACACAGAAATAAATGCAGGTATATGAGTAAGGGAGGACAGGAAGAGGTTTTGGGAAGCAGAAGCCCAGGAGCTCGAATCCGCGGCCAACAACAACAACTTGAGCCGCGTATTCAGCCTACTGCGCCAAGCCCATAGCGGTCCACGCATAAAGACAGCCTTGGTAAAAGACACTGACGGCAAGCTCATAACAACTGAAGCCAGCTGCCTCGAGCGCTGGTAGGAACACTTCAGCCTCCTCCTGCAGCACAGCACCAACCCGGCTGTTCCCACCCTCCTAGAGGCTGCAAACGCTGCATCCCCTTGTGACGCCTGCTGCACAGACCCTGTAACAACTGAGGAAGTGAGCGCTCCTCTGAAAAAATGTAATAGCAAGAAAGCCCCCGGCATCTGTGCCATCACCGGTGAGATGCTCAAAACCGGTGGGGATGGAATGCTGGAGTGGCTTACCCACCTATTCAATCAGGTGTGGGAAACAGAGCAGCTGCCCACCGACTGGACCAGAGGGGCCATCCTGCCCTTCTGGAAACGCAAGGGTGACAGGCTTGTCTGTGGAAACCACAGAGGCATTACCCTACTCTCCATCCCTGGCAAGGTTTTCACCAGGATCTTGCTTTCCCGGGCCCTTCCAGCGATCAGAAGCCGACGTCGTCCCCAACAGGCTGGCTTCATGCCCAATCGCTCCACAATCGACCACATCTCTGCCGTACGTCTGCTGATAGAGAAGACCCGTGAATTCAGACTACAACTACCACCTGACCGACCTGGAGTACGCTGACGACACCATCCTGCTCAGCACAACCTACAGTCAGCTGAGAGACGCTTTGGGCATTTACAGTGAGGAGGCAGCACGGCTTGGTCTCCAAGTGAGCTGGACCAAAACTAAGTTCATGTACGTCGGGGATAGACCAGATCCCATGCAGATTGGAAGCAACACTGTAGAGCCTGTCAAGAACTTTGTGTACCTGGGGTCCATGGTAACTGACAACGGGGACCTAAAACCTGAGATCGACCGCAGACGAGCCCTGGCAGCATCCGCTCTGCAGTCTCTCTGGAAACCACTCTGGCGGCACCAGACCATCTCACGCAAGACGAAGCTCCGGATTTACAATTCAGCCGTACTCTCCATCCTGCTTTATGGCCCTGAACGTCAATCTGGCCACAAGAATCAATGGCTTTGACAGCAGGGCTCTCAGAACCATCGAGAACATCAGGCGGCCCCAGCGTGTTTCCAATGAAGTGCTTAGAGCCTGCACATGCCAGCCCCGAGCATCTTCCTTGGTTGCACAACGCCGCACCCGCTGGCTCGGCCATGTCCTCCGACTACCTCCAGAACATCTGACACGAGCCATTCTCCAGTTTGACCCAAAGGCAGCAGGCTGGAGACGACCTCGAGGGAAGCCCCGCACCCGATGGCTTGACGTCGTTGCAGGCGACCTCCAACAACACGGAGTCGGCGTGGAGGATGCAGAGCAGCTGGCTCTAGATCGCCAGCAATGGAAAAATCTGGTACACCTGGTTGGCTCAACGCACTTGGACAGTATAAATTGACCCTCGCTGGAGCAAAAGAAGAAGAAGAAATGAGTAAGGTCATTTGATGTTCATAAAGACCATTGACTATTTTTTAAAAATGCGGGTCAAGAAGTGGGTCGGGTCTGTCCTTTTCAAATTTATTTCTTGCGGTCCGAGTTGTGGGCAGGGTATTTAAAAAAAGCGGTCGGTTGCTTTACTTTGGGACTTTATTTTGTGTTATTTTCATTATAATTAACATTCATGATAATTGGACAGTTGTGTGTTTCTGTGTGAGCTGTTTAACTTTTTCTCAGTAAAGGTCAGTGTGAGTTGACCTTGTCTGTTTTATTTGATCAATATTACAGTATGTTGGGAAACTGAAAAAGAGAATAGTATATATAAGCACATATTAATAAATGTAATGCTAATTTTAATGCATACAGTATATAGTAGGTGTAGGTAAAAACTCCACAGGTAGGCTGCAGGAGGCCTGAAAGATTTTTAGACTTCAGTTATAGGATAGGCTGTTGACCTTTTCACTTTAACATTGAATATTAGTGTTTATTAGCTATACTAAGATGTCATCTAAAAAGTTTGCTGACAAAATAATACAACCCTGTTCATAATAACACATATCAAGTAAGTGACCTTCAACAAAAGGAAATATGGTGACGGCGGAGAGAGGATGACAGTACTGTACTGAGCTGAGCTGTTGTCATGCATTTGTTTAATACTGCGGTGTTGTGTCACAGCTAGTGGAATAATATTACTTTAATTGCTATAAGGAAATTACAAAATCCCCCAACCACCACAAAGGTGTGGTTTTTGGAGGGAAAAAACCCCCATCATTTTCACCTTTCACTTTAGTTTGAAAGTGATGAGAAGATAAAAGTAAATCTTAAAATACTAATTACTTCCGCCAAGGAAGTTATGTTTTGCCAGTTTGTGTGTCTGTCTGTTAGTTAGCAAGATAACTCAAAAACCTATGTACGGATTTTGATGAAATTTTCAGGGTAGGTTGGTAATAGAGAGATCTGGAAATGATTAGATGTTGGTGGTGGTGGGGGTGGGGGTGTCTACCTTGGCGGAGGTCTGTGCTCTCAGAGTGCTTTACTAGTTGAGTTATGCATCCAACTCACCACACCTTGAAAAATGAACCACTGCTATGCCGGCTTTTCAACAAACATGCTGTAACTTGTCATTAACACTAAATGTTTGGTATTTACTCATCGCTCCAATAAGGAACAGTGGAGTTAATTTTTGCAGGCGTTTAATCTATTTGTCTACTCAAACTCAAAAAATGATGGGCAGATTTCGCTGAAATTTTCAGGAAGTGTTGATAACGGCACAAGAAACAAATGATTAACCCTTTGATGCATACTGCTCACTATAGTGGACAGTTATTCTACAGCTGTTCACTTGTATATTTATGGGTTTTGTTGTTTTAGTTCCATATCAGTCAGACCATTACCATTCCTGTAACTTGGTTGTTCTTAATACTTGATCTGCACTAACATGTTTACATGTATCTTGTTGTTATTAGACTGTAATTAACAGTCTTCTTAAACAAAAACTGCACTAAAAATGTTTTACTTCATAGCATTCTGATATTGCATTTTAAATACTCATTTATTTGCTTCAAAGTTTATACACATTTTCCAGATGAGTGGGTATTTTTTGCAACTCCATAAAAATAGGTTCCAATCACATTGCTTTTTTCATGCTGAAATAGGAATAACAACACTTCGGAAAAAAATGTCATTAAGGTTCTCATAATTCAGGCATCAAAGGGTGGTGGGTGGGTGGAGACTGGTGCAGGTATGTTGGTCAGGGCAGATCACTGCTAGGCAGAAATGACGGGGGTGGAGGTGATCTGCCTTGGCGGAGTCTGCACTCTCTAAGTGTTTTTCTAGTTACCCATTTGAGCAGATGTGTAAGGTAACAAGTAAAATTGTGTGCTAGACTTATGCTATGGACCACTTTTACCCAACACGTCTGAAATATCTAGACCCAACTCTCGTGTCCAACCAGCTTTAGCAGCCACACCACTATTGCATGTCATCAACTCTGCATATATCTTAAGATATGAGAGAATTTTGACTAAGTTTCAAAGTTAGAATACCATCCCATGGGTGGTTAGCAGGAAGAGTGGGAAAACTTGGGAACAAAGAAGAAGCACAATGTTGGAAGCAGGTAAATTGAAGCCTGACCTCAAATCTAAAAATATGGAAAAAATATTTGATGATCAATTTGTTATGGAGGGAACAGATGATTTTTAACCACAGGTGTCGGTGGATGGTAACAGAAATTTTAAATGGCAGCTGAATTGCAACCAAACCTTAAGACAGGAAAGCATCACAAAATATTTTTTTTCAACTATTATTGACAGAAAACTGGGGCGTGCAGTTTACTTCTTAGTAATGGTGGACATATGGTGCAATTTTATTTTTTATTTAAACTGTAAAATTCTTATAATAAAGTTTAATAAATAGTACTTTGTTGAAGCCAAAATATGATGTTCTTTTTGTATGTGCTGGATTTTTGATTGAACAATTTGCAGAAATGTGTTGCGGTGCATGATGGGGTATGCATAAGATGACTGGTGAGTGGCGCAGGTCCATTAAGACACGTGTTGCACAAATAATCACTGGATAAACCATGGAAAGAGTTGGCAAGAAGAGAAAAGGAGAACGGAGAACATTTAGGACAAAAAGCAGAAATATCTTCATGCTGACACTTGCAGGTGTGTTAAAATAGATAATTTGTTTGCTGTGGCCAGAAGTGCTACTGCTAGCTTAGTTGCTAGTGCTCGCGACGTCCCTCCAACTTCAACTAGTGAAAATGTGGACAACTTTAGCGGAGACGTTAGTCGGAGGATTCCGTGTCCGGCAGTGAACATGTGGAGGGACAGGACACAGGAGATGAAAGAGTTCACGTTCATGCTCACATTCATGTTAGCACTAATGTTTGACGTTCCTTCAGATAGGATTACATCTGACGCCGGTTACGGAGCACTACAGTCCAGGACCACCCGGAGACAGTCAAGCTAATGTCAAGTGAAAAAGACAATGTGATGTCATTTGACACAGATGCAATTGTGGACATGGTGGCAGAAAAGAGTAGCCTAATGAGATACCTTCTCATCCCCTAACACGTCTGTTGTAAAGTAAGAAAACCACACACACACACACACATACACACACACACACACACACACGCACGTATATATTTTGGAGACAAAAGCGTGTGTGCTTCTGCTTCTGTTTTGCAATATGATCAGGGTGAAACAACAGTGAAAGTGTTTTCATGATAGTATTTCTTCATTGGGTATGGCACGTATTTGTATACACACAATTATATTTGGTCGTTAGTGATTGCTCAGACACTAACACCTCTTTCACTTGGATTGACAGTGCATCGTCTTTGACAAACTCATAAAGATGTTGAGTTGATCAGTGACTGAATGAATGTGCAGATAGGGGTGTGTGATAGGTGCACAGTGTAAAAATTAGTGTAGAATTAACACCAATATGTTGTAGAAATTGCAGGATAAAAAAATCTGTAAGTGAAAATACTATGCAGGTGTTTATTTGAAAGTAGTTTTGTTTTAGCGATTGAATCAAAAACAGCTGTAGATTTTACACAAAAAGCATGTTAACTATAATGTAAGATAACTGTCAATAGATTTGTGTCCACAGACTGGATACCTGTGCGTATTTGTCAAAAATTACAAGTACGACTTCAATTTTTACAGCTAGCCTTTCTTTGGTATGAATACAACCACCCACAAGTGACATAACTGTCAAAATATGTAATCACTGCATCCACAGGCATTACTTGTTGAGAAAAGAAACATCGATCAGACCGTAAGGTGAACCCTGTTTTCATTTCATCTCACTTTGACATCTCCGAGCTATGAAATATGTCCTTTAAAATTAAGAATGAGTACTCGTAAGTGTAGCGAAAAAAGGTCTCACTTTAAAATCCTGTCAATTCTTCACACCAAGTGATTTTGTGGTGAACTATTTTCCTCAGAGTGGGACATCGTGTGATCATTCAGGACCAATCGAGTTGCCAATTCTCAGACTAGACAGTTCTCCCAAACACCCTCTAAAGTGGGCCAAATGCTTTCTAAGTCCTAAATAGTGCTTTATATACATTACTAAGACAATGTGGTATATTGAAGTGTTTTTATGAATATTTAAACTCATACAGTGGTGGGAAAAAGTTTTTGGACATCATTTAAATTTTACACAATCTGAAATATTATCATGAAATACTTATGGAAAAATCTTTTTTGTATTTCAAAAACATGCAGCTGCACCAGACAGATACAAACAAATGCAAATGATTTTTTGTGCTTATTGGTAAGTTCCCCATCCCTGATCATCACCAAAAAGTAGTCATTTGTTCCTTGTGTGAGTATCAGTATATCCTCAAAATTTAATCAAAATCCTTCCATAAATTTTTTAGGTATTCTGCTAACAAACCAACAAAGAGATAAACTGCGATGTGGCAGAGGTAACTATTTTTTCCCACCACTGCACATCAAAAATCCAGGGAATAAAAAATGGAACACACCAGAGTTCAACAATAACAAAAAGTGTTTTTCTGCATCTTATTTTGTTGTGTCACTGCAGTGTTTAAATACATAATTTTGAATTGGAAGAATGGTTAATTAATCAATGCAGCCATTTTTTATGAGGCAAAATCACTTTCATCTTGTGAGTCCAGAGAGTCTCTGTTCAGTTCAACACATCAGAAGCTGAACGAGGCAGAATCTGATGAAAAAGCTTTGATCAGGTAGTAACGACAACTTGGACTATCTATAAAATGTAGATTGTAGGGTTTGTAAGACACAATTTTTCCTGATAAATCATAAGACAACTGGAGACAAAATGCCAGCACCAGTTGCAGGATCCAACAATTAGTTTTCATGCCACCATGACAGACAGTCTAATGCAGTCATTCTCAATTGTTTATATCTGGTATACCCACCACATTTCAATCTAAAGTCACATCTATTATGATGGTTCTATATACTGTATGTCACATGATCCTTAAATGATTGTTATACTGTAATTTCAGGCCATTTAAATCCCATGAAACTGAGAAAAGTGTCTCATACTGATGCCTTGTACAACTATAATTCAATCTAATAATTGTGGTATTTTGGAAAATCAACATACTCTTACATATAAAATTTCCCCGAGATATTTGAAATACTGTAAAAGAGAAAGCATGGAAATTGTACAGTAAGACACCCGTTTAAACACCTCCACACTGAATTTCGTAAACAGTATTTTATCTCTTTCAAATTACCGATGCATGTAATGAAATGAGGTAGAACAAAAACAGTGTAAGATGTATAGTACCAAATTCAGCATAACTCCCAATTCTTGTGTATGCTTCTCATCATATTTAGCCCAACAGCTTATTCTGAATATTGCAAAGTCATTATGATCACAGGACTGTTTAGTATGTTGACATGTCATTTGCACACTATTAATTTAAATGACAAAAAGTTTTGTTGTATCACGTCGTTTTTGTTACACCTGTACATTACAAGCATTGTGTACTAAATGGTAATAAAGAATAATAACAACAATAACATTTCAGGACACTGCATAACTTGGCTCTAATTATATACTACAATGTTTTGAATGGAAACAAAATAATTTGAAAACATCCTGTGACAGCAGCTCAGTACTTTTCACTTCTTCATTTCGTTTTGCTTTGTTTCACAATTTCGTAAGTTAAAGCAATACAGACAATGGCCCAAAATAGATAATACTGGATTTAGTTTAGCTAAGGTGTGTCCCTGCTCATGTCATCAGAATATTATGTTTTTGCCAGAGTTTGTTTGTCTGTGTGTTAGTTAGCAAGATAACTCAAAAAGTTATGGACGGATCCTAATTAAATTTACAGGGTAGGGTGATAATGGGGAGATCTGTAAATTATTAGAGACAGAGAAACTCTGGCAAAAACATAGCCTTCTTGGCAGACCTCTCTTCACTCAAAGGGGGGGTCTGCCTTGGTGGAGGTTTGAGCTGTCAGAGTGCTTTTCTAGTCACTATATATTATTTGTATTATATTAAACAAAGCACAAACATCCCATACATTCTGAAACTTTCAGCTTCTGGTGGTAATATAGTTATATCATTTATATTTTAGAAGAGAGAATGTGAGGAATGATGTATGTTGAGTCAGAAAATTGGTCATTAAACTTCATTTATTATCATTTCCATTATTATTATTGGACTAAAAATGCAATATTATACAAGTAATATGTATGTATCAGAAAAAAAAAATACACTTACATCATCTCTGCTAATTATTAAATTAATTGTGTGATACTATTTTGGGTTACTACAATTGTGAACTGTAATTATATACAATATTAAAAGGGCTACCTAAACATAGCCTGGCCAGCCACCTGGTTTTGTCAGTACATTAAATACTGAAAAAAAACAGTCTAGATTTGGGTCAGTCGCTCTGAAATTACCCAATTAATTTTGTACCAAACCAATCACAAGTCTTGGGGGGCAGGTGTGTCTCAATGTCTCATACATATTGACTTATTTATATTACAAATCAAAGTCAGTTCCAAGTCTGCAAATCTTTTTTCAACTGTTGTCTGTTTTTGATGAAAAAATAATGATTAAATTACAGATTACACCCTAAGTTTCTCAGACAAAAGTGTCTTGTTGATCTTATCTGTGATTAGTTGACTCAACATGTTCGTCCCGCCTTCATATGTGGATTCAAGCCCTGTGATTCCAAATGGATTTCTACTCGAGTAAGGTGGATGGCTGGCTAAGCTAACCTATACACAGTGCACTTCATATAAAAATAATGTACAGTATTTACAATTCATGCATTTAAAGAAAAATTAACATGGGTTGGAGTAGAACTGCCTTCAAAGTGTACTAGAGATGATTTTCTTTAGCTTCATCACCTCTTCAGTTGTGAGGTGTAACAGAGAAGTAGAGTCAGAATTCAGCATTAGCACAGCTGGGGGGGGCATATCTGGCCTCTCCTTCCTGCCTTGATCTGGAACTTCATTATAGGATTTAGATGCTGCAAAGTCTAGTGGAGCATTGAGGGGACTGGAGTCAATCTTCGTTTGGACTGGGAGTGCTTGGATCCCTCTGTCATAGGCCTCCCAGCAATTTGTGGGTTTGTGGCTGTACGGTGTGTTGTTGTTATTGCACTGATCCAACAGATAAACATCCTGGCTGACTGCATTTTTCTGAATGCCACCTGAAGGCAAAGACCTGGGGTAGCTGGGGAAATTGCACTGGCTTGTAGTGTGGTGCTCATTGGTTTCCTGGGTTGGTGGTGTGGGATTTGGTCTATTTCTCTGACTTAACCTGAGATCCTTAGCTACTGAATGTGCATTTGCTTCTGCGGGATTCATTTGGCGTGTCAAGTTTGTGGGGAAAACTTCAGGTTCGGAGCTGTTCCTTTGTCCTGGTTGTTCATCCTGGCTAAGCAGTTGCTGAGGCCTGTGCAAAGTGGCCCGGGGTCCACACAACCTGAGCCAGTGATCCAACATAGATAGGGGTATCTCAATTTCCATTGTGCCTCCATTTCCTCCAGATATCTCTTTAACTTCGGGACTGCTCCCTCTTTCCTCAGTAGACCAGTAGAAGTTTGGTTTTGGGGAACTCTTTTTCTGGGCGATATCAGTGGGGACTTCATTTTTTGTGAGGGGGATTGTGGGGTTCCCAGTGTTTCTTGGAGTGGGGGTAGAGTCATATAAAGGGGGGTCTTCTGGGGCTGTGGTCTTAAGATGGACAGGATATGCCTCTCTGCCTTTCAGGGTGTCTGAAAGTGGTGTGTCCTCTAAACCTGCTCCATGATCTTCCATCTCACAAACCACATTTCTTTCCACTGTTTGGTGTTGCACAGTGTAGAGAGGGGACGGTTTATTCAGAAACTTGGGGTTCTTGCTAGATGAAGGTGGAGAGAATGATGATGCTGGGTTACTGTTGATGTTCCTGCTTGATGAGGCTTTGACACTGAGGTTCAGAGGCTCTGTCAATCCACTTGAAGTCTCATACTGTTTTGCCAAGAAACGCAAGTGCTCCAGAGGGTCTGCGATTCGGTCTGTCAGGTTTGTCGGAACCAATGGGTGAGGGAGAAAGGCCTGGGGTGCGGGAGGACAGTGTGGAGAAAGCATAGAGGCAGGGATAGGACCATAGGGGCCTGGGGCTGTGTAGGAGGGGTAGAACGGTTTGTGGTAGGATGGATTCAGGGAAAAGGAACTGAGTTGTTGGTCTGACTGGGCATTAGGAGGGCCCTGTTAGAAAGACAAGTGGTTTGAGCAGTGATTAATGTGGTGAAGGCATTTTTCAAATTTACTAAATGAAAATCAAAGGAGTATTTGGATTTAATTTGAATTGATTGTATTTGTGACAGAATTGTCTGACAATCTGAACATTCCTTGTTGAGATAAGATCAGATTCCATTTATCCCATCGAATGGAAAATCACTGTTAACAGTAAGGCGAGGTCATGGGTGTCACAGATGGACTGCCCACTACGCTTTGATTCATAACTTTTCAATCAGGCAAGTTTCAGACAAATATTAGACATAATTATAAAGGTCTAAATGCCATTTTAAACATACTCAAAGGGTAACATTTAGTTTCATATACTCAAGCATTTACACGTATTTGTGGCAAGACGTACTGCTCCACCACCCGGATGTTCCATCACGCCACAGTGGCACATTCAACACGCCACCTGGGGCAAATCTGCGTCCAAGTATGTCTCTCCATTGTGTTTGTATTTAATTTGACGCATGAATGTGAAAATTCGCATTTGGTGTGGCCGTACCATAAAAGCAATAGGATTATTTTTGTACTGTATATTAACCACTCTAAAATATACACATTTCCAGTAAGCAACTGATTTAAAAGACATATGTATTTAAAATACATTAATAAAATACTTTGACTGAATCAAAGGCATTCACACTGTCACTCTAGTCGAATACTAAATTAGTAAGTAATAATTACTAAAGATCGCAACACTGCTTACTATTCATTAAAATGTAGTGTGTATATGTAATCTGTGTGTATATGGACATAAGCAGGACAAAATAACTGCATATCATTGTTGGGTATGTGAAATAACGCTCACCTGGTGCAGAGGTAATGGAAATGGTTTGCGTTTTGCAGGTCTCTGGCCATTATCTTCTTTTCTGAAGTTTATGTATTGGATGTGCTTTGGCTGTGGCAGTATATTGATTAACAGGCCTTTGATGTGGCATTCGTATGGCAGCAACAATCTATTAAAATAAAGATGAGTTTATTTATACAGGACATTTAAAACAACCCAAAGTACTGTACAAAATTTAATACAAATTAGAACACACACACACACACACACACACACACACACATATATATATATATATATATATATATATATATATGTATACACTCTATATAAGATACACTAGAACTGATGAAACCAGATACACAATAATAGGATATAAATAGGATCATACCAAACATACCACTAGGTTTTAATGTGGTAAAATGCCCTGGCATTGTTTAACTCACTTTTCATAGTGTCTGCGGGTGCATGTGGCTGCACTTGTGCTCCGAGGGTTTCCTCCGAGTGTGTTGTAAACTTGTTTCCATAGTTGCTGAGATGTCACCTAGAAGACAAAATGTACAGAAAAAAATATCAGTCATCCCTAAGGTCTTGGTAATGGTACTCTGTGAAGTTAGGCAAGAATATTGTTATTAAAGATCTTTGTTTTAATTAATCAAAAAATAGTTTAATCCTATTTTTATTACTCTAAAGAATGTGTACATCTGTAATACTCAGGTGTTACTGTTAATTGCATTACCTGGTGGTAGCCACCCAAGTCTTTGACAGTCTTGAACATCACAAACAAATCAACTGAAAAAAGAAAATAAAAGCATTGTGAAAATACACATCCGCATCATAAACTATTAATCTTTTTCACTCTTAAAAGAATAACTATATTACTACCACTGAATAGTGTGTCTCATTGAGCAGAGTAAATATACATGTTTATCATGTATTACTTTGTTTGAAGCCCAGGTGAGGGATTCTCTCTATTGGTGTGTCTCTTCTTTTCATAAAAAGGTAGAGATCTTTGAGGAATTGTTCTTCTGTCTTCTCATCCATTGCCTTGTCTGTCTTCTCCTCCTGGATCTCTCCATGTGCCATCTCCATATGTGTCTGTGAACACAATTAACAGAACAGGTCACATTTAAACGTAGTGGATTTTGTGAGAAAATGCTGAGTCTACTACAGCACACATGTTTTTATAACACCATACGTTTTTGACAGATCAACAAAGCACTTGTAGCACTTTGTCTGAACACACTATTATCACCAAGGCTTGTAAGATGGCAGTGAGTCACTGTTTCAAGATCACTTCATATTTTTGATTGATGATTTTCAAACAGATCCAGAGTTTTGAGCATATATCATGTTCAATCACTATTTGCACTTGACTCAGTGCAGTCAGACTTTGGAGACACCCAAATGACACAGGCCTTTGTTTCTTTCACAAGTTGAGAATATGTTACACATTATTCAATGTTAAACTTGCATACACCGGCATATACATATCTATACATTTTACAACATGGCAGTTATTCAGAAGACATTATGAGAACTCCTGCCATTCAATCTCAGGATGATTATTAATTCAATGTAGGGATCTTGAATGCAATTGAATATTTAATTCATTTACTATTTATTATCCAGTCATTCATTTACTATTATGAAGTTACATATATACAGTTATTGTCTGTCTATTAATGCTTTTGGAAGTTTTTCCTGTCCCTTTGAATTGTGGGGGGCTGTATTTTGTATAGACTATGAACTGCCTTTGAGCTGAATCTGATTTATGATTTCATGACCTTTCTAAATAAAAGTGAATTGGATTGACGTGTATGTATGTGTGTATATATATATATATATATATATATATAATAGAGGCCTGGGTCTACCACACCAGACAAGACCCCAGGTATAGGCTGTGTAGAGGAGCCCCTTAGACAGTCCAGCACAACACAGCAGGGTGTAAGATGCTGGCAGGCAAGGCATACATGGAGCGGCATAACCAGGTAGCGGGCATACTGTACAGGAACATCTGGACCTGGACTGGAGGTCCCAGGTTCAAAATGGGAGAACCCCCCCCCAAAGGTGACACAGAACAAACAGGCCAAGACCCTGTGGGGCGTCCAGATCCAGACCGACAAGATGGTGATGGCCAATCAGCCTGACATAGTGGTGGTGGATAAACATGAGAAGACAGTGGTGGTGATAGATGTAGCAGTCCCCAGTGATAGCAACATCAGAAAGAAAGAACACGAGAAGCTTGAGAAATACCAAGGCCTGAAAGAGGAGTTAGAGAAAATGTGGAGTGTGAAGGCAACAGTGGTACCAGTAGTGATCGGAGCACTAGGGGCAGTGACCCCCAATCTGGGAGCATGGCTCCAGCAGATACCAGGAACAACATCACAGATGTCTGTCCAAAAATGTGCAAAGCTAGGAACAGCTAAGTTTCTGCACAGAACCTTGAGGCTCCCAGACCTCTGGTAGAGGACCCAAGTCTGAAGGAGACACTGCCCAGGGGGGGGTCAGAGAAAGATGCTATATATATCGGTATTTTAGCCCAGTTACAGCAAGCAATCAAACTATCTCATCAAGTCAATTAATCTAGGAGTTAGAACAGACACAATTAAAATAAAAATATGCAGGGACAGTAAACATTGAAATACGAGACATGAGAATGTATACAATACATAAAGTATATTCTGGGTTCTATGTGAAAAGGTTTCCTACCTGTGTTTCCATTGGGTGAAGAACCATGGACCTTATCTCATTCCCCTGATGATCAGAGAACTCTGTGTGCCGATATCCTGTTTCTTCCTCTGAAAATACTCTTACAATAAATGTAGACAGTTTTTTTCCCCATGTCACGTCATCTTTGTCACATTAGTCACACACCTGTCCTCAGTGTGGGTGGATAACTGACAAGAGGGGGGTGTTTACTCTACCGTCTTCCTGCTGAGATTTCTATCGTCAGACCAGTTGAGCCTGTTCCTCTCAGACTTAAAAACAGTACCTAGACATAGCCAGTACAAATGAGCAGAATAATAAGGAAGACAATCGAAATTTGTATCTCATTACATGTATATCTCTGTTTTAGTGTAACTGAACTAAAGCTCAATTTCAGTCATTTTAGACTGGAAGTGTAGAATGTAATGTAAAACACCAGGTGCTGTTTATTATTAAATGGAGATGCATAAAAGAACACCCATGAGTTTACACCAATAACTCTGCAGGAATTAATATCCATCTATTATTATGTATGTGCAGACAAAACATCAAGTTGCATGGCTATGTATGCATTAATAATTGAACTGTTTTGTCATAATTCTAAGGGTGACAGAGGTATGAGATCTTAGGATTGCGTTAAGGATTCACTCTTTTCTAATGGACTTGTTTTTTCAAAGCATGCCCTCTAAAATAACACCCAAAACTAAAAATACTTTTAATGCGTAGGTGTACAACGGTTAGTACACTCACGAGAAAAAAGGTGATGATATTAGAAAAAAAACAAAACAAACATTTCTTCTTTTAACAACTATTAAGTCGTTGTGTCAATCATAGACATAGTTGTTGTTTTTCCTTGTAACAATGCATTCTTGTAATTTCTGTTAAATGGAACATGCCATTTGTTGTTGTTTTAAAATCAAGAGGGGTGAATTCTTTGGGTGTGTCTGCTTTGTTTGCATTTCCTTGAACACAACTTCACAAACAAATGGCTGAAAGCTATGTTAATTTTTTAAACTCTTAAGTGACTGATGCTTCTAAGCAGTAATACTACTGAAATGCAGGGAACTTAAATTTTTTGTCAATATCTTAACTCTGATGATAAACAATATACAGACACTGGGAGAAAACAAAATCTTACCAAGTGGATTTTTCTTATTTCTAGTAAAAAAAAAAGGCTCAGAAACAACTTTTTAGTGAGATATAAGATCTTATTTTTAGACAATAGATTTGGTAAAGTTTATGTCAAGAAATCTTTACCAAATCTAGGTAATCTATCAGGTAGGAGCAACACTTGGCTCTCTGCTGTCACATGACTTTTGGCAGTAACTTTGCATCTTACTGATTTGCATCTGCAGGACTTAAGGTTTATTCACAAATGCCAGGGCACATTCTGAGAACTGTTCTGTAGTTTGCATGACACAACAGCAGGGGGCGCTTTTGATGGCGTATAATGCATAGCCCCATGCACCATCGACTATGGCCAGGACATGTTCTTATTATACATCCATGGGCCAGGCCAGTACCCAGTCAGTTGCTCCAGTACAACACGCCATGAGATACTAACAGGTGAGGTTGTGGTCATTGTTGATGAAAAACGTAATTGTCTTCCATGGGCACGTGTAATTTTTGGCACTGTCGGAGGTTGAGCACACCTTTTCTGCAATTGTGTATCCATGGGTGTCCTGGGACAGGCTGACAAAAGCTGACAATTCATGGCTATGGCCCCACAGACCACCACTGAACATTCATACACCAATGTGACTTGTCTTGCCCAAGGTCACAACAGCATATGAGAAAGACGTAGTGCGATTTCAGCCGCCAACACTTCGGTTATTGGACGACTCAAAACCTCCTGAGCCACTGCTGCAGGAGTCGACCCTGTCGCTTCATTTGACTCAACACAAAAACCTCACCTGTCCTGGATTTGGAAAGGATTGACATATTACATAGATGGTGTTCACAACAATGAATAATGTCACTATGTTTTTATTACACCAAAAACATAATTTCTGTTATTTCACATTCATGCCCCTGTAGGAGATGGATTCATCTGTTTTTCATGAAAATCTGTTAAAATGGAAATGTTTTTTTTTTTTGGCCAAAACCTGAATTATTACAGGGGACATCATTCACATTAATCATAATTAATAATCTTTTCTTATTAATTATTTATTTATTAATTATGTAATATTTTTATTAATCGTACTATTAGCTATAATACCTGATATAATACATATACTGTAGTGGAGACATTCTGCTCCTGAATCACACATGTAGTTAAATTCAGTCTGAGAGTACTGCTGTTTGTTCAAAGCTGAGCCCAGGGATGCCCATCAAACCACATCATTAGTGTTATATGGTAATATTTTACCACTAATAAGTAAAAATCTAGCAACATATATGAGAACAAATGACTAATATATTAGCAGGGGTTGCACCATACCATGGATCTTCCAGATCAGTTGTAAATTGCTCATGCAGTGTATCTGTTATCTTTTTCAGAGCAACAACTGCATTTATTTGTGGGAAAAAAAAAATTAATTAACATAGAAAGCATCCTCTCATAATGATAAAATGTCTTTTATAGAGTATCCAGAGTCCAGATCCAAGTCTGGAATGTCTTTGATGAGGTCTGAGATATAGCAGTAACATCCCTTATGGAATATATTTTACAACAAAGTTAGCTGTAGTTTTGGAGCTATGAATGCATGGAGAAAAACAGACCAAACTGTAATGCTTTCACTATGATGAGGTTACAAGAATAACAGTTTACTATATAACCAAAGGTATATTCATCTGGCACAGAGTTCATTTTTACTCCTACGTAACATAGTGGGAGCAGAACTGTGACAAACAATGACATTGTAAAACTTGATTTCAGGCTTGCCCCCCCCCCCAAGTCTTGATACAAACCTGTTGCGATGTAAGGATGTTTAATCTACAGTTTTGCTCTCATATTAGTCATTTGGTCTTGTATATTTTGTCAGATTTCTACTATATACTGGTCAAATGTTAACTTGACACTGAAAATTAAAGTGACACAAATGAGCCATGTTGAAATAAATCAACATTTGCAACAGTTTTCATATGTTTTGTTCATTGTTGTGTTGTCGTTTTTCAAGTTTAACTGAAAGACATTTTTCTTTGTTTTTATTTTTAAAGAAAAAAAATCTGGACTAAACCCATGTAGGTGGGACTTCCCTTACTGAGCATGAGGATACATATAGTCTCATATTTCTTAATCCTCATTACTTACATAAGATAAAAACAACTTAAATCAATGGGTATTGTTTATTTAGTTTGTGTTTTAAGTTGTGATTGTTTTCATTTGAGATTTCTGTGTCACCTCCAATGTACCAGAGGTGTATAATGGTTTTAGATGGCATTGGTAAGTGAAAGGACAAGCAAAGAACAACAGAGTTTGTTATTGATCTTAGAGACAGGGTTGAAATGACTCCGATACCAGACCACAGAATTACATAAATGGAATACAGTAATAGCATGCGCCAGTATCACATTCCATACCTTTAGCAGGAACAAAGCACAAAGAAGAACATGTAGTCCTTTCCAGATTTTAACAAACACCTCATTGAATTTTATTCAACTAAACTATTCATGCCCGAATTATGAAAATGTTTTCCCTTTTTTTCTCCCCTGTTCATATTACTCAAAATTAGGCTAAAGCTGAAATGCAATAAAATAAATAAATAAATAAATAAATATATATATATATATATATAAAACACACACACACTGCACTAAAATGCCCCATTAGTGAAACAACTTATTCTATTATTATTATTATTATTATTATTATTATTATTATTATTATTATTATTATTATTGTTATTATTATTATTATTATAATGTATTGTATGTATGAAGTACAGAATTTTCATAAGTGCATACATACAATTATACAACTGCATATACTCTGAATAAAAGTTATTTAACATAATATGGGGTACATGCACTGTATTTCCTCCATTCGTCAAAGTCACATAGGCAGGTTGGCTTTACATGGTGGGTTAACTCACATCATTTTGTGAAACATTTTTTCCTGTCACAGCAGGAACAGTACAGGTGTAAATTATTGGGGCCGTCCTGGAGGAATTCATCTGCTAATGACATTAATTATAGCTGTAATTTTTCAGCTATGCCATGTTGAAATGTCTGCAGTGAAATTAAGTCAGCAGGAGGTAATTTTTTCTCCCTCATATTATCTGGGCTTCACTGGTAGTGAAACAAAAAAAAATCCAGTCACTTATGGTCTTAAAGTGTAATGTGAAAGTTTTTTTGTTTTTTTTTCATCCTTAAATTTAGACTTTGTATTGTTCAGAAATTAATTTCATAAGACCTGGGTACCCTGGCATCTGTTGGTGTATGAGGTGCCCCTGTCGATAGTAGAGACCTTGAAAAGGAAGATCAGTAGTTATCTGCGTAAATTGATGGGCTTTCCACACTCATATAAAAGAGGCTTTGCTCTATTGGGACTCGAAAGTGGCAGCAGCAGGTATCGCGGTACGAATGGTACTTTGGTTTAAATTTTAGGTGATATCTCTCCTAGCCGCGCTATTCCTATTCATTACATGTATAGGTCTAGGGACGCTTCATAGGCAGGGGAGGCGGGCTAAAAGGTTGTCTTTCAAATCCTTCTGTATACAATAGTTCAGTAATACAACCAATCAGTGTAATATTTAGGATAATGTAATTAAACGCCGGAAAGTTCACGGAGGAGTCTGGAGAAAGTTACAAATGACTAAACAAAATTGGGGATTATGGAGCTTAAGGACCATTGTCGCTTCTGTAAAAAAGAATTTAAAGATCGCTGACATTTTCTCACATTTTTCACTCATCTTTGAAAAAAGGAAATCACCACCCATTGTTGTTTTTCTTCTATGGTTGCTTCCGTTTGTTTGTCTCCGAATCATTGCAGCACCACTTTGTTACATCCACCCTCACTGTGATTCGTCAGCCAGTTTCAGCCAAAAGTTGAATCGAGCGTAACTAGACTAGTACTGTAGCACATTATATGTGCTGCCGCTAGGAGTCTAGTACGGCTAGGCCAGGTGATATCAATGGTAAAAAGAAATCAGTTTCAGTCCCATCTGTAAATCTGTAACTGAGGATAATAAATGTCAATCTCCAACTCAGATAGGTGATGTTCTGTTGATTTATTTATTAATGAATAAATCACTTAAGTGAATTTCTGAAAAGGACTGTATTAAAATGTGAATTGGATGTATTTTCATATGACAATAACAACAAACAAAACAAAAAAAAAATCACTTTGTATCAAATTTGTGCTAAACATTTTGATCTTTACAACATTATTCAATAGTATTATACATGTATTAATAGATAAGAATTCATTCATAATTTCCAATTAATTATAGTGATTTTTTTCTTTCATCATTCTACAATGCTGAACAAAGTTGTAAACTCATCTGATGATCTGCTTATCTCTTGTCAGTCATAGCTGTCCAAGGTGTGGCCTCTCAATGACTCCATACTTAACATTTTCCATTGCATCTATTCTTTATCGTCCAATTAAGGTGACAGTTGTCAACAAAGCATAGCTGTGAATCTGAAGTGCAGCCATGCATGTACGTTTCAGGTACAAAACACAAAGTATGAATACGATGAAGTATCTCCAGACCAAAATTGGATAGCGTGAGAGGGATTTTCAGTGTCATGTATTTCAACACCTGGAGTGTAGAAAAGATGTGACATATTTCAAGTGATTATGAAAACAAAGAAAGTAACAAGTGATGATTTGGGCTGGGCATATTTTATAAGAATTACTTTAAAAACTGTTCCACTTGTAGACTGTAATATACTGTCTTGCTTTATAAATTTTTTTAAGTAAGTAGGTAATTTATGAAGCGCTTTTCACAGCTAAGTCAACAGTTTGGTGTAGTGGATAGACCTTGTGCTGCACAGCAGGAAGTTTTTGCATTCGATTGTGACACCAGACGTCAGGGGTGGGACCTTTCTGCGTGGAATGTGCATGTTCTCTTTGTGTCCGTGGCTCTCTCCAGGTAGTCCAGCTTCCTCCCATCATCCAAATACACACATCGATAGGTTAAGTGGTTAATCTCAATTGTCCATAGGTGTCAATGTGAGACTGATTATTGTCACCTAGCAACATATTCAGGGTGTACTCGACCATCAACCATATGTAGATAGGACAGACTCCAGAGACCCCTGTGACCCTGGTGAGGATAAAATTGGTTCAGAAAATTAATTAATTTTCACTGCTAAAAATCGCAAAGTGATGTACCTAAAATGGGTACAATAAAACAACATAAGAATATTTAATAAAATAAATAAATAAAAAGGATAAACACATCAAATAAATAAGATGCCTTCAGCTGATTTTTACGTGTCCATGGAGTCAACCACACATTTTAATTGCATTACTAATAGACTACTCAATAGGTGTGGCTCCACTTTCAGCCACTCTGAGCTAAGAAGTTTGTAAAAAATCTAAATCTTAATCTGAATCATCAGTTGAGTGTGTTACAGAGGAAACCTCCCAGCAGGTAGTAACTACGGGTATTGCCTACAGCAGCAGCTCCCTGGTGGGAATTACATCAAGATCCCCATTGTAGAAAGAATAAACCTTAATAGTGTTGGACCTCTGCACAGCATTATAGCCCTGCTGCATTTTGGGATGCAGAATTACACTAGCGAAGTGTAATTAATTTTAAATGAGATTATAACACAATGAACCTTCTGGTTTAGTAGTTCATATTACTGTAATTTCACCTTTCCACCTGTGTCTTCAGTTGCTTGAATAACCAGTTGGCTAAGATGTCAAAGCAATTTCATCAGCAAGGATATAAAGCTATGACATGCAAAAGTTTATTTTAATAATAGATAACGTGGGAGGGTGTTGACTGATTTCGTTCCTCATGTCAGTCATGTGAACTGATGAGCATGTTTCAGACTTGAAAGATTCTTCGCATTGCAGATGACTCGGTCACATATGTGCATCATCTGTCAGCTGTGATGTATTTAACAGTACTTAACAGGCCTTTTGATGTACAAATGATTGATGATCCATATATCTGTAACCTATTTAACCTGTGTGTAATGTTCTTCCAGTGGTTTCAGATTTAAGTATGACAACTTCATATCTTTACCACACAGTGGAGCTGTGGCATAAGTTTTTATATTACTTTGGTTACACTGAAAAGCAAGTGTGACATGCCATTAATATTAGACTGAATATGGCATACAGTAATCCCAAATTTAAATGAAAACCAGCTATTTATATGTTTTGATATTACTGTCTGAAATGCATATGCACTGCCAGTGATATGAAACATGCAACAATGTATGTCAGTCTCGAACAGAGGCCTTTTGCATAACATGGTGCTGATTTCAATATCATGTCACATACATTATTTCTCTTTTTTGCCACAAGTGCATTTGTTTGTCTCTACCCATAGACAACAAACACTGCAAAAATAATGACACAGGTATGTTAATTTAAAATTCAATCATACACTTTTTCACTGTGTACGGTTGAAATCGTCTTTCCTTCTGTGACATCTGCAAAAGTCAAATGCAGCACCGCTATTTACTCTCCCTGTCTACAAAAAGGTAAATTTGGATTTCAGAGCCAATTGGGTAAACTGACATTAGACATGTTTGGTGAACTGCTGCAAAGGTCATGCCAAGGAGGGACTCCAAATGTCAAACATCTGCCTCTGAAGTTAAAGCCTTTGTAAGATTGGAAGGACTGATACTCTTTTCGAGATTACAAAAATGTCATTACTGATATTTTGATGCATAATATGCCTTTGCTTCACAGATAATGTTACAGCATTGGTGGTTAAAGACATTAGTCTAGAACAGGGGTCTGCAACCCTGGTCCTAGAGAGCCGCTATCCTGCATGTTTTAGATGTCTCCCTCTTCCAACACACCTGATTCAGATGATCAGCCTATCATCAAGCTGTGTGGAAGACTGATAATGTCTGTCAGGTGTGCTGGAAGAGGGAAACATCTAAAACATGCAGGATAGCGGCTCTCTAGGACCAGGGTTGCAGACCCCTGGTCTAGAATATCTGATGTACACTGTGTGTGTGTGTGTTACTTTGAGCAAATATCTCTGAACTTTGTCACCCTTAGTGCCCTTTCAAAAAAGAATAGAATTCCTAACAGTGACAGCCACCTGAGGCACAATACCACAAAAGGGGCATATTAACAATTTGAAGGGCATTTGTAATGGAGCAAATGTCAATATTTGCATGATGATGAATCTCTGAGACGAGCCTCTTCTAACCACAATAGTCAAAATACATTCTTGTAGTTCTTCACTTGAAAAGAAGGAAAATATTTCCATGACAGTCAGCCTAGAAATACATATGATCTGACAGAGTCAACGTTACAGAAAAATCCACAAGACGGTACTTTTGAAACTATTCTTCTATGTAAAACAGGCAAATCTTCTATAAACAGTCTCCTTGTGATTCATGTAAACAAGTCTGAGTTTGTATCTGAACAAATGGTGTTGGGATTATCCTGCAAATTCTTCTTCTGTGGTGTTCTCATCCCCAGGGTTCCTAGTATCAAGCTGTACTTGGCGCCATATTATCCACAGGGAGGATCTGGTCATGTGATTATTTTATTTACAACTTTTCATCCTCAATATCTATCCCTTTGCACACCAACAAAACCACATGTGAATCTGTTGACCCTCGTTCATCTCACAACCAATCACAGAGACATGTAATAGGAAACTGGCCCATAGCCGCCACGACAAAAAAAGCCTCATTGTAGATGAATTAATAATGAACAATAACCTGGAGGGGTGGCATGGTTGTACACTTGTGCCTCACAGACTCTGGTTCGATTCCCACACCAGACTTTTGTGTGTGGAGTTTGCATGTTCTCCCTGTGTCTGCGTGGGGTTTTCTCCAGATATTCTGGTTTCCTCCCACCATCCAAACACATGCACTGGTAGGTTAATTGGTTAATCTAAATTGCCCGTAGGTGTGAATGTGATAGTGATTGTTTGTCTATATATGTTCAGCCATGAGATGAACTGGCGACTCACACAGGGTGTACCCCGCCTTTGCCCATTGTAGCTGGATTAGGTCCCACCCGACCCTCATAACCCCAGGGAGAATAAAACAGGTTCAGATGACGACATGAGATGAGACAAGACAATAACCTGGATTTCTCTGACTCACTGAAAATGCTGGACTATTTCTCACTACACCTGTAGAAGGGTGGGTTGCTGGTGTTTTACAGGAGGACTTAAAAAACATAAAATAAACTCAAATCTCATCTGTACTGGTGCCTTACAGTCAGTTGGCTTTCCTCTACTCCCCTTTGGTCACTCTGCTGTTATCTATTGCCCAAACCCTTCTGTTATAAACAGACTTCCCAGAATTCCTAATTCCAAATATGCATCATCACACCTCCTTTCCTCCTCCTGAGTGATTTCAACATTCATGTTAATGGCACTGACTGGAAATTTGCCTTAGTGTTCTTGGAAGGGTTACAGTGCCATAATTATACATGGCATATCAATTTGTCATTGCGTTTTTCAGCCTTGTGGTAAGAATGAAAAATGCAACATGCACTCCATCCTATTCCATTCTCTGTGATATAAAGAAATGTTTTCTCACCTTCTACCTCACTTATCATGGAAATCATACACTCCTTTTCCAGCTCCAATTCTTTCTCCCAACTTAAACTGGCCAGTAACAGTAAAAATTGCATTCAGAGCTATAACCTCACAATTATTTTATTTTATTTGACTTTATTTTATTTTGAGGTTTCATTTGATTTGATTTGTTTTATTTTGCTTTATTATATTGTATTTTATTTTACTTTATTTTATTTTTTATTTAGGGAAAACTACAATGTTGCCCATAAAGTTTGTTGTTTTAAAACACATTAATCTTTCTTTTTTTTTTCCAATTCAATTCAGTTTTATTTGTAGAGCCCTGTATCACAAGAATGTTGTTTAAATGGGCTTTACAGGGCTTTCTACAAAACATTTATTTATTTTATTTACTTACTTTAATTTAATTTTGGGAAAAATAATGATTTACGACAAATTCATGAGAAGATGTCACAGCATAGAACCTCTAGAAAATGTAGATGGTAGAAACACAGTAAATACAGCTCTGCGTCACTAGAGGTTTGTCCACTCCTGAAATTGAAAACAAGCTCTTGACAGTAAGTGCACAGTGGATATTTTATGGATTACTTGACATCTGGATCTAAATGAGTGATGAAGCCTCTGCGCTGGATATAAGGACAACCTTGCCCCAGTGTGAGGTAGGTATGTAACATGCTAATGGATATACATATCAACCTGAAATGAAAGGAACCTATAGTTTTTATGTCAAAAAGTGCAGCAATTTCTTTTTTATATTTAATTAAGCAGCAAAAGTCAGTGAGGTTTCCACAATATGTTTCTGTTTGACAATGTGAGGTCTTTAATTTAAGAAAAACTAACAGGAAGTGATACATGACAGAGTAAATGGTGGATTTTCTGACACTATTACTCTTTTCACAGTCTCACCCATGTTTATTACCTGATGGAAGAATCCTTCAAGCTGTATGAGATGTCTGGATGGATGTGTGAAAAAAAGTCTCAGCTGTGGCATTTGTCCAACACAATGAACTCCCCCTGGCTATAATCCCATAATGGATCTGGTGAGAGCATTAGCAAATCACTTTACGTAGTATGAAATGTTTCATGTAGTAGTTTTAATGGTAATAAATAAATACATTATGGTAGAAACTTAAATATGCATTGCTGTCACACTTCTTTACTCATTAACAGCTCACGTGAATACACAAGATTAAGCAGCCTCCAATTTTGAATTAAATCAAATAAATGTTACTTTGATTCTTATGGGAATACAAGCAAAAATGTATGTGCAAACAACAATACCAACAGTCTGTGAAATGAGGAAATCAACAAAGTAATCATGCAAACACACAGTAGGACTAAGTAAACTTGGAACATATATAAACACTCAGAAATCAATGAATACATGAATACCTGATGTGTTCTTGAGCTAAGACCTCTTATTTTACTACAAATGACACATTGATGAAACAAAACATAATGCTAGCTTTTTCAATGGTTACAGGTCATTCATTTTTCTGCAACATTTGGCTTTATTTCACTGTGACTATCTGCCTCCTAGGGACTCCAAATAACAGCTTGTATACAAAAAAACAAAAAGTAGCCATGAATGTTAAAGTTGCAGCAATTTGTTGTGTATTTTCATTCAGGGCATGTAGTTTGCATATTTAAGTATGTACACAACACTAAGTTAAACTGGTTTGAATGTGTGCATTTTGGGGTGTTTTAAAGGGACCTAATTGTATTGCATTTAATTGTTTTTCATAATTATGTTTTCATTAGTGTATAATCACCTGAAAAAAGAATTACTGTGATTATGTTCCAAAAAAAGAGCCTCTACATTAGAAGAGTCTGGTATTTCTCATGGTGTACCACTGTATTTCTGTTGAAGCTCTTTTTCTTTTCCATTTTCTGTTTTATAGCAGGTGGAATTTAATGTGAAGGTTTACTACTTTTCTTAAACCCCTAGAGTGTTGCCTAGTGGCATTTCATGTTTTTGGCAGCCATTGGATTAGCCAAGGTGTGGTTATAGACGTTTTATAAGGATACAGATGTTTGGCAAAAATATCTGTTATGTTTTGACATCTCATTCAAACAGATCTACCATTTTAGTTTTAATTTATTGTGTAAAGAAGCTAGACCATTAAATATAGGTGTATATCTCAGATACTATAAAATATACATAATGTACTTCTGAAATACACTCTTATAATTAACTGAAATTTATTATGTAAGTTTTTGTTGCTGCTCAACTTTGTGGTAAAATATAGAATATAATGGAATGAAATGAAATCTTCATTCAGGGTTCCTATGGCTTTCTGCTAATACATGTAAAGCTTTTTAAGATATTTTAAAGACTCCTTAGGAAAGTATGTATTACCCATATCACAACCTAATTCACACTCATTCCAGCAAAAAGTTCACAATTAATAGAATTTAGGAAAATGAAGAAATAAAGATTAGAAATATATATATTTTTTAACCGCCAGTGCCATAATTTCCACCATTGTGAATCATTTCTCAGCAAGGGCTGCATAGTTAGTGGTAACTGGTTCATAATTTTAGTATAAATTGTCAGGTTGGAGTAGATGGTAATATAATAATAATAATAATGTTACTTTGAGACATTAATGCACAGTATGGTGAACAAACTGGTGGTCCCCAGGGCACTGAGAGAGTCAATGTAAGGGCTTGCACTACTGGAGCAGAACACTGGGGTTTCAAAAACCCTTTGTCAGCTTTGGCAGGTGGTCTACTGGGGTCAGACCAGGAGGGATGTTGAAGACTTTTGTCACTGCTGCAACCTCTGCACAGCACATCAATGCCTCTCAGTCCATCTCTAGCAGCAGACAGTGGGGGCCCCAATGGAGAGGGAAGGGGTGGACATCATGGGTCTATTTCTCCATGCAGACAAAGGAAAATGGTATGTTTTGGTGCCATGGACTACTTTACCTAGTGGCCAGAGGAATTTGTCATTCCTGATCAGGTGATGGAGACAGTGGTAGATGCCCTGGTGGATGGCATGTTTGCCAGGTTTTGGGGCAGCTTAAATTATCCACAGTGACCAGGGAAGGAACTTCAAATCCAGTGTGTTCTCTGCATTTGTGATCATTTGAACTCCTTTACCTCCCCAAAGTGATGGATTAGTTGAGTGCTTTAACAAGACACTAGCAAAACAAATTGCCATCCTCACTGCAGAACATCAGTGGAATTGGGATGTACACCGCCTCCTTATCTTGTTGGCCTGCAGATCCACAGTGTAGGGCTCCACCTCATGCTCTCCTGCTTTGCTCATACTGGAATGGAAGCTATGGACACCTACCGAAAGGGCCTTTGGGAGACCCCCCAGACTCACTGGCAGCTCCACCCACGACCAGAATATGCTCGGAGGCTCAAAGATTGAATCAGCTCATGCTTTTGCCCAAGATCAGCTGCAAAAACCAGTAACTATAGTGATAAAATAAAGCAACAGTTTGTTTGAAAACATCCTGGCCATTTTGGCCAAACAGATAAACCAGCAGAAAACCAGACAATGTTATAGAAACCAGATATTAACATATAGAAACCAGCAGTAAACCCGATAGAAGCACATAGAAACCAGCTCAGCAGCAGTAAATTATAAATCCAAATATTTTAAATAATGTAAACTATTGTAAAAAGGCAAATACTGTTTAAAATTCAAATTCAATCAAGGATGTAAATATGTTTTTCTGCTCTCATCCCTTTACTTTACATTATCTGCTGTAATTGTAGAATTTATCCTATGGTGGAGTAAATGAAGTCTTATTACCTCCGCCGAGGAGGTTATGTTTTTACCAGTTTGTTTGTTTGTCTGTCTGATAGTTAGCAAGATAACTCCAAAACTCATGGACAGATTTTGCTGAAATTTTAGGGGTAGGTTGGTAATGGGAAGATCTGGAAATGATTAGATTTTGGTGGTGATTGGGGGGGGGGGTTCTACCTTGGTGGAAGTCTGCGCTCTCAGTGTGCTTTTCTAGTCCTATTGTAAGCCAGATAGAAATACTTATAAACCAGCTAGCCAGCAGTAAACCAGATATAAACATCTATAAATCAGTTCAACAGCAGTAAACCAGACACCTTAACAGATATGTTAAGAGTTTAATTATCTACAGTAGCATAATTGGCCAACTTTGCTTCATTTCACTTCAGCCAGCTATTACTAGTATCATCAAACATTTTTTTAATGAGAAAAGGTACATACCTCTATAATTGGATTACTTTTCTGCCTCTCCTTTTATCTGCTTTGAAACTGTGTAGCTTAGATCTTAGGAGGCCTTTTCATAGTGATAAATTCTGCTCCTTTACCTGGATGTTTGATGCAGAGTAGGCTAACACCTTGCTAGGCTACATTTGTCTGTCTAACCTCTGTCTGGGCAAACATCTTTCTGACGCGGTCATTCAGCTCTGCTTTGTGTCCGTTTACCTGCGTTCAGGTCAAAAAATATCAAAAGCAGTTTAGCTCATTTTTTAGATATTTGGGAGCACATACATATAGTTTACATCAAAATCACACCATTCAGATATAAATTTAGAAGTTTTGATTTTGCCGTTTTGAGCCAAACTGTGTTAGCATGGAAGTGATTAGGGCATGTTTTTTTCGCTGACATGAAACACTATTTTTAAACCTCTTCTAAAGTTCTAAACAACATCATACTTGCATGGTAGTAAATAAAGTATCCCTAAAGGCAAACTGAAGTGTCCCGAGGTCTTCATATCATCAGATAATGTGTCCAGAGTTTCTTATCTCAAGCTACAGTATGTACCTTACTGTTTTCATAAGACATTTTAGGAGGGCACCTGAAAATGAATGCCTAGTGCAGAGTTAGATGCTCTGGAAATTCATGATTTCGTTGCAGTCTTTTTTAAAAAATATAGTCCAGTATTTCATTAGAAATTTAAATGAAGCTGTATGCAACAGCAAAGCTTAGCTGACTAACAGGTTATTAAAAAAAAAAAAAGAAAAAAAGATACAACAATATTGTTAATTTTCAAAATGACAAAATCAAAATTTCTCAATGTACAACCAAATGTACTCCCAATCATCTAAAACAAATTAGCTAAACTTATTTTTACTCTGAGTAATCCCTTTAAGAAAAAAAAAACATCACTAAAGTAAATCCCATACCTGACTGTGCTGCTTTGTCCCAGCTTTAGTCTGTATGTTCCAGGTAGAGTTTAGACCAGCAGACAATGGTAAACCAGAGTGACCAGACATGATGGACTGTGAAGTGCTCTGTGGTGCGACCAACTAGAACAGCTGGAGTGAAATAAATCAATATCAATCTGACATCGAGAAAGATGAAATTCTATCCATAATTTTTATACGTTTTAGTTAGTTTTGTAAGCACATAATACAGTTTCAGTTGGTTATAATTTTTTTCTTTTAATTCTAGTTTTAATTTATTTCAGCTAATGACAATGTTTTTCAACTTTAGTTTTCATCACTTCATTCATTTTTGTAAATGATTATAACCTTGGTCGAAAAAGCATGGAGGACAAGACAACAAGATCACAGGAACTAAGTCGGTAGAATGGCCCATTTATGGTCATGGCTCAGGAGGTAGAGTGGGTCATCCAATAAACAATGGGTTGGCAGTTTGAATCCCGCTCTCTCCAAGTCATGTGCTTTAGCATTCTTGGGCAAGATAACTCACACTGGTGTATGAATTTTCAGTAGTGGTCTGTGGGGCC
The DNA here is from genome assembly GCA_020466265.1 of Siphamia tubifer. Taxonomy (NCBI): domain Eukaryota; kingdom Metazoa; phylum Chordata; class Actinopteri; order Kurtiformes; family Apogonidae; genus Siphamia; species Siphamia tubifer. The sequence continues at coordinate 49,611,921 of CM035794.1, read as the reverse complement.
ATAGGCATGAATTGGCAGCCACACTTCCGTCAGCCTGCCCCAGGGCAGCTATGAATACATATGTAGTTTAGCACTACCTGAGTGAGAATGTGTGAGTGAATGAGTAATGGATCCACTGTACATGCTTTGAGTATGCATTAATAGAAAAGTGATATAGAAATCTAATACATGATTGTTATTTTTATTCATTTGTATGGATTACGTAGAGAGATATTTTGTATAATACAAATTGTACATGCAGAATTTTTGGAGTACTGGGGTTGCGAATACATGTATGAATATTAGTGTGGACAGGGTATTAGATTCCCCTATATCTTGCTCATTGAACCTTTAATGCACTAGCTGCACATAGTCACAACGGAGCCCAAATAAAATGCATCCAATGCACAAGCAGTAAAAGGGACCTTTTATAGACAGGCTTTTTTTCTTTTTCTTTTTTACAAAGATACAACAGTAGTTGTATCTTTGCGGTGCAGAGACAACCTTGGAGGGTATTTTATCTGAACAAACATCAAGTAAAGTGTTCTGTCTAAAGGGCCTCTTATATTCTTGTCCCTGCTCTACAACATTCTCATAGTTACAAGCTTGAGATTTGTGGCTGTAGAATCCTTGGTGAGTCTCATATACTGAAATACATGCCAAATACAACTACAGCACCCAGAAAAGCTCTGAGTGTCTAGAAGGAAAACAACATTGGGAACTTCCTCTATGGTTCTTTCCCAAGTAAACACAAGGTGAAAGTCACAGCTGGGTTCAGATGACCGTCTACAAGAGAGAAAAATCTATAAACATTTGTGTATTTTTACTGTTTATCTATGATGATTTATAATGTGAAAACCAAAACATGGAGGCTGCGTTATCCGTGCTGCATAAATCCCTCTGCGTCTCCTTTTCTTTCAGTTAGAAAAAAGAAAAAAAGACTTTTCCAACTGCAGTAGGTTCAGTAATTGTGGTCTCAGTAAAGTCTTGTTAGGATAGAAGGTCTGTGTGACACAAATTAAATTGGTGGGATGAAAAGATTCAGAGTAGTCTTTTTTTCTAACCTTGAAGGGGAAAAGAAGTGCTCTGATGGCACTCTCATGTGGGTGCTTCGCTGGTATTCATACCTTAATCATGTCAGGGAAAGAGATATCTAATTATAAGAGCTTATTTTCTCAGCTGCGGTTTGTATTAGAGAGGGACAGTCTTATTATAAAGGTACTGAGGAAGTAAGCATAAGTGAACTGCAGTTCCCTTTGTAGTGTCGTCGCTTTTGACAGAATATACGTGGATTGACTTGCTCACTTTCCTTTCAATTAGAGATCACGTCGTTTGTGCTAAGTGCCCCTCCTTCTTCACTGAGTCTCTTTTCAATTCTTCTGTCCAGTCAGCTGATACAGTTTTCTGCCTCTAACCATTATTTGTCAGACATACACATAGCTGGGGTAAACCACCACATTATCTTTTGTTGATAATTCATGACTGTAGTTATGATTTATGCTGATGAGAATTAAGAAAATTAGCTTGTAGAAATGACAGGAAGTTCCTAACGGTGCTGCAGATGACTTTAAGGTCAAATGAGGTTTGTTATGCTTATACATTTGGCTTAAAAATAATTAGCATCTAAGTTGATGCTTTTACATTATGCACTTTTAATGAGGTCAAAGGTGCAATAATCAAAACAAGTTTATCTGTATTTTTCATTGGGCAGAAAAGAATTCTTGAACTCTTGGGGGGGCAGGACTGAAAAGTTGGAACTGATGTCCTTTTGGCATAAAAAGTGCAGAAAAGTAGATTCATTCATTAATTTTTGGAACCTGTTTCATCCTCACTAGGGTCACAGGGGTCGTTGGAACCTATCCCAGCTACTTTAGAGCGCACCCTGGACATGTCGCAAGTCCATCACAGGGCTGACAAACAATCACTCTCACATTCACACCTATGGGCAATTTAGATTAATCAATTAACCTACCAATGCATGGCTTTGGATAGTGGGAGGAAACCGTAGTACCCATGCAGGCACTGGGAGAACATGCAAACTGCACACAGAAAGGCCCCGTCACTGGTTTTGGAATCTAACCCGGGACCTTCTTGCTGTGAGACACAAGTGTACCACCATCTCACAAAAAAAAAATACATGACATACATAATGTACATGTTAGAAATTGCCAATCAATCAATCAAACAAAGTTTATTTCTAAAGTGCCAAATCATAACAAAAGTTATCTCATGACACTTTGCACTACAAGTCCAAAGTTTGGACTCACCTTTTCATTGAAATAGTATGACTTGGACCAGATGACTAGGAAGCACTCAGCATCACTAGTAACTCCTTCAAGACAGTTGGAAAACATTTCAGGTGACTCCTTCACAAAGCTCATCCAGACAATAACAAGAATGTGAAAAGCAGTAATAAAAGCGAAAAGTGTGTATTTTGAAGAAAAAAAAAATACATTGAGTTATGTCCGTTTTTTTACACTACATAATTCCATACATGTTTATTCATAGTTTTGATGCCTTAAGTGAAAATTTACAATGTAAATAGTCATGAAAATAAGGAAAAAACAAGTGTTGCTATGCACAACAAACTTCACCCCTCACAAATGTTTAACCTGATTTCGCCTACATCTCCATCATTGCAAAAACAATTTTTTTCCTTTTTTTTTCCTTTTTTTCCCTCAGCCTCAGAATTGTCTCTCTATAAAAGACTTTATTGCATCTCATCGAGGCATGACATTTATATTAATATTTTAAATCTGTCCTGTCCTTCAGCCTTAACAGTATGAATGACTAACAGCATGTTAGTCTGGCTCCTTTTGGTGCTAAAGCTAATTAGCTTTGCCAAGGGAGACTTCATAACATGCATGAGGCTCAGCTTGGTTTTCTACTGACTTTATTATGAGTTTTGATCAAACCACATTTTGATGCTGGATCCAACAAGGAAGGACAGAGGTGAAGAAAGAAAGAAAGACATACAACAGGAGGACGTCTGTTGAGGAATAAAGCAATGCAACTTGGGGATAACTCATTAATTCTGTATCAACAACTCATTCTAAAAACTAAAACAAATACAAAACTAGTTTTATCTGAAGGTGATTGTGCAGTAACAAAACAATAATTGTAATAAAGTATTAATAACTATTAATATAATAATACCTTTCTTCAAGTCAATCCACCAAATCACAGACTGAATCATAGGTTTTGCAAATTAAAGCCCCCCCCCAGTTTCTGAGGTGTGATTCATTCATTTATTCTGCGTCTTTGCAATCAACAGCTCAACTGTGGGAGGTGTGGGTGAAGGTGAACACTCACAATTTAATATTTCTTCAAAATCATTATCTGTACAGCTATGAGTATTCTCATAAGATATGATTTCATCCCTCTTTTAACTAAACCCTGCCTTTTCTTATGCATACGTTTACTGTCCTTGATTGCAATGTCATCTTCTTGTGACCAATTGCAGGAAAAATAGGTGATTTCAACATAAATGTACTGTAATACACAGCAGTGTTAAATATTCATACACAGCATTGTTAAATAGAGAGTATTGGTGTTGTATTAACACCATGTCGCAGTTCTGTCTGTTTTCTTCTGAATCTATTTTCAGTTCAGGCCTTGCCCTTTGCTCTAGTTTCTTTTGCTACTCACCTGCGCTCCATTCCCGTTAGTCAGGGGAAGGGGCTTATAAGCTGCAGGAGCCCCCTCAGTTTTTGCTAGATTGTCGAACAGTCAACACTGGCTTTTATCTGTTCATGTGAAGCAAGCAAAGAAAACTCTGATTGAGAAGCCTGATTATCTCTGAGTAGATCTGAATGTTTTGGTTCTGTTTAAATTTTGAATAAATCTGTTGGGCAGTTTTTCCAGTGATTTTTGCACTGTGATTTTCAGTTGGGTTTGGGTTTGTTTTGGGGGGTTTGTTTGTATCAAGGAATATTTAAGCATTTCAGTTTTCAGTCTTTCTTTTGTGTTGCTACCGAGTCCAACACACTACATTGAATTAAAGCACTGGGTGTGTTGCTTTTGTTATATTAATGTTGTTAAATCGGAGTGTTGTTAATATTGGTGTTAAACAAATCTGGATTGGTGTAGATCAAATAATGTCCTTACCTCAGAGTTTGTCTGGGAGTGAAAAAAAATTTAGTTAAGTATTATGAAATCCCACAAGACTTTTACAAAATAGAACTTAGGATGGTTACGTCATGACTCTGCATAGCCGCCATGTTACTAGGAGCAACTTATTGTTTACAAACATATTCCCTTCTCCCTCTCGGTTTAGCATGTACTTTACTTACTGTTACTATGTTACTGGTTTTTTTTTTTTATTTTTAACAACCAATGGTTTTTAAACCAACAAAAACTGAGTGTTACATTTTTTAACACTTTCAAAAGTGTTCATTTTACACTGCATAGTGTGGGCACACATCAACATTTTATGGGTTAAAATGTCTATTGTTCCCACTGTCTATAATGTCTGGTATATTTCCTGTGTTTGTAACATGTTCTTACCTGAAATTTACCCACTGACAAGGATGCCCAATATCACAGCAAATCCAAAAGCAAAGCTGACAGTGAGGAACGTGCCATGGGAGCCTCGGATCAGAACTAGCTGTGCCACCGCTCTACATTCAAACCTCTGGAAAAAGGATGGAATGCTCTATTATTTAAAGGTGTCATTCCGCTGAAAACCACTTTTCCACGCTCCTTTTGGAATCTGATGGATCACCCCGAGTTGCCAACACATGCTGCCTTTGGAAAAGGTTTGTCACCTCCACTGGCTGCATACCGCATTCACAGAAAACAACGAGAGGAACGAGGAGCCCAGAGAAATCCGGTCCATCTGACGTCAGATGGACTTGAGCGTCACCCGCATTGGGGTTAAGACCGTCCCCCATTGCAGAGAATCTGAAGTAGCATTAGGATTAGCATCTACAAGAGAAGACAGTGCCACAGTAGCTGCTGCACAAACGTGAAAAAAATGGTGGATCAAACAGGTTCATGTGCTGTCTGTGGAAATGAAGCCTTGTTTTGTTCCCTGCACGTTTTCAGAACAAACAACAGCATGAAACCTAGCTGGATGTTACTCTGGTAAAGGTAAACGCACAAATAGAGCGGGGGTGTCCCTTCACACATTCTGAGCCAATCAGAGATGCCTTATCACCGCATCATGGACATGTATGAGGAAGTACCAGTAAACTCAGTTGTTTGACCTGAAGTAATTTTTCTACTCTGCAGAAACAGCTTGAAACAAAGCAATCTGGACATTTTATTAAATAGAACCAACACACAATGTATTCAATAACAATGGAGAACACAGCAATATTAATGAAATAACGATGGAATGACACCTTTAACATTTTCAGTCAAGTAGAAATAACGTCCCGAGATTAAGGTTGGTTGTTGGATTTTCTTTCTTTTTTTTTTTTTTTTTTTAGAAAAACAAGAGTGAAATACTTGAGAGAATAATAATGCTCTACAGTGGCTTGACCTGAAGTCAGGCATCTAGCTAACCCTTGCTTTTTGTCTTATCCAGGGTGCGTCTGATCTCAAAAGTTATGTGTATGTTATGGGTGGTCTTTGACTGTGACTATTGATGCTGACAACACTGCGACTCCTCCTGCAGAGCTTTCATCAGTGGTCAGAGCTAACTCTGACCACTGAGGGGATGCGGCTGCCAATGGAGCCAAAGGTCTGATGGAATTAACAGGTCCGTCACAGCTGGAGGATGGAATAACAAATGGCCTGGCGTTTCACTGTTGTCTTCTACTGATGTTTTTGTTGTCTGTAGGGTACCGTGAGAAACAAAGGGATAGCAGGTTGTTTTGTACATGTAAAACATCCCAGTTTTCATTTAAGAGAATGTAATGGATGCCTATTGATGTGGTTCATATGAGACCGCATAGGACGATGGCAGGGAAATTAGGAAATAATGTGGATAAAAAAACATTGGTCTTTGTGTAAGTACACAAAATAAGGCAATTCATTGTACCTTTAAAGTGTTTTAAGTCATGCATTCAAGCCATTAAAATCAGATTAATCACAGGTTTGCTGTGGATTAATTTTGATTAGTCACAATTAAATACTATTCATTTTAATGTATATTAATCACAGCAAACAGACCAAAGAAAGAAGGGAATATTTATGAACTTGAAGTTTAGTAAACCCCTTCAATAGTTTAAACAAAACGACTTGAAAAAACTGTTTTGTCTTTTTTGGTTTGTACTCAAATTTCCCATTGAGGTCCAATGTGCTATTTAGCATCTAAATATTTTTGCTGCCTGTCATTACAGAATAGACTACCCATTTGCACATGAGTGATGGTAACTCTATTTGGACAAACTCTGAAATGTGTTGTCAGACGTTCAGTCATTCTGCACTGCAGATGGGTTATTTACATGAATTTTGTTTCTTAGATTAATTTTGATGATGGATTAATCTGGATAAATGTATTCATTTTGACAGTGCTAGTTTAATCCATAAATACCCAAGTAGTGTTTTCTCTGTTCTTTACATGCCTTACATGTTTTAACTATGTTACTTATTTCTATTTCTTAACTACCCTTTTAACCATCTTTATAGTACCCTGATTGTAGCAATTTGAGGTTTTGAGTTAAAAATGTAAAGTGCATTATAAATAAAAAATATTATTATTATTATTATTATTATTATTATTATTATTATTATTATTATTATTATTATTATTATTATTATTATTATTATTATTATACACAAGTGATCAAAAGCCTCTGCTGACTTAAAATATTTAATAAATAAATGTTTTTTTAATAAGTAATAATAATAAAAAAACCTTAGAACCACAAATTGTATCAATACATATAAATAATTAGTGTTAAACAGTTAGTGTTAAACCATTTAGACATTCAGAGGCTCTGTAGCTACCGTGAAAACACCACAATCTTTTACTAATTAATTAAAATTAATCCACTAGAAAAAAACAATAGTGGACATGACAGTGGACATTGAGTTAATGATCTATTTGACTGAAAAAGTCAGCTTTCTCTGTTTTTTGCCATAAGAATCCTCAATTGTAATCTCCGTATGATGATTAAAGTACATGATCAGTAAACAGGATATAAAATACTGTATCTAATTTTAACCGAAAAGAAAAGCAAAACCAAGAGGATAATAAATGATGATAAATAATTGAAGAAATGTTAAAAGGGGGTAAAAATGTAATGGGGAACTGCCACAAAACTTTCGGGGTTAAATTAATCATCCTAAAGCACACAGTGACACATTTTTTTTTTAGCCATCAGAAGGATTTAGGCAAAAGTTTTACAACATATCCATGTTATAGTTGAGACAAACCCTTTCTTTCCTCTTTACTATAGTGTCTTCAAAAACCTAAGAGTTGCAGGACAAGATTACAAGCTCAACACAAACATGTTGGACAAGAATGATGTAGGATCCCTCAGGGCATTTTCAATAGATCTTCTTCACTTTGTTGTTTAAAAAGCTTGAGGAATGGATAATTCTCTTTGAAATAGTTTGAAATGTATGTATATTTGCCATCAGAAAAAAAAGTATTCTATCATTTTTATGCCAACCAGTTTCTTAACTAATGCATTCATATATTCAGTCACGCAACTAACTCATTGGAGTTTGTGTGCTCCCTTTTTTTGGATATATTTACTAATAACCAATTTCCCAGCTTGTTCTGTGACTGCATTTACAACCTGTTTTTAAAGATCCATATGGCCTTCATTAGTTATCGCAACCAAAGCACTCAAGGCTGACTAGTATATTGTAAAGTATTATGAGATGATAATAAACGAGGACATTTTTTTTATTAAACTGTCTGGGTGCATGTGTATCTGAGGATGTTTTGACCTTATCTGTGGATAAAACTTTTTAAGCATTAGATAATAAACATGCACATAACCATTTAATCTTATTTAACTAATTGACAGAAAATTCTCTTTATTTTTTATATTAAATTGAAATTAATTAAACAAAATTCAATCATCAGAAGGAAAAAAAAATCAACTGGATGTACTAAGATCAACTAAATTCATTATTTCTGTTCCTGAAACATAGAATAGAATAGAATAGAATAGACTTTATTGTCATTGTAAATACAATGAAATTCCATTTGGCATCCCTCAACATCAGCACCAAATAAAAGACAACAACATATAGTAATAGGAGGTAAAAGCAAATACACACACATCATAGATAAAATGCATCCTGTTAAAATATTTACTGTTTATAAATATCTAAAAATGCTACTGTTTGGTAAAAGAAAAGTGCAATAATACTTAAAAAGTGCTAAAGTGCCAATGTAGGTTAAAATCCATTAAAAGGAGGTGTTGTGCTTTTCACCGCCTGTGGGTAAAAGCTACGCAGCAATCTATTAGTCACATGAAGATTCTCTATAGAAATGGCTCAAAATTAATGTGCACTCACCACTAGTATAAGAGTTGCCAGGCTTTCTGCCAAGGCCTGAGTAAGGAGCACATGCTGGACATGAAAAGTCTCTGCCAGTTTCTCCAGAACATCTCTTTGTTTTCCCATGGCGAGGCTATTATAAGCTTATCTTGAGGTTGGCTCTGTGGTCCAACAACAAAAGCGTGTCACTGACTCTGCATCAGCTTCTCGAGGACTCCTAATGATCCCTCCTGAAGAATAGGGAAAACACCACACCACAACACATTTCCACCTATTTTTTTCACTGTTGGTCCTCTTTTTTTTTTTTTTTTTTTTTTTTAGTCTTTGTAAAGGGGTGCCATTTCTAGCAATAGGTGAGATAGGTGAATGCTTAGGGCCCCCAGCCACCAGGGGGCCTCAAAGCTGCATGTTCACCCTCATCTGAGAATCTATTCATCCTTTATCTGTAGTTATCTTGTAAGTTTGTTAAACCCCTTATCTACTTAAAAAACAAAAAAAAAAACACACACAATAAGCTATGGTGGGTGTTTTTGTGGCATTATTAGGTCATAGGTGTAAGGTTGTGTTTTTTTCATATTTACTTTTCCTTTTTATTTATGTGCATCAGCTGGTCCTTTTCTGACCAGTATGTTCATTTTCATTATTTGAATATACATATGTATTATTAATATTATTAAACTGTTTTGTAGTAGCAGTACCAGTAGCAACTTGGGGAAGTGAATGTTTAAAAACTAGTACAGGAGAAGGGGTGGGATACATAAGGTTTGACTTCTTCTCACTCCTTTTTGAACATATTGCATTTATTGCTGTTTTCATGTATGTATTTGCACACAGAGAAATGAGCAAGTCTGAAAAGCACAACATTGTTTCGTCACAATGTCGTGTGCTCCGCCCACTGGGGCTGACACCTGCCCGTGGGAAGATATGCTTTCAGAACCTAACTCAGCTCAGGAGCTAATACAGAGTCAAAACATGGCAGAACTTGCTTGCTCATGTTTTATTTGTGGAAATAAAACATCATCATTTTACACCTCGCCTAAGAAAGGAAACAAAACAAATGGCTGCTGGAATCTTTGGGACTTCACAGCCAGCCAAGGATCCCAGACATTAGTTGTGTGTTGCATCCTAAAAACAGTTCAAATAAGAGCACCAGGGTGTTTTTTTAACACGGAACTAATGCACAATTTATTCAATAATAGTGCTGATCACCATAAAAATAATGAAAAACCGATGGAATCTGCCCTTCATTGGATCATCTGGCATTGAACGGTTGTGATCAGTAGATGAATTTGCTCGCTGGTGGGTGTTTGGATCTTTATGGGTTAAAGTCCTGTGATAAATAGTGAAATTACTTCTTAGCTCCACATTAAGGTGAATGAGCAAAACAAATGCAATAATATTACTGTGCATCATAAATTGGAAACATCCATCATCATTAATAGGACTGAATGTTTTACTCACCTACCAGTGTGTTGTATTCTTCTTAATATAATGATGATGCAAGGACCTCTCAGTGGGTCGTCAGGAGACCAAACAGGAAATATTTGCCCTGGGCGGACTCATATATGAATCCTGCTATGGATGGCTGGATTAACATCCATATCAAGATAACCTGTGCTGGAACCAGTGAAGGTTAAGCTTGACCTTGCTTCTAATTTGTTAAATTTAATACAATAAAAGTGTTGAACTTTCAGTTTTTAAAGCGGCTTGGCAGTATTAATTTATGAAGTAAGCAGCAGGGAAGGATAAAGATGTGTTTACTCCACCTTGCTGTAACATTCACCATTCTTCATCCTTTCTTTTGTGTGTGTGTGTGTGTTCATTTCTGCATCCCACTACAAGCAGGCTAATGCAAATGTTATCATTATCTCAGGGTACGCTGTAATTAAGATTTTCACATCTCCTGCTTAGTTCAGCGTATTACTAAGCTGGAAGTGGCCAAAGGAGAGGACTCTGATGGTTTATCTGTGTGCAAAGTTAAAATCGGACAGACTTGCTGTATGGGCACAACCTAGATAATACTCCCAGGATAACTTGAATTTACATATTTACTGAAATACTAATTTATTTACTGATTTGCAGTGTCACATTTATCTTTACTGTCCATAATGTTTTCTCCCACAGGGTTGATTTATGTATTTGTGTTTTTTGATGCATTTTGCTGCAGTGGAAAGGTAAAAACTTTAAAAGTATGTCTATAGCTCCTAATATTATTGCCCCTATAAACTTAAACACCAAACATACCTGCACTATACAAGAAGGAACAGCCATGAGTATGTAATCTGAATGATGAATTAATTATATCTATGGAAATCGATAGTTCGAATGCAAATAAAATGTGAAGATAGTGTTCAGTTATGGAACGGCATGCAGAGTTTTTATTCCAATAAACATTTATGTACACATTCTTCTGTTGGGATATATACGTCTCAGCATGTGCAAACAGCATGCTGTCATTTCCACTAAAATACAGGGTTTATGTAGCCAAAGCCTCATGCATGCAAGATAAATAGATTTTTAGGCTAAAAATCAAATTGATGTGTATGCCGGTAATCTCTGTGAGGCTTCTGGCAGACTTGATTACAATTATTTGTCTTTAATATTGACCTGTCACTGACAACCACAATAATGGCAGGTTTAATCTTTTATTTTTTTCCTTTAAAAATAAACTAAAAAAACATGCTGGTGGTATGTATTTCATATCCCTGTGCTACGTTTATAATGTATGATGCTATGTTCTCTTGGCAAAATTAAAGGTAGCCTGCAGTGTTTTTTGTAAAACAATGTGTAATGTGCTTCAGGGATGCTCTTACAGGTTTATGTGGATGAGTAAGAGGTGTAATCTTAATATTTACATACCCATGATTATGCTCAGTGTCCTTCACCGCTCCCTCTGAATAAAATGAGATTCCATTATCGGTGAATCGTATGAAAATTCACGGCTAATGCTAGAGGTGCTCAGTGTGTGTGGACACAGTGAGGAGAGTGGCACTGCATTAACATAACATCAATGTCAAGCCTATATACCTGAATTGAGCTAATCAGTATTCCTACTGTAATATTAGTGTGGCAGTAAGAATGTAAAGCGTACAGGTGTTATCACAAATCACTCTATGTATGTACTGTAGTCACATTGATGGAAGAAAGAGGGGAAAAAAACCCCCAAAGACATGGCTCTACTACTCATAACACTGAATTTCATTGTAGAAAAGTCTGGAGAAAGTGATGTGTTGCAATAATTACCTAAAACTGAAGGGTAACAGAATGGGTTTAACTGGCAGACGAAAAATATATAGCAATACAATGATATGCAAATTATTTTTACTCCATCAAGGAGCGATGGGGTTATGTTTTTGTTTGTTTGTTAGCGAGATAACTCAAAAAGTTATGGATGGATTTGGTTAAAATTTTCAGGAAATGTTGATACTGGCACATGGAACAAGTGATAAAAGTTTGGTGTCTATGTAGGGGGGTGTTACATGTGTGTCTTTCAGAAGGGGTGGCTGATCTGCCTTGGTGGAGTATGCATTCTCCAAGTGCTTTTCTAGTTTGTGATTAAAAGTACTTTCTTACAGAGTTGGGTACATTTATCAAAATGTTCATTAATGTACATTTTCCCTCTATACCAAAAAAATAAAATGAAATGAATGCAGGGGTGATGTGGTAAAAAACAATAAGTAAGTAAGACATATAAAGATTAGAATGATATAAAAGATTTAGCTAATTATGTATGCTGTGGTCCAGGCTGTCTTAGGTAGGCCAAATTAGTCACGCTAAGGCTTGCTAATCCTGTTGTGACTTGTGTGTGATTTCCTAAACACTCACACATTTATGAAAACAAAAGCAGCAAGTTAATTTTGATAGAGGTTTATACTGTCAAAGGCTGACAGCAAGGGTATATCCTCTAAAGTCTCCGCTATATATAAATCTATCCAAAATGATTATTAAATAGTTGATTTGAACTCAATTTGAGCTGCATCAACCTGATAGTGGCAAAATAACAATCAGAGAACCAACTTTTTCTGCACAACATTCCAACTACTGAATGAAAATGACCCCATATGAGCTTTCGATGGTAGACATAAAATTGACATTTGGAAGATGATCAATATGAACCAAATTTCAATCAGCCTATCATTGCTTTGTGTAAAAACTGTTTTCAACTAAAGGACCCCAATTAGGATGAGTTTTAATACTCAAAGAGAAGCTGAATCGATAGTTTTTTGTTTTTTTTTCCCCAATACAGTGTTATGGCTTTGTTTGATAGCCTTTCATCTTCTGTTGACTACCGTGGCCTGCTGGCTGCTACTGCTAGCCAAGCCTCACACTAACAATAATGTGCAACTATCATTATACCAGATATAAAGCTATTTGCTGTTTCATCCGTGGCTTAATTTGTTGTAATCATTATATAAAATATTTTTTTTATATGTATGTAATGTGCATATTACATACATTACTTTTAAAGGTTATTTGGCATGTTGGGAATTTGGGAATTTCTTATGCACAAAATGTATTTTCATACATTTTAAAAGCACTGCAGTAGCACAGTTTACCCTGCTCCATCAGCATCTCTGATCACTGCACACTGAAATGCAACTTAGTTTACGTAGACTTAAAAATGATAGGTTGATTTCATGAACATGACTGAGAAAACAAACCACAAAGCATTAGGGTTAGGGTGAGAGATGTGGTTATATTTGACTATTGTGAAATTGTGTTTTGGACATCATCAAGCAGTTATGTTGGGGGAAAAACAATGTTCAGATGATGAGTCAGCCTCCCATTTACCTGCCATATAAGTGTACATGCATACATATATGTAATGAAATTGTATTTCTAGTCCTTGGAGGTCATGCAAAGACATTTGCCATTGTCACTGAAATGTTTGTGAAAAATATCTGTTACCTTAGGGCAAAAAGAGTACATAAAAATGGCATATCAAAAGTTGCAGTTTCACTTGAATTTGCTAAAATTAACATTACAAGAGTGTCAGATATATTGTTGACTGCAATTCTGATGAAGAAAGTGGATTGGTCTAGGATTGGGAGATACCAATATGAGTGGAAGTCTGGTTGTGTATGGATAAATGTCATTATGAGTACCTAGGGTAAATTATAAAGTCTCCAAGGTGGGTAATCAACATTATTTTACAATAATCAGAATCAGAATTGCCTTTGTTATTTGGCATATCACAAGCACCCCTGACTGTACCATTTTGCTGTTTAAAATATTGCAGCTCATACAAAATACTGTTGCTTAGAAAGTTTACAAAAACTTGGAAGTTAGTTTTTAATGTCTCTATGTATGTGCTGGACCTGACTTTAAGATACTACTCCCAACTAACCACATAAACCTGTCATGATTCCACTTTGACTTTTTTAATATTTATCCAGACTTCAGTTCTTCTTCTCTTCGTAATTGAGCACATTTGACTTGACAGTAACCATACTGTTTTTTTATGTTTACAGCAAAGGGACTAAGGTACATGTTAAGCTCCAGAATATCAGAAGGCGAATATGACAAGACTATTGATTTCTTCTTTTGAAGGATTTCAAACTCTAGTTTCATGTGTTTCTCTCACTGGCTTTGGAGGTAACAGTCATTTTCATTTCTTCGGCTGTGTGATGTAGTTCAGCTTGTGAAATGTAGTGGAAAAACTCTCTTTCTTTCTTTCTTTCTTTCTTTCTTTCTCTCTCTCTCTCTCTCTGTGTCTCTGTGTCTCTGTTTCTGTCTCTCTCTGTCTCTCTCTCTCTCTGTGTGTCTGTCTCTGTCTCTCTCTCTGTGTGTCTGTCTCTCTCTCTCTCTCTCTCTCTCTCTCTCTCTCTCTCTCTAAACCTGCTGTATCCTCATTAGGGTCACGGGGGTCACTGGGGTCACTATCCCCAAACGCAGGGTACACCCTATATGAATCGCCAGGTCATCTCAGGGAACATATAAACATATAAAGACGAACAATCACTCTCACATTCACACTTATCGCCAATTTAGATTAACCAATTAACCTATCAGTGCATGTCTTTGGATGGTGGGAGGAAGTACCTGGAAAGAACCCACGCAGACACAGGGAGAACATGTAAACTCCACACAGAAATGTCCCACCCACTGGTGCTGGAATTGAACCCAGGACCATCTTGCTGTGAGGCATGAATGGTAACCACTGTAAAACAGGGAAACTGAAAAGATGCCGTGTTCTACTCAGATATTGTAGCTGATGCTAATTCATCTGAATGCTGTGTGCCAACTGCTACGAAATGCAAAAACACGTGTGCCACTGTAGATACAAGGTGGGACAACATGGTAATAAATACAAACATGTTTTGTGTGTGATCATAACACTAATACAGATATTATTACGAGTGTTAGCCTATATTCAATTTCTATTAAATTCTCCAAAAATTCCATTAGTCTTAGACACTGAAGCTATAACTTAACTCTAATAGATGTGGTAAGGCATACAGTTGAAAGAACAAGGTATTTGGAGTTTTCATTTTAGATGAGAAAACAAAAAAGTCATTTTCCACATCAGCAGCGTAATCTCAGTGCCACCGATGACAGATTTTTATGGATACCTGCAACCTTAGCATGAAGGGTAACTGGCAAAGGGTTTTTCTTTTTTCTTGCTGCCTCAAGGTTAAAAAGCAGATGAAAGACATGAAAGCTATAAGACACAAGCAGGAACAAAAGAGAGATATGTTGGTTTATATTTTCTGTCAGACAACCACACTTGGAAGTTACGTTATGTAAGGCATCTTGCATGATTTATTATTTATGTATTATCTATTCTTCTGGAATAGCACTTCATGAATGGTCTCATGCAACTTAATAATTTAATTGCATGAAGATACAGATTTATATGTTTATTTCTATGCTTTTTACATCATGAACAGTGAAATACAATATACTGTATGTCACTGTGGTATCTGAGAAATGCGTTGCTTACTTAAAACATAGGGCCAGTGGCCCTGTGCTCATCAGGTCCTCACAGCTGTGATGTCTTGTTATCAACAAAACGGGGGCATTCAATAGATCATAAAATCAATACCACTGTATGGCTGTGTGTTTTAAATAAATGCTAAAAATGGTGTGAATGGTATAGGAAGCCCCTAAAGCTCTTCAGGGGTAACAAAAGTAGGTAATTGGGTAATGACATATTACTGTGGTTAAAGCTGTTAAATGCTACGCAGGAGGTTGTTGGTGGGAACTAATATTGGGACAATTACTTTCTTTGATCTGGATTGAAATCAAACAAGTTGAAAATTGAAGTTGTAAACAAATTGTTTACAAAGGCAAATTGATGTGTTTTGTGCCCAGTGCTTAGATCAGAGGTGCTTAATCCTGGTCCTCAAGAGCTACTACCCTGCATGTTTTAGTCGTTATCAGTATTCTGCAGAGCTTGATGAGAGGTTTATCATTTGAATCAGGTGTGTTTAAAAAGGGATACATCTAAAACATGCAGGTTAGTCGCTCTCGAGGACCAGGATTGAGTGCCCCTGGCTTAGATCTATCTGATGAATCAATCAGAATTGAAATCAGTTAAGAAATGAGGGAGGAGAAGCGATTTTAGTGAATTGTGGATGACGACGGACGAAGCGCACTAGCAATAGCTCATCCCTGGATGAGCTAAAAATCCTGTGACATTTCTTATTTGGGATGCAATGTTACAGGTTATCCACACTTCTGTAAGTCATTGCGAGCCATGGTTTATGGTATGGTTTGGATGCTGAACCTGGTGCTGAAACATAAGTGTGAGCTGATGGAGAGACTTAAAGTTCATTTATGTTCACCTTTCGTATGTAAATAGGTTCATCCTTTTCTAACGTTGTGTAACTGCTTTCATACTTTCATGTGTGCCGTACATTGGAATGAGCATTTCTCATTCAGTCCACCAGAGGATGCCACTCTTAATTTACATACTGGCGGAAAACCATGAACAAGAGTAAAGTTTTTTGAGAAGAAGAAGAAGAAAGTTCATAATAACAAACATGGCAACAACAGAGGAGGCTTTACTAATGTTAATATTGAAGGACTATTGAAGTAGAAGGTCTGTGCTCCACGGTGTCTGGCTCAAGCCATTCTCTGCCACACCTGGCTGGAGCCAGGCTCTATCCAGCACCAACCAATGACAGGAGACTTCCTTAAGTTAGTCATCTTGCAAAGCTCGAATATATAAATGTGAGTTGTCTGGAAATGTTATTTGAAACTTGTAATAAACATTTACTTTTCTTGTAAACTCCAGGAATGAGTCTACATTCGCCTGTAACACAGTAGACAAAGTTTATTTTGATCATAAATAAAGTACATTCTAGTACAGCACTGAGGGCCAAAGAACCAGAAGCCACGAGGACTCCAAGAACAATCAGCCCTGAACAACAGATTAATTTTACATTTATTTCCATATGGGTGGGTTCATTTATACAAATGACTTGGTCCTAACTTTAACTAAATCAAGCAGAAGTGGGGCCTCAACTCTATGTAAACTTACACCAAAAATTAATTTACTTCTTATCACCTATGTTTGACAATACTATGTGTGTGAATGTGTGACACATTCACACTCTTAACTCCTTTGCATACAGTTGTTTTCTATCTTAACAATTATAAAATAGACTCCCTCTATCTGTGAACGTTATCTTTCACAGAAGTCTGTGTATTGAACACAAACGTACAATATGTGATGAGCCTGCAGTCACACACAATAGAAACGTAGGAGAATCACTCATCTTACATTGTCCATGCACAGATCCATACCATACTGTCTTCCTGTGATCTGGGTCTGGGTCAACGGGGTAGCAGCCTCAGCAGAGCAGCCCAGACAGCCTTCTGCCCACACACTTCCACCAGCTCCAGTGGAATCCTGCAGTGTTCTCGGGCCAGCCCACAGATATAATCCCCACAGCCTCTCCTGGAACATTCTCTTCCACACAGAGATCCCCCAATTTAAATAGAATCACATGGGGGATCACTCATATTACATGGTACACACACACACACACAAACACGACTGATAGCTGTCACTGACTTACATTGGTGTGTCACTTCTTGTACAACCCTAATAATTTGGATTCTGCAGCAATTTCCAGGCATTGTCATTGGACTATTCCAAATGTTGCCATTGAAAGACTAGAAAGATACAAGAAGAAAGAACACCTCCCCATACATACACACAAGATTTAATGCATAAATAGTGTAGACTGCTCTCTAATTTACAATGTGCAGGTTTTAGTGTCATATATAGTACGGGTTTGCAGTGATTTCACTCTGTGGTAACAGTCTTTTTCTATTATCCTGAGGAACTTATTGTTGTTCTTATTCTTGACATTTTGTCATGGGATTCACAGTTTTGGTTGAATGGTAATTTTTGCATTTCATTTTCACTCAGAAAGTGAAAGTCAGTGATTCTTCTTAGTGTCTAAACCAGCCTGTTCCTGTATGTCTGGAGAACAGGATTTGTAGGCTGGAGCATCTCTGCTACACAACAGTGCTTCATTTATAATGGCACGTAGTGACAAAAAAAATGCAGGTCCTTCAGTAAAATTTTGATTAATTGTTAACCCCTCTGTCCTATTCATATAAAACGTATTTCTCACAAAGACATAGAAACCAAAAATCTGCCTGTAAGTCACTTGTGCAGTCACACAGGGGTCTGTGTTTTATCACAGAGCTTCTGCACAGCTTGAAGAAGATAAATGACAAAACATTTCCAGGCAGCAAAGCATGCTGGGGCAGAGCACTGGGCAACAAAATGACATGTCAAGCCACTTTGTTGCCTAAAACGATCAACAGCTTCTTGTGTGACTCCAACTTGTATGGCGTCTTTGCCTTCTGGCATGGTGCTGCTTATTGCTAAACATTCTTTAAACTGTCCAGAAGTCACATAGAAATGTTTGGCCAGTTGCAGAGCTCACAGTCATTTTGGTGTCCTGTCATATTATTGTGCTGCTTGGCAGGGATCTCAAATTATTCTGCTAACTCACTCTTGTCTGCCTTGAAGCTGTGCATTATTATTTACTTTATAGAAGATTATAGGAAGAGTCTAAGTTTATTTCCAAACAGGGTGATTTTTAGAAAGTGCTAAAGGCTTATGTGTGGTTGTTGCTAGCCCACTTTGCACCATGTGTTATCACTGTTTTACTCTTGTTTTATGATTTGTGAACAGTACTTTGGTCAGAACTTTAAAGTGCTTTATAAATAAAGTTGGTATGGTATGGTATGGTACGGTATGAGTGTAATGGTCCATTCAATTTTGCATTTTTCTTTATCTACCACATTTTTTTTTTTAGCAGGGGAATAAATTGACCAAGTAAACTAAACAAAGCTAGATGGCTAGGGGTGTATTTCTGAATGCCTCCAATCCTTAACTACAAACCTATGTGAGGCATCCCCCGATCATGATCTTTCATTTGCACTTCATTTGAAATCAAACAATTCCAGATATGAACAAAAGTGTGTTTAGTGATTTTAAACTTTTGAGCACACCCTTGGGGGAAATCTAGAAATGATAAATCATCCACAATTTAATCAGTTGTTCCTCTCCATGATATTCATTGATACATAAAATCTAGAATTTCTAAACCCAATATTTTTCAAGTTATTGCTTTAACACGAAGGATATCTGTTGATGGTGGTTGGACCAAAAACATAATCTCCCAGAAACTCCATTCAGGGATGTAATCAAAGTTTCACGGTCAATATTAAGCTACATGGAAACTACAGATTCCCAGTACCTGAATAATCCCTCGATTTAAATAATCTTTTTTTCAGCCACCTTTGGTGGTTGAAAAAAATATCCAGTCTAAGGATGCAGCCAGTTGGCCTTTTGGTCAAGAGGCATTGATTGTTTTTTCCACAAACAGAACCCATAGAAAATGTGAGATTGTTTGCTACTAATGTGTTGTGGAAGTGGGTGAAATGAGTTGAAAGGAGCAGAAAGAAAGACTATAATAATTTGTTGGAGCTGTGTGTACTGGAATCTGTGACTATGGTAATGGTAATGGTGTAAGTTGTTACTGCTAATGGAATGAGGCAGACAGCCTACCACTGTAGTGGTTTGTGGCATGCTAATGCAGGTGACACCAATCAACACCTAGCAAGATATAGTACAGCTGTGAAGTGAGCCACCAGTCTCTAATCCGACATTCAAATGTCACTGTCTACTTTCAGACTTAAATGCATGAAAAGCAGGAAACTGGGCAATGTATGTCCACGTACTAAACTATATCTCACAAAAAAAAGCAAACAATGAAAAGGGTCTAAAAGTGAAGTGATAAAGCGGAATGACAGATGTGCGAGATAGCCTACAGTCATTAAAATTAGTGTAATGTTAAGTTGAAGGTGAATCAGATGTTCCACCTGTTAATGCACTAAATTACGGACCTAACTTAACTTGTGCACATGCACCATAATAATAGCCTCAGTCACAACCGAACTTTTGAGTATGGCGGGGATGAATGCATTGCAACCAATGTGGACAGAAATATCTAACATAACTTCCAAAGGTAAAATAAATGCAGCTGCATACATCATCAAGAATGAGGGCAATTTATTCTGTCAGTGCAATTACCACAACATGTATCATGTGTGAATAGGTCCATATGTTAATAGCTCAATTACTTTTATAGTAACTTACAAAAATGGAATATTGAAACTATTTATGAGAGTTGTCACTTCCAAATTACAAGGAAATCATGAAAACCACTGCAACTGTTTGGAAAACGTCATCAGGCATTTGTGGCAACAATGGCATAAATGTCCGCGAATTCCTGAGGGGACTGAAGTTGTTAGCGGTGTATGGTACAGTTGTGATATTGTCATAGAGACCTTGTGAAAGTCAACAACAGCAATTAGTTGGCATTAGTAATGCACTACAGTACAAAAGTAAGCCTTTGTGCTGTGACGATAATGTAGAATGGAACTGTGAGGATAAGAGGCTCCATGGGAATGGGATACAGATGAGTTCGTCAGATGAGTTTGCAGCTGAAGCCAAATCAGGGGGCGGGACTTAGGCAAAGTGTACGGCAATGCTCAGAGCACCAAAGTTAGAAAGTGCAATGAAATTAGTTTTAATATATTTTTTGTTGTACAGTATGTTGTAATGGTGTGAAAGTTTGCACTGCAGTCCACCATAGTAATGGAAAGTCACCCTCCAAATGTTGGATCATTTGGTGGAGTTGTGCAGGTGATAGGCATTACACAGACAAACAGGACACACTACAGACAGAGATTTGTTGAATTCTCAATAGGTAGGTAGGTAAATAGGTAGGTAAATAGGTAGGTCGGTAGGAGACAGACATGCCTTGACACATGCCTCCACCATGCTAAAAAAGGGGCGGTTTCTTCAGCCTGTAGAGTCCTTCTCCCTCTATAGACAAAATTATTCATTTACATATGATTATACATGGATGAAAACATACTGTAATTATGACTATTATATTAATTTTCTCTAATTATATGCTCTTAAATTACTCTAAAGTTTGCACATACTGGACCATTCTCTGTGTAGTCTTATCAGCCCCTTCACACCACCATCTATGAAGGAACACATGAGTAAAATGTATGAGATAACATTTGATCTAAAAAACAACAACAAAAGATAGGTAAACTGGCACTAACATTAGTGAGAATCATCTTTGTAGAAACTGGTATTGGCAGAATCACATCCTAAAATGTGTCATTAGCTGTTACAGCCTCTAGGGTCCTCTTGGGGTGCTGTAGTGTACAGCCTTCAGGCATGTGATTATCAACAAGGAACAGCTGTAGTGCCCAGGACTTCCTTTTAGATGGTTCACCTTCAGTACACTTTGTAGTGCATGAGTAGTGTAAGATTTTTGCTTGCTTGTGCACTCACTCCTTTTCCATCTGCTTTATTCCCTCACAGGTCCTTGATTTGTTGGTTTTAGTTGGTTTAATATTTACTATATTCTGCTCATCCATACACACCTACATTACTGACTCTACTCTACTGATGTTTCACCCACATACTGTAATATACTTTAATCTGTTTTCCTAATTTGGTCCAATCTGGTTTAATTTGGTGTAATTTGATTTAATAAAGCATCTTTTTGTTCAACGTAATCTGTGATGTTTTTCTCCTCTCTGAGCCTCTGACCTTTGAGCCAGGTCACAATATTAACATTAAGCAGAACTTGGTTATTAAATTCATTGATAAAATTTGGTGAATTGTAACATTTCCTGTCAGTTGTCTTTACTGTATGTATTGCTGTGGGTTTAGAAGTATACTTTCAGTAGGAGTTGGCTGTGCTCACACATAGACGTACACCGTTACAGTATATCACAGCTGTGCTGGGAGTAATTAAGCCTCTGGAGAACAGAAAATATCTACATTTTAGCTGCTGTGAAATTACTCCATAAAAAGAAAAATGAGTTCCTGTGTTCTTCTAAATGTTTTTTTTTTTTTTTTTTTTTTTTTTTTTTTACAAATTGTAAGTCAGTGTTTTGAGGCTGTGCTTATAGTTTAGAGTTGAGCATTATATTAAAATCCTACTTTTGTCCCTCAAAGAAAGAATTTAAAGTAGATTAGATGCAGTGTTTTATATCAAAATTATATTTTAACATTAATATTTTAATTATTTTTCTGAGATGTACTAAAAATGTAGGCTTCGTTTCAAGGACTGGTTTGAATAAAAAAAATTGTTATTAGATTATATATTTAGAATTATAAGTAGAAGATCTGTTTCAACATAAATTCAAACAACATTATCAGAAAATTATTATTCTGTGCCTTGTACTTCATCTCAAATTGTAGTGAAAAGTGTGTATATAGCTTCAAAAACTGTTGTCGAGCAGGTTCCCATGAGTTTACCTTCTTATTTCAGATTTGTTTGAATTTATTTGGCCTTTGTGACATATGAGGCAGGTTAAGCATGTCCTTCACATTTGTTCAAAGTCTAGTTGTGTTCAGCCTGTTGTACATCCATGTAGCCTTCTGCACCTCTGTCTTTTACACACTTAATACAGTTAAATGGAATATGATGTCAAATACCATGTGGGTGTTCAAGGTAATATAGGACCTAATCAAAATATCTGATTGGTGATTAAGTGGATAAACTTGATGCATGAGATACAGGAGCTAGAGACTTACATGGAACAAATTTATCTTTTTTCCCAAGAAAAAGAGAGAGAAAAAAAACAGGTGGACTTAAAACAGCTTATAACTTTGATCGCATTTTTTAAAATTAATTTGTAAAATCCCAGTGATAACCTAATTATCTCGTCATCTGAACCTGCTTTATCCTCAATAGGGTCGCGGGGGTCACTAGGGGCCTAATCCAGCTACAATGGGCGAAGGTGGGGTACACCCTGTATGAATATATTGTTTGTATACAGCAGTGGTTCTCAAATCCGGTCGTTGGACCCCACTGTCCTGCATGTTTTGGGTCATGATTGGTCTTCAGCAGAGCTTGAAGACCAGCTGATCATTTCAATCAGGTGTGTTGGAGCAGGGTGACATCAAAAACATGTAGGGCTCAAGCACTGGATTTGAGAACCACTGGTAAACAGACAAACAATCACTCTTGTATTCACACCTATGGACAATTTAGATTAACCAATTAACCTATCAGTGCATGTCTTTACATGCACGCTGACACAGGGAGAACATTCAACCAGGGTCCTTCTTGCTGTGAGGTACAAGTGCTAACCACTGCACCACCGTGCCACCCTAAATTATCTATAATCCATTAATTTTCTGATACTTATGCACCTGAATCACTTCCCTCATGGTGAACAATTGTTAAATTATTCCATCATGAACACATGTCACTTGTTTACATATTGAACTGAAATGTTAATTGAGCGTTTTTGGAAATTTTGTCACAAAGTGCATTTTGGGGATTGAAAACTGTTTTTGCCAAGATCACTACAATGTGAAATTCCCCAGCCCAAAGCATGGGTGTAGTAAGTGGGTGGAGGTAAAGGAGACATTTGGGTTTCCTAATGCACATCAGATACAATGATCCATTTGAGTAAAGGTCAAAGGTCAAGGTCGGTTTTAGCAGAAAGTTCAAAATCACATTATTGGATCTAATTCAAGGTTGTCATAGAAACTTGAGCTTGGCACAAAATAGGGGCAAGATTAGGCATTCTCTGAATATTTGTTTGAATATTGATTTTTACCAATTATTGAAAAAAAAACTTTGCGATGAACATCATACATTGAGAGCTGAGGCTTATGATGAGCATATATGATGACTTTAAAAGTCTTTAAAAGTTTGAGCCCATACACATTCATAACTGCTGTGTTCTTATTGTCTTGTACCCTCATCTTCAAACTGCCACTGTGTGACAGCCACAATGACTTCCCTGAAAAACAATCTCCTCAAACCCTGCCTCACCATGGTGCATAATGTTTCAATACCTGCAGTTAGTCTAGAAGAATTATTCAGCCCATCTATTGTACATTCCATGTCAACATATTCTACTAACACACTAATATTTTTTTCATGTAGTAATACATTGAGTGTATTATCCTCTTTGAATGACTAGTCACAGTTGGCCAGCTGTTAGTTACCAATGGGAGCCTAAGACTGATGTCTTCCTGAACTCCATGAGAATACATTTAACTGTGTTGTAAGTCTTTGTATCAGAGCTCTGTCTGGCTTTTAATGATCAAACACAGTCTGAGCATGTTCATGCACTAACCCAAGTCAATTAGAAGTTTGATTCTCTCTAACCTACGGAATCAACTGAGTCAGAAAAGCAGAACAGCAGATCAACGGTGCTCTGCAAAGGAAAGACACCGTCGAACAGCCAGTGTTTAATCTGTCCATGTCAATCCATCACTGCCAGCCATCACTGTCACAGGGTAATACCAGAGGTAGATGATAGTGTGGAAACCTTATAGCTTACACTTAGCAGAATTGTTTGACCCATTTTGTCCTATAAATGAAAACATTTATTTAGATATTTAAAGGCTGTTTTGTCAATAAACTGTTACACCTGACCTGTTAATTACATCTATTGAGTGTTTAGAGGCCCTGAACAAAGAACAATAATCATCTTTGTACAATGAATTGATAATTGGCATCTCATTATATCACAGATGTGTGGAAATTTCTCTATTCTAAGATGTATTACAATGTGGACTTCTGCTTTGATACAGGAAATAATAATCAAATAATTCAATACTCCAGAGTCTGCAGTGTGTAAAAATTATACTATAGTAATTCTCATTATTGAATTTTCATCCTCAACCAGACATTAAAGTTGTAAACTTGCATTGCTTTGTTGCTCTCCTGTTGATTGGTTTGGTTGTACATTTATGCACATACATGTGTTCTGAAATCAAGCATTTATGGTTAATTTCATTGCTGTGCATCAAAATAACTGGATACTTTAACTTCACACTAAAGTTACTTTTTATAGTTTCCAACATGGTTAAATGAGACTGTAACCCACAGTATTTTTGGCTCATTGTAAATCCATCTTCCGACAAATAAGGAATGTTGATGCACTATAGCCTGCATCAGTGAATGTCCATCCAATGTTTTTTTAGGAAGTGATGTGGCCTTTTTTTAAACCTGTTTGTGAAAATGAATTATCTCTCTCCTGTGTGTGTTTGTGTGTATACACTATATTGCTAAATGTATTTACTCACATTGATATCCCATTCCTTATCCATAGGGTTTAATATGAAATTGCAGTGTTCTGCAACTGTGTGTGTGTGTGTGTGTGTATATGTGTGTGTTTGTGGGGAGCTTAATAAGTCTAATGTGACAGTGACATTTTTTTATATGAAATGTATGGTGTGGCAGCAAAGATTCTGTTGTATTGCACCACAGCTGAACGTTGACAGTGGAAAGGCTCTGTTGTCCAGAATGTCTTGCTTCAGCACCAAGAAATTTTGGACAAAGAGACATTGGACTTTTCCATGCTTCCAAGTTTATGGGAACAGTTTGAGGATGGATCCTTCTGGTTCCAACATGACTGGGTACCAGTAACCAAACTAAGGTCCATAAAGACATGGATGAACTTGACTGGCCTGAACAGAGTCCGGACCTCAACCCGATAGAACACTTTTGGAATGAATTAAAATTCCCATAAAGACATTCCTAAACCTTGTGAAAAACTTTCCCAGAATAATTGAAGCTGTTATAGCTGCAAAGAAATTGTATGGATTACGAATGGGATGCCAAGTTCACATGTAGTCTGACTACACACGTGTGTGTGTTTGTGTGTGTAGGTTTGTAGGGCTAAGATTGTGTATTATGTGATTAGGGTTATTTAGGATTAGGGTCTGTTTTTGGTGAATACTGTACTCAATCATAGTTAATTGTGAAGCAAAAATATTGAAAAACATTAAATAATAAGAAGTTGATGGAATAGATACTGGCTTCATTGTAGAGGTACATTAAGATGTGTGAGTTTTTGTTGGTTGCTAAAATCACAAATCTCTCATCATATAATACAGTATTACAATGGAATGGCAAAGCCCAAACCTAAATATGTTACTCTTAGTCATACTTAGAGCCACTTCATTAAAATATAAACTATAAACACATCATTTAATTTGAAAGGGAAATGAGATTGAACTAAACTCCAAAGGACAGACAGTTTAAACACCCACACAGAGCAAAGGAAAAATCAACTCTAGAAAAATTAAGTTTTAATATAAGTAACAAAAAATGTGTGTGCATCAGAGGAGCTCCATGTATTTTCACATATTAAAAAACAACTGCTGCCAGGCACAAACATTTCGCCCCCTCGCAAACATTTTGCCCTGTCTCTTATTCTAAAAACACATTTTTGGTGACTGTGACCTTTGACCAACATTCACCTAAATTTAATGGGCTCTATTCTGGACCACCTAGCACCTTTCCAGAAATGTTCATGGAAACTGGTCCAGTAGTTTTTGTGTGAGGTTGCTGACAAACAAATAAATTAAACCAAAAACGATACCCCTCTCCCTTTTTGGGGGTCGGGGAAACTTACTTATTTTGTATTTTTTTAACTGTACCTAATATATACAGTAGCACTGCAATCAAAGTTGTTATTCACTTGGATTCATCAGACAACTACATTGTTTTATACTGTCACCACCTTGAAACCAGGTGAGTGATGATGTCACACAACTAGTTTGTCTCCGCTGTTGGCTTGTTTACATTACTGAAGGAAACAAAGGATTATTTAGGTTGTTGTTGGTCATAACTCAAATTAGTTTAGTTTATTTCAGACACAAACAATACAAAAAAACATAATGAAAAAAAGCTAAAACACAAAAAAGGAAAATAAACAATAGAAAAAGGAACAACTGTTGTGCAGGAAGAAGACACTGCTTATTAACCAACCCTACCCTCCTCAGACCCTAACCCTACATAAGCCTAACCCTTATCTCACACACACACACACACACACACACACACACACACACACACACACACACACACACACACACACACACACACACACACACACACACACACACAAATATAATCATAGTTATTGAGCCAGGTCTGACCAGATCAGTTTCAGGGTTGGGGGAAGTCTGAAGTGGACCTGGTGCAGATGTGTGTAAACAATGTACTTTATACATTATTCAGTGAGTGGTACAGTCTTTGGATAGTAGGGGTGTGAACTATATACTCAGAGGCCATAGAAATGAAATACCAATTTGGATTCTAATATTTTTTGTGACTCACATTTATTTTCTTCTTTTGACAATTCAAATATGTTTGGAGATTTGACTTTAATAAAGTAAATGTGTAAATGGGCCAATTTTGACAATAATAAAAATCACAAGGATGAACAGAACAAATATTTAACAATGAACTTTAAAAAAAACAGTCACTATCTGGTGTAACCCTTACGAACATCCACACAGGCACTACAATGTCTCATGGACCTGTCTTGCCTGTAGTGGGTTCCGTAGTAGAGATGCACGGATGATGTATATTTTCATCCTCAACCACTTCTTAAAATCTCTATCTGCCTGCTACTATTTACATGAATTATTTTCCCCCAGGTTTCAGAACCAAACCTGCCCGCCATCCACTGATTAGATTTTGGGTCTAATGAAGATGCCTCAGTAGTAGTCTATATCTTGCCAGTAAACTGGAGCCTTTATTGACAAAAAAAATCTCTAATTTACAGTGATTCCAAAATGATCTTCACCCACTGGACAACTTAACACGAGTGGGAAAAACCTTAATTTTTAAAAAGTTTGTAATTTTCTGGATGCTGGCATATTACATCTGCCCCAGGGACAATGGTTGAAAAAAAGCTTTTTTATGATAATACTGACACATTTACAGAAGTGTTCATTAATGTGTGCTGTGACAGGAGCCAACCAATGACAAGATCAACAGACTATTGTCTGGTTAAAAAGTATTTCACTGTCGTTTTCATTCCTTTGTTTACCTTTGGAATAATATGTAAAATGTTGCTTTAACCGCAACCCACCCAAATGTGATTAAAATATTATTTTTCATCATGTTGTCCACCCAATCCGCGTGGGGGATGCACACACAATTCAGAGGGTCTCCCAGAAACCCCACGTCACAATGAAAGTGTTGGCAGGTGAGGTGGGATCCCAGCCCCACAGGACCCTAATGGTCAATAATGGTAATGCCCCCCCCCAGTGCACCCAGTGTAGATTTAATGAAAAAGTTCCACACCTCTTGTGGATAGTGGTGTGTTCTGTCCGGTTATTGACATGGACTGTTTGGAATATCAATATCACATAGAAGCTCTTTAAAATCAAACTAAAGTTGGTGCAGGTGCATGTGGCCTGTATTATACTGTACCTGCCTTTCTCTGTCCTCTAGCCCTTGCATTTATCTGCTTATTCACAGCAGATTTGTCACACACCTCAGGTGTAGCTGATGACATTGATCATGGCTCCATTTCACTGAAGTGTCAGGTATGCCACTAGACACAATACCAGAGTGTTCGTGGCTCACTCAAACAGACTGTATTCATTATCACACCTTTACAGTATTATGGTATTAATCAAACTGCAGTGTTTCATGCTATAATAAGTCAAACTGTCTTCAACAGAAAAATGCCTCTAAACAGCAGGACAGGGACAGTTGGGAACCATTGAGAAGCAATCAAATCCAATCTGATGAAGTATGCTGTAAATGGCTTTTATGACAGACGTTTTTGACTTGAAAGTCACAGGTAATTGGTAAGAACATTACAATCTGATTACCCTGTATGTTGAAGACACGGCTCAGGTGAGCATTTTAACTTTAGACAATAACTGTCTTTGGAGTGCTTACTCAATGACCATGGCTAAGATTTTTGGGAGGGAAATTGTTTTGGGCTAGCCTAGCTATCCCTATTCATTGCATGTATATGTATAGTTGCGTTTCATAGTCAGGTTAAAAGGTTGTTTCTGAAACCTGAGGTATTGTGCTTCATATATTTTATTGGGTCATTGCAATATCATCACTCACACCTGTACTGACAGGTGGAGAAGACACTTTTAGCAGTATTATAACTTGCAGTAAATAACTGCTAGTTTTTGAACTCTCTAAGTGCTCTGGAAAAAAGGAGCAAATGCACCAGTGCTATCACTCCACACATGCTTATTACGCAGAGCATGCAGGGCATTAGGTGCCTGTGGGGCACCAAACATCAGCCCCCGTTGCAATAGGTTCAGTACAAGTGAAGATTACAGGATTTCCCCCAGCACATCATTTATTATTTAGAGACATTTAGGAAATGAGGTTTCACACAGTATGTAATTTTTGTCATTGCATGTGCCAATTTTGAGTTTAACGCCAAATGCAAGAAATAATACTCTAGACGTGTGTATAATGCATAGTGGTCATTTTGTTGCTACTGTTCCTAACAGTTTGCTGTATGTTGAAATGTTGCCTAAAATGACTCATTTCAATTTAAATTCATGGTTTCCGATTAAAATTTTTAACATTTGAACATATTCAAGTGATATACATTTAAAGCAGTTAAAAAACGAGTAACTCATTGGATGATTTGTGAAAGTGATAATATTCATTTGCTCAAAGGGAAACTTATACAATTCATGTCATTTAACATTGTTGTGATGAAACATGATTGGAAAATAATAGAAAATACTGTGTTTCAACATTATCATAAAGATACTTAAGTTAATCTACAGAATGTATTAATTTAAAATTTATTGGGGTTTTTGGGGCCCCACAAAGCATTTGTCCTTCGGGCACCAAAATAGGGATCAATGGCCCTGGAATGGATTCACTCAAAGCATATTTTTTCACCTTTCTGTTGTCAAACTAATAAGAAAAACATGTTAGATTTAGGACCTAAATAAGGGTTCAGGAACCCTGGTCCTCAAGAGCCACTATCCTGCATGTTTGAGATGTATCCTCTTCCAACAAACCTGATTCAAATGATAAGCCTGTCATCAAGCTCTGCAAAAGCCTGATAATGACCATCACATGCTGGTAGAGGGAAACATCTGAAACAAGTAGACCAGTGTCTCTCAAGAACCAGGGTTCCTAAGCCCTGGCTTAAAGAGTTAATGTACTTCATAGTTCTTCATTCATACATTTCAATCTAATAGTGTCTTGACTCCGGTTTGACCTTGGTCAGAGTAGAGGAACATTAAAATAAAATATTGATTTCTGAAAGTGTCTAAAATTTTAACTTTTATCTACAGTTACAGTGCCAACTTAACTGTAGATAACTTGTGACTCAACTTGTAACTGTAACAAACTGTAAACAACTAATCTAACCAACTCTTGGTTACATTAGCCATATTTTGACATTAATACATTGACATAATCAGGGTGCAATTGGTCAAAAAACAAATAGTGGGATGTTTATTTTTTTTAGGTTATTTTAATCATGAATAAACATATATATATATATATATATATATATATATATATATATATATATATATATGAATAAACTTTTTTAAGTTAAGGGTAGGAACATTCATCTTTAATGCAAACTACATGAAACATTTAATTTTCTGCTACAGCCACACCTGAGATGTAACTTTCAGGACCATGGATAAAGGCCAAACGTGCCAACATGTGAGATGATTATGATGAACATTATGATGAGCCTCCACACCTAAGTTTTAGACATCACTTTGAATCAAAACCAGGAGTAATTCTTTATCCCTCACGCTTCATCCTTCTTTAATGAAAACAGTGGAATATGCCAGGCCAGGTTAGTGGTAACTTCCAGGTCCTTCAGGCAATAAGACAATGATGCAAGCTGCTAAATAAAAACCTCTTCAAAATGCAGCTGACTGCTGCTGTCCTGCTGTGCTGGGCCTGAGCCATGTTCGTTAAGAAAGGTTACAGTCTTTTCAGAGCACAAATGAATTGACAAAAGAACTGTCTTACTAAAAGGTTCAAACAATTCTTTCTTTTCCAAGGACGAAAAAAATATTCTTTTTGTGAAATTTAGTGAGTGCTAATGTTTGCTTCCATGTCCTGTAAGGACAAATGATAAGTAAGAACACTGTAAAACAATGACCACATTAATGATGTAATTATAGGTCTGTTCTCATTTACTTTGACAGTCATATTTTATGGAGATCTGAGTCAGCAAATCTCTGAGGCAAAGCTTCAATCAAATAAAACAAGATGTCGCAGACAAACAATGCATCAGGGGCATTTACATTCATATCTTACTCATTTAAAAGAAACAAAAGGATAACTAACCTCACCCATGCATTATATTACTGACATTTTTGGCATCATTTTGAAATATTGTACCCATAGACTCCCAGAGATGATAAATGGGCGATGATGGGGAAAAGGATTGGAATGAAAAATGTTTGCACATAACATTTTTGCCTGGATAATTTTCAGTTGAACAAAATGTCCAAACAGCAGATGCTTCATTCCCACGATAGAAAGCCTCATGGCAATGATAATGAAGGTAAACATAGAAAAAAAAGCACATTAAATCTCTTCTGAAGGTGCTTAGATTTTGTGGTGTATCCTGTTAGTGCTTGGTAAATTACTTTCACAATAAATGAATCAGGAAACAGGTGTTTGCAAAAAGCCAGGAAAGAGATGTTTAGTAACTAAAGATGGCATTAACATTACCTGTCACAGTCATACTTATGACTCTGATCTTTATACCCTTGTTTGTAAAAGCTTTTAGTAGATTAGTGAAGCTTCTGT
Organism: Siphamia tubifer; assembly: GCA_020466265.1. Taxonomy (NCBI): domain Eukaryota; kingdom Metazoa; phylum Chordata; class Actinopteri; order Kurtiformes; family Apogonidae; genus Siphamia; species Siphamia tubifer. Next base: position 49,580,428 of record CM035794.1, on the reverse strand, counting down.
ATGTGCAAGTGTCTGTGGACTTTTTGTTTCATGCAAGTATATTTCATAGTGTAAGTCTCATATAGCATTTGGTCCAATTGTATTTTATGAAATACATTTAAAAGAAAAGCAAAAGACTGATGTTAAGATGGATGGATTGATTAGTGATTTGCAAAAAAAAAAGTATATATATATATATATATATATATATATATATATATATATATATATATATATATATATATATATATATATATATATATATATATATACATATATATATAACAGGGTTCTTGTGGTGTCTTAAAACTCTTGAATTTGTAAAACAGTACATTTAATACCTTCTTTTAAAATGTATTCAATTTGATATGGTAGGTCTGAGGTTATGTTGTTCTACATTTGTTCATTCTATTGTGTTTAAATGTGTGTTGGAAATGACCAAACTAGAAGGAAAGTAATGTTAGTTCAGTCTGTTCCATTGGTTCCAACTTGAGAATTCATATTGTAATTAGGAGCCTGGTATTACTAACTTTACACCCCCAGTGAGAAAGCAGTTCACTCAGAGCAGTTGAAGAAAAATAAATACATTTTCCCACATTGTCTTTGTCATTGTCACATGTCCCACATTCTTGCTAGTATGGCCATGAAATAGCCTGTAAAATGGCCCCCGCTCCCTTTGGTCACTCTCGTTTGTGTTGCAGGTAAAGATCAGATGACAGGAGACACTTGTGACAGGTGTTCGATAGGACTATTTAAGTGTCTCCACCTCAGCAACATGGAGCTGTGTGCTCGCTGGACTGTGTTATGTTTGGTTGGCTCCTGGTTCTCTAGTCCCATTCCTGTTTTTTCCCTGGTCTGGTGTCTCTGGGCCATCCTGTCCTTCTCCATTTGATCATGCTCCCGTCAGCCAGCGTTTTTGCATATTTTGTTGTTGATTAGTTGTAAGTAAATATTGTTATATGACTCCCATTTTGTCGCATCCTCATAGCCGGGTTGTGATATAAGTTGTAAGTTATCTCAAGAAGTCTTTAACCAGTAGGAACCCTGTATTTATATCGATAGACAATACAGGTGTGTATGAAATCAATGCATTGTTGTTGAATTTTATTGGATTTGTTGGAATTAGGAAGATATATTCACAGCTTTACAAAGAGGATGACAGTCTAGTAGTTAGTCTGCAATATCTGGATGAATGATTGATCCTGATTATCCTGTCGATACAGTAGATACACTAATTAACTTTTTATTGCTGTTCAGTGACAGTTACTGGTGCCTGATCATAGTTCAAAGTTGACATTTGAAGCTTTCTCAACTGTAGTCGGGTAAGGCAGTGAATTACATGAATGATTTTGACCAGATTTCTGAACCAGGTCTGATACCTGACAGATAATCTGCAAAAACATGTGGGGACAGGTTAAAAAAAATTAAACAAAATGTGGGCGAGTATTTCGAAAGTATGTGGAAAAACTTTAATATTGGGAAGTTTGGGGAAAAAGTGAACCTGGGCCAGGACTCTGGTACTAACCCTGTACTCCCTCTGTCCCACATGATTTCCCCCCTGAAACAACATGTTTTACATACTGTCACATCCATTTTGTTAGAAAAAGTAACACGCCTATTATGAGAATGTAAGAAGTATAAACTACACATGTGTGCAAAAATGTAAGGAGTAAAAGTAAACAGTTGCCAGAAAAATAAATACTCAAGTATAGTACCTAAAAATGACGTACAGTAACAAAGTAAACATCTCTGTTCCCTGACTAGTTCACCTGGTCTGGGCTTAGTAGATAACCAAGGTCACAGACATTGGCAAATGTAGGACAAACTGTATTTTCACATTCAATGCAACACATATGGAGAGTTATGAGCTTATGTGTTAGTTAACCACAAAATGATCAAATACTATAAATCCAAGTGAGTTGTAACAATGACTTGACTCATGTCTTATTTACCTAGTATTCATTTCTGTTACTTTCAGTTTTTTCATCATAATGAGGTGATGCAAAATGTGGTGTGAATGAAAGTGTAACATATCTGTATCTCACTGAGGGGTAGCTGTGAAACCCTCCAGCTGACTAAGTTCAGTCTCTCTGCATACATTTAGAGGTTTTGTTGCAAAAAGTAATAATGGAAGTGACATACTGTACCTGCAAATTGAAAATATAAACACTGTTGATCAAAATCATAAAACCTGTTGTAAAATTATGAGAAATGTCATTTTACATTGTTAGATCTTAAACCTTTAATCACTATTTCAAAAGGCAAAATGAAGAAATAGGAGACCACAGAGTCTTTAAAAAAACTAAATCTACTGCTGAATCTTACCCAGATATGTAAACGGCAGGAGATAGATGCTCATGTGATTTCCCTGAATGCAGAAAAAGCTTTAGACTGTGTTGAACTTGTTTGTTACACTTTAACGGTATGGCATAGGTGATAACTTTGTTAGATGGGCGTAGGCTGGGTGGGATTTGCTGAGGGTGGTGGTGGTTTTGGACCCCTCTGGTTTTGGACATCACCGTTTATACCTGGAAAGGATATGTGCTAAACATTCTTGTAAAATATCAATAAATATTTCTGTATTGGCAAAAGCAGGGCATCACCTTAATGATAAAGCATTACAACTTTATTTTGCTGCCTGATTTTACTTCTGTTAAGACTGATTACTGAGTGAACCCAAATGCACAAATGACAGTTTGACACAAGTTTATTTATAATAAATGAATCAGCTCCATCCTCTTGCTCCAGTATGTGGTCAACTGTGTTGGGGGTCCTCCCCTCTGAGCGTACGACTGAGGCACAGCACAAAAATAGAGATGTCAGTCAAAAATGGTCGAAAACACACAGAGTCAAAAACAGTCCAAAGTATAAGGCAAAACACACACCATTGAGCAGAAAAGGGTCAATCCAGCAGTCCAATGTCCAATGCAGTACCGGTGTGGAGCAGGCAAGAGCAGAGTCAAAAGCGGGCAAGGTGAAAAAAACAGGGTGTGCCTGAAATGTTAGGTTGTAAATTATGCAAAGGCTTCGTGTTGACACATGTAATAGTTAACCATGACAGCCAGCGCAGAAACGCACAAAATAAAACAATAAAAGCACTCAGTGGTCAGTGTTGGGGGTAACTGTCATTTCATTCATTTTATCAGTGACTTAGGAACGCAACTCATTTCAGCTCTAACTTTGGTAACTTCATTAGTTACTAGACTACAATAAGACTGGTTACACGTTAGTCTTGACCATTGAAACTAGACTGAAACACTGATAGACTGACATTAAAAACCCAGTATGAGAGCGATGTCTGTTTTTTAACCTCGCTGCCGAGTTCAGAGAGAATGTGCGAGCATGTGTGTGTCTGTGTGTGCGCGCTATCACTGCAGTGACAGTTGTAGATGTAGAAGTGTTAGCTAAAAGCAACGTCCACAAAGACGTCCTTGAACATTTGTACTAGAGCCTGGTTGCCACAGTAACAGAAAACAAATCAGCCTGAATGAAGAATAAGAAAAATCTATACCAGAGTTTTCATTTCGACTCCTTAACTGGGTGTTCTTGTTGTCTCTCTGTCTCTCTTTTTTTTGATCGGGTGGGTAAGAGCAGGGGGTGCTGCTGCACCCCCACATCCCATCATTTTCATTTCCTCATTGTATCGTATTGTGATGTCCCACTCACGTATCTTTAATATATAGGATCGTAGATGCTGCATCGAGATGCATATTGTATTGGCCTTACAACTAAAAATCCAAGCTCTACTTTGTACGTATGCATCTGTGTCCACCGCTGTCTCCACACTGTTGAATTGCTCAGGCAACTTTAGCTTGTCTAGGATCCAACTGTCCAGGGAATTTAAAAACTTCACTAAACTTTCTTGTCATTTTGTCATTTTCACGCAATCTCAAATCTACCTACAATGTCAAACCCAGTGCTTTTGTGAACAGAAGTGTGCACCCCTTCCTCTTTCCTTTAAAACCAATGTTAAAATGAAACATACTGTAATATGCAAAATGTCCCATGAGAGAAAAGACCAACAAAATAGATTTTTAAAAAGAACAGAAAACAAACTTTTCATCAATCATGCACTTAAATAGAAGCCAGATCCAACGTCAGAGGGTCCAGATCTTGTTCTGGCTCAAATTAAGTCCTGGTTGTGCAAAAAAAAGGGGATTGGAGCAGGTACACATCTAAAGATTACTCATGTATACATACAGCTGCAGAAAAATTATTAGACCACCTTTGTTTTCTTTCATTTCTTGTTAATTTTAATGCTTGGTACAAGTTGAGGTACATTTGTTTGGACAAATATAATGATAATAAGAAAAATAGCTCATAGTAGTTTAATTTCACAGCTGATATCTATCCATTTTCCATGGTTTCCTTGATAATAACCAAACTCACTTAAGTTCCTACATCTATCTATGTATGGCATTAAATTGAATTTCTTCAGTTAGTATTTCATTGCACAATTATTGTTTTTGATTTTATTAATGGTTGAATATTTTTTTCTGTGACTGTATATATCCACAGACTGTCAAGCAGTATTGAATAAAGTCCAAAGCTCAGTGTTTACACACATCTGCATTATGACAATGTCAAGGTTTCTTCAAACAAATATTCACAGCTGCTTATTTTGGCAGTTCTTCCGCATAACCCAATTTAAACTGTTCATGAACGTGTCAGCTGATAGTTCACAGCTCAGTTAGCATAGCTTAGCTCCACAGTCAAATGACACATTACTACCATTTGATCTAGTTCCTGTTGTCAATATCAAAATTAAAGACCTATTTGGAATTATCCACGAAAAGGTCAGAACTGTCATAGTTTAGTTTCAGTCTTGCATCAACAAAAGGTGAACATAGCAAAGATAATACAACAGTGCATTATTAGCCTGACAGGCCACCAGGCTTTTTCGTTTCTAGTGGTCATTAAAAATTATGCTGTCATTTTTGTCATGCTCTGACTAATTTCTCACCTTAACTCTTTCTGTGGAATAAACCTCCAGCAAATCAACACTCAATAGTTCAAACAAGACACAACAAACCCTGCTCCTCACAAACATTTTAGGTCTTAATGGACATCTCCCTCTTAAAACATGAGACTATGGGTTTGACCTTTCAAGATCACTCAAGGTCAAAGGTCATTATGCTCTTTTTGGAATTACAACCATTTAAAATCATGTTATGTTGATTTTGACCATTCAAGGTAATTCAAGGTAATTTTGAAATCCATGCCAGGTTTCCTATCTGTCTAAGTCTTCACTCATTTTTCTTTTGTAGTCTACCTTAGTTTTTAAATTACTTCTATTTTAGTTTTTCACGGAGCTTTTCCCTGTCCTTTTTCATCAACAATAGCTCATAATCTATACACACAAGATGCAGAATTTAAAAGCCTGTAAGTTGAATATTTCAAAAGTTAAATTTGACCTTTATTGTGACCTTGACCTTTAATCTAGCAATGTCAAATTTTTCCTTAAAGGTTCTGATGTTAATGCACATTAATAGTGAGAGCAATAAGAAGCTATATTCAAAACAGAGTATACAAGAATGAAAAGGAAATTCTTGATTTTCTCTATCTCTTATCATTGTGAAAACACATTTTTGGTGACCTTGACCTCTAACCTACATTCACCAAAGTTGTATTGGAAATCAGTGCAGTAGTTTTGTGTAAAGTTGCTGACAGACAAACAATACGAACAAATGCAAAAACGGACAAACTAAAAAAAAAAATAAAATAAACAGTACCCCTTACCTCCACTTCAGGGGGTGTGGTAACAAAACAACTCCAACAGAATGAAGAGTAATTGTTATTGCTTCACTGTTTGGAATATGACTCTTAAGAAGTAGAAAAATGAAATCTGCACAGCATGTGACAGTGATGAAAACACAGCCTGACGGTTTCTCAGAGACAAAGGCTTGAGGTGCTATTGGCAGAATAAAAGGACACAGTTCTGTCTGTCCACATGTCATAAAATAGAGGGTTTCTCAGACCCACTATTCTTCAGCGGCTCTTTGAAACCATTCTCTCAAAGCAGCAGCGTGCAATTAATGTGCACTGCAGACATCAAATTAATCTCAACCTCATGAATTTCATTTCTGACTTCCTCTCAGAATTAGAGTGGGTAGTTCAAAAAACCTAATCTTCAGACCATTGACTGATACCTTATTCTTTGTTCAATTCAGTGGAGTTGGGAGTAATCTAACCTGATGGCCACAAGCTGAACATAGCGTGTATCATGTGAAAGTAGGGAGAACCATAGGACACACTGTGTGAAACCAAGTGATTAATATAGAATATGGACAGCTAGAAGAAAAGGCCAGCAATCATCCAGCCTAGTGCTAATGGGAATATGATTACATTTTTTTTCTCCTCATGAGGGTTCTTTGTCCAATTCAATCAATACTTCAGATCATTTGGAACGCTCTGAATGGATGTGCTGAATGAGGTGAAGCAAAGCAAAGCGATTTAGACAGCAAACACAGCCAGTCTGACCTGGGGTCTGGATAAATGAAAAAGGCAAAAATGCTAAAGTCTCACAACTCTAACATGGACAATCCATTCACAGGAAAAGAGAAATGTACTTCTGAAAACAGTGTTTCAAAAAAAACAACAACTGATCATCAGGTTGATAGTTTGGTGCATTTTGTGCCTCAGATGGAGAACTTTTCTGTCTCCTTGTGTGGAACCCTGTGGAACACACCCCAGTCAGGGCAGCTTGTGTCAGCCCCTACACTCTTTCACAGCAACCTCTTGACCCTTGGCTGACTCCAATTAACTTGCCAAGCCATGGAACACAAAATCATGACCGTGATGAATAACAACTCAGCAGAGTTCTTTTGACAGATTATATATATATATATATATATATATATATATATATATATATATATGAAGGTTTATGAATCACATTATGTTTTTCCTTCTAAACAAAAATTGTCTGATTTCAAGCAAATTGCATCTACAACAAAAGTTCAACCATAGTTAACAAATATAAAAGTTCTATCAATGAAAGACAAAATGAAACATCAGTCCAATGTGATAGTCAACTGTAGTTTAAGATACAGAGTGAAGTTAAAATGTGAAATCTGATTTGTTTTCTGTGGTACCAGTTCTACCTCAAAACACTGTCTACACTATCTAGTTTTTATTCACCTATTATGTAAATATACCTAAAGCTGTGTATGTATACATGCATGTAGAATTTATTCTACACTATAATAAGTACAGTTTATCATTTGTATATTATTTTTTTTTTGTTCTTTTCACTACTCAATCGCATTTGCTCATATTTTTAAGTCCACAATTTCCTTCTGTTACATTATATTTATTGTGCATGGCAGTGATTTCTCATATATTCATAATTTAACCCAGCTGATACTAAAGGCTAGATTACCTGCATTGTTATATGTGTGGTCATACTCCTATCTGGACTTCAAAGACAGTTCAGCATGATTGTACCTCTCAATAACAATGGGCTATTATAATATCTGTGAAATAATAAGGACCTGCTGCTTTGAAAGCGGTGTTCAGTATATTTTCTGTAGCAGCAGTCAGTCCTGTGTGGTTCAACTTCAACCTCTGTCAATATGAAGGGGTCAAGTATCCTTGCACATGCACATCACTCAGCTGTTCTCCAACTCTCCTCCCTCAGTAATTGCATTTTTCCTCGCGGTTCCCTTATGAAATTGCTTCAGTTCCATCTCATTCTTTCAGGCTCAACCTTCTCCAGTCTTGTTTGCTCTACAGTATATGTTTTATCAATGCCAAGTGATTTTGATGGGGCCTCTATAAAAAGCATGTTATTCTAGAGTTTCACACCTGAACGACTCACGAAATAGTGCATAACTTACTCTCAGGTGTACTTTTCCAGAGAGCATCATAGGATGTTAGTGTGGTCTCTGCTTTCAACAGACAAGCCAGTTTCAGTTTTACTACATTAGAAAAGCAAGTCAGGGTACAGTCATTTAACCAGACAATGAGTCATGTCAATACTCAATTCACTGAAGACTGAAATAGACCTGCACTGATTCTTGCTATCTGTGCATTACTGCTCAGATTTCAACTGTTGACATCTCCAACTTAACATATTCAATCTCAACACTCCCATAGAAATCCTAGCATCCATCTGTGACAACTGAAGATGACTGTGTACCTGCATTTGACAGCTTCACAAGCAGTAAAATATATACACATCCATCAGACCCTCCATTAGCCACTATATATCTCTGAATTCTGTGCAAGAGAAAGGATAAACCCTGGACAGATTGCTAAGCTGATCATAGGGCTGATATGTAACCAAGCATTTGCACACCCACAGGAAAGTTAAGGTGACTAAATATATGTCTTTGGTCTGGGGAAGAAGTCAAAATACCCAGAGAAAACCAATACAGGCACAGGGAGAACATGCAACCTTGACTTATGTGAAATGACAGCGTTAACCACAGCACCACTCTGTTTTATGCATAGAAATTACCTTTTAAAAAAATTGAATATTAACCAACTCTTTAACCACTGTTGGAACAGCGCAATTACTCCAGTTCAGTACATACCTGACATCATGCTCCCTGTACTTTTCTACACTTCACACAGAAATATTGTATTTACTATATTACACATTTTTTTTCTTTCACTAAAGTGATAAATAGAGTATATGGCTTGTTATTGTGTGAAAGTAAATCAAGTGTTTCTCTGGTATTTTCTGATTAATCTGATGACTTCACTCCTCTTCTTTAGTCTGAAGTGAAGATAACAATCCTACTTTTCAGATTAAGAGTTTATTGTCACACGCAATATTATATACACTATTACTTATTCATGATGTGTAAATCTATGCAACAGCATAATTTTCAGTGGTGGAAAAATAGTTTTGGACACCCCATACATTTGTGATATATTGCATTAAGACTCATTTGTAAGTCATTGAAATCTGCCAAGTATTGTTCCCTTCTCCAAACCTGCATGCTCATTCTGCACCTGCTCTGTTCTGTCGAGGTCAACACTGAATGTTGCAGCAGAAAATCATGTAGGACACAACATATTAAAATTGCCAATAATTTAGTTTTATTAAACAAAACCAAACAAATAAAAATAGAAAAACATTTGCATCTGTTTGTCTGATGTAGCCACATCTGTTAAAAGACAAAAAGTATTTTTTCTACAAATATTTCATGATAATATTGGAAACTATAAAAGTTTAAAGGTAGGCAAAAATGTTTTTCCACTACTGTATAATACATATGATGTCTAATACAATATTAACTGTTCAGTATATGTAAACCTATGCCACAGCACAGTAAGAAACTATACATGTATATAGTCTCAAAGGGACCCATATGCAGAATGAGGTCTTTTGATATCAGATGGACTGATACTATTAATAGCTACGATATTTTTGGAATGTACTGTGTCCTTTACATTTAAACATAGCATACAAAAAGTCATTTGTACAAAAAATATCCAGGTTTATCTATTCTCTCTTAAGCCATTACTTTGAAGATGACTTGTCATATGATATAATTAGACAATGAAGAGCATGAGCATGTCAAAATGAAAGAATTGAAGTTTTTGAAGTTTGCTTTCCCCCCCACCACTCAATCCACCAAGTGAAGAATTGGATTTATGGATAAGATGCCTTAGGAACAGAGCATTACCTGTGTATTTGTTGTTCAGACATAAGAGCTACAACCAGCACAAACACACACACAAATATAACTCACACTATGACAACTCACTCCTTGACAAATCACCCCTTGCACATGTACGTAGACCCCCATAAGCACATAATATAAACATAGGAGTGCTGAAACAGCTCTCTGTGTACTGAGATAAAAAGACTGACCTCTCAACTCCAGCAAGGACTCACACTCTGCCTACTGGAAACTGATCAGCAAGGAGTCTGAGCTACTGGGCGGCAACATCAGGGAAGAATGCAGGTCACACACAGACACTCACGCACGTAACATACACTGCAGAAACCTATCTGTGAGTAAGAACTTCCATTGAAATTCCTGACCATGGTCTTGACTCTAAATAAGCACAGAGGTATAAGAAAAGAATCCCCGTCTCTCTTTAAAAGGAGCAAAAACTTCACACCTCCAAACATCATTATGCTTATCCAAGCCCTTATCGCAGCTCAGGAATTACTCAGTCAGATCACAGGAGGCCCCAGATATAACCGTCTAAAAATGAAGCAAAATAAAAATAAAATGGAATAAAATGCCCACTGCTACTCTACAGCCTTTACTATCAGTGTCTCTGCTAAGCTTCTGCTTTCACCCAGGCATGCTGAGGGTGTTTTGTGCTGATAAATTTACCTAGTGTACATCTGGGTGCTGCAGAGGGAAGGAGTTCAGCACTATCCCTAGAGATTCAGGGGCCTAAAGAGGATTACAAACCACCGCCATCACTACTACCACTGTCGGGGCCACAGGCTGCATGGTGGCGATATCCATCATTAAGGGCAACTCAGTGAAACAGCTATTAGAACTGAAACGGAGAGTTAAGCCATCAAAAACAAGAACATAAAAAGCTTAAATTTAATTGTAATTTTTCTCAACTTCTTCAATGGAAATTTGCTAGTGAGTTCATTATATGATATGATAATACTACTCCTGCTTAAAAAAGAAAAAAAAAAGATCTGTTGATGCATATTTATTCTTTTCATGCTCTAAAATCTTCCCTGCAGGTAGGAACTCTGAGGTGCAGAATACTAATATGGTAAAAATGCTTTTCAGCTTCAGGGGTCACAACCTGAGACATTTTAGCCAAGGCTCCAATCAATTCCAATTTGTCACTTCAGCATCCTGGTGTCACGTTTGCAGGCACGAAATGAGAGCAAATTGTTGCATTTTGAGAGTGGACAAAAAGGATGTTACAGGTCAAATCTGGCACATTTACATTCCATTGGTTATGTGTAGTAACTATAATTCTATTTCCACTTTTCAGGGGCACTTCAGTACATGTAGCATGGACTTTTTATTTTATTTTTCTAAATCTGATCATTTTTTTCCCCCTATGATATTTTAAGTTGCTGCTGAGGACTTTTCATTGAAAGACATTTTCAAATATCAAAGAGTATAACTGTAACAATTACACAATATATCTGCAATGTCATTGAACTCACAGACGTACTGTGAGGTACAAAATGTCAAGTCATTTACATCCAGGTCATGCCTCAGCAAAGGAGAAAATAACCCCCACATATGCACATGATTAAACAAATATATACACTGTATATATATATATATATATATATATATATATATATATATATAATATATATAAAACTGTATATTACTCACGTAAAGATAGTTATTAATGATTATAGCAACTCATACACATGAGATGCACTAAAACACCTTCCTTGTCTTCATATACTTGTCCACAAACAAACTTACCAGCGGCAGCACACATTGTGCGGATTAAGGGTCCTCTGTGGTTGTTTGCCTTTTTAATAGTGTCCTAATTATCATTTAACCCTAATTAACCTGCATGGATAGGAGCCGGGCTTGATTAATCCTGCACATTGTTGGTCCACTGTGGGGTAGAAATCAACTTCCTCATTCAGTCTTTAATCAGCTTTCTGCCAAAGCATTGCACAAATGGTGTGTCTCCATGTGCCTAAATACACATCAGCACACAAATCCAGTCTGAGGCATCTTTGTAGGTACAAATGTCTCTCCACAAGGACAAACAGGGCATTAAGGTTCCACAGTTAACTTCCAAAGTAAAGTTTTTTTCAGCAAGTTGCCAGGTTTTTACATTTCTCTTCTCCTCAGTTTCCTTGAATAGAAAAAAAACATCACTCACTGTTATCAGTTTTTCAAATACAAGTTCCTTTGATGCTAGGTGAACACTCATGTTGTGCTATTGCTTTCCAAAAGTTTCCCTGTCGAGCCTTATATTTCAATTTGATGCTGTCATGAGCTGGTGGCTTATTTTGTAGTTTAAGGCACCAGTGCACCCCACGTGTATTGGGCTTTGCAGAATTGTTTTTGTATCAGTTTCTGGATGTGGGGTATAGGAGGGGAGGGCATAACATTGCCCTCTGGCTGAGGGAGGAAGAGAAATAAACAATTCCAGAATCAGACCAACAAAATCACGTGCAACGCTGTGTCCCTCTGAGATACAAAACGTCCTGCAGGACCAGTCAGAAATGAGTCAAGAGAAATTGAAGAGTGGCAACAAAATCATACTCTAAGAAAGAATAGACATGTTTGACTTACCTGTTGGCAAACCTCCAGTAATGCTGAAAAACAGTAGTTTATTTCATACAGTATTCATGTCTTGTTATATTAATTATGGGTAAATGATACATTAGCTATGATGTAAAATTTATAGATTTTCTGTTTACTGTTTTACTGTTCTGTACAGTAGGTGAAATGAAAAAATGAAAACCATAGTATTCCTACCTTTTCCAGTAGTTGCTAATTACAATAAAACAATGACGAAAGTCACAAAATCGCATTGGAAAAATTTTCTGGAACAAATTAATTGGCTCTATTCTTATGTATAGAAAAGACAACAGTAGGTGCTTTTCCATTGACCTTTAAATTGTGCAAATATACTGTGTGCATGACAAATGATCTAATGGTAAAAATCTTTTTACAAAATCCTTATTTTTGTGTTGGTGAGAGGTGGTTTTATGCAAAACTGCAGCAGAAAGACCTTCTTCACAACTACAGTTAGGTGAATTTAAAAATGCAATGTTGATGGATGAACAAGCAAAGAAGAATAATTTTAAAAGAAACATTATGTAGTATGTGTGGACACACCAGGAACCCCAATAATTTTTCAATTTAGTACAGGATAGGGGGGTAATATATACTATTAAATATATCTGTAAATCAACTTGATATTTATGTTGGTTGCTATATTTACATAATAACTTCTCATGTTATTTTGTGATATAAAATTTAAAAAAAAATCATTGCATTGGTCAGTTAATTGAAAAAACAGACATTTCCCATCTTCTATGTTTTTTTTTTTTTACATTTACTAAATATTGGTAAAGTTTTCAGCATATATCCAATGGTAAACTGACCATTGTCTCATGAAAGTATTAATGTACCTTGTGACTTCACAACCATTAACTGACTGTAGTTTTGCACTTCACAGCCTTGATTTGTGGTCTTTATTTGGACCAGGTGATCAAATAATCTTAGATCAGTGTTATTAAAACGAGATACACATTTTAACATTATAATATCGTAATTACAGCTTTTCTTCCAAGTATGTTCTGTTGTCATTCTGAATTATTGGTAGTTTATAACGAGACTATAACCATACTCACACCTCCAATGGGCCTTTGTGTCTTCTGGATGTGGACATAGTTATCCTGAAAAACCAACACTCAGTTTCCCCTTTACTTTATTACCTGTCTCTATATTCCTTCATAGCCCTAGTGTAATCCTTTTGATTCAACTTAGTCTAAAAATGTTAATTTACTGAATGCTGTGAATTAGATTAGCAGATGGTTAGCTATTTTTGTCTGTGGAAATAAATTCCCTGCATTCATTTCTTTTTATTCATTCAACTGGGACACTGCTCATTGATCAGACAAAGAGAGTAAGTGCACCAGAGTTTGTCTAAAAGACTAATTTTCTACTGATGTGCCTGGCCAGAAATAAGAAGCTAACAAAATGAATAAGCACAGAGTAATAACATACACATACAATTATAATGCAGAGACAGAATTAATAAAAACGAAGAAAAAATAAATACGTTTGGACTGAAATACTGTATAATCTGCAGAAAACAGAACAAGGTTTAGAGTAAATTTTTTTAAGCATCTGCATTTAGGGAAACTGTTGTGAACCAAGAGCTGTCTAAGTAAAATACTGCTGTTCATGCCAACATAGACTCAACCACACAAATAATTTACATCATAATGTAAATAAAATTTGCCAAGGTCTGTGAGACTACATTTTCCAAGAAGGGAGACTTAGTTGATGGGTTACTTTAGTCTTCATCTGAACTAATGTTACAACACCAGTGTCACAGAATAGTATGAGCGAGCTGGCTGATATTGATGAGCAGGGGATTGTTGTTTTTGTCAAACAACTTGTGGCTTTGAGGGCTTTGAGGATGTCAATTCACATCTGAAAGAGCTGTATGGTGGCAAGGTAAAGCGTGGAAAGAATATAAAATACAGAATACACTTAAGTGAGACATTTTTGATGAAAAAGCAGTAGATAAATGTAAATGACACATTTTGGACTCTTATATGATTACTTTTTGATTGGCATTTTTGACAGTCAAATTTTTTAGCACTTTTGAAATTCACATAGTGGGAGGAGGTAGGCTACGCTTACATGTAATTGGATAACTGGCAAAACTTTTTACATGACAACAATGGGCATGGGCACCAAAAATTTTGTTTTTTAAAAATGCCAGCCAAAGTGGAGTTTCCCATAAATATCCGCTTACACGCCAAGACAAACGCAGATATCGGACCAATGCCATCATTTTTAAAGGAAAGATTGTACCACTTCACATGTGATGACACAATATACAGGAAGAAGATGGAGCTGATACTGGAAGTGAAGTTACAAGCATTAAATGAGGAAATAAGTTTGGTGCTAGTGAATGTTAGCATGTAAGCTAATTAGAGATCATTGCATCCGCTTAACAGGATTTTCCTGCATTTACTTGATATAGAATAAGGGTTTTATCAGGCATTTCCACATCTTTATTTTTCTTTATTTTATATTTTCCATTCCTTTATCCGTTTTGTCCAGTTCAGTGAGTGGTAAATGAAGTAGCAATTTGCACAACGGTCACATGAACTAAAGACAAGACATGGTATCTGTGACGACCACAAAAGAAAAAAAGAGAAAATAAGAGTAAGAAAAAGAATAATTGTCTTTTATTCTGAATAGAATTTATTGTATTTTATTTTGAGAAAGTAACCCCAAGAATTTTGCATTTGCTGGTGCAATGGTTTCTCTGCTCAATATGTATTCTGTAATGTTTACCCCATGCCAGCAGGAGGGGTGTGCAGGTAATGAGTTTAGCGTCTTGCATTGTTTTTAACTTCATTACAGGTCCTGGAAGCTAATAAGGCATCTCCTCATTTATCTCCCGCATGTTTTGACTTTTTTTTTGTCTTGTTGAAGTGGACAAATGGTGAGAACTAGAGGACAGAGGTGGGTCAGTTCAGGTCAGTGGGAAAACAGATACTGGAGGAAAACATAGTGGCCCCATGAAGAAAACATCTGGTAGAATTTAAGTAAACTAGCAAGCTTGACATTGTGGTACAAAATAATCTGGCAGTTGGTGGGCGCTGAAAAGCTGACTTATATTTACTGTGCACTGATCACCAGATGGGGAGCAGGTGATTGAAGACAGTTGGAAGAGTGGGAGCCAGCAGGTGAGACAGATGAATGGATGATAGTGGACCACAGCTTCTACTTGGATTGTTTTGAATTAACTCAACTTCATTGGCCTGGACAGATAGTGGATTTCTCATTGAGGTTCACAAAATGAAGTAGGGACATATTTTAACTCTCAAAAAATGTCAAAATGAGCTTTTGCCTTCCCAAAGCATATTATAATGCATCCCATTATTATATTGAAAATAATCTGTAGGACCAACTGTACAACTGTATATGTGGCTAGTTTATTCCCTCATTTGAAGTTGTATAGAAACCAAATACACTATCATTCATGCAGAGGTAATCTCCATTACTTAGCTTGGATAACAGGATATAATAAAAGAGTTAGGAGGGATGCTAATTTGTGCCCGTGCCCAGAAAAGCAAAACAAAAATATGTCAACACAGGAAAACAGACGTAAAACAAAACCAACATTCAATGACAAACAATAAAGTTAAATATTACAATAAATACAACCTAATAAACATGAATGATAGTAACGCAGAAATACAGATGATGTAATCATATGGACACTGACCTCTCCTGAAAGACAACATTCAAAAGGAGAAAACTATGAGTCATTGGGACATTATCATAGACTGTATAAAATATGGATGGAGATTCCATTCATGTGACCTATTGGTTTTTGAAGAGCTGAAATGAAGCAAGGTGGGCGGTTCCCACCATCACCATTTTGGTAGCGTCACACGTGTTTTCATCACTCCCAGGAATTAAAAAAATGGATTCAGAGGTGGTGTTGAAAGCATGGGGGTCATTGATTGATACCTGTCAAACACTGCCTCTAGCTAACAGCTAACCTGAAGCTAAGGGAGGTAGACAGTTGAAAGCTAAGCCACGGTGTTAACGCCTCAAATCAGCAAGGGGCAATAAACGCAATAAGCCCAGAGCCATGAGGGAGACAAAGCCTAAATGAGTGCCCTGCTGAGCTGGAGTCCAACCCAGCCTGGACTCTGACCAAGGCAGTGCTTGGCTTGGGCTTGTTTTGCTCTCCATCCTCCAATCCGCCACTGAATGTATATTAATAGAATTTCACTTACCAAATAAATTGAAACACAACAGTTGGATGGTCTGTTATTGCAATGAACATCCCTGCTGCTTACAAGGCTGTAGCAGCTCCACACCTGGGCATGTCGGACCACATCTCAGTGGCGCTTATACCGGCATACAAGCCTCTGGCCTGCAGGACTAAGCCGACCACCAGGACAGTACAGGTTTGGACTGAAGAAGCCTCCTCTGCACTCCAGGACTGCTTTGAACACAGAGACTGGTCTGTGTTCAGCGAAGAGGCAGACTTGGAGGAGTGTACATCATCTGTACTGTCCTATGTTCAGTTCTGCACGGACGGTGTCCTCCCAGTCAAGACCATCACAATGTTTTCTAACCAGAAACCATGGCTGGACAGCACTGTGAGGTCCCTGCTGAAAGCCTGTGATACCGCCTACAGATCTGGAGACAGGCTGGCTTATAGCAGGGCCCGAGCAGAGCTGAAGAAAGGTATCCAACAGGCCAAGCTCCGGTACAAGGACAAAGTTGAAGATCACTTCAACAACAACAACCCCCGGAACATGTGGAAAGGCATCAGGACCTTGACGGACTACAGGACCAACACCCAGCTCGTCAGCAACGACTCTACCCTGCCTGACACCCTAAACAGCTTCTTTGCTCGCTTCGACACATCAGGCAGCAGAGAAGCTACACACCTACCCCGGCCGGAGGAGCAGCACCAGCCCCTCGTCCTGCAACAACACCAGGTTTCATCCACCCTGAGGAGGATCAACACCCGCAAAGCTGCGGGACCGGACAAGGTGTCAGGCCAGACGCTGAGAACATGTGCCGACCAGCTGGCAGGAGTGTTCCTGGACATCTTCAACCTGTCCCTGCAGCTGTCCATGGTTTCTGAGTGTGTCAAGTCCTCCACCATCATACCGATACCCAAGAAGACATCCCCCACCTGCCTCAATGACTATAGGCCTGTTGCTCTGACCCCTGTAATTATGAAGTGCTTTGAGCGGATTCTTCTCAGGCACATCAGAGGCCTCATCCCCTCGGACCTGGACAGGTCCGAGGGTCCGAGGGGTTTGCTTACAGAGGGAATTGGTCCACAGAGGATGCTGTCTCCATCACCCTGCACACGGCCCTCACCCACCTGCAGCAGCCCAACACCTACGCCAGGATGCTGTTTGTAGACTTCAGCTCAGCCTTCAACACCATCATCCCAGACAAGCTGGTGCTGAAGCTACGAGCAGTGGGTCTGCCTGCGTCACTGTGCCACTGGATCAGGGACTTTCTCACCAACAGGTCTCAGGTGGTGAGAATAGGGAACAAAACGTCATCCCCTCTGGTACTCAGCACAGGCACGCCACAGGGCTGTGTGCTCAGCCCGGTCCTCTTCACCCTGTTCACCCACGACTGTGCTGCCATTCATCCCACCAACACAGTCGTGAATTTCGCGGACGACACTACAGTAGTGGGTCTCATCTCGGATAACAACGAGACCCACTACAGAGAGGAGGTACACCAGCTCACACAATGGTGTTCAGCTAATAACCTGGTGCTGAACACAGGGAAGACCAAGGAGATGGTCGTGGACTTCAGGAGGTCCAGGAAGACTGATCACGCCCCCCTCCTCATGGATGGAGAAGTGGTGGAGCGTGTGGACAACATCAAGTTCCTGGGCCTACACCTCACATCTGACCTCTCCTGGTCCCTGAACACCTGCCACCTGGTGAAGAAGGCCCAACAAAGGCTCTTCTTCCTGAGGAAACTGAAATGGGCTGGACTCTCCTCTCGGTTGCTCGTGAACTTCTACAGGGCGACAATTGAAAGCATCCTCTGTCTCAGCGTGACCGTGTGGTATGGCAGATGCACGACACAGGAGAG
Source organism: Siphamia tubifer (assembly GCA_020466265.1). NCBI lineage: Eukaryota > Metazoa > Chordata > Actinopteri > Kurtiformes > Apogonidae > Siphamia > Siphamia tubifer. The sequence goes on along the minus strand of CM035794.1, from coordinate 49,562,186 downwards.
GAAACAACTGGCACGGGTGGTCAGAACTGCACAGGGCATCGTGGGCTGCCCCCTCCCTGACTTGGACTCAATATATGTAGGCTGAGTCAAGAAGAGGGCAAGAGCCATCGCCATGGACCCCAGCCACCCAGGCTACAGACTGTTTGTACTGCTTCCATCAGGAAAGCGGTACAGGAACATCCGCACCACCACTAACAGACTAAAAGACAGTTTCTTCCCCAGAGCTGTCAAAGCTATCACCCCCCCTTCCGCCGGCACTGCAGGACAATAGACTGAATCACTGCACACTGCACTTCGCCATCCACGCAACCGCACCTTAGTGTACATATGCACAACGTATATATACACATACAGACATGTATATTTCCTCTCGTATTTGCACATAATTCTATTTATCTCATTTTATTTATTTCATTTTATTTTATCTTATTCTATTCTGTTTTTATTGCATGCCAGTTGGTTTATCTTGTTTCATTTTGTTATCTTTTACACGGGGGTTGCACTGAAAATTTCACTGACATGCAAATGCTCAGTGACAATAAAGATATCTTGAATCTTGAATCTTGAATATCCCAACGTGAGTTGATATTAACAGCACAAGCTTCAATCAACAGGTCCAATTCAGTGGAACCAAACAGCTGAAGTGGTTTAACATAAGGCTGAGGCCTTTCTGCGAGCTAGTGCTTGGTCTGGCAGTGCAACTGGTACCTGTCAGTTTGAAGGACATGCCCCTAATTATGTATAATTTTTAAATTAAATTACATCTACACAGATGTAAAAAGATTCATGTCATGATGGTAAACTTCAGCTATTAATCCTAAAATGGTCGTTTGAACCAGGCTATGAACAGATTTATTTCTGCTGTGAAGTTGGCCTTTTTAACACAGGAGTCAATGGGGATTGAATCCATTTTGGTGACAGCCACCTAACAGAGGATGGTGCAACTGCAATTTTTGTCACTTCCGAGTTGGCTTCAGTTCTGTCTGACTGAAGGTGACACTTGAGATTTATACATGTACACTGGGGGTGTGGCTTGAGGACTAACATCCCCAACAAGCTGTTCAATGACAAAGACACCAGTTATGTACAGTATCATATGTACAGTATCAACAATGCTAAGAACAATTCAACCCAATTTTGTGTAATTATATAATGGGATAAATTCCACTCCATTGGTTTGGACAGATAAGCAGATTTCTCAGTGAGGTTCACAAAATGAAGTGCATGCATTTCCTACTTAATTTACCAGGTTTAATTGCACAGGGTTGTGAAGCTGTCAAAAAATGTCTAAATTAGTTTTTGCCTGCCCAAAGCACATGGTAATGCATCCCATTATTCTGTTGAAAATGCTCCCAGCATCAACTGTAGAACTGTATACAATATGGACAAATAATAAATAATTTGCATGAGCCACACGTTGCTTTGTCTAGGGAATTCCTATTATTTCAATGAGAGCAGCTCACATCAACATGTTATCACCTACATAGTGGCAACAGGTGATATTTTAGTGAGAAACTGAAATTCATTAGAAAGCAATTACTTTCCAATCATTTGCTGACATTATCAAGTCACACTGTGTGTCTGAAGGCAATATTCCTACAATGACACCATATCTTTTTCCACATACCTTTGCTTATCTGGCTTTCATTTGTTCAGCCAATTCACACCCGTATTCCCAAATTCTGAATCTATGAGACACTGGGTGCAATGGCTCTTTCCGATAAGTCAGAAAGTGAGGCAACTTTACCTATAATTTTTATGTAACACATATTTTATTTGCCCTCCTTCAATCACTCCGTTTTCCACTTCTTATCTCAGTCTGTGTCACAGTGGCAGAGGACTAGGCAGAAGTCAGAGACTTACTGTTCCCAGGCAATGTTGTCTGCACCTGATGGCTTACCAGGCCAGACATCTTCCCCCTCGGTATGCTCTGGATTTGGCTATGTCGCCTCATCAGAATAAATCCTAATTCATCAATGCGCTGTTTTGCCTGGAACTATTCCAGTTCTGTCCCTTCAGTTTGGTAAATGACTGATAATGTGCTTCATCTGACTACTCATTTATTTCTAAGTACTTGAAAAGTTTGACAAAGTTAATGTTCTTATCTATAAATCTACCATGTCCTATTATTTTTCTCATCTGACCTAACTGTAACTTTTATGGACCAAAGGCAATGCTGCTATAAATGTGTCATAAATGTATGCAACTTGCCAAAAGAAAAACAACCTCACAACAAGGCAGTCAGAGACAGCTGACCTCCGCCAAGGCTTGATATGGAGTCATATGATGTCAAAATGTGACATGATCGAGCCATATGTGTTGACCCATCTGATGTCTGAAGGTGAGACGATGTGAATGAAAAAAAATCCCACATGATTCTATCTTGTCTGAAACCTGAGATATTACCACTGATGTGTTTTAGCTGTTGACCTTTAGTGTGACCTTGACCTTTGACCTTCATTGCTCAAAATTTAATGGGTTCTTCCTTGGCCCATTATCGATCATCCCTGAATGTTTCATTAAAATCCATTCAGAACTTTTTGCGTAATCCCGTAAGACAATCAAACATTTTAACCCCATTTTCTAACACCATTTTAATACTTCCTTGGTGGAGGTAATAACATTAATCCACACGTGTATTGTCGCTCGTGCTACGGTGTTGTTTCTGTATAATATTTTCCTGAACTTATTTTAAGACCAATACTACTGTATATGTTACGAATTGTACTTAAACTAATGTTTAGACTAATCTTGTAAGTATACTTCATGTAAAATTGACTCTTTTAAATGTGGCATTCCATGGTTATTACCTCCGCCAAGGAGGTTATGTTTTTGCAGGCATTTATCTGTTTGTCTGTTTGTCTGTCTGCGTTCAAGATAACTCAAAAACCTGTGGACGGATTTTGATGAGATGAGATTTTGGAAATGTGAACAGGAAGAACTGATTTCATTTTGGGGGTGATTGGGGTGGGGGTGGGGGGGGGGGGTCCACCTTGGCGGAGGACTGCGCTCTCAGAGTGCTTTTCTAGTTTCATTAATATTACTGTGTTCTCCATTGTTATTGAATACATTGTGTGTTGGTTCTATTTTAAAAAATGTCCGTGAAGCTGTTCTTGAACGGTAGAAAAATTACTTGAGGTCGAACAATGGAGTTTACCGGTACTTCTTCATACATGTCAATGACGCAGGGATGAGGCATCTCTGATTGGCTCAGAATGTGTGAAGGAACACTCCCCCCTCCCCTCTGGCTCTGTGTGTGTTTACCTTTACCAGAGTAGCATCCAGCTTGGTTTCATGTTGTTGCTTGTTCTGAAAACATGCAGAGAAAAAACTAGGTTTATTTCCACAGAGAAGCACTTTGATCTGCCATTTTTTTCAAGTTTGTGCAGCAGGTACTGTGGCATCGTCTTCACTCTTAGATGCTAATGCCAATACTACTTCAGATTTGACGGGCTTAACCCCACATGGGTGACGCTAAAGTCCATCTGACGTTAGATGCACTGGCTTTTTCTGCGTCCCTCGTTCCTCTGGTTGTTTTCTGTGAATGCAGTATGCAGCCAGTAGAGGTGACAAATCACTTTCAAAGGCAGCATGTGTTGGTAACTCAGGGTGACCCATTAGATTCCAAAACGAGCGTGGAAAAGTGGTTTTCAGCAAAATGACACCTTTAACAGCCACCATCTGGGAGATTCAATGTTTAGTTCATTTTACTTGGTTGCCATCTTTGTAACTTGTTAACCAACAAATGATTTAGTTCAGCTTTTATGACTAATTGTAAATTCATTGCTCTTTTTCTATCTTTCACTGCAGCTACAGAGAGTCTGGGGAAAACAACTCTAAGTAGGTCAGTCAAATAAGTACAAATTGCATTCAAACATTAGATTTTTTTTCTTTTCATATTCCCTGGCAATTAATCAGTGAGGCTTGTTAATGATTAATTCACCTAAAATACAAGCTGAATGAAAACAAAGTTGAGAACAAAGTTTAAGCCCATAAAAAATTAAGCTTCAAATTTACAAAGTAACCCTTAGTGTATGTTCAGAAATGCTCTTCATCCACAGTCAATCAGTGAAGAATAGATTGTGAACAAGCTGTAGAATATCTTAACCTCCTAAGACCTGAACTCTTGCATGGCATGCATATTTAATTTCCCTTGGCTATGTGTGTGTATATATATATATATATATATATATATATATATCATGTATATATGATATAGCTAGTGTTCTGACATCATGTTGTGGCAGTGTAAGTGTAATGTCCTCGTAAGTGGACAACAGGCCCTTGTAGAACAACAGAAAAGGTGAAGTCCACATGTATGAACGCCAGGTCCTAGGAGGTTAACAACAACATTAATGTTAAAGAGGCTAAGACAAAATATTCTTTGCCATTTTAAGCTTCATTACACAAAGTAATATAAATCATTACTCTTATTTAGTGTCAGATTATGGACTCCTGTTTGAGGAAGAGTACATTTTCAATGTCCACTGTTTGGTCGAACACAGTGAATTTCAGATTTAGGTTTTGAGTTTTCTTCACTGTTTAAATCAAGAAACTACACAATGACCTCTCACAAAAACTCTATCCACAAGTATCTACATTAGTCCCATTATGCCTGTGCCTGTGATATATCCCTCTCCTTCACCAATAACCTTTTCTCCACCCTCTTCATTTTTTCCTTGCTTTTCATTCCTACTCCTTCTCTTCCTCTCTCTACAGGCAATTTTCTCCATTCACTCCTCCTCTCCTCCTCATGACTCAAGTCACGAGTCATTAGAAAAGCCTGACCTTCTGGGAAAGGTCTTGGGTGAGCAGTGATAAAGTAGGGTTGGCCCATTGAAGAAAGCTATGCTGTAGCAGTATAATAGGTGCAGCTATAGTCCAGGGAGCAGACTAATGGTCCTTAACCTCCATGTGCCATTAGCTGAAATAAAGACTGGAGGGAGGGATACAGACTGAATGGGGTTGGGGAGCCTCCTTCACCTCAGTAGCCTGTCTGACATAGGGACGTGGATGATGTGAAAATTAAATATATTTGATACATAGGCTTTGTATTGGCATTTTCTTTCAAAAGTCACCCCCTTCTCTATGTATAAGTGCATACAGACTGGGAATTCTGCCTCACTGTGCAAGACGGATTTATCCAACTTCGGTAAGACATCAAGGATGATATACGATGATGACAACCCTGAGTTGTGGACTATGACACAAATCAATAAACAAGAATGAAGTGTGTCTTTGGTCACAAGACTATGACAATGACCATCTTTGAACCTCTCTTACCGTACAACTGATATAATGCTAAACTTACGGAGCCACAATCAGGCATCACATTTGTCATCTTTTGTTTCGTACAGCCCACTGCGTGTCCTTAGAAGGTCTATATGTAAGTATGCAAGTATATTTATGTCTACTTTCACATATTAAACAAGCGGTGCCAGGCACAACCCCCCACATATACACACACATTTGACCTGATTTGCCCTATCACTTATCATTGCAAAAGCACATTTTTGGTGACTGTGACCTTTGACCTACATTCACCAAAATTTAATGGGATGTGGGGGGGTGGTTGGTAGAGCTGAGACCACGCCTGTTTACGCATTTCCTCATCTTACAGTACAGCTATCTTTAAAACCGTTTGTGTAGCATCAGCTGTGTGTTGGAAAATAATACGGAGAGAGTAATAAATAAACAGACCAATGATGCGGTTTTGTTTTTGGGTTAATGTTATGAAATTAACATACATCATAGTATCACCTACTGCTGGATTCTTCATCTCCTAACTCTCACTGTGAACTCCTCCATTCTTGATATTAGTCGCTGTATTTGACCATAATTAACATTCCCATGATACAAAACATAAATGCTGTGGCCTCCTCATTCTCTATTCTAGTTTATAGTAGCACTGTCTTCTACTTCCTTGTGTAATTGTTGAATTTAGTTCTTAAAGAATACATCACTGTGGTGGACGTTAGCGTCACATGACCCCTCCCATGATTCCTACTGCCCTGTCAGAATACAAACCCAAAGGTTCCCTAGGAACTAAAATTCTAGGAACTATTTAGTTCTAAGAACTAAATCGTTAGACTAGAATTGTTAGACTTAGTTCTAAGTCTAGTTATTTTAGACTTAGAAGTAAGTCTAAAATTGTTCTAAGAACTATTTAGTTCTGTGAGAAAGTGCCTATAGTGTACATACAGACCTCAGAGGATGGTCTGTACTGTAAAAAGTGATGTTCCTTGAACAATAATATTCTTTGCTGATGAAGAATTATTACAAACAGGTTGCTGAAAATGCATTCATTCATTGACCTAAGAGATGAGTAAACCTGTAAATACTGAAACTTCCCACAAACTGAGAGTACCTATAATATGAACCTGTGAGTCTTTAAGTACATTTGCAAATGTACATTTCATCTGAGGTGTGACTACACTTTCTCAGACTTGATTAGAATATCTGCATGCATCTTAATTGATTGGAAATTTCAAGTTTCTAATCATCGTTCTTTAAAGAGCACTCAGAGACCTCACAGGCTGTCTGTGAACAAATTAAATTACGACATCCATCCATCTGTTGATCGCTTTACCTCTAAATATGATTGCAACAGGTTTATTCACCTCACATTCAGACATGCCCAGAATATGTCTCACAAATATCTGAATGTTTGGTATGTTTGACTACCTCAGGTGACTCCCTTCAAAAGCAAGTGAGATGAAATTCTCTAGCCTCTTCCTAAATGCTTCTTCTAGTTTCTCAGTCTGTTCATACAGCAGGAAATACATGCACCCCACAAAGAACACTCATATCAGCTTCATAGAACACAAATATGAGCCTCGGGGCTTAGTTTCCTCATCAGTCAGGTGGTACATGACATGTATCACAGTGAACATCAGATTCCATACAGAGGAAACTCACTGTCAGTCTCAAAACACAGACTTATTTAGTTTGCAAAATTGTGCAAGTGCATCAATCATTTAATCAGATGAAATTAACTTAGGATATAAAGCTAAAATTGTCACATCAGTGCATTCTCCACATTGTTACAGTATGTTGTGAAGTTAGAAACACTATAGAAAAGTCACAGTCACACATATAGCATGTCAATACTGTTCCAAAAAAAAGGAGAAACACAGTCTTTAACTCACCAAACTGGAAAAAAGCTGTGTTTTTGTGCTTTCTCTGGTTGCAAGATCAAGTGTCTTTCATTGTGCTCAGTGTGGTCACTCAGTGCTCAACACTAATATCACTGTCAAACAAGGGAACCTGTTTTTACAAAAATAGTCCCTTCAGAATCGTTCTTGTAAACGTAATAATACTAAAATGCATAAGAAAATACACCAAAAGGCTGCCCAGTTGTCTTCTGTTCACAAATGCTGATATTGTATTGTTCTCTGGTCTTTCTCTATTTTTCCTGTGAGTTTGCTATTTTGAGAATTGAACAAAAAAATTACCTTAAGTGTGATTGTTTCAGGACATTTTCTGTGGGAATGCCTGTAGTGACAGAATGATAATTGCTGAGCTGTATTTGAATGGAAATCATCAAATGAAAGGGGGGGGGGCATGGTTTTGATGACATTTTCAGGAAATGTTGATACTAGTACAATGAAAAAAATATTCAACTTTGGTGGTGATGAGGGGCTGATCTGCCTTTTCTACTTTTCTAATTACCCTGCCCCCCCCGTTGAAGGGGAGAGGGGTGTTGTTTTATGGTTTGTGTTTCTTCTGTTTGTTTGCTTGTCTGTTTGATTGTAAGCAGCTTTATGTAAAAACTACTGGGGTCAGTTTGTTTGAAATTTTCAGGAAAAGTGTGACGTGAATGGAATCTATCCATTCAATTTTGGTGAAAGTAGGTCAAAGTTCACATTCACCAAAAATGTGTTTTTGTAATGATAATGATGGGGTAAATCAGGTAAAATATGTGCAATGGGGGTGGGGTTTGTTGTGACAGGCACCACTTGATCTTGTACTTTTTTATATACATGCATATTTCTTTGATACACTTTAACTTCTGGGTAAGGAACCAAATATGGGAACTTCATTGGTGTCAATGGTCCCGAACGGTTTGATTGATGTCGAAACAACATTGAGCAGACCCCGACCTGGACCATGATGACGATAAGAACATTTTCACAAAAGTAATAAAGTCTTGTTAGATCGTACAATAACACACTATAGTTAAAATGTAAGATTTCACAGTATTCCTATGAGGGCCATATAAAGGGTTCAAAGCAACTGTCACCACACACATACAGTCTGTTTAGCATATTCCAGCTAATCTATTAACTGCTGTGTTGATTAATTGAAGGCTAAGTTAAATGTGGCATACCAGCAGTGGGTGGGAGGGCCCTGCTCTCATGACACTCTTTTTTATTTTAGGGTCCTCTACACATGTCACTGCAGTGGTCACTGTTTGCTCTTTCTCTGAAGTGGATTATTGAATAAATGTCCATCATAACAGTGCTGGAGTTGACAGATCCTGTGCACAGCACTGGCACAGGCAGTGAACAGATGGTGTCATTTTTTATTAATGGCCAACATCAGCATTATGCTGTGTACACATCAAAACAAGATTCACATATCGAATATCACACTTAGATGCATACAGTGTAGCCTCTAAGCATAAACAATACATATGCCACATCATGTGTAAGCAGAGCAGAACTGAAAATACATGTCCGCTTCTATACTGATTTTGCACTGAAATTTATCTCTGGTCATTTGACATTTTTGTTCAGATGTTACTTGGCAAACACATATATTTGGGGAATTATGGTTCTTTGGCTAGTAGTTGAGATAGCTTTCTATTAATAAACATTGTCACTGGGGTTTGGCTCTACAGGGGTTTGTTACTGATAGCATCGGTAAATAGATAAATCCCCAAAGACAGCTCTTAAGCTTTGACTCTGAGAAGTAACATACTGCTAAGCTGCTTTGTGAAATAATAATAAGTCCAAGTCTAATCACAGTGGTCCCAGATTATATGTGAATTCTGAGAAGAAAGCTTTTTCTGTTTGTTTCCTTTTCCCACCTGCAGAAGTGGTTATGAATTTCATAGGGTATTACTGTCTGTAGAAAGGATGTGTTTTTTGTGTCTCTCTAGTATAATGAAAGAAGTTGTTTTAAGTGATGTAACATAAGTATGTTCCAATGTTTCCTCTGTGTTTTCTACTTTTCTGAGCACATGAATATCTAAGTGACTTGAGTTTATCATTCTCTCTATAAATTGCATAAAGCCAGGAAAAAACAGACCTAGTATCAAGTTATGGGAATACAAGAATTCAGCTATGTGCGCTAAACAAGGCCCTACTGTACTGTGAGAATCTTAGATCCTCATTTGTATATATTGATTTCTTAGCACGTAGGATAAAGTCAAAGAGCGCAAAGAATTACAGTACTTTTTATAACAAACACATACTAATTTGAATATAATACCAGAGCAAACATCAATTCATTCATGCAGACAGAAACACTATAGCTGCTTCAAGCTAAGATTGAGATTGTTTTTGTCACAATGCCATCGAAGTAAAGAAAAGAAAGAAAGAAAAAAGAGGCATGAATGAATGTTTTATGATTTGATATAGACACACATTTTGGTATTGTTTCCTGTACTTGGAAATAATTAGTTTATCTCATTACCTTTTCTACAGTTCCTCAGGAATCTATTGTTGATCTTTAAAAACATGTATGGTATGTACTTCTTATTCTGAAGCTGAATAATAAATGCATCTTTTCTTGTACTGTAGGCTGTATGTAAAATATTCAGAGGAAAAAGAAGACATTAATCATTCCATGTAAAAAGGTCAGCAAAAACACGTGTGCAAGTGGCCTCGGTGTTACTTTCTGCCATGCGGGCTGTCAATATTTCCTGTATGGAGACAGAATAGAGATGAAAATATGAAATTACTGATCAAAGGTAGGCAGTAAGTTAATTAGAGCATACTTCAAAGCCATCAGATTCTCCAGAGAGCACCTTCACATTAACACATGGTTGACACATGCTGGTTCTCCAAGCATACCCACAGATCAACTGCATCTCTGCTGCTTTTCACTTGACCCCACCACGACCAACACCACCAATGCACAGAAATCCCACAGAGCTAAAGGTCTTCATAAACACAGTTATGTTTATCACTGTTCAAGGCCCACAATATGAAGCTGTGCTCATTCACTGTCCCTTTATTTAATGAAATTCCAAGAATGTCACAGGCAGCCTTGCATTGCCATCACAGGTAGACATGGTGAATGGCTTAAGCTCACAAACAGCACTGTGCTGCTTTTATAAACAAAAATACTGTAGGTGCTTTCTGCAACAGTGATCAATCTAATGAAAACAAGGTACCTCTTCTCTCCACATGATTGCCACAAGACTTTGTGTAAACTCCATTAAAACAGCAGAAAAAATGTAATTAGTGTTAGGCATCACTAAGCATCAGCTCAGTGGTAAGTCACTGCTATTCTCTCTCTTTTCCCCTCCTCCAACATTTTAGAAGAGGAAGAGATGACATTTTCTAACACAGGAAACAAAGCTGGTTATGCTCACATTAGTGAGACTTATGTTTCAATATAATATGCATATACTGTACATTATCTACCACCCTAGTGTTTTGAAAACGAGCGTTTATGCGCCCCCGTATACTACAGTCATTTATTATATTGTAGGTCTCTCGGTGCTTATGAACAATTTCATTAATGCATCAAATATTCAGGGGGTAGTCATCAATATAAAAAGCCTGAATTAATCTTACTATGTGTTGCACATTGACTGATTGCCTTGTCTTCTATACACTAAGTGAATTAATTACGCAGTCTTATGTCAGCTTAAGCACCTGAGAGGAGAGGAATAAGAAAGCTGATAAAGACGCGTTGTACAGTCCATTAGAGACAAATCAGTTCCCATGAATTAAATTCTACGATTAATATGCATGTTGATGAACATAGTAATAAAAAAGAATATGAGATTCAATTTGAGGACCTTTGCTGTGTGTGCTGCATGAATATCAACTAATGACGATCAAACGTTTAGTTGGCAGGACCAAGCTGGTGTAGGTTTTTGGCATATGTGTGTACGCATCCCTGCACTCTTTGAAATTCATGACGGTGTTAAGGCCTCTGGATTTAATTAAACCAATTCAGGCGAGGTGGCAAACCGGATTGGTTAATGCAGTGCTGTGGAACAAGGAGAGGCAAACTGGGAGGTCATAGAGGCAGGAAAACCTGTGCTGCTGAAGCACTGATAAAAGCCAATAGCTCATGGAGTTGTAGAACAATGAGGAAATGAGCGGAAATTATGCTGAATATTGCCATGGAATGGGAATTGTCAAGACAAACTGTCTAGAAAATGTAACTCTGTAATTTACTATTCTTCATGCAATCTACTGTTATACTGCTATCTAAAATAACAACACAGCCAGCAGTATTTATGAACTATTAAGCAGATTGGAAACAGGCTGATTCTGTTGTATCTGTCTTTCTCCATGGTGCTGAAAGAAGCAAACATAAAAATTGAAAATAAAATGCCGAGTTTAATGAAATTTTATTGTCCACAGTCCACCAAATTATTACCAGAACAATTGTGTCTGTGCAAAAATAATTTCAACATTGCTGTGTCTAATTCATTATTTAAGATAATCTTGATTTAAAGATCAGCATGATGTACAATTGGAACTGCAATGACATTATCACGTTTACATTCTGCACAGTCTTAGTATACACATATATACATGTATACTATACATATATTGTTTTCATTCAGGAATAAATTATTATAATTACTAGGAGAATTTAGTCAAAGGACATCAGGCATGACAGCAAATTTCCAAATAAATATCAGTTTGTCTGCTATATTGAAGCATCCTCAACAAGTAAAAAACAAACAATATCTAATAATAGTTACAAAAAAAAGCTCCAAATCAGTCTGTTGGATTCAAAATACAAATTGGAAAAGCATATGTAATGAGGAATATGAATTTACGAGTTCACAACAATGCACATATTTAGGAGAAAAAAAAGCGTATAGCAAAGGGTGTCTAATCCCCCAGTGTGTCTGGTCATAGTTTTTCATCATGTGAACAAAATCTCCCAGTCTCTCTCTCTCTCTCTCTCTCTCTCTCTCTCTCTCTCTCTCTCTCGCTCTCACTTTTCTCTCTCTCTCTGTCTCTCTCGCTCTCGCTTTTCTCTCTCTGTCTCTCTCGCTCTCTCTCTCTCTCATTTTCACTGTAAATCGTGTATTGCTTCGTATTTAATTTTCTATATTTGAAAAGTAATTATATCAGAAAAGTGAAGAAAATATCAATAAATGAACATAAAACAAGTGTACCCTGTCATTGGTCCAACTCTATGGGTTTTACTGGTGAATCAATGTTGTAGAAGATGTTTTCCATGTTCACTATAGAGCTTCTGAACATCCAAATGGGTAATATTTGATGAATATGAAAGGATGGCAAACTGCATTTTACACTTTTTTTTACTCCACCAAGGAATGAAGATATGTTTTTTTTTACATTTTTTAGTTCTGTTTTTGCCTTTATTTGTTTGTCTGTCTGTCTGTCCGTCTTTGTGCAATATAACTAAAAAAATGTATGGACTGATTTGGCTGAAATCTTCAGGAAATGTTGATACTGGCACAAGGAACAAGTGATAAAAGTTTGGTGGTGATCAGTGGAGATGAGGCTGATGCGCCTTAGTGGAGTCTGCGCTCTCCTAGTGCTTTTCTTTTTTACCTGCATTGATAAAGATTACTGAATCAACAGTGATTAAATATTTTAGATCATCAGAAGCTGCTCTTGGTTGCCAGTGGGTGTGTGGGTCTGTATGGGTTAATGTTCACTCATTCGTTTTTGTAATTAAATGTAATTTTTTTTAAGAAAATGTGGAAACACTAGAAGCAAAAACAGGTCATAGTCTGATGAAACGCTTCTGTTACTTGAAATTCTCTACCATCACCTTTCATGCACTATTTACTGCCTTTATTGTTGACATTCTAAGGCAATGCGGGTACTTTAAAGAGCTAGTACACACTTGCAATTTCCAGTAATTACCATCAATGCTGTTCAAACTGACAGGTGTACCTTGAAACAATCGTACCAGATGTTGCCTGGCACATGATTTGGTTTTTCACACTATGTATTCCACACCTCCCAGAGAAACCTGTAATGGTTGTTTGATGAGAAAGGGTGACAGCAGCAAGTAAAGGGGGTGAATAGAGGAAAGTATAGCTCCATTTGAAAGTTACAGTTAAAGACTAAGTCTGAAATCCTCCAAATGCTTAATATTTCATGACATTGCTGCGAAATAAACTTCTGTAAAGATTTGTTCCCTGGAACAAAATTCCCGTAACCGCGAATAACAACAAAATACTGCATATAATACCAACGGTATATTAATGCAGGGGATCCCAACCTGTTTTTTTTTTTTTTTTTCTCATGACCCATTTTAACATCACACATTTCTGCTGATATTCTCCAGACATTCAAAACAGAGCCTTTTTTTTCCCTAAAATTAATACCTTTTTGATCATATAATAATTTGCTATACTATGTTACAAATAACTGTCAATTTTAGATGACATTTAGGGTATATAATGTTTTCTGACTTCAACTGGTTGAAGCATAGTTGTCCTATTTGTTTCATGGATATTCAACATACTAATCTGGTTGACTCTGACTGGCTAATAGCTAGCCAATGAGAGACTGGCTTTCAGTAGACTGTTGTGATGGTGCTGCTCCAGGATTTAACAGTAGCTTTACTGCGAAGCCTCTGCTGAACTCGCCAAAGTTGATGACATCACTCTCTTCAGAATTTGAGGAGCGGAAAGTTAATTTGGAATTGTAGTGTCGTGACATTGTTCCAAAAATAAACTGAAGAAATTTGATCCTCAGTTCGAGGCTCTAGGTTCTTGGGCCACTTGTGTATTGATGAAGTTCTGCTCAAGCATAACACATAAGCACATTGATGTTCAGCCATCCTTGAGCTCAAATTTACTACATAGAACAAACACATTTAGACTTACAACATATTTTTTAAATACTAGTAAAACAGGTTTGTGTGGCACTTTAAAATATAATTTCAATAAATTATATTGTAACCTCTTTGTTAATAAAGGTGTGTTTTTTTGTCTGTCTCTTTCTTTGTCTGTTTCTTTGTCAGCAACTCCCAGACCAATTTCAATGAAATTTTCAGGAAAGGTGCAAAGTGGTCAAGAATGGATCCCATAAAATGTTAGTGAAGGTAGGTCAAAGGTCAAGGTCACCAAAAATGTGTTTTTGCAATGATACAAGATAAATTTAAAAAAAGAGAGAGAGAGATGGGGCAAATTTAATTCCTGGACACTATATTTTTCATATAACTTATTTTTGTTGTCACTGTTGACATCAGAACTTTGAAGGCTAAATTTGAACATTTTAGGTCAAAGATCAAAGTCACAATTAAGGTCAAAATCAAATTTTGGATAAAGACTTCCAATGAGCACCAAAATGCTTCTATCAATTTTGCATCTTGTGTGTGTAGATCTTGACCTATTTTTGACTCAAGAGGTGGAGGGTTAATAAAAAGCTATATTGAATCTCATATATATATATATATATATATATATATATATATATATATATATATATATATATATATATATATATATATATATATGAATTTATTTATTTATTTGGCCCCTACCTCAGAATCAACAGGCTTATCTGCTACATTACTTGCTGGTTCTTATCCATCACTTGTTTCCTCAGAGATTGTACTGCTAGCAGACTGGCTAGTTGTGTTGGCTAGATAGCTAGCGGTGTCCATCACTGATGGTTGCACCTTTGCTAGTGGTAGCCGCTACAGCAGGCTGACTACTCCACATGTTGGGTAGTTTTGGTGTTTTCTGAAGTAATTCTGTCACTCTTTCCTTTTTTTATTGCTTGTAATTTTCTTTCTCTGGCCCTGCTCTCATGCTTCCTTTGACCCGACATTTTCGCTGTTTTTTTCCCCTACATCTATTAACACTTATTTGACATCGACAACTGGTGGTGAGGCCCGGGGCTGCAGCCCTTTTAGCCCATTCTTTTAATCCGGCCCAGCAATAAGTACTCAGTTACTATTGTTGACAGATAGGAAATTACATGTAGGCTCCAAAATAGCATCATGACCTTTAACCTTGAGTGACCTTGAAAGGTCAAACCCATAGTCTCAAGGTTACAGAACGAGATGTTCATTAAAACATCCACTAAAATGTTTGTAATTTTCTGTGCTTGGCACCACTTGCTTTTAGTGATATAATCCTTTTTGTGGCTTCAGTCAGAGCTAACAGGGAAGACATTAGACCAGAGTTACGCTACATTTTCAGTGGAATGGGTAAAGCCAGGAATAATTCACGGTCAATTACATCTCTGGCTGCCTCCTATGTTTAAAAGCAGTAATCTCCCTGTTTTGACACACTGACAGTTGAGTGATGGAGTGGAGACTTGGACAAGCAGCAGAGACTGGAATAGTCTGTGCAGTACAGAAAGAAAAATTAAAACATGGATTAACTCTAAAAGAAGATAAACCTAACCCGATACACTTATATAACATTTTCTTCCTATACAGTAAACATAAAAATCTCCTCCAAGACTACACAAGACATGATATAATACATGATGTAAAACACAATAGTAAAAGTGCTTTGTTAATTTGCTGATAAGGCCAGTATTATTCAAAGTTTTATGATTATTTTCTTTCTTTTTTTTGTGCTTTGGAGTATGACAGTTGAGATTCACAGAATGAGATATTTATTGAAACTCAAAACACACGTATTGTCATTGGTATAATGAAACACATACTGTAATGAAAATAAGGTTAAATACATTTTAATACAAAAAAAATACAATATGGGAACAATTGTCAACATCATAGCTAAGAGGAAACATTTATCCTGCAGAGTACTTTAATATCTAGATCAGGGATGTCAAACTCATTTTAATTCAGGAGCCACATACAGTTAAATATAATATAAAGTGAGCCAGGCCAATTAAATTATATTTAAAAAAAAAAATAGGATAACAATTTTTGAGGGGAAAAAAATTAAATTCCAGAATGAAAAGGTCCTAATTATACTTGAACGTAACACGAATAAATTATTTAGCTGAATTTGTTCGAAAACATTGCATTATAGAGACCACATTATTCCATATTGCTGCACAAAGTAACTACTTTCATAATAAAAGTAATGTTTTTTTTCTTTGTTTTTAAATTTCTACAGTCTCTCATAACCCAAAAACAGAACATGCTGCAATAGTTGTTTTTTCCTAATAGCTATTTCTACTCTAAATGTTATAAAAGCTGTTTTCTTTTTTCTCTAGCAGCAACTAATTGTCAATGGACTGTCAATGGTAAAAACACTGTGAATTGCTCTAAAAAAAGGAGTGTAGGATAAAGAGTAAAGTAGCCAGAAAGACTACTTTACAATGGTACTCCTCTTTTTCTTTTTTTCCTTGTCTTCTCCTAAATAATTATCGTCAGAGTAATAACAACAACAAGGCCATTCAAGGAAAACTTAACCTTTCCTTGAACGGCCTTTTATTCTAAGTCCTTACAAAGACTAAATGAAACACTGAAACACTCCAGGACTATGGCCTTCCTATCAAACATTTTCAGTAAAACTGCTTAAAAATGAGGCTGTAGCAAAACAATGACATCTTGACCTTTTTTTTTTTTTTCAACATACCAAAAAAGATGATAGAAAAATATGTTGTATGCTTGTTACTGAAATAGTTCATAGTCTCACAAAAATAATTTTTTTATGGCAGGAATATACGGGTAGTCTGACCAATATGTGAAACTGACTGACCCGTTACAATATCCCGTTCCAGAAATAAATCTGTAAACATAAGATGCACACATAATTTGTTTTATTCATATTTCTCTAACAAATGTCCCTCTGTAATGTACAGAGTACCAACATGTTTGTCTGAATCATTAAATATTTGTACCATTTTAGTACAGATAAAGTTCTTCTCACTATATGTGAAGATAAACTCTGTATATTTAACATTATGACTGCTTTATTGAGAATTGTACATCAGTCAAGCACTGCTAAAAGGAACACATGTACAGTGTGCATGTGTGTATTTATTTGTTTATTATTCACAATATAACATGATCACTATAAAAAGGTATTGGTCTCCAGGTTTCTGAAGAAATATCATAATTTATTAAAAGTGTGATGAAACAGGTTCCAGGATTTAACTGTGTCAGACAACTTTTGAAATTTGCCCAGAATCATAAACCTTCAATCACAGCTTTAACACATTCAGGTCAAGTTGCCATGGTTTCTCTGACCAGATGAACTGCTTGTGCCTCCATCGATGCCTTCAGCTGTATTCTCTATTCTAAAGCCAGTGATGGTTCACAGGGGTCTTTCAAATCTGGCCAAGTAGGATCATTCATCTCTCTTGTTGCCACAGACATGGTTAGAACATGAAGAATGTAAGTCATAATCACCTGTGGACTGAAAAATATGACCAATCCACTGTCACATCAGCAGCTGTGAAGGAACTAGAAGTATAATAATCAAACAGATTAATGCAGTTCATACAGTATTTGCAAAAACATGGAGAAAAAAAGTTCTGCTGTAACTATGTTCAAAAATATATCAGCAAAATAATATCTTTTATAATCAACCATTTGAATTTCAATTAGTAAAAGCCACTTCAACATCACTGACTGTATATAACTTGGTTTCAGAGCCCGTCCGTCTGTCTGTCCTTCCTTCCTTACCAGTTAATACGAGGCTGATTACTTTGTGCTACTTTTTCCTATTGTTAAAATAAAAGTGATTAAAGTGTATGGATCAGAGCAGGTACACATCTAAAGGTTACTCATGTATACATACAGTACAGCTGCAGAAAAAAAATATTATTCCAAACGTCTGGTACAACTAAAGGTACATTTTGTTGGGAGAAATACAATGATAACAACAAAAGAAGCTCATCGTAATTTAAGTTCAGAGCTGATATCTATCCATTTTCCATGTTTTCTTGATAATAACCAACATCACTTCAGTTCTTACATCAATAGCTAAAGCAATGTACTGACAAAAATAGTGCTTTTACTCATTTCATGTTTTCTTTTCTGTCTTTTTCAGTCACATGGTACACACAGGTGTTAGTTCTGGATTTCACAACCCTTGTCTTGATGACTTTTGATGGTCTAATCATATTTTCTGTGACTGTATGTTGACAATTATAACACTAACAGTTAAGATGTTGTCCTACTTTTACCTCGTACTTGTCTTATTATTGTTTGCCTAAATATCTCAACCTTTAATCTACACGAATTCTAACAATCATAGAAACTTAAGGGAACAAAATTCTGCACATATCTAAACAAATCAAAGTTAGTTTGACAGCCATATATAGTTAGTATGTATACAGCCATATATAAAGAACATGCAAGTGGTGAAAAACATTATATGGAGTACAACACCGATGATAGTGAGCATGAAATGTAAGCCAAGGATTGAATCCATATTTTTATGACTTTATGTAAATTCAGCCACAAGAAACCACCAAATGAAAGCAAAAAGTCAGCCAAATTATTTTTCACAGCCACAGATTGAAAACTAATAGTGTTTTTTTGGGAACTGTAGTATCGACCCATTCACTGCACTTCACTGTTTGGCCTTGGAATAAAAAGCCAAAACAGGTTGTTATGGTGGACAAAGTTGATGCATTCTGCAGTTTGTTGTATCATTGTACAATACTGAAAGTGGTTACATCTCAGATGCTGCCAACTGAGTTTAGCTTACTCTTTGTGCTTAAAAATATAGAAAAGTCAGGCTGGTATTTTGATTTATCTCCAAATATTTTCAAGTTTTCAATGTGGCAGCTGCTGAAATTCACAGGCATTTATTTTGATAGTGCGGGTTGCTTAAGCCTCTCAAATGTACAATTTAAAACACAATTCTGTTTAGTTTCCCTTTCCTTACTGTAAATCCAGTTGCCGTGATCACACAAAAGCCACACTTTTCATCATGCTGGAAAGGTGTGCAACATGGTGGTGGCACGCTGCATTCTTCAAAACAATACCATTAGTCATGAGGCGCCTGGATGACTAATGCTCTTGGGTTGGATCTGATTCAACCAGTTTGGCAGACCAAAGTCAGATAAAAGGAGTATGTGACCAGAAAAGGTTTATTTTTGTTAAATACATTTTAGCTGCTTAAAGTTATGACATGTAATATTTCCATATAAAAATATCTGATGCCTTATTCATTAAACTAAGACTCTCCATTTACTTTTAATCCGTACATTATCTGTGGTCTTAACCCATACTGGCCAGAACAGCCCTCAGTGAGACACAAACTTTCTACAGATATAAACAGTTTAATATCTATTGATTCACTAATCCTATCAATACATGTAATAAATTGGTGTAAAATGCAGTTTGCCATCTTTTCATGGATATCAGATATAACCCATTTGGACATTCAGTGGCTGCATAGTTACCAATGAAACACCCTCATCTTCTACAACATTGATTCACCAGTAAAAACCATAGAGTTGGATCAATGGATGGTCAGTAAGTAAATAGAGGAAAATAGATGATTTACACACAAAAAAAATGACAATAATATATATATATATATTTTAAATAGTACTGGTACATTATGGTTTAACCCCATGCCAATCTGATTTGGAACATTTCCCATCTTTTCTTTCATGTAATTTCCTGGTTGAAGACAAGTCTATGCTAGTGATGATAAATAAAAAAAATTACAACAGTATTCTAGGTGGAAATTCAGGGGGCTCATGTCATCATGTAGCACCAGGCCCAGTGGGATGGGCGGGCCGTGGGGCACTGGGCCCGCCCATTGAGTGATGCAGGCGCGCCCTATGGTCCCGCCCACACTGTCTGGGCCAACAGTTTAACACTTTATTTTTAAAATGAATGATGAATAAATATATAAATCATACTGTAGGGTACTACAATTGAACACTTTTCTTCTTTTTAAAGGGAATAATTTTTTTTTTTTAAAATGTATGATTTTGTTGCTTATTTTATTGTAAGTCGAAGGATTATTGAGCCTACTGTTTACACTATGAGCTAGGAGTAAACTACAATGTTTGACGAATGCCTTCTGGAAGTTTACAAATGATAAGTCATCTTTGGTTTAGCTCAATTCTAATTCCATGTGTTGCACCGTCCTGTGTACTTTTATCTGCTATTGTTGTGTTATGAGAAGATATTTCTCTTGGATGGAATTGCTACAACCAAGTTGAGTCGTGACAGAACTGCTTTTGTTTTGCGCTGTTGGATCATTGCAATCTTAAAGTTTGCTGTTCTGTGCTGGCACTGGTAGGTAATGTGGCCGTCCAGTCGGTGATGATACAACCTTTTGTGAATTGAACTCCTGTGTGTACCATCCAATGCCATGTAAACTGCAAGCGACGCAACACTGCATACTGAATTCTCTGGGTGAGTGCACACGTTGTTGTTTGGCTAGGATGCGTGATGTCACATGTTCTAGACTCCTCTAGTACAACTGGTTTCTTGGATGTTATGTGCCTCGGTTAGCGTAGCCAGATATCCAGTCCATCACCTCTTTGAGATCAGATGTCTTCCTCTGTTGAGTTGGGTCATTTTTATCTCACCAGCATCCTCTGTCTTCATCATTGTTTTTTATCATTGTCTTATTAGCAATTTAAAAACAAAACTACTCATTGGATTCATTTCCTATTTCATATGTAACTTCCATGGCACAATGTCTACAAACTTTGTTCACAATTTTGATATATTTTTGATTTATTTTTTAAATATGAAACATTTGTCCTTACTTATGATGGACCATATTTTGATCACTGATAACTTGGAAATGCTCTTAGATATCAGTGTAATTAGTGTTGAGTACTGACAGGAAGTCAAATGTGGACTTTCATTTAACTTGTTGAATCATCCTCCAGTGAAAGTATCATCCACCTACAATGGGAAATTAATCTGCATCAAGACCATAGGGCATCACACCAGAACCTGACAACCTCACATATATCAATTGTTATTCTTACTTGATAGAACATGCTAATGAGATACAAGGACATGGGTCCTATTTTTAGTCATATCCCCTATCATTCACATTCAATATTTTACTATATAATATGCCTGGGCTATACCATTACTTCTGCTCATCACCTACTTTATTGCTGACATATTTTCACATTAGTCACATTAGCACTGATGGTGAAAAAAACAATATTATCTCATGTTACTTTCATATCTTTTTGCCACTTTTGTGTTGTTAATTTCATTATAGAGTAAAATACCTACTCTGTGCTGTAATTACAGCACTCCAAAAGTCTTTGGCCAATACTAGGTTTGTTGGTTTAGTAAACAGCTGTTCACCACACATGCAGTTATCAGTCTTTATATAATATTAACATGCATTCTGCATATATATGAAGTACTTACAGCACTAAAAAGAAAAGTTTAAGATGAAAAAAAAAAAGATTGTGCTTTTTTTATACCAAAGTAGTTGGTATAAACTGTAACCTCAGTCAGTGTATATTTTGGTAATTTGATTTTCTTTTCAGAAACAAAACAAAAACTAGGGGTTAATTGATTTGTGTTTTAAAATATAAGAATTAAAGTTGAATTTCAAGGCATATTCTTCATTTTAAAACTGTATTTTTTGTTTTCTCTTTCTATTAATAAAAAAGGAAAGTTATCATTGTTGGTAAGAATCTTTGTGACTGAAGCATTAGAGCTCTTCCCTTAAATATTACAAAAAATGCAATGAAAAAAACTGCTATTTTTGGTCAATTTTCACATTTCTGCCATGTAAGGACTTTCTTTTTGTCAGAAAGAAATCATGAAGATCAATCCATTTTAACACCTTCAAATAAAATTTTAATTCCTGCATTTTAAAACGTAACCACTGACCAACATCCCTTTGCACTTAACATGTATTTAACCCTTATTTCTGATACAATAAATGGCAGTATAAGATTTATTGCATTTGTTTTATTATATTTAAACCAGTGTCATTCTACACATTTAATATTTCTAGTTGTTCATGTTGCTTTTTTCATGGGGTCAGAGGTCATACTAAATAGTGATTTTAACCTCTACAACCCATTTATTTCTGTGTGTGTGTGTGTGTACATATTTCCAGTATTTTCTTATAGTATCTGAAGAAAAGTAAATAATAAAATGTGTTTTCATTTCAATCCTGCAAGAACACCAAACCTAGTGGTGGCCTAAGACCATATTACAGTCTTGTATAGTACTAACGTAACTGTGACTTAGGTTTCATTTAGTGACAGGCTTGGCCTGTCATTGTGCTTGGTCTTGTGACGCCATGTGTTTCCAGTGTCGCATATCAGTTGAGAATGAGCACTAAGTCAATTTTGCCACAGCAGTTGCTGCCTAACAAAGACTGATGAGAGTTAGATATGCAGAGGCAATAGACGGTGGTCTCATTGCAGACTGATCCTTATCCTGCCTTCAAAGCCTGGGCTCCAGCTCTTGGGCTCAGCTTGCATTTCCTACTGGTAACAGCTGTTTTATCATGGGTCTTGAATTCAGATGTCTTTTATAGTCACCAACCTTGTGCTGTACAGTGAAAAGGTCATATTCTTTATCTAGTGATGAGAAACAAATAAACGTGAACGAAAAATGGAAAATGAATAGTGTGCTCCTATCACCTTGTCTCTGTGTGCGTATAGATAATTCTTTATGTAAATAGTTGATGCTTATGTTTGACCTTTAGATGCAACAATGAAGTGAAGGATTTAAAGGTGAGGCTTTACAGTAAGTAGCTATAATACCTGATTAGCATGTGGTCTGAGGGCTGACAGTAGCACAGGTGGTGGAGCAGGAGGCCCCCCCCCCTCCACCACAGGAGCAGCAATGGTTCATTTTACTAGCCCCTCCCATAAAATATCCTTGACGGGACAAGGTCATCTTTACTGTGTGTCAGCAATATACAGTACGTGTTATTGCTCGGAGTATTTGAGTCGGAAGGAAGTGAAGTATTTTTTACCTCCGCCAAGGAGGTTATGTTTTTGCTGGGATTTGTCTGTTTGTCTGTTTTACATTGCGGTAAATGGAGAATAAATTTCAAAGTGATCCAAAATCCAGGATCACTTCTGAATCATCACCAAAATCATTTGTTCCTTGTGACAGCCCCAACATGTTCTGAAATTTAATCAATGTTTGTCCATAACTTTTTGAGTTATCTTGCTAACGATGAGACACACAGACAGACAGACAGACAGACAGACAGACAAACTCTGGCAAAAACATAACCTCCGTGGTGGACCTCTCTTCATTCAGAGGGGGGTGGTCTGCCTTGGCAGAGGTTTGCGCTCTCAGAGTGCTTATCTAGTTTAACCTTTGTGCGGTCCTTCAGGTCTAAGAGACCCGGTGGTTCACAAATGTACCTTTTTATACGTACTGTATGGTGCCATTGTTTACTACTGAAAACAGTAATATATCCTTGGGGGGTGGGGTGATGAGTCTATGGAACTGAACTTTGGAATCTGGGGTTTTAAGACCCGATTGTAGGACACAGCCAGTGTGCCTTTTACGAAGGACCGCACAAGGGTTAATCATTATTTCAGCTGCTTTTTCTTGCAATGCAATTATTCAATTGGAAGAAAACAGTAACATTAATTACAGGTGATTATTTGGAGGCGTGCTTCCCTACTTTCACTTTCATTAGCACTATAACAACAGGTTATACATGTGTCACCAAGATTACTTTTTATGCATGTTAAAAACGGAGTAAATAATGACTGAAATAGAAGGAAATGTAGCTGAATTTTAACATATTACAATATTTATGTCATTTCAGATTTTTACAGTATTAAAGTTTACTTTGGATCAACTCATAAAGACCTAGCCACACTAGTGACCAAAAGCACCTATTAATCTAAATTGTTGAATTCCACTAATCCTATCAAAATACAATATGAAATATTTTCAAGGTCATTAGATATGAGTCATCTGGATGTTCAGAGGCTCTGTAGTTATCATGAAAATACTGTCATCTTCTACAACACTGATTCACCAGTAAAATCCCTGGAGTTGGATCAATGACAGTGGATGAAGACATTCATTCTATATAGTTAATGATAGATTTTACTGAGAAAGTAACTTTTTCTTACATTTTCTATGTTTAATTTATAATAACTTTTAACTTAAACTTAACTTTAATCTGACCTTTAATGAACATCTACGTGATCAATGAATTATATACAGGAAAAAAAACTTCCAGCAGCTCCTCCAGGGGAATCCCGAGGTGTCCCTGTATTATATATATATATATATATATATATATATATATATATATATATATATATATATATATATATATATATATATATATATATATATATATATATATATATATATATATATATATATATATATAAATAAGTGAAGCAGTACTTGGTTTTGTAACCACAGTCAGGTAACACATTTCAAAATATATGTCTAGGGATCTGCTTTATTTTGTTAATTTTTAAACACATATTCCCACACCAGGACTAATGAAGTAGGGAATTGGAAGTGAACCCAGACTGTAAAAACCAAATCCATTGCTTCTTTCTCTTCTTTTCCCTTTGCAAACATAAGTGCAAACTCAGGAGCACATGGAAGATGCAGGAGAGAGCCCCATTTTTAAGGTAGAGTGCCAGTCGATGTGAGCGGATCCATCAGTGTTTGTCTCCCACTGAGATACTGAGATGATGGATGGGTCTAATGGATTGATTTAAGCCCTGGCTCCTCTTACTGACTGACTGAATAACTGAGTGAATGTTACAGCAAATAACTTCAGCTGGTGGGGAATGCATTTATTCTCTGTGCTTTCTGCGCAGTCAAGTTCATCCATCACTTCAGTGGGTTGTCATGTTAGACTCTCTCAAGGTTATTGTGTGGACTTTATTATTTCTTAATAAGAAAGAGATTTGACACCAGCATTACGCGATCACTTAGCACTATATTTACTTCAGCATTATAAGACAATTTTTTTCCTGGCTCTCATCACAGGCACTATGATGATGAAACCTGACAGGTGTGCTGTTTTGCAGCCGTTAGTGTATGATGGTGACTCTAGAGAAAGTGCAAAACACTGGAAAAAAACAAGAATATCTTTCTCACTTCTAGTCCAGATATCTCATCACACTTAAAATAAGACATAATCTCTTAAAAAGTAAGGTTTCAGTGAGATAAAACTGATGTTTAGAGAATATATCTGCAAATTGTTATGGTGGTGGTCAGAGGGACAGTCGGTGGCGGTAATGTAGTTTACCGCCACCAGGGGGAGAATGTGAGAGTGAAGGAATAATGGGTCACTAATGTAAAGCGCTTTGAGTGGTCAAAAAAGATGTATATGAATCCAATCCATTATTATTATTATTATTATTATTATTATTATTATTATTATCAGTAGTAGTAGTATTGTTATACTCTTGCTAATTTCACCCCAATCATTGCCCTTTCAGTGTTTAAAAAAAGTGAATTGAAGTTGACCCCACATTGAAGTGTGGTGAAAATTTTCAGAATCTGAAGTCGCCCCCAAAAATCTTGCAAAACGGCCAAATTACATTTCACACATACATCCCTGATGCCAAACTGAACCAAAAAGCCAAAGAGGACACACCCCTATTTACTTTGTCATGACAGCACAAAAACATTGCCATAGGAATTAATAGTTTTAGCAGAATCCCAGCTCTCATCCTTTCATCATGATTTCCTAGAGTTTACATCCAATTTACACCAAAGCGGGTGAAAATCACCTACACACATACAAACTTATCATTTACATTTTTGATCAAATATTGGGCGTGGCTGTGACAAGTTCCTAATGAAACAGTCATTTTCAGATGTATAGGTGTGCATACGTCTCACAGAATGTCAGATCCAGCACATGATATGATGTCCTCTCATTATCAGGTGGCCTTGGTGGTTGTGTGTGAGGCGGTTGCAAGGGAGGCGAGTGCCTATAATACTGTTCGCGGTTTTACTCGTTCTTACTTGTTTGTTTTTCCAGTGAAGGTAAATACTAAAGTCATCAGAAGATGGATATTGTGCTCCCTGCATGTCCCAATATGTCTATAAATGTCATGTGCTTGCATTGTCTGTGTACTGTACTGTAACTTCTGAGTTCTTGTTTTGACTAGTGGCGCCATGCAGGCAGTGGGTCGCACTAGTTTTGTTTTTGGAAGAACTGTTTGCTGCGACATGCTGAATGTTTTCATTCTGCTGTTACATTACCAGTGTCAAAGATCATTCATTCATTCATTCATTTTATATATATATATATATATATATATATATATATATATATATATATATATATATATATATATATATATATATATATATATATATATATATATATATATATATATATATATATATATATATATATATCATCTTATATAACCAACTGCATACATCTCATGGCCCCCAATTTTGGAACCCTTGCTTTTGAGAACATGTTTCATTTGGTGTTTGTGGTTTCAACTATTTGTCTTTTATTTATGATGCAAATTGTCACTAAGTATATTTGTAATTTTTCAGTTCAGTTTTCACCAGGTTGTATTTAAGGAGTTGAAATGTAAATGATAAATATCCAGTTTTGTCCTGAGTCTATTTGCTTGGTTTAGTTTTCTGTTAAATCTGTATATATATATACTATATATCTGTTTTTGTAACCTCTATTTTTTATTGAAACTCCAAATAGCCAATAGATCAGATGTAAAACAGATATATAAATGCATTGCTTTTTGCACAGTGTCATAGTTTTTTTGAGTACATGCATTGAGGTGTAAATCAAACAATCACACTTCAAATAATCAAACAAATATTCTCATATTCATATATTTTCAATGTCATTTTGTTCAGATTTGGGTTGGCATTTGTGCCTACTAATTACATTTTTTAAGATACTTTAGTTATTAAGAAAAAAAAACCCTCAGACATTCAAACACCAGTGATGATTAATCATACCATATATGTGACCCACCACCGCGAAACCAGGCATAAGTGTCTGGAAATCAAAACTGAGTTATCTGTGTAGCTTGGTAGAGTGGAAACTAAGGTTTAAGATGGTGAAAAAATTATGTTTCTATCACAGGTAGAACCGAAGTTATGGTCATTTTAATATTTATATATATAATATAATATTTTAATATAATATCTGTTTTGGGGTAGGAAGTCCTTAGCAATGCATAATAATTCGTATCCGATTGACACAAATTATTCACAGATGTTAAAGGACACTCTGATGGACATGTCACAGAAGTTTTATATATTTTAATAATAGGACAGAAGTGCGACGTATTATAATCATTTGGCTTACTACATTGGACAGAGCATTCAATATAGGCTTTTTCCTCGTACCGAACACTTGGGTGTTTACCCACGGAACGGAGATCGGTTTGTTCGGCGAAAAGAGGTGGAAGTCGTCTTTGTCTTTGCTCAGCAATTCCTGAACTTTTGTCGCCGCTTAAATAATTGAGTCAATAAACACCTTTATTGATTTGATTTCAATGTAATGACCACAGGAACTGAACATAGAGGTGTTAAGGTACCGTTTTTTGATAAGGTGTAAACACAAATAAGAAATCGCCTTCCAGCCTAAATTTGGCTGTAGCTCTGAACGGCTCAGCGCGACTTATGCCTGGTTTCGTGGTAGCGGGTCACATATAGTCTGCATTATCCCTTGTCTTGTACCAGTGTTTCATCCTGTCAATCACCCCAGCCTTAAGTTCACAGTTCTCCCAGAATTTTCACATCCGTTTTGCTTCATGCCATTCCCCTCTTGCAAGTGATTTTCTGTATTTTAAGTTTTACATCCCTACATTAGTTACATTTCATAGCTGATTGTTTTCTTCCTCCTTGTGAGTGATTTTGTTTGACTTATTCTTTCTCTTTTTGATATAGCTAAGTTTTATAACTGTTGTTTTTCCTCTTTGAGAGTGATATTTTTTTTTATTTTAATAATGATTAGTGATTTTCTTTATTTCCTCCCTTTTGTTAGTGATTTTCTGTTTGTGAACTTTTCATAGTATTTAGATGTATCGTTTTTTTCCCTCCTTTTTTTTGAAGTGATTAGGTCCCAAACTTAGGCTTTTTTATAAACCCCTCTATAATACTACGTAACTTCACCACTGTAGACCAAACTGATGTAATATCTATTATCATATCTTCCAAATCAGCCACCTGCCTCTTAAATCCAATTCCAACAAAACCTTTTAAAGAGATCCTGCCCCTAATTATCCCTAATACTTCATTAATTACTGGATATGTGCCACAGTCTTGTAAATATGCCGGTATTAAACCAATCCTATATCTAATCGGTACCAATTTGTCAACATTGCTCAACAATTATCGCTGTTCTCCAGAGTCAGTTACGGCGTGTCTCAAGGGTCAGTCCTTGGGCCTATTTTATTTATGCTGTATGTTCTCCCTTTAGGTAACACCATTAGAAATCATGGAATTAACTTTCATTGTTGCGCAGATGATACACAGCTATATTTATCGATCAAACCACACAAATAGATAAACTAAGTACTTGTGTTCGAGACATAAAGACTTGGATGAGTACCAATTATCTCCTACTGAACCCTGAAAAAACAGAGGTCACTATAGGAGGCCCTAAAAATGTGAGAGACTCCCTAACTGACCAGATAGTTAACCTAGACAACATAAGTGTAACATCCAATGCCACAGTTAAAAACTTAAAAGTTTTATTTGACCCAGATCTTTCATTTAAAGCACACATTAACCAAACATGCAGAACAGCCTTTTTTCACTTGCGCAACATCACCAAAATTAGGAATATTCTGTCTAAAAATTATACAGAAAAAATAATTCATGCATTTATTACATCTAGATTAGATTATTGCAATTCCTTCCTTGTAGCGTCTCCTAAATATTCCTTTAAAAGCTTTCATTTGGTTCAAAATGCAGCAAGATTATTAACAGGATCATACAGAAGAGAACACATCACCCCTGTGCTTCAAACCCTTCCCTGGCTACCAGTTGAGTTTAGAATTAAATTTAAAATCCTCTTCCTTACATATAAAACCATTAATGGTATGGGCCGCTCTTATCTTAAAGATGATCTGGTATCGTACCAGCCCAATAGAACCCTTTGTTCTCAGAATGCAGGTCTATTGAAACTTCCCAGGGTCTGTAAAAGTACAGTAGAAGCTAAAGCCTTTAGTTACCATGGTTACTGTCTGATAGAATCAGCTTCTATTTGATATTAAAGAGGCTGACACACTCTCTACATTTAAAATTAGGTTGAAAACATTCCTGTTTGAGAAAGCCTATGGTGAGGTTCGTTAATAACAGACAAAGAAAATTTCTGTGTGTAACCGTGCCAGATTGCTCCAATTTAAGATTGTCCAACGTTTACAAATTTCTCCTAACAATAGACATAAAAATTAATCTTCAACTCTCATCTCTATGTTTAAAATGTAAAATCTCAGTTGGTATCTATACTCATTGTATTTGGTCTTGTCCTAAAATTCGAGCATACTGGACGGATGTTTAGCACGATCTAGAAACTATACTTGGTGTTGTGTTACGCATGGACCCTCTTTCTTCAGTCAGGATACTATGATGGACACCAACTCTGCCAGGCTGTACGATATCCTAACATATGCAGCAAGGAAAAACATTTTTTTGTCTTGGATAAGTGACAAACCTCCCACTAAATCAAACTGGCATAAGATAATTATGGAATGTTTTCCCCTTGAGTATCTGACCTGTCTGCTTCACTCTTCAGAAGGACACTTTATGAACATTTGGACCTCATATCTTCACTTTACCAACTCTACTCTACTGCTTTCGGGTGTTGTCCTTGGCTAGCCTTTGGCTCTGTCACTGTGTCCTGCTCATAATACTGTACTTAACACTTGTTTATTCAAGACTTACAGAATTGTGATCTTTTTTCTTTCTTTCTATTATTCTCTTTATATACATTTCTGTACCTTTGTCTTTACTACTATCTGTATTATTATGGGAAACAGTTTTATTGTACTGCTTAGGTGCATGTGAAGTGTATATGTGCACAGACTGCCTAGACCAATGTTGTACTGAGTATTGTTATGTTATATATGTATGTTTAAAAAAACAAACAAAAAAAAAACCCTCAATAAGCATATTTGAGAAAAAACTGTTCAGTCTAAGCTGCCCTATAGGAGCTAGAATGCTGGGGGGAGTACAGGCACCGAGTCCTATCACCTCTCGCTCTCAGACAACAGGATTTGCAGTGACTCACTTGTGTCCTGTGTTGATCTGTGACCCCAGATCTCCTCCCTCACCTGTCTGATGGATGGACCTACCCCCATTTCTGTTCACCTATAGCCTGTCCATCCATGGGAGTGGATCTCTCCTTCAGTGTGGTTCTCTCCAAGGTTTCTTCTTTTTCCCTACTAGGTTTTTTTTTTTTTTTCTTGCCAAGAAGGAGGTTCTAGACTTTATTTATTTCTGTGGTTGATTGTTCTCTCCTCTGAAACCAAGACAACGTTGTTGTGATTTGGGGCTCTATAAATAAAATTAAATTTTGCGTTGTCCTGTTTTATTGCTTATTTGTGGTTCCCCGAGACATTTAAGCCATAAAGATTCCATCTTCACATCTAAAAGTCATGGTAAAATAGAAGTATTTTGCCATAAAATGTATAAGGTAATGAATGATTAATTTCATCAATTAACAACCCAACACATTACAGGTACTTTAGATCATTACATGCTTTGGATCAACAGTAGAAATTTGTGTCTTTGGGTTATAATTAATGTTTTGTCACTCGTGTTGTAATTTTGATTATGTAGAATGAACAAAATTAGTTTTGCATGGTTTGATTTGCAGACACTTGCAAATGCAAGTGGCTGCATTCTTCCACTTAAAATTCTTGTGAATTTTTTGCAATTGCCTTCATATATAAATTAAAAGCAGACTGTGAAATAACCTGCCTCACTCCGCTCCCAATTTGTGCCTTGTTGCTCGAGCAGTTTAATGAAGCTTTCATATGTAGAGAAACACCCTTTTGTTCTGCACGTTTTCAGTCTGCTGAGAAAATGTGGTATCTTTATCTTTGTATTACCAATTGCAGTCAAAAATAAGAGCTTGAGTGATTGAAAAGGCTGGCATGAATTAAACATACAGGTGCTCAGCTGGAAGTAAGTGGATCAAACAAAGTGTGCATAAGAGTAGAACATTATGTTGATTACATTAGTCACATGAAAAGGGGAAATATACTGAAAAAGGAAGTAAAATAAAAATCACAGCAGCTCTGCAGGACAAAGGCTTAAAAATACTCCAATTTTAACTTTAAATTTGGGTTGTCCAAATGAAGGCAATTCATACAGGGTCTGCCCCGCCTTCACCCAATGCAGCTGGGATAGGCCCCCAGTGACCCCCATGACCCTAGTGAGGATAAATATTTAATTGTGATTAATAAAAATGAATCTATAGGAACCCTGTGATTAATCTGAGGAAAAATTTGAATAATTTGAGAGCATTCATTTAAATCTTAATCCTTTTTCTTCCATTTAAAAAAATATATATCTGTACTGCTCATTGGCATTGCAGAGGTGAAGTAGAAGTAACTATGATTCATAGTTAAGTTTACAAATGACCATGGACTCTTCATGGCCTCAGATAACTGTGACCAATAAATCGACTGATGACTAAACAAACAAAACTAAACACCTGAGCTATGACACTAAAAGTTAATTTGCTTTTAAAACTAAATATTTTCCATTAAAAACTGTATCTGTCTCCTTTGATCATCTCTCTGAAATGTAATCTCTGATCTGTAATATTTTTGTGTGGGGAAAAATGTATTAGCACTATGTTGTGCTGCTTTGACTCATTCAAAACACAATACGTTTCTGTAGTGACAAACAAAGTGACTCAGATGACCTGCAATTATAATCCAGTTTCAGGTGAAATGGGGGGGGGGGTTTCAATGCAAAGCTTCCAGTAGTTCATGGGTGGACTGACCTACAAACTACAATGACATAATAATGGAACACTGAGTGAATGAAATTATGTGTTATTTGAAATTGTGTAACAGCATTTTTCTGAGGGATGTGCATCTCTTAATTGAACACAATCACAGAGTTCGACCTGGAGTATAATTATTGAGATAAAGTGCTATTCTGACCCATCCGTACCTACATCATTT
Source organism: Siphamia tubifer (assembly GCA_020466265.1). Taxonomy (NCBI): domain Eukaryota; kingdom Metazoa; phylum Chordata; class Actinopteri; order Kurtiformes; family Apogonidae; genus Siphamia; species Siphamia tubifer. Next base: position 49,530,015 of record CM035794.1, on the reverse strand, counting down.
CTATTTAAAACAGCCAATTGAACTGTCAGTTATGGCACCGCTCCATCTCTATATGTAGAAACAAATAGCTGTATAGTTTTCTTTCCAGGGATGCTGCATCCTACAAGGGTAAAAGCATCCCCCAGAGTTTTTGGCAAGATCGGCTTCTCTTTTGTTTTACACTGACACCTGTGTTTTACCCCTGTTTTCTCTCGCTACTTTGTCCTTGTTTTAAGGGAGAAAGGCTGACTGATTGGGGTGGACAGATGACTATTCAAGTTTGGGCTAGAGCCAATCCCAACCTCCTCTGGTTTTCCTGCCCAAGGTCGATGGTGGAAGAAGGGTAAGAGGTGTCATTCCATCTCCCAGAGGTGCAATTCACAGCAGCAGACAAGCAAAACACCTGAACTGTTGAGAAGTGATTTAAGACCTTGCAGTGTACTTGTCTTGTTGTGCAACTTTTACAAGTGTGTAAGGTGCTGGTTACATATCATCAGCTTTTGTTCTGTACATATGTATCCAGCATACTGGTTATGTAACACACATGATGAAACAAGTTATAAAACTAATTGATCAGTGAAGAAAAACAAGCAGGTAGGGAAGGCAGGATGTGTCACCCATGATAGACATTACAACACTGCAGTATAATATGTCCTTCTCAACAGGTAATAATGTATGTGATCATGTGGAAATAAAGGTAGTGTGGAGGAAAAGCAATTAAATACTATAAATATAATTACATATGCTGTATAGCTTACACAAAATCCTCTTTTCCTCCTGCAGTTTATTGTTTTGTAGCTTCAAATGGCAAGAAATAGAGAGTTGCATAGTTAGGAAGAAAACAGATAATTGGTCTCAGAGGATGTGATTCAGGATCTGAACTTTGTTATGAGAAATCTTTATGCTGTTTTAAGATGTACACTGTCAGCGGCGCAGTTGGCAGTAAGCCCAGTTTGATTTTTCTTTTTTCTTCTTCCTTTGTACACTTTACTTTTGTAACACACTCACGACTACCCAAATATGTCAAAACTTAAGTGCAGTACATTATTGGAAGTATAGTTGCAGACATAAATTTCTCATCTCCCCTCGTCATGAAACAAACATGAAAGCAAATTTTAGATCTTTTAACATCCATGCCAAGTCCTCATCATCAGTCCCTCTGCCTGACTTCATCCAAATGGATGATATGTTACAGCTTTATAATGACCACACTTAGATTTGAATCTTCATATTATTCCAAACATTAGACACAAGAATGTAAGATCATTTCCTGTGGCATTTTTGAGTCCAAGAAGTAGATTTCAATTAGTCTCTGAACATGTACGATGTAAGAATTCCTTCAGGGCATTTCATTGTTAGTCATGTGTGAGTGAATGCATTTTATCCTGAACCTGCATTATTAATGTCTCTGGGATTTCTCTAACCCCATTGTATTTGCATCCATTCATAATTAATATATGATGTATGAAAATAATTAGACATATATTCAAAGTAAATTAAATAATAAGCAGGCATGGCCACCTGTTGTCCTGTGGTGCAGGTGTTCATTCACATATGAATGAACATATGTACATACGTATGTCTGACAGAGAAATTAGAATCAGAATCTCTGTTGTGGTGTAATGTTTATGATTGGCAGTTGCTCAAAACCACTAGAGAAACATTGCACCAATCACCAAAGATGGTTTGTCTTCACCTTTGCATGAATGTCAGAAGCTTCAGGGCAAGATTACTAGAGAGGCTTTGGGGGAATCTAGTTAGTCAATTTTGACATTTGATTTCCATAAAACATAAGACACATCCCTGTAGGCTGACCTGAGTGAAAATGCGAAAATATTTCCAATCAGATTTTATGTGGTGCAATTTCATATAATGGGCTCTTTACCATTTTCTTCAGCTCTCTTTTATATTTATACGTATTTCTTTTTGTATAATGAGGGCACATAAACAACAAAACACCCTCTGCACTGTAAATAATTACACACAATTGTTGAGAATTTGTAATACCAGCCTTTAAGGTCAGGAAATATGACAGAAACAGTTTTTCTTGTCTGCATATGAGCATCTCTTATCTTGCATGTGTTATCAAATACTGTATAAAGCTGCAAGTTGAACAGTAACAGTGCATTGCTGATGGTGCTATATATTAGCATATACACTATGATGATGTACTGCTTTTCTCAGCTCTCAGTCAATTGACAGGGGAGAGGAAGCCCTTCAGTCTGACTATATCCCTCTTTGTCCTTGTGTGTCAAGAATTTCGAAGCATGGACAACAGTCTATTGCTGAAAGAGTAACTCATGGATCTGGTTCTTTGGTTTTGAATAGCGATGATGTTGTTAAATGTCGAGCCTCTACACCACCTGTATACACATTGAAAAACTTTCAAGGAGTTTTTAATTTATGCAATAACCATTTTCATACAGATACAATGCTGTAATAGATTCCACTGATCAGTTTAGATTTCTAGTGGTTTCTGAGGACTGTGTATTTTGCACACTGTACTGTATGTCTTGACCAGTGTTGTGTAACTTACTTGCAAACTGTATTATGTTGCAGCAGTTTTTCAACCATCTGTGGTCACCTGCAATTTCTAGTAATTGATAAACAAACAAAAAACACAATTACATATATATATATATATATATATATATATATATATATATATATATATATATATATATATATATATATATATATATATATATATATATAGTGGGGTGAGAGAGACAGTCACATACTGTACATGAAAGTGAAGGTGATATTTGATATTGTTTGACACAGCACAAGTTTAAGAAATAAAATAAAATACAATTGTGTTTATGTACCTTGTACATATATCAAAAGGATAACACAAAAAGCTCAAATCAGCTTATTTCCATTGTGGTTCTTGAATTACAAGAAAAACACTCTATAAAACTGTATGCAAGACTAAAATCGATTTAGTGTACAATGAGTGTATACGCTGGAGCACCGTGGTACTGTTTATCTGTCAAATGTTCATTGTGGTCAGATCCTGCAGCTCTTTCATAATTCATAGTTTGAGTTATTGCTTGTTCAGTATTAATTGTCAGCCTCGTACATACAAACTGGACTGACTGTACATATCCTGACCAAGGGAAATAAAATTCTCTCTTTGTGCAGTAATAATCTAGTAATAATCTCTGTCCATAATAGTACATATAATATAGTCTAAATGTTGTCTAAAATTAACATTTATTTTCAATATAGTATTCCATGATCAAATACCTATTTATTTTCAATAATAATAATAATAATAATAATAATAATAATAATAATAATAATAATAATAATAATAATAATAATAATAATAATAATAATAATAATAATAATAATAATAATAAACTCTCCATTTTGAATAACTGGGGTCATCAGAAATTTGGGATGTGAAAATGGGGTTATGAGCCACAAAAAATTGGGAACCAGTGCATTATAGATTACTTGTTACTGTTATTTAACAAGTATATTTGGTAGAAGTGTTGACCTCATATGTGCAAATGTTGTGAAGAAACTAGTTATAAAAGGGAACTATAATGAATATAAAGATCGTTTTACAGGATTAAAATTCAAGCTTTATGAACTATTAGGGTCCAAATACACAAATAAAGGAACCAAAGACTCATAAAACTGTGTCCAGCAAAATGTGACCCCTTTATGGTCACACTTTTTTGCTGTTTTTATTTGTGTAATTAAATTATGGCCAAAAACTATGTCGTAATAGAATAAATATATATAATAAAATATTATAGAAAATTGTTTTGTAATGCTTTATAGTACTACATTAGCACAAAAAGTAATCTGTTACTGTAGTGCATTTTTTTTGTAACACTTTAATCCCAACACTGGTCTTGACATACTAAGTGCCTTCACTCAGAGAAACAACACCAGTGAATGAAAAACAGGGGAAAAAGCAGCAATATGTGCATATATACTGGTGCATAAATTCAGCTATGTTCAGTCAGCACCCAGCTAAAGGTGAACAGTGAGCAGAAAGACCTTCAGACTCACTTTTCCCTTCTTTATCACTATGTGTGGAGAATCCACAAGCATTAACAACAAAACTGTTGCCTGAGAGCGTGTCCCAGGGGTCTGATTAACTCCATGGACCCCGGCTCTGTCACTGGAATGGCCCTCTAAGGCTCGAGCCCAGTGCTCAGGGGCAATTGTTCTTTGTGTTGTACTTTGTGTGTCTTGGCTATCACAAGACGCCTATTTATGGTATAAAATATCTCTGCTATCTGTACACATGTGTCTGCAGAATCACTCCTAGGTTCATGTCTTGAAAAGTGTTATGTCCAGGAGGTTATTCTATTGTTTGAGTGTTTGAGAATGAAAGTATTCGCTGATTATAAAATGCTAAATCTCTCACAAAGCCAGCACAGAGCATGAAAGCATAAAAGGAGATTTTTAGCCTATGTTTGGGTTATTTTCCACCACAACCATTGTAAAAATATGAACCAACTGCTTTTTATCACTTTACTGTGAAGTAAATGTATTTTAAACATGTTTGAGACCAAGATGAGGTGTGAAGATGTGAAAATCAATACTTTGATAAAGGCTAAATAATGGATAAAGTGAAAAACGCATAATGTGAAAGAAGTGACAATTGAAAAACAGTCACAGAATTCACTTGGCAGTGGTATGAAGCATGTTAATACGTTTCAAGCCTCCCCCTTCACTCACTCACTCACTCACTCACTCACTCACTCACTCACTCACTCACTCACTCACTCACTCACTCACTCACTCACTCACTCAGTCAGTCAGTCAGTCAGTCAGTCAGTCAGTCAGTCAGTCAGTCAGTCAGTCAGTCAGTCAGTCAGTCAGTCAGTCAGTCAGTCAGTCAGTCACTCACTCACTCACTCACTCACTCACTCACTCACTCACTCACTCACTCACTCACTCACACTGTTGTCATCAGCCTTGATTCTAACCACACTGTTGTTCATTTGTCCCATTTTTGTGTACAGCACTTTGGTTTCTCCTGTGGATATTTTTAAATGTGCTATATAAATACATTTGATTGATTGATTGATTGATTGATTGATTGATAATACCCAAACAGCCACTATATATATTCTGAACCACTAATCCTATTAATCCACATAAATATTAGGTGTAAAATACAGTTTGTCACCTTCTCATGGTCTTCAGATATGACCAGGTGAACAGTCAGAGGCTCAGTAGTGAATGTGGAAACATTGTCTTTGACAACATTGATTCATCAGTTAAACCCATGGAGTTTAGTAATTGACAGTGGATAGGCTTTTTATGTTTAGTAAAAAAATTTTTTACTGGAGAACTCACAATTTGTTCAATATTCTCGGTTTTTGATTTTATTTTAACCTATGTTAACATATAGATGATAAAATTAAACATAGTAAAACCAGATTTTCACAGAAAAATGCAAAATGCAGAGGACAATGTTATAATAAATGGTGAAAAATTGCTTAAGTAAAGTTAAATGGAGAGAAAAAAAGAATTTTCAAAGTGACATAAAAGTAGCCCTGGGTCTATATGGGTTAAGTGATCTATAAAGACATGACACTTCTGTAGAAAATAAAGCCAGTGATGCCTCAGAGTGGTCTATTCATAGGTGTTTCCAGACAGGTAGGGGAGTTAAATATGTGACTGACATTCTTTAAGATGCAACCTGAATCTGACTGTACTCCTCTACTCTGTGTCTTAACAAGGAAGCTTCACTGTCTAAAGTAGCTTCACATTTCCACAACAGCACAAAGCAACATACAGTACTACAGTAGCACATCTATAGTTACATTTAGTTTTTAGTTTTGGACTGAGAAGCAGGAGTTGCAGAATAAAGATTCTGTTTTCCCCTTGTGATTTCAGTTCCTGCAGCTTTAATGGTGGGGTACACATGTCATAGACATGTCATTTACTGCAACTGAAAAGTCAGTCAAATGTTTATATACAATGGGAATTAGACATTTTTGAATCAGGTATCAAATGGAAATCAGTAAGACATTCCAAGAACTGTTGGTTTAAGAAACAAAAGAAACAAAAAAAAAATGATCTGGATGACCAGCAACTTCTGGAATGGTGGTTAAACCAAGTTCAGGAATTGTTTAGTCAGACTCCACATTGAATATTTATAATAAATTTGAAGCACTCTAATATTACCATCCCCCAGAATCTTTCATTTGAAATTTGTAGAATAAAATATTGTATGTTCAAGGTGAATCCCATTTTACTACTTTACATTGGACAGCGTCATGACATTTTGGACATGAAGTCAAACGGTGCAGTGCAAGTTCCTTCCAAACTCTACTACATTACAGATTACTTGTTACTGTTGGGGGCAAGCAGAGTGAATTACACCAGTTTTGACTGCAACTAACTTTAAAATACGGCCTTGACAGTACATTTCAGGATGTGGTGCATCCCTGGGACCAATAATTTTAGATCTGAAATAAACTGTTTAAAAAATTTATCTATTGGGAAAAAGAAAGGTTTCATGACCCACTTGCCTCTGGTGTGGGGTAAGCTGCGCCTTTGGGGACAATACATTTGGGTAAATTGTACACTGTTGCAGTAAAACAGAATATTTTAATCTCATGAACTGGAATGCGATATAAAAGCTTGACAAAATCAATTAAAAAAATATTAATTTAAGGCTTATTTAGATACCATTACAATATTCAATTAACCTCCCCATGGTACAGTGCTGATACATGCTCCCCAAGCATGCAGAACAGCCTCTTTTCACTTGCGCAACATAATCAAAATAAGGAATATTCTGTCTAAAAATTATGCAGAAAAATTGATTCATGCATTTATTACATCTAGATTAGACTATTGTAACTCCTTACTTGTAGCATGTCCTAAATTTTCCCTAAAAACCTTTCAACTGGTTCAAAATGCAGCAGCAAGATTATTAACAGGATCAAAACACATCACCCCTGTGCTCCAAACCCTTCACTGGCCTCCAGTTGTGTTTAGAATTAAATTTAAAATCCTCCTCCTTACATATAAAACAATTAATAGTATGGGCCCCTCTCATCTTAAAGATGATCTGGTTCTGTACCAGCTCAATAAAACCCTTCATTCTCAGAAAGCAGGTCTACTGTAAGTTCCCAGGGTCTGTAAAAGTACAGCAGGAGCTAGAGGCTTAAGTTACCATGGTTACCGTCTAATGGACTCAGCTTCCACTTAATAGCAAAGAAGCCGACACAGTCTCTACATTTAAAATTAGGTTGAAAATGTTCCTGTTTGAGAAAGCCTATGGTCAGGTTAGTTAAAAACAGACTGATGTCACAGTAAGTTTATTTGCAAAGAGTGCAAAAACGGCGACTCATGAAAGGTATTGTAAGCTTATTAGGAGGGGGCCCAGGACAAACCATTTAAACTACAATATAAAACATATACATACATATACATATATACATACATACATACATACATACATACATACAGTACATACATACTTACATACATAATACAAACATAGATAAGTACATGAATACATTCATTGATACATACTTATAAATATGAACACAGGAGATTATTTTTTAAATTATTTTTAAACATGTGGAGGGAGTGAGCAGCTTTTATACTAGGGTCTAGTTTGTTCCAAATCTGTAGACCATGACACACCACACTGAGGTTGGTAACTGCAAGGCTTCCTCTTTTTTTTTTTAACCAATGATAATATGTTTATTTTTTTGTGCCGTGTGTATATGACCTCGAGGTGACTGGAGAGGCTGACTCTGAGAGTTTTATGTTTAACTTGTTGATTACTCTGTATATAGTACATGTGTTATGGTAGATATTGAATTCAGGAAGCTTCAGTAGGTTGTAACATATAAAGAGTGGATTAGTGAGGGCATTTAAGTCAACCCCAGCATTCTAGCCTTGGGAGCTGTTTTTTCTCTTTTTTTTTTTCTTCTGGCAATAATGTTAAACCAACACAAAGGCTCCAATAGCCTTGAAAGAGGTGATCTCTTCAACCTAACTTTTGTGAAGCAGGAAGCAAATAACTTTTGACACTTGTGATTTACCTGTGCTGTTTGAGTCATGTTTACAAAATCAGTCCCTCCAGAAAAACGCAGTCATGTGACTGTATAATTCAATCCATAATTAAGCAAATAGTGCACATTACTCAAAAATAGAGCATAAACACTGCATAAAATGTGCAAAACACTCAATTCAATTCAATTTTATTTATAAAGCCCTAAATCACAACAAAGTCGTCTCAGAGGGCTTTACAAAAACACAATCAACTACAGAAATACATGAAAAGTCCCAGGCATCCCCTGTCCTTAGACCCTCCTTCTCGGCAAGAAAAAACTTCAAAACCCAGTGGGAAAAATAAGAAATCTTGAGGAGAACCACATTGAAGGAGAGATCCACTCCCATGGACGGACAGGCTATAGATGAACGTCCATGTATAAATGCAGGAAGGGGGGCTGGTCCAGACAGGCAGGGGCGGTGGTCCGGGGTCACAGGTCGGCACAGGCGAGATGCTGCAGATCCTGTCGTCCATGGCTCCCGTGCAGACACTGTCAGGAGAGCCACCACTCTCCCCAGGGGGGGAGGGGGGAAAGGGGACACCAGGTGACTAGTCATGAACAGACTTGGTATGAAAGATAGGTTGTAAAAATTACAGAAACAGGTGTGAGGGAGAGAAAGAGAAGAAAGAACTCAGTGTCTGTACTTCCCCCAGCATTCTAACTCCTAGGGCAGCCTAGACTGAACTGTGACTGATACATCATGTATACATGATGTATGAGTCACATAATTTTTAACTAACCTGACCATAGTCTTTCTCAAACAGGAATGTTTTAAGCCTAATTTTAAATGTAGAGACTGTGTCGGCATCTTTAATATTAAAGGGAAGCTGATTCCATAAGACAGGGGCCTGATAACTAAAGGCTCTAGCTCCTACTGTACTTTTAGAAACCCTAGGAACTTTCAATAAACCTGCATTCTGAGAACGAAGGGTTCTATTAGGCTGGTACGATACCAGATCATCTTTAAGATAAGAGCGGCCCATACCATTAATGGTTTTATATGTAAGGAAGAGGATTTTAAATTTAATTCTAAAATCAACTGGTAGCCAGTGAAGGGTTTGGAGCACAGGGGTGATGTTTTCTCTTCTATTTGATCCTGTTAATAGTCTTGCTGCTGCATTTTGAACCAGTTGAAAGCTTTTTAGGGAATATTTAGGACACGCTACAAGTAAGGAGTTACAATAATCTAATCGTGATGTAACAAATGCATGAATTAATTTTTCTGCAGTCGTTTTAGACAGAATATTCCTAATTTTGGCTATGTTGCACAGGTGAAAGAAGGCTGTTCTGCATGTTTGGTTAATATGCATTTTGAATGAAAGATCTGGATCAAATAAAACTCCTAAATTTTTAACTGTGGCACTGGGTGTTACACTTAAGTTGTCCAGAGTAACTATCTGGTCAGTTAGGGAGTCTCTCGCATTTTTAGGACCAATTATAAGGACTTCAGTTTTTTCAGGGTTCAATAAAAGATAATTGGCACTCATCCACATTTTTATGTCTTGTACACAAGTACTTAGTTTATCTATTTGTCTGGTCTGATCAGGTTTAATCGATAAATATAGCTGTGTGTCATCCGCATAACAATGAAAATTAATGCCATGATTTCTAATGATGTTACCTAAAGGGAGCATATATAGTGTAAACAAAATAGGCCCAAGGACTGACCCTTGGGGCACGCCATAATTAACTCTGGAGGACTGCGATGATTGTTGGTTGATGTGAACAAATTGGTAGCGATTAGATAAATATGATTTAAACCAGCAGAGGGCTGCTCCTCTAATACCTATATCACATTCTAATCTCTGCACTAAGATACTGTGGTCAATGGTGTCGAAGGCTGCACTAAGGTCTAATAACACCAGGACCGATCCGATGTCAGCGGCTAATAATAAGTCATTAGTAACTTTAACTAACGCCGTTTCAGTGTAAATTATATTTAGGACAGTGCTAATAATTAGGGGCAGAATCTCTTTAAAGAGTTTTGTTGGGATTGGATCTAAGAGGCAGGTGGCTGATTTGGAAGACATGATAATAGATATGACATCACTTTGGTCTACAGTGGTGAAATTATTTAGTGTTACAGAGGGATTTATTAAAGGGCCTAGGTTTGAAAGCGCTACTTTTTCTGATCTAATGTTTGGGAGAAATGTGTCTATTTTCTCTCTAATAATTGATATTTTATTGTTAAAGAACTGCAGGAAATCATCAGAATGGAGCGTGGATGGAATAACTGGTTCCACGGAGGTGTGGCTGTTTGTCAGTCTGGCTACAGTAATGAACAGGAATCTAGGGTTATTCTTGTTTTCTTCTATTATGGATGAGTAATATCTAGTTTTGGCTGTACGCAAAGCTTGCTTTTGCTATTTTTCCAGGCATTGAGAGAATCTTCTGAGTTGGATCGCCGCCATTGCCTCTCTAATTTACGTGTTGCTTCTTTAATGGAGCGGGTGTCAGCGTTGTACCATGGGGAGGTTAATCTAATCTTAGTAGTTTTTAACTTGAGGGGGGCAACTATATCTAAAGTAGTTTGTAGTGTGAGCATGGTACTATCAACTAACTCATCACTTATACTGGGACTAAATGTGTCCTTTACATAATCACATGACACAGAAAATATGGTTCACCTGATTTCATAATTCTTACATTTCTTCACATAAAGTTTCAAAACTATTGTTGTAATGTTGTAATATGCAACGTGCAACATCATCAGCTTCAACAGCCACAGAAAGCAAAGAAGATAAAAAAAAAATGAAGCTCAATGGTTGAAAAATATATCCAGGGATCAGTAACCTGCAGCTCTTTCATCTTTATCATATGGCTCTGATTGTATTGGGAAACTAAATTTAAAAAAGGATTTAATTAAAGTGTATTGTATTTGTGTTAGTTCTTTTTTATTATTTTAGCTATAAATTGGAAGATTATTGTGATCTTGAAATGTTAAAAAAATACATTTTATTGTTTTTCGTCACTCAAAATAAATGTTATACTCACAGAAGCTGTATACCCACCAAAATCTGTCACAATTTTCAATCCCAGCAAGACCAAGGTATGGAGAAATATAAGAAAAGAAAAATATATGAAAAACTGGTGATGGACCTGGACCCTAACGCACTGGTGATGTTTATGAACCTGGACCTGAACACACAGTGCATGAGTCCAGAGTGCAGGGAAATAATTTTGAAGTCAATATTTTTATATACCACCAACAATTTTGGTATGGCTTAATTTGATCCTAGTAGAGGAATAACATGTTGCTATTCATTTTTAGCCATGGTCATTTTTAATTAATGCGTGACACACAGTTAGAATTGTACTATTCGTCACCCACCAATATATGCTTGTCTGGTTCTCATTAGTGGCTGCACTCCACCAAATTTCAAACTGAGATCTCACTCTTTTTCAGTGTTCACTGCAGGATTTCAAACCCTGAAAACAGCAGTGGTCTTTATTGATGTTTACATTAACTCGGCAGAATCTGTGGAGAATCCCTCATTTAACGCTCCAGCCAGGATCAAAGTGTAGAAAATATAAACTGTTGTATATATTCTACACCTGCACAGACTATTGCATTTGCTGTTTCCATGGATTGTGAATGAGAAAGGTATTTTTTTGTCAAAGGTGAGGCTTATTAGGTAATGTTCGATAGAGTCCTAACAATCCCATGTCAGCTGCTATGGTAGTCACATAGGCTGTATGTAGCCTAATTAGTGGACGGAAGAACTGCCATTCATTGGTTTCTGGACAGCCATTTTAAAGCGAGTACTTATTAATTTGGCCACAGCTATGTTGGATTTCTTTTTAGCCATTAGTTACCATATTTGGATAAAAGGGGTGGAAATGATGGAGCCTGAGGATGCCAGAAGTGAGCTAATGTAATCTAAATCTAAATACAAGTACAGTAGAGCCAAGGTACAGAGTAAATATGTTTTATTAAACAAACTGAAAGTCCAAAAGCCAAACTCGGCAAGCTGTTGGACAGGTCTGCTAATAACAGCCTGACAAAGTCTTGTGACAAAGTAAAAAAAAACATACAAAGTTTAAAAAAGGGTGATACGGTGGTGCAGTAAGAAGGTCCTGGGTTCAATTCCAGCATCAGTCAGTGGGATCTTTCCACCATCCACCGACATGCACTGACAGGATATTTGGTTAATTTAAATTTGTCTCTATGTATATGTTGCCCTGCAATGAATTGGTGACTTGTCCAGGGTGTACCCCACCTTTGCCCATACATAGCTGGGATAGGCCCCATGCGACCCCCGTGACCCTAGTATAAAGGGGGTTCAGAATAAAGCGGGTTCAGAAAATGAGATAAGATAAAGTTTTTAAAAAGTTAATTTATTTTATCATCCCCATAGGTAGTTTCTGCATTTTACCCAAATGAAAACATTAATTCACTACCTTGTATTAACATATAGTTGACATTAGGAGCAATTAGCTAAAACAGAATCTTCATCAACACCATGGTTTGGGGCACTGACTTTTGTTTGTCCTAAAATGTTATTAATGCATAAAGTATTAGAAGCTCCAAACAAAATGGATGAAACCAAACTGACTCCTGCAAAAATGGTTTGATTTAATATTGGTGGATAGAAATTCGGTGTCCCTCTATGAGAGCCAGGGATTTTTGGAACCACCTCCAGCAGCCCTCAGCCGTATTCCAACTTTAAGATACTTCAGCATTGGCTGCATTTCAAAGACAAGGTCCTTGCCCCTGTGGTCGCACTGACAGAAGTATTTTGGTTCGGTTTACACAACATTACATGACATACATGTCTGGTAAATGATTCACTCTATTCACTCATGACCCTTTTTCAACACTCACCTACAGTATATAGCATACATTTTTAATGTGTGGGGTACCAGATAGACGGCAGTGTAAATCCTTAGACATCAGGAAGTGATGACATGGAGCAGGTGGCATTATGTGGGTAAAAGCCTTCCTAGGTTATGCGTGATTATAGTGATACAGTGCATTTTGGGGATTTGCATACATGTTGTTTTTATGTTTTAATCTAAAGAAACCATAACCATAACACTGTGTGTGACTGGTTTAAAATGAGAATATGTAGGAGACCAACAGATCCTATAGCGTAAATGAACCTCCAATGACAGTCTGATGTGGAGGAGGACTTGGTGTGATTTGTATGCACTTGTATGGCAGTATTAAGAGAAGTGTATATATATATATATATATATATATATATATATATATATATATATATATATATATATATATATATATATATATATATATATATAAGCGACAGAAATCCTTAGACATAAATCCTTAGACATCAGGAAGTGGTCTACACCACTGACTTTGGTGCGGAAGGTTGCCGGTTCGAATCCCAGGTGTGCCCTTAGGCAAGGCACTTTACGCTATACATGCCTATACCTCACGATGAGCGATACAATAAATAGAGTCATACCGGCTCGGACGGCGCCCGGGACAACAAGGTCCGCGTTAGGGGTTGAGGAACCAGGACACCCTGATTTTAAATTGGCTACTGGAACAAGACATTCATGGAACAGGGCAGAGAACATGGTACTGATGGAGTGTTACTACGGGAGTAACCCCAGTGAGAGAGGGTACATGCAGAGGATGTGGGAGAAATGGTTGCTTCGAAACCCCACATCCTCACTGACTAAGAAACAGCTCCTAGCTCAGTGTTCGAATATCCGCAATAAGAGGTTGCTATCACAGCAAGAGATCGATGAGGTACAGCGTTGTACCTCATCCACGGTACAAAGATGCTACGGCAAAGGGGAGCCAGGACGACAGGTCAGCTTGGGGGTGGTTTCACCACCACCCCCAAATATCGAGATTGGGTACCAAGCCCCAGAAAGACTAGCAAGACAAGCTGACCTGAGAAAGAGAATCATGAAATCCTGGGGGAACACAATAGTGCCCTGCACGGGCCTATTATCTGGGCCCGAGCCCGGCCCTGGCCCGAGGGGGTGGAGCCCCAGCCCGGCCCGGTCCGACAGGCTTTCAGAATTCTCAGGCCCGAACCCGGCCCGGCCCGACTTTTTTTGTTTGTTTGTTTTAACCTCCCATAAGAATGTTTTATCGTGATAGAACGCTATATTCATTGAGCGCGTTCGTAAATTAAATCTGCCGCTCTGAAAATGGGATAACGCTCTGCAGTTAGAAAAAACAGCATTCTATTTTTTCTGTGAACAACGGTTTCTGACAGATCAATGTGGACATAAAAGAGCAGGTTAAAATAGGGGCTGATGTTTTGATCAGCAGCTTGAGAACTCGGTCTGTGACCGCTGCTGGATCCGCCACATACCCGTTCAAAATGTGATGAACCTGTTTTTTTGCTGTCATATCTTGAAGGGTTGTAATAAGTTGAAACTTAGTCCAGAACGGAGATTTTCCCTTAGTGTTGTTCACTCTCTTCAATTCACCATTTTCAACTTTGTTTTTATGTCGTTCTCCATGTTTGTGGTGGGAGTCGGGAAGTTGCGCGAATCGGATAGTCAGGGAGGCTTCCGTATGCCCATATAAGGGAGGTGCCGGTGCCGGGGAGAGCAGCAGCTGCTGCGTTCAATTGTTTCCATTTAAACACAACACGGGTTTTTTTTTAAATAATTAAATTGAAAAATAAAAGTGCCCGAGCCCGGCCCGGCCCGTGTCCGAGGTAATTATACGGTCGTCGGCCCGAAGCCCGGCCCTCGGGCCTAGGGCTCCGGTGCAGGACTCTAGAACACAACTACCTACTTGCCAAGGCTAAAGAACAAAGTACCAGACCAGTCTCTACATGAGTCTCTACTTGAGTCTCTACTTGAGGACCTGAACACTGCACTGCAAACTGTCCCTACCACTACCATCACTGAGCAGCAACCGTAATCCTAGAGATGCTTGGCTACAAGATGAACAGCCAGAGCAGCCAGAAGGCCCCATGGAGGAGAAGGCTAGAGGCAAAGATCATGGCAGCACAGAGAGAAGTCAGTGTTTTAACAGAACTAAGCAGAGGTGTGAATCTGAGGAAAGAACTGCCCAAGAAATACAACAAACTGTCCACAGCTGAGGCACTGGAGACTGCTAAGCAAAGGCTCACAGCACTAGCTACCCGCCTAAAGAGATACACAAGAGAGGTAGAGGCCAGGAGAATAAACCAGGTATTCTCCACCAACCTAGCTAAGGTCTACTCTCAATGGCAGGGGGGCAAGGTGACAACGGACCCACCTAGGGCTGAGACTGAGCAATACTGGAAGAGCATCTGGGAGAAGGAGGCAACACATAGCACCAATGCCCAATGGCTGACAGACTTACAGGCAGAGCACAGCCAACTCCCAGAACAAGACCCAGTAGTCATCACGCTAGCAGACATCCAAACCAGAGTGTCCAAAATGAAGAGCTGGACAGCACCAGGGCCCGACATGATTCATACCTACTGGCTTAAGAAACTGACAGCACTCCATGAACGCCTAGCAGCACAGATGAACCAGCTGCTGATATCGGGAAACCACCCAGAGTGGCTAACCCAGGGCCGGACAGTCCTCATAATGAAGCAGATGCTCTGTCGCCCCTGCTGTTCTGCATAGGCCTAAACCCCCTCAGCCAGATCATCTCAAAGAGTGGCTTCGGATACCAGTTCCGAAGTGGAACATCCATCAACCACTTCCTCTACATGGATGACATCAAGCTGTATGCCAAGAATGAGCGTGACATTGATTCCCTAATTCACCTCACCCGGATCTACAGCAAAGACATTGGGATGTCATTCGGACTAGATAAATGTGGGCGGATGATATCTAGAAGAGGAAAGGTGATCACAACTGAAGGGGTTGACCTACCTGAAGGGAACATCACAGATGTGCAGGAAAGTTACAAATACCTAGGGATCCCACAGACAAATGGTAATCATGAGGAGGCAGCTCGGAAGTCAGCCACAGCCAAATACCTACAGAGGGTAAGGCAGGTCCTGAAAAGTCAGCTGAACGGCAAAAATAAGATCCAGGCCATTAACACCTATGCCCTGCCAGTAATCAGATACCCAGCTGGGCTAATATCCTGGCCACTGGAAGAGATACAAGCCACTGATATCAAGACAAGGAAACTCCTTACCATGCATGGAGGGTTCCACCCCAAGTCCAGTGTCCTGAGGCTGTACACTAAGTGAAAGGAAGGGGGCCGAGGACTAGTAAGTGTCAGAACTACTGTCCAGGAGGAAACGGCGAACCTCCAGGAATACATCAAGAAAATGGCCCCCAATGACCAACTGCTAAGTGAATGCCTAAGGCAACAAAAGCCCAGTAAGGTCGAGGAACCAGAGGGGCTATCATGGAAGGACAAACCCTTGCATGGCATGTACCATCGACAAATTGAGGAAGTGGCTGATATGGAAAAGACATACCAGTGGCTGGAAAAGGCTGGACTAAAGGACAGCACAGAGGCGCTACTCATGGCTGCACAAGAACAAGCCCTGAACACCAGAGCAATAGAGGCCGGGGTCTACCACATCAGACAGGACCCCAGGTGTAGGCTGTGTAGAGAAGCCCCTGAAACAGTCCAGCACATCACAGCAGGGTGTAAGATGCTGGCAGGCAAGGCATACATGGAGAGGCATAACCAAGTAGCGGGCATACTGTACAGGAACATCTGTAAAGAGTATGGACTGGAGGTCCCAGGGTCAAGATGGGAGAACCCCCCAAAGGTGACAGAGAACAAACAGGCCAAGATCCTGTGGGACTTCCAGATCCAGACTGACAAGATGGTGATGGCCAATCAGCCTGACATAATGGTGGTGGATAAACATGAGAAGACAGTGGTGGTGATAGATGTAGCAGTCCCCAGTGATAGCAACATCAGAAAGAAAGAACATGAGAAGCTTGAGAAATACCAAGGGCTGAAAGAGGAGTTAGAGAAAATGTGGAGTGTGAAGGCAACAGTGGTACCAGTAGTGATCGGAGCACTAGCGGCATAGACCCCCAAGCTGGGAGAATGTCTCCAGCAGATACCAGGAACAACATCAGAGATCTCTGTACAAAAGAGCGCATTGCTAGGAACAGCTAAGATCCTGCGCAGAACCCTCAGGCTCCCAGGCCTCTGGTAGAGGACCCGAGCCTGAAGGAGACACCGCCCACGTGGGGCGAGAGGAAATTATTTTATATATATATATATATATATATATATATATATATATATATATATATATATATATATATATATATATATATTTGTTCTTTTTTGTCTGGACTTTCTCTCTTGTACTGGAGTCTGTAGAAGCATAACCCAGACTTGTCTCCTTGTCTGTTAATGCATGTGATGATACAAAACTTAGCAGTTTAACTAAATAAGCCCCATAAAATAACAGGTAGGCAATGGTCCTCCTGTGAGTGTGTGAAGTGTGAATAGACATCTCACTGGCCTTCTTGGTAGGTCTTCAAGTTTCAACTGGCCGAGTTTTCCTTCAAAAGATCAAAACTGTCATTGATCCAACTCCCTGTTGTAGAAGATGATAGTGTTTCCATGGTAACTATGGAGCATCTGAGTTTCCAAAAGTGTCATATGACCATGAAAAGATGACAAAAGGTATTCTACACTAATAATTTACATGTATTGATTGGATTAGTGGTTAGGGGTCTTTATGGGTTAAACTCTAAAAATGTTGCTGCTTACTCTGAGTATGTTTACATGCACTTGGGGAAATTCAAATTATCGACTTACTGTGACTAAAATTTTAGTTTTTAAAAGCCATGTAAACAGGTAGTGGGATCAAATCGAACTAGTTTAAGAAGTCTGAATAACCAAGTCAGATAATATGATTGCAATCACATTTCTCTATCTGTGAGTGCCACCCAACCTTAGCTCCACTAAGACTCGCCTGGACACTCCTCCTTCCAGAAGTGACCAGAGTCATGTCATGACAACATGTATGTTACATTTAAAGGTGTCATTCTGCTGAAAACCACTTTTCCACGCTCCTTTTGGAATCTGATGGGTCACCCAGACTTACCAACACATGCTGCCTTTGAAAGTGGTTTGTCACCTCCACTGGCTGGATACCACATTCACAGAAAACAACAAGAGGAACGAGGGATGCAGAAAAAGCTGGTCCGTCTGACGACAGAGGGACTTAAGCGTCACCCACGTGGGGTTAAGCCCATCCCTGGCAGCGAATCTGAAGTAGCATTAGCATTAGCATCTACAAAAGAACACGGTGCCACAGTAGCTGCTGCACAAACTGTAAAAAAAAATGGCGGATCAAACTGGTTCATGTGCTCTCTGTGGAAATAAAGCCTTGTTTTTTTCCCTGCATGTTTTCAGAACAAGCAATGGCACAAAACCTAGCTGGATGCTACTTGGGTACATACACAGCGAGAAGGGAGTGTTCCTTCACGCATTCTGAACCAATCAGAGATGCCTCGTGACTGTGTCACGGACATGTGTGAGGAAGTACCGGTAAACTGTTGTCATGCCTCAAGTCAGTTTTCTACTGTGAAAAAACAGCAGGAAACAAAACAATCTGGACATTTTTTTTAAATAGAACCAACACATAATGTTATCACTAACAATGGAGAACACAGCAATATTAATGAAATAACCATGGAATCGCAGCTTTAATAAATCAGAGTGTATGATACATAAGAAATATACTGAACTACTGCATGATTGTCATCCATAGCTTCTCTGGGTGTTATTGTCCTCCTCCTACACGTCTGCTTCAGATCTTTTGTTTACCCATTGTTCTTCTGTGGCTCCAACTGGAAGCATGCAAATCTGAAAGGGTGTGTACCACAACCATGTGCCTGGAAGTGAAACAATAATTCATATTTCTCTTGCTGGCATGTAAACACAGATTTCTGTAGAAACTCCAGTTAAGTCCTTATTTGGGGTAAGGCAATCATTTGAACTTCCAAGTGCATGTAAACACACTCAATGAAAGTCTTGAAATGCCAAACAAAAATGTCTCGCTTTCTGCATGATGATAAAATAAAACATCTTTTGGAAAAACCTAAAAAAACAAGTCATTCTTTAAGAATAATTTTTTTCTCATTGTGAGTTGGTGTGTTTCAGTTTTCACTTTGCACTCTGAGTTTATTTACCACAGTAGACAACGGTGAAGTGTTTTACAGTGAAACCTCCCACACTATGCCTCAGGGTTATTTTCTATCTATTATTTTGTTCAACTGCTTCTGCCCAAAGGCTGGAGGCACAGCACATAGAGAAGCAAGGACATGTTGGTTAAATGTTTCTATCACTTCGCCACTGTAATCTCTTTGTGTTTATAAGGACACAGCGGTCACAGATAACCTGCTGTGCTCTATGTGTGTTTGCTGCCTCATCAGAATGGGGCTGGTCTCCCTCCCATACTCACCCTTTAGCATAAACAAAATGTCACAGCTCTTTTATTGGTACATTGTATTTACTCTCACTGTGTTAATATCTGCTGGGGAAAACATGCACCAGTTGGAATACCTCTTGTCTGTGAGATTAAGCTGTTTTGTTTAAATTTGAGACTTTAAAATTCAATAATAAACTCAGCTATGGGTATGTGAATTCAGCTTCAAGAGGGAATGACTCTGTCCTTGCCAACCATTTTGGTTGCTGTATATCCATATTTAGGATGTGTATTCACATTTGTGTTGCCATTATTATGGGCCAGTTCTGCTCCTCCTACACAGGAACATGATTTAGCTTTCTGTAGAAGTGGGTATGCGCTCCTCTACTATACCACTGTCATTACACCCCAGTGGAAGGTACAAAGCTTTTACAACAGTAAGAGGCCATGATTTTATTCACCAGCTCCCGACTGCACCTACGATGAATGTATATCCCCCTAATGCAACTTCCTTTGCTCATCTTCACTGTTGGTGTTTGTCCCTTGGCACTGGTCAGAATATTAACATCCAGTTCATGTCCAAATGCACTTGCAGGGGTATGCTCTGCTGCCTGCATAGGTCGTCTTAATCTCAATCTTAAATCTACAATTCTTGCTCAGTAACTTCAGACTCATCTGTAGCATGGATAAAACTAGAAAGATAGACTGCAAAAGCAGGAGACAATAATTCGATTAATTCTATTGGAGGACAGAGGAACATTAAAAAAAACAGAAACAGAACCTGTCATCTGTGTCTTTAGACAATACTTGACAATTATTTTTCACTTTGTACTTTGAATTCATCTTGTATTGATGATGTTACAATTTTCTCCATCACATTCCAAAGATTCACACTGAGGCTCAGGTCTGGACTCCATTTGATCCTAATGAGACCTGGAGCTATCATCTAGGAATCTGTTGACCCTGGTCATTCAGTATATTTAGGTTCAGCTGTACTCATTTTATGGCTATGTAATGACTGTGTATGAAATATTTGTTGTTATTGTTATTTGTATTTGTTGCAAAGATATTGCTGGAACTAATTTATTCTAGGAACTGTTAATATCAGAGAAGAGTCAGGGTTGAAATTTGCTGTATTTCTCTGCCATGTCTTTCCAATTTATTTTCTTTATTTTTTACAGCAGGTGGTATCTGGTGTTAAACTACATTACTGTCACCTACTGCATTTGAGTGCGGAGGAAATGTAATCGCTGCATGACTAAAAGTCCCAGAACAGATAAAATAAACACTAACTATAACAAGGGACTTCCTGTTTCTTACAGCCACCATAGGTGAGGGTGGGGGCATCACACACTGAACTTTTTAGGGATGAGACAATTTCATTCTTATTTGTAGTTTGTGAAATAATTTTGGCTACATGTATTATTTTTATATATGATTATATAAATGTGATTTATTTATTATATTCAAGTGACATAAGTATAAATTCAGCAATATGTAATTACTGCAGAGGAAACAGTTCAGTGATTTGTTTATTGAATTGTAGCATGCTTTTGTCTTTCATTATTGATTACAGTGACACTCAGATATAAATAGTAAGTACTGTGCAATTGAATTAGTTTGAAAAAAAAAAAGCCCAATAAATTGATTTTCTTTGTTGTCTTTTTGTGGCATAATTGCACCATTTTATTTCTTGTTGCCCTTAAGGAAAAGGGAACAATTGTGAATAAAAAGTGAAGCCCTTTACCTACTGGCCCGTGTGATGTATAATTAAGTGTTTGGATACCAGGCGGCCATCTCTAACAGTACACAATAATTGATTCCAGCAAAGAGAAATTGAATTTGTGCTCACTGGCATATTACTAAAACACTCCAAAGTGCATTTAGACAGGAATGGCATGAAGTAGGCCGCATCTGTGTTACAATATCTATCACACTATAAATTGTGAAGCATGTGGGTGCTGTACACGTAACATGCAAACTCAGCAAAAGACAGAAACCAATATCTCTCTCATCACAGTTTCTGGTCTTTGAAAGATAGATTCAGCAAGTAAATGTGTGACATTCATTGCTGCTTGGTGGATTCTCTGGGACACTGTCACAAAAATCCACATTTTCCAACAAACACCCTGACGATGCATTGTGAGAAGAGTTTAAGAAGTTTCAATGACACGCACAAGCTCAATTTACAGTAGACCATAAGATGGATTATAGTACGTATGTGTTTGTTACTCACGATGGTGCTATTGCTGCGGCTTGATGGTGATAAACTTTGTCTTGTACTTCAAAGTGCTTTATGTGGTAAGCACAAGAAACTGCTCATTTAGCAAAACCACAATGTGTGTGCGTATGTGTGTCTACCTCCGTCAGACAGGTGCAGCTATAAATACTGTTACTTTATAGAACATGTGCTTATTTGCAGTGACGTTTTGTAGGATATTTCTCATTTGGCATTTTCTCATTTGAAAGAGTGGAGCCTCCTTTCTTACCAAGTCCAATTAAATAAAGAAATAAGCACATTTTTACACACTTTCAGTTAAGAACTGTAACTTTAAAGGAAGTTATCATTAGAGTGTTTAGAATAAAGACCTGTGATATTCTGCTAAAGATATCAAGGTATTGGATTGAAGAAATATTAATTAAAAATATTCACATCAAGGGACCATTGCATTTATATGACCACTACAGGAAGTAGTGAGTAAACCTCTTTCTCCGATGATGAAGAACAGGGGCACTATTGCCAATTATGGTTCCTATGAAAGAATAATCATTGTGGACCCCACAGAAATTACTGGTCAATTCACCTATATTAGACTGGGTAGATTAAAATACATGGGGGTGGGGTCCACAAACATCACTTATGGCAGTGTGAAAACCAAAGTAAATCTTAACATGCTTTCAATGTTCAACACCCAACGTCACCAAACTTTCCACAACTTTTAACTTGTATCCACTGTGACGCCTCCACTGCTCTATGGAGCCTCAGCAAATACTGGGTTTTGCCCCCCTCTCCCCAAGCGAGGACCTTAAAGCAAAGTGTATTTTACCAGATAGGTTGGGAACCACTAAGAAATAAAAAGAAAGTGATAAAAGCCAGAACCACTGTTGTTGTTTTCACTACTGGACACAGATGTAAATGTTAATACAATAGAAATCACAGTGTTTCTTCTACACAGGTGAAGATAAAACGTTACTGTCTTTGCTAAGTTCACGGTTTAGATTAAGCGGTGACAGTTCTGACCTTATGTGAACTCCAAACAGAACTTTAGTGCATCTGCTGACAACACAAATTGTACAGAGAACGGAGGTGATTTGTGGTTTTACTGTGGCTGTTTACGGTATAAGAACAGAGTTAAGCTAACAGAGCTACAAAGTAAATGATCAGTTAACACAGTGCAGGAAGATCATAATATACAGTAATATTAAGACCGACTGTCAAAATACACTTCTACATTTTTTGTTTGAAGGCAAACACTTGGTAGTTCTAATCAATCTAGTCAATCAACTTTATAGTTTATTCAGTTAGTCACAGTCTGTAAACACTGTATTTGTCCATTGGTGGTTTTGTCTTCTCCCTTTTGTCTTCCAGACAGGGCTGGGCAATATGGAATAAAAAGATTGATTTTTTTTTTTTTTCATATTAGACGATATCAATATGTATTACAATATAAATGAAATCACTGCTTTGTCAAGCTTAAATTTGTTGTGACAACATCAGAAGGTTATTTTTTATTTAAATATTATTTATTTTCTGTCAGAGGTTGAACATACTATGTCAGCTGGCTATTTGTCAAAACAGATTTTTCTGTGTTTGCAACTATCGTTAACATGACAACAATGGCCATGCCCATTGAAAACAAAGGTTTCTGAAAACTCCATCCAAAGTGGAAATGTCAGGAACTCAAAAATGTTCCTTTTCGAGTGTATTCAGGTGAAAAGAGATTCACAGGTGCTGCACAAAATCCTTGAATAACAGTATTCTACAGCTCTGACTGCTCACTATGATAAGGAAAGCTCATTGGTCTTTTGTCTCATATTTTGCTTTGTGATTGGCCGAAACTTCTCATTACCCAGGCTTCTTAAATACACTTGCATATAAAAGAACACTTAAATGTGTCATTCTGCTGAAAAACACTTTTCCACGCTCCTTTTGGAATCTGATGGGTCACCCCGAGTTACTAACACATGCTGCGTTTGCTGCGTGGTGTGTCACTTCCACTGGCTGTATTTCCCATTCATAGAAAACAACACAGAGAAACGAGCGACTCAGAAAAAGCCTGTCCACTACACGTCACAAGGACATTGGCGTCACCCTCGTGGGGTTAAGCCCATCCCCCTTTGCAGTGAATCTGAAGTAGCATTAGCATCTACAAGAGAACACGGTGCCACAGTAGCTGCTGCATAAACTTGAAAAAAATGGCGGATCAAACTGGTTCATGTGCTCTCTGTGGAAATAAAGCTTGTATTTTTTCCTGCACATTTGCAAAACAAGCGACGGTACGAAACCTAGCTGGATGATACACAGGGATGGTAAACACACACAGGGCCAGAGGGGAGGGGGGAGCGTTCCTTCACACATTCAGAGACGCCTCATCATCGTGTCATAGACATGTATGCAGACATACCGGTAAAATCTGTTGTTCGACCTCAAGTCAGTCGAGTCCAAGACAAGTCTGAGACCATAAAAAAAAGCCACTCTGGAGTCTGGACTCCAGTTCAAGACTGGACTCGAGTACTACAGCCGTGCATGATACAAAAACACAGTTGTTTGGCTGTTTTTTATTTAAAACAAAACAGGAATTTTCTCTCCATCTGATCTGTTGAGTAGTATTGAGGCTATCTAAGATGGTTAATACACAATTATAGCTTCCTTACAAAATATTATCCAGTAGTTAACCTTGCCTGCTTTGCATGACCCTGGGATGGAATTATGGGAAATGATCCCCTGAATTTCTGGTCAATAGGTTAATCATGTCAGAGAAGGTCAAACTGTAGCAATTTACATATGAAGCTAACAGACACCCAGTCTGACTGATACGTCATCACATCTACTGCTGAGAACCAAGTGTGAAATGATTCTAAAGACCTCTGTACACAGATTTTAAAACTTTATTAATAACTGGTTTATTTTATTGCATTTCAATATCAGTTCACTGAGACAGTATGTTTCCATTTGTTCGCATTTGAGAAATTTGATGGAATAAAGTGCATTTTAGAGCTGTAGCCTACAAACACATACATTTAAGGCAGCATGCATTTAATTTTAACCCATAAGGATCCAGTGTCACCATTGTAATAGTTTTCAAATTTAATTTTACTCTCTATATCACCTTCCTCAAGTGATCTATCACCATTTATTGTAATATTATCATACGAACTTTGTGTGTGTGTGTATGTGTGTGTTTTTTTGGGGGGTTATTTCAGCATAAATCTGGCATTTTCCTACATTTAATTTAATAATCATGTGGATGTTCATGGGCGGTGTTGGAGTGATTATCACTTATGCCTCACAACAAGAGGGTCCCTGGTCCAATTCCATCACCAGACCTTTCTGTGTGGAGTTTGGCATCTTTAGGCATGAAAAAGCAATGTGATTGAAATCCTTTTAATGAACCTATTTTTATGGAGTTACAAAAACTTTCCACTCAGCTGAGCAACATGCATTCAAGCTTTGAACCAAAGAAACATGCATTTAAACTATCAGAACACGAAATGAAAACAAATTTAATGCAGTTTTTGTTTAAGAAGACTGTTAATTACAGTCTAATTACAACAAGCAATTGATTTACACAGTTCAGATCAGGTATTAAAAACAGCCAAGTTATGATATGAACTGACTGATATGGAACTAAAACAACAAAACCCAGAAATATACAAGAGAACAACTGTAGAATAACTGTCCACTGTAGTGACCAGTATGTATCAAGGGGTTAATTGAAGAAGATGAGAGTTCCCATGGTAACTACAGAGCCCCTAAACATCCAAATGGGTCACATCTGATGACCATGAAAAGATGACATGTTACACTAATTATTTACATGTATTGATAGGATTAATGGATTAACATGTATTATACAGTTTAGGTCAATAGATGAATGTTTGGATCTTTATGGTTTAAAATTCAGTTACCTTATAGCTCATGTTACTGCTATATTTCAACTCCTCTCATTAGATCTATATTTCACATGTATCTGATGGCCATATATATATATATATATATATATTATATATATATATATATATATATATATATATATATGTGACCCACCACCACGAAACCAGGCATAAGTGTGACCCACCACCACGAAACCAGGCATAAGTGTCTGGAAATCTAAACTGAGTTATCTGTGTAGCTTGGTAGAGTGGAAACTAAGGTTTAAGATGGTGAAAAAATTATGTTTCTATCATAAGTAGAACCAAAGTTATGGTCATTTTAATATCCACAGTTGGACCTATTATGCAATTTGCATATTTTTAGATATTGTCCGTTAAAGTTTTGGATTGTTTTGGGGTAGGAAGTCCTTAGCAATGCATAATAATTCGTATCCGATTGACAAAAAATATTCACAGATGTTAAAGGACACTCTGATGGACATGTCACAGAAGTTCTATATATTTTAATAATAGGACAGAATTGCAACGTATTATAATCATTTGGCTTACCGCCATTGGACAGAGCATTCAATATAAGCTTTTACCTCGTACCGAACACTTGGATGTTTACGCACGGAACGGAGATCGGTTTGTTCGGCGAAAAGACGTGGAAGTCGGCTTTGTCTTTGCTCCACAATCCTTAAAACTTTTGTCACCGCTTAAATAATTGACCCAATAAACACCTTTATTGATTGGATTTCAATGTAATGACCACAGGAACTGAACATAGAGGTGTTAAGGTACCGTTTTTTGATAAGATGTAAAACACAAATAAGAAATCGCCTTCCAGCCTAAATTTGGCTGTAGCTCTGAATGGCTCAGCGCGACTTATGCCTGGTTTCGTGGTGGCGGGTCACATATGGCTATATTCATTTTATTGTGTTCATATTATTACCATCCCAGCTGTCTTGGTTATTACTTTTCCACAATTTGCTGGATTTTACTGAACAGATGATCATAAATGCTTAATGTGACATAATGAGACTTATGACAGACCACATGTGTAAATTATATGTGATGAAATAGCTGTCAAACTGTTAAACCCTAATTGGAAATCTAGATACCAAATGTGGAACACACATTGTGCTTTTGTGAAAAACAGCATGAGATCCGTTTCCAGCGATATGTCAGCTTAGATTGAGTGGTGATGAAAGACACACGTACAAACATGCCTAAAGTACATGTCTCCTCAGATCTGTTGGTTGACATTTTATCTTCCAATGTGTCCAAAAGATTAAATTACAATTAACAAAAGGGGAAAGGGAAGACCCAAGAAATGAACAAATAGTCAAGAGTCAACACAATTGGATAAAATAAGTAACAAGACGAATACAAATGAACAACACAGGAAAAAAAAATAGCACAAGTCAAGATAGTTAAACACGTAGATTAAAAATAATGAAGCAAATAAAGAAGTAAATTAACACAAATTCAGAAGAGTTGAATGAGAACAATGATAATGAGCACAAAACGGAGAAAAATAAGCAGTCTTTTGATATATATGAAAAATAATAGTTTTTACTCTGAAATTGGAAAGAACCTTTTGTGCAGATTAAAAAAAATAATAATAAAACGGTACAAACTGTGATAATTAACCTGTTTGAACTCATGTATTCTTTTCAAATATATGTGGGACATTGTTGCAATAGAAGTTGGGACACCTGGTCAGCCTCTGTAGCATACTTAAAATGAATGACACTGAATGGCACTGGGTGATAGGACGTACAATTATAATTTTATTTATAATAATTTATCATTGGCGTCCCTTTCAACAATTCTGGACTTTTAGAGAAAGTTTAGATTTTATATTTCCCATCAGGAAATCCCACCAATTTTTGGGGAATGCAGTTGGATTTCCACGTTACATCATGAGTTGTACTCAGTCCTATGTTTATCATTGCAAATATGTCAACATTGGTTATTTTTGGTGCATTTTGTCATGATAGTTGACTACAAAACACTTCCAACAACAGGGAATATCTGTTCCGTAGCCAAGGAAAGTTGTCATGGCAATGAAAGGAAAGTAAGAGGGAGGAAAAGTGTATTAATCGACAGTATTATTAAGTTTCAGATTCAGATTCAGATTCATGATTCATTGTCCCTGAGGGGAAATTCTTTTTCACAGTTCAGAAAACAAGACTGGAGTCACAGCAAGAGCTATGCCACGTCTTATTTTTCTTCTACATATAAATAATATTATAACAGTGTACTTGCCCCCACCAGGCTAAAAGAGTCACTGTTGTATTTATTTTAAATAAATTAAATGCATGTTAAATCTAGTGGCACTAAAGACACGTCCAACCTCAGTCTGTCTGCTGATTTTTGGGGTTTGAGCACAGGTAAAGTTAAAGGAAATGCGAGCAGGTAGTGGACACAGAGATAACAAAATAAAAGCAGATTCATGGATGATGAAACTGTGGATTCATGGTTGATCAACAGCCGCTTGGTTTTATTTTGAAGGAGCTTTATATCCGGGCACAGATGTCACTCTTTTAGCCAAAAATACAGTAAAGCCCTTAAAAAGTCCTCAGGTTTTGCTGCTGTAAACCTGACCCATGTTTGCAGGTTTAAGGTACACGGGTACAGGTTGGTGAAGTGGACTGTACAGGACTGGGGAGTCAATATTAATTGTTCAGTTTCATTGTTATTTGACTTTAGCTGAAATTAGAAGCTACTTTGCTCGTGCTAAATTGTCAGACAGATTAGTCTCCATTTGTTTTTTATTCAAAGGCTTAGTAAATGTGCTGAACTGAAAAATGTAGTAGAAAAAAGGACTGATAAGATGAAGGATGGACAATTATCATCCATCACGAACTACAGTTAACAAATGGTGAGACCCCCTAAAGACTCACCTGACACCCCTGCATCCTTCTCTGTGTCGTCACAGATCCTGAATGTCTCTCCACTCTCAGAACTAGGATTTTCTTGCTGAAACTGCAATTGCTTTTGTCTGCCATTGTTGTATTTGATAAGACTCACAATCATGAGTGTCGTCTGCACTATTTGACACTGCCAGCCAGAGGTGAAAGTTTATATCGGTTTATAGCTTGGCCATCGCACTGCCTATACATTTATTTTGTGTGTTGAAAAATAGAATATGTAATAAGTACTTAATCTGCCATTCTACTTTTGCACAAAAAAAGTGGGTTCAGTTCACCTTTAATGTCCCTTCAAATGTTCTTCACACTATTTGACATTTTATCTTCCAGTGACTCCAAAAAGTTAAATTAGAGTGAAGATTAAACTATATTATGTGACATTCAAACATTGTTTGGTGAGTTTATAATGAAATTAGAAAAGGTAATTAACAAAATGAAATGAAAGAAAGACCCAAACAATAAACATAATGAAGAAATTGAACACAAATGAAGAAAATACACAACATGAACACGAATTATTATAATATGGAACAAAATTAAAATAATAAACTAGATCAGATGAGATTAGATTAAATTACATTACATTTGACAGAACTATATCGAACTGTACTGTGTTGTGCCCTCTGGGGAATTAAGAAAGAAAGAAAGAAAGAAAGAAAGAAAGAAAGAAAGAAAGAAAGAAGAAGAAAGAAAGAAAGAAAGAAAGAAAGAAAGAAAGAAGAAAGAAAGAAAGAAAGAAGAAAGAAGAAAGAAAGAAGAAAGAAAGAAAGAAAGAAAGAAAGAAAGAAGAAAGAAAGAAAGAAAGAAAGAAGAAGAAATAGATCAAAACAGCACGGACACAAAAACAAGTAGCATTTCCATAAAAATTGATGAATAAATTAATACTTAATTAATCAATGTCTTAC